>CM076575.1:835689331-836383147 GCA_034641835.2 Pinus albicaulis
TTGCAAGCCTGTTGATACCCCTCTTCCTGGAGGTTGGAGGAAGGGAGATGCTACTTCGGAGGAGGTAGTGGATGCCACTGTCTATCGACAGTTGGTGGGGTCGTTGATGTATCTGGTCAATACTCGACCCGCCATGCCTATACGATTAACTTGATTTATGACAAGCTATGGGTTAAGCCTACCAGAAGCTCTTTTGGAAGGTAAACAAGCATGTATTGTAGCTACTATGAAGGCACATCGGGATAATTACATGGTACAGACGGAGGATGGGTAAACTTTGCAGCTTCCGCGATGCGGGTGGTACGGGTGCGGGCCCAGGAAGAGCATACGGAGGAGTTTTCAGCATTGGGTCGACATGCGTTTCTGATGCAATGACAGAGTCATCCATTGGCTTTTCAGTTCAGAGAAGTAAGTACATGGCGGCAAGTTTGGTGCATGTGAGGCTTATTGGATGAAAGATCTCAAGAGGTTGTTCAGGTTGCATTTAGGAGCCTATAATGATCTCTTGTGATAGCCGGAGAAGCTGCATCAAACAAGCTAATCCAATATTTCATGATAGATCCAAACACATCGACATCAGGTACCATCATATCAGAGATTGTGTTCAGCGGAGAATCATGTTACTTTCATATGTTCCCACGGAGGATCAGGATGCTGACATCTTGACGAAGGCGCTCAACAGGAGCAAGTTCGAATTCCACAGAGGCAGGATAGGGGTTGCAGATAATCCATGTCTTGGAGAGGGAGTGTTGAGAATACGGCAAGATGATGGAGCTTAGTGAGATGATCGCCTTCACTAAGTGGGCCCATGGAGCAGAATTAAAGTGACAAAAGTCTATTTTTAGACTATGTCTATTTTTAGACATGTGGGGCGAATTTAGGGAATTCGATTAGTGGTTATCTCAAATGTTATCTCGACATGTTGTAAAAAAAAATGAGACCCTTATTTTTAGGACTAGGGCTATTTTTAGGCTATTAGTCCCTAAAAATATGGAAGTCAATCATGTTACCCTTAATAATATTTTGACTATAATGTCAGTTACTCTCTTGGAGCACTTCAGTTCGAGCTATAGAAGTGGCTCATGCATATGACAGAGGAATTACGCTATTCCCAAGGGTTTGATGGCATCATGCATGGTTGACTTAAGTTAGGACTTCAGTGGCAGAAGTTTGGTGGAGTTAATGAGACAGCTAGTGGAGTTGTGTTCTGTTTATTTTAGTTGAACTAGTTGAGATTAGTTTAACTAGCTAATCAATTAGTTATGAGTGGAGTGGATTAAATATTATTTAATTCATTAATTAGTAACTCATTATTCAACTCAAGAACACATCAGTTCACTACAGTGCATGATCAGTTCAGTGGAGACCAGTGAAAGAGATAGATGAAAGGGTGAGTAAAGCTATCAGTTGTGACTATACTGTTGCTATTTGCAACACATAGATAGGTGGAGTAAACCCATGATGATTGCGCAGTCAAGGCTGGTGGTTTATCTATATAAGGAGGCCATCACCTAGCATTAAAATATGCAATCAAGGTTGGCTATCAAGTGGCTAAGGATTGGAGCAAGTGATTTTCTAGATCTAGCTTGATAGTGTGTAGCATGGGAGGTAGTGCATGAGAGCTTGTAAAGAGTTTTTGTACTATGATTGTTACATGATTTCTCCATTATAATATACACAATAGCTGGGGGTTTTCAGCTATAGGCTTTCCCCATACATACTGAGTTAATGTGTGATTGATTTGATGTGCGATTGCTTCTATATTATTTCCGCATGTGACAATTAATTGTAGAAGAGGGTTATGTGTTATGCATGCAATTCGAAATTGATGTATGATCGGGTTAATCTTCATTGAATAAGTGATTTATTCAGCTAATTTCTACAATATGGATCATGTTCTATGAGTTGCAGGATGCTATTTGTGGATGGTTGGTCAAGTCGGGAAAAATAGATGGACTTCTATTTTTAGACATATTAGTAGATACTAAGATACATTTTTAGATTGCAGTTAATAAATCTCATCAGAATATTAATAATAATTTTTGGACAATAAACTGATATTTTATTCCCTTGGTACTCTAATTAAAAATTCTGAGATGTGGCACAAAGGGCGACAAAGGAATTACGCTATTCTAAGAACAATTAATTCTATTCATAGTCATCAGTTAGAACTCATGTGATAGAGTTTGGTGGAGTTGATTGAGGAGTTAATGGAGTTGTGTTCAGTTTAACTAATCTAAACATAGTTGAGCTAGTTGTATTTAGTCTAACTGATTAATACACTAACGAAGAGTGGTGTGAATTAATTATTAATTAATTCACTAATTATAAACTCATTAATCAACTAAAGAATACATTAGTTAACTTCAGTGCATGGACAGTTTCAGTGGAGACCAGTGCAGAGATAGGTGAAAGAGAAGGTTAACTATCAGTTGTGACTATACTGTTGCATATTTGCAACAACCAGTGATTGGAGAAGCCAATGAGGATTGCACAATACAAGCCAGGTGGTTGGAAGTTATTTATGAGCCATTCTACAACATTTATTACGCAATAGAGGCGGGCTATTTTGTGGCAGATATTGGAGCATGTGTTTTGCTAGATCTAGCTTGATTAGTGTGTAGCAATTGGAGGTTGTGCTGAGAGCTTGTGAGGAGCTTTGTACAATGATTGTTACATGATATCTATGACATATAATATACATATAGTTGGGGGTTTCCAGCTTTAAGCTTTCCCATGAAATACTGTGTTCATATGTGTGATTTTTTATGGTTTTAATGTGTGCATGCAATTGATTTTATTTCCACATGTAATGATCAATGGTAGAAGAGATTCTATATTGTGCATGAAGTTAAAATAGTGTGTGATAAGGAGAATCTCGGTGAATAATATATCAGTTATTCAAATTTCTACAACAACAATGGGTTTGAAAGGTAAGAACATAGCAAGCACTAGTTCTTCAAATTGTTCCAATGTAACTCAAGATGAAGATACAAGAATTGAACTTTTCCATATTAGAGTCATTTCTAAACATACCAAGATAGACACACTTTTTGATAGTGGTTCTCAAGCTAATTTGATTTCTGAAGAATTAGTTAAGAATCTAAACCTTGAAACTATTACACATCCAAGACCTTATCCTTTAGGGTGGATATGCAAGAATTCAAATTTGTAGGTAATAAGGAAGTGCATACTAAGGTTTGCAATCAATTAAAACTTTCTTGATGAAGTTGAACTTGATTTCATGTCGCTTGATATTTCATGTATTGTTTTGGGAAGTCATTATATTTATGATAGGAAAGCAGTATTTCATTGCCATGAGAATAAGTATCACTTGTTTAAATATGGAATTGAGTACATAGTTGGAGCGCATAAGAAGAAGACAAGTTTGTCTCTTATACATGTAGGAGAAATGAAGATAATAGTGAATGCAAGTCAAAATTTGACTTTGTTAATGATCAAACATAGAGATGTTTTGAATGAGGCCTTTCAAAAAGATGCATCGAATGAAAAAGTTTTTTTCATTGAAGTTGCTTATGCTTGTAATGAGTTGTTTCAGGACTCTAACAGGTTGCCTTTGAAAGGAGGTAAACAAGATGTGACAAATTTTTAGCAGTCAATATCAGTGTTGAGCAGTGTTGGAAATAAGATGTCGGTGCAAGAGAGTAGAAAGGTCAAAGAGAAAGTTGCAAAAAAATTTGACAAAGAAGGCATAGATTCCACAAGTGCTTGTTTTTGGTTTCCAAAGGTTACATGGCAATGGAAAAAATACTTGGTCAAGGGTTGACACAAGTACAAAGCAAGATCAGATAAGAATCGCCATGACGACAATGTGTGAGGTGAGACAGTTTTTAAGTTTCCTTTGATTGATGACCAAGGTGGGAACAAGTTTGTTTCTGCAAGAACATATTGCTTCTCTATGAATTCAGGGAAATTGCAGCATGACGGTGTCTACAACAGCGAAAGAGGGTCTCAAGAGTCAAGGAAAAAACTTAGTTTTTATGAAAAGCTCAAGTTGATGAAAATGGGAGAATTTCAATGGATTGAGACTAGAAGGGTGAGGGAACTGTACCCTCATCCACATGATCAGTAATCAAAGAGATTTTGGGGTCCAAAAGGATTCTAGTGGGGAGGAATGATCAGGTGCTCAGGGTTAAATCTAAAAAATGGAAGTGCTTAGAATCGATTGGAAACTGAACGAAAACGAAGATCTCGTCGCGAGGAATTTGATGCAATTCGTTTCGTTGAAAATTGACTCCGGACGAGGAATATAGAGCTTGTTGTTCGATTTCATAAACAGCTAAAAAAATTGCAGAAAGGAAAAAATGCTGACATGGCACCCTAGTCAACAAAAAAATAATATTCTGGGAATATTCTTTTAGTTTTCCCAATCACACTGTGACAAATGTCACTGCAGGATTTGCTGGAAATTTGGGTTAAGGTGAATTTGTTTTATGTTATCCTAAGGTCGAAATTATTATATGGAGGTGCATTTTTTTATATTATAAGGTTGGGATAGTCCAACCAGAGGCAAACACGTGGTGCAGCCAGGGGCCATCACATGCCCCCTCTGGTGGACCAAGGTCAAGTCTGAATTACATTGTTCCAAGGTCAAATTTTTATCATATATCAAAGGTCGGTATATATATATTTTACAGTGCAAAACTATTGTATAGACGTAAGGGAGGAGATTGGGGCTCAACCCCACAAACTCCCCCAAGCGAGCACACCACATAACCACCATACCATCACTTTGATTCTTAATATGTATTGGCCATGGATTATATTTCAATTCATATCATTGGAATGACGAGGGTAAGCAGGGGGCAAACCCCCTCACCACAGGACCTAAAGCAGAAGGCCGTGGCTGAGTTTATGATTAATTTCGGAGGTTAGTGTTAAGTGCGGGTTTATTTAAACCCTTAATCCGATGTTAAACACTAATCCTCATTGTAATTCAGATTAAATTAAAACATGCTTAGCGTGTTTAATCCAAACTTATCCATAGTTAAAAACCCAGTTTATTTAATTAAACCTGAGTTTAATTCGATGGTTAAAATGACGGAGCCCCAAAATTCGGCGCCAACCCAAAATTTAGCAGCCCTAACTAGAGTTATCTCCAGATTTAGTGGAGTTTCCTAGGCAAAAATTGGGGAGGCCATAACTTTTGCAAAATTCGACCAAATTGGGAGTAAGAAGAGTCTATTCTAGATGATTTTGACATTCTCAACACATTGAAGCATGTTTAAGGAGTAGTAGATGATTGTAAACAACAATGTTTTCAAATTTGAGGTAACATAGAGGCCCAAGCCATGGAATTTGGACCAAGGAGACGTAGCCCAGGGGGGGTGAACTCTTTCATCAAAACGTTGTGTTAATGGATCGTTTGATGGTTTGTTGTACATTTTATTGTTGTTTTTCAGTATTATGTTTTTAAGTTAAAATGATCACGAATTTAACATGAAACTCAATACATTTATCTGTTTAAAACTCATAAACACCTCAAGAAACCTATGCATATGAAGCAAGAGATCAAAAAATTGTTTATAATTTTGAAGATGAAACTAGCACAACAAAACTAACATTCATATTTAGATCATAGAAGAATTTAGTTGGTAGTCCTACCCCTTTTCTTCTTTTCTTTCATTGCATAAATGATGCGCAACCCTTAAATTTGGGGGGCATGATGATCCCTTGAATTTCCTACTTTATCTCCTCCTTTCTTGACTTTTTTCCTTCCATACACCCTCTGAATACTTATTCCCATACCAAAATTATCAATAATTAGCCATTTCAATTTATCTAATATCTTATTGAAAATTGATGTGTTTTCATAATTATGAGATAAAGTGACATGATATTTGGGTTTCATAAGTAACTCAATTAAAGGATGTAATTTTCAAATGCCATGAAATTGTATGCTAGCAATGAATTATGTTCCACTAAAAAAGTCTAGTTTCATAGGCTATTTCCAAACCATGTTATGCGGAAAGCAATGTGCTAAATAATATGAATTCAAACTTTATTTGTGAAATGCCATGCTACTAAGCCTCTTGTTGAATACTATGGTGCCAAATAATATGCTAAGAAATTGATTATGCAAGGATATGCATGTTGTAGTATTATATAGTTAGAATAGGTTGGTGTTGAAAAATACATCCCAACATTGTACCACATAAGTCATAGCTAGATTTGTGCTAAAGAATATTTTATAAATTTGGAATCCAAAATTACGGGGCTTTGAAAATTTTCTCTCATCATGTGGCATAGTAAGGACAAGGAGAAACATCAATCCATCCAAGCCATAAGAAAGCAATTAATAAAACTCAAATTATTTGTCCACTTCTCAAATAAATGATTCATAATTGAAATAACTAAATTTTTTATTTCTAAGAATTAACTTGGAAAGAGCTATAAATTTATTGCGATTTATTCTATGATATCTATGATATCTTATTTGTATTTAAGTTAATTATTATAACCTATGATAGGATAACAATCAAGCCAATAATAGTTTGGATCAGTTTCTTGTTTCATTAACATTGTAATTTCATATTCTTCGGCTAATATAAGATCTAATTTGTTATTTTCATTTTCCTATTGTGAATTTTTTTTTTTCTTGAGGTATTCAACCCCTTGGTTTCTTTAGGGTAAGGTCATGCTTTTAAGCAAACAACTAGTGGTTGAATCCCCTCAACCCATAAATTATAATTCTTAATGTTTGTTTATTTAATGGTTTATAGCTTTATTTTATTATTTTGCTATATTTTCTTTGTTCTTTTCATGTTATTTTATAGTTGCATTTGTTTATGGGTTCAAATGGCATGCAATAGAATAATTTTCCTATTGTTAGTGGTGTGCAATTCCTCTTCCAACATGCCATAATCATGTGATTGAATGAGGAATCAATTTACTTGTTTTCAAAAGATTAAATTTACTTTCCAGTGATTGTATTTCAATTCCTAGAACATAAAATCATTTTGTAGCAATGAGCCAAAGAATCAAATGGGAAACATTTGTATAGAGAGACTAATGCTATAGGATACCCACACCTTTATCAATTATAATTACCTTTGAGATGTGGAGACATTTTGTAGCATTAATCCTTAGAACCAAGTGAGTGTTTTGTGCCCTAGATGATTTGCGCTATAGAATATCTACACTTTTTCTAGATTTAGTTTGTCATCATAATTGCATTAACATTCCACAACATTCATAGATTAAGAGAAAGCACATTTCAATATCATTGAAATTATTTATGGTTGTGTTGCCTATGCACAACACTCAAAAGCTTATGCTTCCACGTTTGATAATCTAAGTTAGGGACAAAACAATTTTTATTTCTACAATTCTTTAGCTTACCAGTTCATCATTGAGACTTTGTGATTTTCTGGATCATTTTATGAATGGAAATCCCTTTGAATTATATGAAATTGATCTTAGAGGCTAATATAATCCACCAAAAAGAAACTATTGGAAGATACCATGGATTAAATACATGGAAGGTGACATATATGGAAACTTATTTCTAAAACATGAGATAACCATCAAGTACTAAGATTTTAAGAAGCCAACGAATATGTTCATGCATTATAATACCAATATAAGGTGGTTGATGAAATGGAAGGGCTAAGATAGGGTTGGAAAAGTAGATTGTTGACCAAATTATGTAAAGTGGACGTAAAAACTATTAACACTTTGATTTTATCAAACGCCAGCAGGACTCTAGCAGAGAAGATGTATAAATTATATAACTTATGTGTTATATGTCCAAGATTATCCTGATCTCACACTATTTTAGCTTCATGAAAAATACAGAATCTATTCCACCATTGATCATTTGTGGAAATTAAATCAAGATTGCAATGCACACATGAAACAATAAAAATTCACACACATTAACACAGTTATTTAACGGGAAACCCTAAAGCTGAAAACCCCAAATATCTGTATATAATATATGTCATAGAGATCATGTAACAATCCTCATACAAATATGATCATATCAAGCTCTCAGTACAATACAATCGCTACACACTAATCAAGCCCGATCTTGCAAATCCATGCACCGATCTTTGCCACCTGCTAGCCCGCCTCTACTGCGCAATCTCTGTTGAATAATGGCTCTGAATGAACTCAAATTCACCAATCTTGCACTGCACAATCCTCATAGGCATCTCCACTAAGTGTTGGATGCAATCAATGCATCACTATAGTCACAACTGATAGTCACACTGGCTCTTTCACCTATCTCTCCACTGGTCTCCACTGAAACTGCCATGCACTGTAGTTAACTGATGTATTCTTAAGTTGATTAATGAGTTATTATTTAGTGAATTAATTAACTAATTAATTCACAACACTCTCACTAGTGTATCAATCAGTTAGACTAGATACAACTAGCTCAACTGAGTCTAACTAAGTTAAACTAAATACAACTCCACCAACTACTTCTATAACTCCACCAAACTCTGTCACATGAGTTCTAACTGAAGTCCTCATGTATTAGCTCTAGTAAACCCTCAGGAATAGCATAATTCCTTCTGTCAGTTGTTGTGCCACATCTGTGCACTTAACTGAAGTGCTCCAAGAGAATAAGATAATGTTTAGAGTCCAAATATTATTAAGAGCTAATAATATTCGACATATCTATTTTTAGACTGGAAGTCTAAAAATAGACTCCGCCCAATATGTCTAAAAATAGAAGTCCATCTATTTTTTCAACTTGACCAACCATCCACAAATAGCATCCTGCAACTCATAGAATATGATCGACATGTCTAAAAATAGACATAGTCTAAAAATAGACTTTGCGCCAAAAATCACTTGTGTGGGCCCCACCTAGTTTAGGTGATTATTTTCCAACTAGGATCAGGAATGATGTTTCAGGATGCCTCCTTCACTGTTTCTTGTTGCAATCTTCAACACTCCCTCTCAACAAGAAAGGACTGTCTTTGCATGCGACATGCAACTCCATGCATTCGTCCTGCAACCTTTGCAAGCGCCCTGCAACTCCATGCATCTGCTCTGCAACTTTGCTGCAACTGAATAGGCTCCAAACAACTCAATCAGTCTAATGCATCTATCATCAAAGTCTTCGACTTCTGCTTAGCTACTGCACATGTCTTCAGGAACCACTGCGATGTTGAACTCTACACCCATGCACTCTGCACCTGCTGTCAACTCTGAACCGCGCTCCAGTATCCGATACTGTCACTTTGATCTACCTACATCAATCCAACTGATCATGCTACTGCTGCTCTGTGGGCACCTCGTAGCTAGGTTCAATTCATGAGATCCACACCATCTCAATGAATCCTCCCCAGAAATCTCCTCTTGGGATTACTCATGCATCTCGCCCCACCTCTCACCTGGTGGTATAGCTGCATGCACTTCCTCTGCCCATCTAGCACGAAATTTCTTTGCATGAGTGGTTGCTCCCACTCTATGATCCTCATCTTGTGGCTGCTCCACATCCCAAGGTTCACTCTTACCTGCATGCAAATCCAGCTCCCTCTCAAGCTTCAATTTCATGGCTTTCTTGCACTTCCCAACAGTAGGAAGCTCCGTAGAAATCCCATCACCAAGTCTGTAGATATTCTTCGCTCGAATCCCAACCTTCTTAAACATCCTGATATTTCTGAAGGAAAAATTTTCCTTCACTAAAGACAACATCATACCCTTTATCCTCTAACATTGCAAGCCCAAGATTCAATTCTTCTTTAAACCTGGAACATGCACTACATCTTGTAAAAGAATGAGTTTACACGACTCCTACGAAGAGTAATGAGTACCGTTCGGTCGCACTGTATCGTCCATTGTCACCCAACTCAACATGCAACTAGAGATCTTTCTCCACCAAGTCACTGAAAAGGTTCACATCTCCCGTCATGTGAAAGGAAGCACCACTATCAAAGTACCACCCTGATCCCAATGCACTAGACACCATGCATGCGATCAATGAGAAGTCAAGCTCAAATTGCAAGGTAAGATCCTCACCAGCTGTAGCTCCAGCAGCCGTCTTGTTCTTCTTCTTATGTGGACAATTTGTGGCGAAATGCCCATGTTCGTGATAGTGAAAAGACTTCACTTTGGACATGTCACGCTCTTTTCCATCTTCACCGGCCTCAGATATAGAATGGAATTTCTTCCCCTTCTTCTTCTTTTCCTTGGAAACCAAAGCACAATCCTCTTCATCATCATGCTTTGATGAAGAGCCATCCCTAATGTCTTTCTCTCCCCTCTGTGATCAAAATGAAGTCGCTCCCATCCTGGCAGTTTCTCCTGTCCATTGACAGAGTCTTCGTAGCTATGCCAACTCTTCGGAAGCCCAAGGAGAGCCAAGCTCACCAAGTCTTCTTCATCCACACTGACTCCTACACTCCCAAGCTCATCCCTGTAGTGAACAAACTTTGTCAAGTATACCGGAATAATGTCATTCTTCTCCATTTTTATTTTTCTGAGCTTGTCTTTAAGTGCCAACTTCCTCAGGTCACTTCTGCTTTGGAACAAGTCTGTCAAAGCCTTCCACATTAAGAATGGAGTGGCTTTCCCATGAAGGCTTGACACAATGTGGTCCTTCACACCTTTCAACAGAATCCTTCGACACTTTTCTACCTTCTTTTACCATGCGTCAAGTGTGGTTGCATCGCTAGAACTCGGCTTAGGAACATCGCTATCGATGAACTCCTTCAGCCCATTATCCTCCAGCACTGCCTCCATCCTGTCCTTCCATGAAATATAATTTGAGCTGCCATCAAGGGAATACTCCAATCGCAATCCGTTGAAAGACATTTCAATGAATGCTCAACTTCGACACCAAGAAAACACTGCAGCAAATTCGAATTCCACTAGCACAAAACTCAACCGCTTCAATAATTGCAATCTCCTCCAATGATCAACTGCTCTGATACCATGTAGAAATTATATAACTTATGTGTTATATGTCCAATATTCTCCTGATCTCACACTATTTTATCTTCATGCAAAATACAGAATCTATTCCATCATTGATCATTTGCGGAAATTAAATCAAGATTGCAATGCACACATGAAACAATAAAAATTCACTCACATTAACACAATTGTTTAACGGGAAAGCCTGAAGCTGAAAACCCCAACTATATGTATATAATTTATGTCATATATATCATGTAACAATCCTCGTACAAAGCTGATCATATCAAGCTCTCAGTACAATACAATCGCTACACACTAATCAAGCCCGATCTTGCAAATCCATGCACCGATCTTTGCCACCTGCTAGCCTGCCTCTACTGCGCAATCCCTGCTGAAGAATGGCTCTGAATGAACTATAATTCACCAAGCTTGCACTGCACAATCCTCATAGGCATCTCCACTGAGTGTTGGATGCAATCAATGCATCACTATAGTCACAATTGATAGTCACACTTCCTCTTTCACCTATCTCTCCACTGGTCTCCATTGAAACTACCATGCACTGTAGTTAACATATGTATTCTTCAGTTGATTAATGAGTTATTATTTAGTGAATTAATTAACTAATTAATTCACACCACTCTCACTAGTGTATCAATCAGTTAGACTTGATACAACTAGCTCAACTGAGTCTAACTAAGTTAAAATGAATACAACTCTCCACCAACTACTTCTATAACTCCACCAAACTCTGTCACATGAGTTCTAACTGAAGTCCTCGTGCATTAGCTCCAGTAAACCCTCAGGAATAGTGTAATTCCTTCTGTCAGTTGCTGTGCCACATCTGTGTACTTAACTGAAGTGATCCAAGAGAATAAGATAATGTTTAGAGTCCAAATATTATTAAGAGCTAATAATATTCGACATATCTATTTTTAGGCCAATATGTGTAAGTGATTAGCTAATATGTCTAAAATTATAAGTCCATCTATTTTTCCAACTTGACCAACCATCCACAAATAGCATCCTGCAACTCATAGAATATGATCGACATGTCTAAAAATAGACATAGTCTAAAAATAGACTTTGCGCCAAAAATCACCTGTGTGGGCCCCACCTAGTTTAGGTGATTATTTTCCAACTAGGATCAAGGATGATTTTTCAGGATGCCTCCTTCACTGTTTCTTTTTGAAATATTCAACACTCCCTCTCAACAAGAAAGGACTGTCTTTGCATACGACATGCAACTCCATGCATTCGCCCTGCAACCTTTACAAGCGCCCTGCAGCTCCATGCATCTGCTTTGCAACTCTTCTAAAACTGAAAGGATCCAAAAAACTCAATCAGTTTAATGCATATATCATCAAAGTCTTCGACTTCTTCTGGTACCAACTACACATGTCTTCAGGAACCACTGCGTTGTTGTACTCTGCACCCATGCACTCTGCACTTGCTGTCAACTCTGAACTGCGCTCCAGTATCCGACACTGTCACATTGATCTGCTCGCATCAATCCAATTGATCATGCTACTGCTGCTCTATGGGCACCTCGTAGATAGTTTCAATTCATGAGATCCACACCATCTCAATGAATCCTGCCCAGAAATCTCCTCTTGGGATTACTCATGCATGTCACCCCACCTCTCACCCGGTGGTATAGTTGCATGCACTCCCTCTGCCCATCTGGAACGAAATTTCTCTGCATGAGTGGTTGCTCCCACTCCATGATCCTCATCTTGTGGCTATTACACATCCCGAGGTTCACTCTTACCTGCATGCAAATCCTGCTCCCTCTCAAGCTTCAATTGCATGGCTTTCTTGCACTTCGCAACAGTAGGAAGCTCCGTAGAAATCCCATCTACTTCAAGTCTGTAGAGATTCTTCGTTCGAATCCAAACCTTCTTGACTTGTCCTGTTGCATTGTACTGAAGGAAAACTTTTCCTTCACTAAAGACAACATCATACCCTTTATCCTCTAACATTGCGACTAAGATTAAATTCTTCTTTAAACCTGGAACATGCACTACATCTTGTAAAAGAATGAGTTTATCTGACTCCCTATGAAAGGTAATGGTACCAATTCCAGTCGCATTGTATCGTCCATTGTCGCCCAACTCAACATGCAACTGGAGTTCTTTCTCCACCAAGTCACTGAAAAGGTTCACATCTCCCGTCATGTGAAAGGAAGCACCACTATCAATGTACCACCCCGATCCCAATGCACTAGACACCATGCATGCGATCAATGAGAATTCAAGCTCAAATTGTGAGGAAAGAGCCTCACCAGCAGCTTGCTTGTTCTTCTTCTTCTGTGGACAATTTGTGGCGAAATGCCCATGTTCGTGACAGTGAAAAAACTTCACTTTGGACATGTCATGCTCTTTTCCATATTCACCGGTCTCAGATATAATGGAATTTCTTCCCCTTCTTCTTCTTTGCCTTGGAAACCAAAGCGAAATTCTCTTCATCATCATTATTCGATTATGATCCATCCCTGGTATCCTGCCTTATCTCCTCCTGCACAAGATCCGACCAAAGTCGCTCCCATCCCGGCAGTTTCTCCCGTCCATTGACAGAGTCTTCGTAGCTATGCCAACTCTTCGGAAGCCCAAGGAGAGCCAATATCACCAATTCTTCTTCATCCACACTGACTCCTACACTCCCACGCTCATCCCTGCAGTGGAAAAACTTTTTCAAGTATACCGGAATAGTGTCATTCTTCTCCATTTTTATTTTTCTGAGCTTGTCTTTAAGTGCCAACTTCCTCAGGTCACTTCTGCTTTGGAACAATTCTATCAAAGCCTTCAACATTAAGAATGGAGTGGATTTTCTGTGAAGGATGGACACAATGTGGTCCTTCACACCTTCCAACAAAATTCTTCGACACTTTGCTACCTTCTTTTTCCATGCGTCAAGTGCGGCTGCATCGCTAGAACCCGGCTTAGGAACATCGCTATCGATGAACTCCTTCAGACCATTATCCTCCAGCACCACCTCCATCCTATCCTTCCATGCAATATAATTCAAGCTTCCATCAAGGGCATACTCCAATCGCAATCCGTTGAAAGACATTTCAATGAATTCTCAACTTCGACACCAAGAAAACACTGCAGCAAATTCGAATTCCACCAGCACAAAACTCAACCGCTTCAATAATTGCAATCTCCTCCAATAATCAAATGCTCTGATACCATGTATAAATTATATAACTTATGTGTTATATGTCGAATATTCTCCTGATCTCACACTCTTTTAGCTTCATGCAAAATACATAATCTATTCCACCATTGATCATTTGCGGAAATTAAATCAAGATTGCAATGCACACATGAAACAATAAAAATTCACACACATTAACACAGTTGTTTAATGGGAAAGCCTGAAGCTAAAAAACCCAACTATCTGTATATAATATATGTCATAGAGAACATGTAACAATCCTCATACAAAGCTGATCATATCAAGCTCTCAGTACAATACAATCTCTACACACTAATTAAGCCCGATCTTGCAAATCCATGCACTGATCTTTGCCACCTGCTAGCCTGCCTCTACTGTGCAATCCCTACTGAAGAATGGCTCTGAATGAAATCGAATTCACCAAGCTTGCACTTCGCAATCCTCATAGGAATCTCCACTGAGTGTTGGACGCAATCAATGCATCACTATAGTCACAACTGATAGTCACACTTGCTCTTTCACCTATCTCTCCATTGGTCTCCAATGAAACTGCCATGCACTATAGTTAACATATGTATTCTTCAGTTGATTAATGAGTTATTATTTAGTGAATTAATTAACTAATTAATTCACACAACTCTCACTAGTGTATCAATCAGTTAGACTAGATACAACTAGCTCAACTGAGTCTAACTGAGTTAAATTGAATACAACTCCACCAACTACTTCTATAACTCCACCAAACTCTGTCACATGAGTTCTAACTGAAGCCCTCATGAATTAGCTCCAATAAACCCTCAGGAATAGTGTAATTCCTTCTGTCAGCTGTTGTGCCACATCTGTGCACTTAACTGAAGTGCTCCAAGAGAATAAGATAATATTTAGAGTCCAAATATTATTAAGAGATAATAATATTCGACATATCTATTTTTAGATTGGCAATCTAAAAATAGATTCCGCCCAATATGTCTAAAAATATAAGTCCATATATTTTTCCAACTTTACCAACCATCCACAAATAGCATCCTGCAACTCATAGAATATGATCGACATGTCTAAAAATAGACTTTGCGCCAAAAATCACCTGTGTGGCCCCCACCTAGTTTAGGTGATAATTTTCCAACTAGGATCAAGGATGATGTTTCATGATTCCTCCTTCACTGTTTCTTGTTGCAATATTCAACAGAAGAAAACTAAGGATCCATAAAGGGTACTATAAAAATAGATAGGTATAAAGCCAAAGGAAATTTCATATCTTTAAGTTTTTTTTTTCTTATTAACTCCCATAAATAGTCGTTATTTAAAAGCATGATAAGACCATCAAGGCAACAAATAACACACGTGTGAATATAAAAGGTAGTTAGCTTACCTACCATCTACGAGTGCACTAAATATGAAGAATTTTTTTTTTTAAAGGACAAAGGAAGATTCACATTCTTTCAACCACAATTAGCATGCATAGGAAGATGATTACGACATTTTCTAGGGAACTAGCTAGGGCTTGATAAAACACATCCATGTGGGGGCATAACATGACCTACGTTCAACACTTCGAAAATCAATATAATACAATGTGGGTGTTTGGTATGTAGAACACTATTGACAATGAGAAGTGATATCACATGAAATTAAGAAAAAAAAGCAGGGCAATGTAGATTCACCTATTCTTTATGGCATCTATTGATATGTAGAAATTATACAACATGCATGTGTATCATGGATTCAATATGATAAGCTAGATACTAAATCACTTCTACAAATCAATTGCAGAATTAAAAACACAATCGCTAATCATATGAAGCAAAGAAGAATCAATCAAGCCACAACACAAATAATTTCCTGAGGAAAGATTGCTACTAAAAATCCCACTATCTTCTATTGTATATTCAGCATGGATACATGAAACAATTGCATACAAATCTTCTCACAAGAGCCCTCCTGTACTCAGCTAAATGTCTCACACTATCCTATATAAAAATGACCAATACTTAGCCAATTTACTACCTCCTAACAGCCTGCCTTGCTTGCACAATTTGTGTGGAATGAAATCCCTATTCCATAGGAATTTTGGCCTTCCTAAAATCCACAAGGATCATGGGCAATCCAATGGGTGTTTTATTGCATGGGTGCAACCCAATAATCCTACAACTGATAGTCAACTTCCCTTTCACCAAGATCTCAATTGGGTCTCCACTGGAACTAACATGCATGCAGCTAATAATAGTAAATCCTCAGTTGCATGTGAGATCACTGATTGTGAATTAATTAATATTTAATTCACTTTATCTCTCACTAGTGTATCTAATAGTTACAACTAGCACAACTGAGTTAAACTCACTTAACTGAGTTAAATTGATTACAACCTGCATTAACTAATGCACCACTGCACTTCGAACTTTGTTACAACTAGAATTACTCTGCATGCCTCACCAACCACCCTAAACTCGAAATTCATGAGTTAACTAAGTTTATCACACTTAGTTAACTATTACAAGTTATTTTGAGATTATATTACATTTTATTTCCCATCTTAATTAAGGGATAACTAAAATAGACATGCACCAAATTTAGCCCACACCAGTGTAGTTGCTGCTAAGACTTGTGGTCCCACACTAGTGTAGGTGATACTTGGACCTCCTGGTCCCACACTAGCATGGGTGCTGAAATTTCTTTTTGAACTTCAACACTCCCTCTCAATAAGAAAGGGATTATCCTTCACCTTGATCCTGCCTCTATGGTATTCAAATTTGCTTCTCGTGAGTGCCTTCGTCAGAATATCTGCATCCTGATCTTCTATGGGAATGTACTGAAGTAACATTATTCACCTTTTCACACAATCTCTGAGATGGTGGTACCAGATATCTATGTGCTTGGACCTATCATGAATCATGAAACATAAGATTAATCGAGAGTTTAATGCAACTCTAATTATCACAGTGTATCACTGTCGGATCCATCTGAGAACCAAAAAAACCAACCAATATATTTCTCATCTAGATAGCCTCACATGCAGCTTGACTTGCTGCCATGTATTCTAATTTCACTGAACTGAGTGCCATGGATTTTTGCTTCCTGCTGTACCAAGTTACTGATGTTGATCCTATGCTGAAGATCCCTCCTGATGTGCTCTTTCTGTCTGATGGACTTCCTGCCCAATCTACATCAGTGAAGCCTTGAAGCTTCACCCCCTCTATCCATATGTACCATAATCCATACTCTAATGTGCCCCTCGAGTATCTCAAGACATGCTTCCCCGCCTTCCAAAAGAGATTGGTAGGATTAACCATAGCTTGATTCAGCTGGTTAACTGTGTAGAAAATTTCGAGTCTGGTGTTCACTAGATACATTAGTGAACCAACTAACTACCTGTAGACAGTAGCATCCACTATCTCTCCAAAAGTAGCATCCTCTTCCTCCAATTTCCTAGAAGAGGAGTGTCCATGGGTTTGCAGCTCTCCATGTGAAACTTACCCAATATCTCTTTGGGTACTTGCCATGAGAAACAAATATTTCACCATCTCGCTACCATATTTCCAAACCAAGGAAATAATGAAGGAGCCTCATGTCCTTCATTCGGAACTCCCTTGCAAGATCCTCCTTGCATGAGTGTATCAGATGCTCATCACCAGTCAAAATTAGATCATCAACATAAATTAAAATAATCAATATCTTACCCTCAACCACAATCTGGTACAGGTTTGAATCAACTTCACTTTTGGTGAAGCATAGTCTTGTGAAATAGTTGTCTATCCGAGTGTACCAAGCATGAGGTGCTTGCTTCATCCCATACAATGCTCTCTTGAGTCGACACACATGTGATTCATTGTTGAAGATCTCAAAACCTTTTGGTTGCTCTATGTACACTTCTTCCTCAATGACTCCATTGAGAAACACAGTTTTCATATCCATCTGATGAATGCGCCACCCCATCTGCACTGAGAGTGCAAGGATGGATCTAATGGAAGAGTACCTTGCAACTGGTGAAAAAGTCTCATCATAATCGATTCCCTCAATCTGTGAGAATCCCCAGGCCACAAATTTGGCCTTTTATTTCTCCACACTCCCATCAACAACTTGCTTTACCTTGTAGATCCATCTAGATCCAACCACTGATTTGCCGACCGGTCTTGGGACAATCTCCCATGCACTGTTCTTGACAATGGAGTCATAATCCTCCATCATTTCATCAACCCAAATTGGTTGTTGCACTGCTTCCTAAAATGAATATGGTTCAGTCACAATACATTTTCTCATGAGAGCCATGTATCTAGTAAACCTGTCTAGAGACTATCTCTGTCTGCGCTATGAAGTAGGGGCTCTTACATTCTCTGCAACATCAAGTCTCAATCTATCAGCTTTCGTGGTGCACCTTCTACCATTTTTTATGGATGGTTCTGCATGAGTTTTTTCTGCCACTCCATGATTCTTCGCATGTGGCTTCTCCACATCTTGAGGCTCATCCTTGGGAACCAAAAGTTCCTCCTCTGCATGCAAGTCGAGCTCCCTCTCAGGGGACAATCGCATGACTTTCTCCTCATCAAATTTTATATACTGTCGCATAACAATCATTCTGTTATTTTGAAAATACACCCAATAGTTGTGGGAATTTTCAGTGTACGCCACAAAAATCCCAATCTCAGTTGTTGGTTCCAGCTTCTTCCTGGCATATTTGGTCACATGCACATAAACATATGAGTGAAAAATATTAAAATGTGAAACATCAGGTTTTTTACCAATGAAATCCTCTTTTGTTGTACTCATGCCAAGTATCCTATGAGGATAACGATTATGCATAAATACCAGAGTGTTGCATGATTCCTCCCATAGATACACCAGTAGGCCTTGATCATGCAACATCACTCTTGTTTCACCCACAATTGTTTTGTTCTTTTTTTTAGCGACCCCATTCTGTTGTGGGTTATGAGGCGTGATCAGTTCTCTCCAAATTCCTTCTTTGCTGCAGAAGTTATTTAATTTGTTAGAGATATATTGACCACCATTATCTCTCCTAAGAGCCTTCACTTGCTTCCCCATGTCTTTCTCCACCAATGCTTTAAACTAAAGAAACTTTGAGAATGTCTAATATTTCTTCTGCATGAAGTAGATCCAACACTTATGAGAAAAGTCATCAAAAAATATCACATAGTACTTATGTTTTGTTGTCGAAGAAATAGAGAATGGTCCACACACGTCTATGTGAATTCTCTCAAGGGTCCCTGAGGCTCGATTCTCCTTCTCATGAGAGTTGGCCTTTACATATTTTCCCATAGTACATCCCTTTCATATGTCTGACTGCGCAAGTGTACCCTTGGGAAGACCCGTAGAAATCTGCTGGATGACTTTCAAGGCTTCGTGGTGAAGATGGCCCACTCTCCTATGCCATAACTTGCCCTCATCCTGACTCACCACATTGTTCAACTTGCCCATAAATGTTGCGCAACCATCTACATCCAGCTTGTAGAGATTCCTAACTCGAATCCCTATCTTCTTGGCTTGTCTTGTTGTTTTATGTCGCAGGAAATATTTTCCTTCACTGAAAACAACATCATAGCCTCTATCCTCCAACATTGCAACTAAGACTAAATTTTTCTTCAAACCTGGTACATAAATTACATCTTTTAATTGAAAAGGTTTACCTAATTGTCTCTGGAAGGTAATGGTACCAATCCCGATAACACTGTACCGCTCGTAATCACCTATTTCAATATGCATCTGGAGATCCTTCTCCTCCAAGCTACTGAAAAGTTCCATGTCTCCAATCATGTGAAAGGAAGCACCACTATCCAAATAGCACACAGATCCCAATTCACTTGACGCCATGCATGTGATCACTAAGAATTCAAGCTCAAATTGCGAGGCCAAAGCCTCACCAACGACAGATCCTCCAACCTTCTTGTTCTTCTTCTTTTGTGGATAGTTAGTAGCATAATGGCCATGCTCGTGACAGTGAAAACACTTCACCCTAGACATATCCCGCTTCTTGCCATCTTTGGACTCGGATTTGGAATGGAATTTCTTCCCCTTCCCTTTCTTCGCCTTGGAAGCCAAAGAACAATCTTCTTCATCTACATTCTTAGATGAAGATCCATCTCTGGTATTTCGTCTAAAATTCTCCTGCACCAAATATGACCACAATCGTTCCAAATATGGCAACTTTTCCCTTCCATTGAAAAAGTCTTGATAACTATGCCAACTCTTGGGAAGTCCTACGAGAGATAAAAAAACCAAATCATCATCAACGAAAGTTTTTCCAATGCTCCCCAACTCATCCTGACATTGGACAAACTTTGTTAAATGGAGTCACCTTTCTCCATCTTGATCTTCTTGAGTTTATCTTTCAGTGCCAATTTCCTATGGTCACTGCTGCTCTCAAATAGATCCATCAAAGCCTTCCACATTGCATATGGTGTGGCTTTCCCATGGTGGCTTGAGACAATGTAGTCTCATACTCCCTCTAGTAGGATCCTCCTTTCCTTTTCCACTTTCTTTTGCCATGCATCAAGATTTGCGGCATCTGTCATAGCGGTTTCAGGAACATCATTGTCAATGAATTACTTCAAGCCATTGTCTTTGAGTACTGCCTCCATCCTTTCCTTCCAAGAAATATAGTTAGAGATGCCCTCGAGTGCATACTCCAATCTCAAGACATTGAAAGCCATTTTGATCCTGAATAAGTTGTAGCACCAAGAAATTCTTTCTGCAAATTCGAATTCTATTCAGTCACCAACTCAGCTTCTCCTTCACTATTGTGATTTCCTGTGGTCTGATACCATGTAGAAATTATACAACAAGCATGTATATCATGGATTCAATCTGATCTAACAATGTGCTAAAGCTAGATACTGAATCACTTCTACAAATCAATTGTGGAATTAAAAACATAATCACCAATCATATGAAGCAAAGAAGAATCAATCAATCCATAACACATATAATTTCCCGGGGAAAGTTTTCTGCTCGAAACCCCACTATCTTCTATTGTATATTTAGAATGGATACATGAAACAATTGCATACAAATATTCTCACAAGATCTCTCCTGTACTCAGCTAACTGTCTCACATTGTCCTAGATAAAACTAATATATACTTAGCCAATTTACTGCCTCCTGACGGCCTACCTTGCTTGCACAATTTGTGTGGAATGCAATCCCTATTCCATAGGAATTTTGGCCTTCCTAAACTGCGTAAGGATCACAGGAAATCCAATGGGTGTTTGGTTGCATGGGTGAAACCCAATAATCCTACAACTGATAGTCAACTTCCCTTTCACCTAGATCTCAACTCGGTCTCCACTAGAACTGACATGCATTCAGCTAATAATAGTAAAGCCTCAGTTGCATGTGAGGTCACTGATTGTACATTAATTAATATTTAATTCACTTGGTCTCTCACTAGTATATCTAACAGTTACAACTAGCACAACTGAGTTTAACTCACTTAAATGAGTTAAATTGATTACAACCTGCATTAACTAATGCACCACTGCACTTCGAACTATGTTACAACTATAATTACTCTGCATGCCTCACCAACTACACTCAACTCGAAATTCATGAGTTAACTGAGTTTATCACACTCAGTTAACTATTACAAATTATTTTGAGATTATATTACATTTTATTGTCCATATTAATTAAGGGATATCTAAAATAAACATGCACCAAATTTATTCCACACCAGTGTAGGTGCTGCTAAGACCTGTGGTCCCACACTCGTGTAGGTGCTGCTTGGACCTCTTAGTCCCACACTAGCGTGGGTGCTGAAATTTCTTGTTGAACTTCAACATGATATAGTTACATCCTTAAGGAAGTTTTAGTATTAATCCTACTTAATGAATTCAATAGTCTATATGAGCTAAATAAATAGATGATTGTTTATGTGAAGGATAGAATTACAATCCCATTTAAAATTTACTACATAAAAATCCTTTGAAATTCCTTGTGGAAGTGAAATCTGAGATGATGCATAAATCACAACTCATATCAAACATAGCTCAACATTTTCGAGCCATTACTTGAACTGATGGGAAAATAACGACGAATTCAAAGACTTTTATGATATTGAAAAATTAAAATATAGTATGTGTTGAGTGACATTTAAAATGATTGGTAGGATTTTTGAAAAATGGATGCAACAAATTGGCATAAGGAATAATTGTACTTATTTTTCCAAATTCTCAAATATGATTTCAAAATCAACTGTGCCACTTGGATTGAGAAACAACTACAAGTTCAAATCACCCATGTGAATGTGAGCATATATCCATTTGTGTACATCGCTAATTTTTTTATGGTTGGTGACAATGTTTTTGTCATTGATTAATATTCAAAAGGAATAAAAAAATGGCTTCCTTTGTGTGTCCTACACCTACACTATAGTGTGGCCATGTGAAATCCATTACAACAATCAAGTAGTAGAAGAGGAGTTCAGGTGTTGGTGCATGATGACATGCTAATGAAAAAATGAGATAACAAACTAATTCAAACCCTTGGGACAATATATTAAAGTACAAGAAAGGGGTTTGGTTTGAGATATGCTAATATTGTTATCATTTTATTTGGGGATTTTTGGATCACCCCGTTTTCTTTCCAAGGTTTATCTAAAATAAGATAGTGATAAAAGATTTGTATCAACAAATACACCTCACCAATCAACACTTCATTGACATTAAGAAGGATACTACCTACAAGTTCCCATAATTATGGGTAGGATAATATTTTTCCATGTTAATATTGAAGAACATAATAGTGTAGTGTATCCATATTACCATAATTTAATTATCCCCAAAATGATCCATTATGACCCTCTTAACAAACTCAAAAAATATACTTGAATAACGGATGTGGGTAGACATGGTATGAGTTGAAGGAGGAGGAATTGTAGTGCAAATGTTGGAATGTAGATGAAAAAATAATTATTGAAATATATGAGTTTTTTACAAAGTTACTTGAAGTCAATGATCTTGGTCTTGAGGAGGGGGAACAATATAGTTTTGAGGAAGATGAGGGGCATAAGGGCATTCTTTATTTAAAAGAATTGTGAACATATTTATGATGAATATAGCCATGAATGATATGAATGGATCACTAAAAATTTCAAGAAATTCAAAGACAAATTCTAAGCTCAATAGGATATGATTGAAAGAAAAAGGAGGGAAATAGAAAAAACAAGAGTTTTACAAAGGGAAGTAACAAGATATTTCCAACCTACACATTTTCTTACTAATTGAGAATAATAGGTCAAGAAGGAAGTCATATATATAACAAATAGGGAGATTATATAAGGAAAGATGAAGAATCATGAAAAAAAAATGATTTAGGAGACAACAAGACTAAAAATATTAGTCAAAAATAGGGAAATAAGAAAGAGACAATGAAACAAAATAATAAGAAGAGAATTAGTATCTAATCCTTAGAGGATAAGGAGGTAAAGGGGTCGTTGACAATGGAAGAAACATGATACATATCCCATATACCCAAAGACGTTGGGAGCATACTATTAATAAAAGATACAATGAGACCATTGAGCATAGTTCATATGTCGATTTAGCACATCTAGTAGGATTCTACCAAAAAAATTTAAACTTGTCAAACTAAAATATTGTTGAAATATAAGGAAAGGTGAAAACAAGAGGAATAAAATTAATAATAAATAAAGTTCATATGGATATCCATTTTTCCCATTGAGTTAAGGAAAATGTGTTATCCCCTCCTCAAGGAACATGCCTAAAGACCATGGCACAAAAGAGAGCATTGGAGAAAAATAGTAGAAACTGAAAACAACGAACACATATTAGGGGAAAACAAGAAATTATACCATAAATAAGGTAACAAGGAGGTTGAATGCAAGTGACCAATAGAGAAATCATAAAAGCAGGAATAGAAACAATAATGGAACGCCAAACATTGAATAAAAGTTGCAATGGAGGTTTCAAAGAAGAGGCAAGAAAATATCCATAAGTAAGCAAAGGTATAAGACAAACAACCAAAAAAACATGAATTAAGGAAGAAGACATAAGAAGAGGATGACAAGGAGCATAAACTAAAAGAGAAATTCAATGAGGAGTTCAAAAGAAAGAGAGAGATGATAAGGAGTGCTAATATAAATATAAAGTTGACAAGGAATGAAAACCTAAATAGTAAGTTAAAAAGGAGTGCCAAACTAAGTAGCAAGTCAAGAAAGAGTGTTATATGAAAGAATTAATTTCTAAGGAATGCAGGGCCAAGGAGGAGGCAAAAGGAAGTGAAGGTTCAGGGAGGAGGGAGAGAAATAGATGACAACATAAGAAGAGGCTAAAAAGAAACATAACTCCAAGCAATAATTTGAGTAGAAGAAACAACTAGTGGATAAAATTAGTAAAGGAATAATTAGAGGTAGAGTTAAAACATGCTAGAACTTAATGTAATCTAGCAAAGAAAACTAGAGAAAACATGAGAGAAAATTCAATAGAAAGGAAACCAAAATCCAACTACGATGAATCATGTAAAATTTGATGAGCTTCAAAGAATAATGGACTAATGTGATGAATATGTTTCCACAAATGAAGTGTCACTCCAAACAAAACAAAAAGAAACAACTATGGAAGAAAAAATGGGGGATAGGTCTAGTGTGGGTCTGGTAGACAAAGGATATAATCAAATAATGAATGAAAAAAGGAACACTGTGATGGTGGTATAATGGATATAGCATAAACATGAAAAAATACCTCAAGCAATGACAATAAATCATTGAAGTTGGGAATAGTGAACAAAAAACCAATGACTGCAATACTACCCAATTTTAGAATAGGGGATCCCCAACTATAGTTCCTAGGAAAGTATAAGCAAGAGGCAATTCCAATGTATGAAAAACATAGAAGGAAAAGGAAATTTTAGAAATGATGATTGTTAGAGAAGGAAATAAAGTGAAATTATATGATTGGCCTTGATTGGATATGCCTTTTGATAATAAGAGAGGGATCATTAAAACATTGATAGAAATTATTTATAATCATGCACTCATGAGCATAATCCCTTCGTTGACTTGCAATAGAGGTTTGGACATCAAAAAATGCAAGGAATAAAATGGTGTAAAATATTTTAAAGGGCCACCAAAAAATACAACAACTATTTTAGCTATTGGAGCTCCACAAAAAATTTCACAATCATAACCTTGACAAATAGACAATGAGAAATTTTGAGGCCAATTATCAAATTTAGTAGACTATAACAAATGACCTAAACATCTTGAATTATGACTTAGAATATACTATAATTGGGATGGTGACAAATTTACATGAGGCCTATACTATCCAATCACAAAAGAATTTCATTGTATTCACTGATGGGGAAGGGATGATTAATATCACATTAAGAGTCCTTTCCACAAAGTAAATAACAAGGTAGAACTGAAATTTCACATAGTATTTAAAAGAGAAATTTGTATTGTATGGAGGCTGGATCGATAAATATGTACAAAATTGGGCCAAAAGGATAATTGCTACCAAACAAAGGCATGGGAATTTACACAAAGAAAAAGATGAATTTTTTGAGTTGGAAGTGAGACACTACAAATTGGTGATGGAAAAACTAATACTAGATGAACTTAAAGAACATTTTCAAGCCTAAAGAACAAATTTGTAAGATGTAAATCTCAAAACCCATAGTTAAGAGACCAAGAAGCAACATAGACCAGCCAACAACAACAAGCACTTGTTCCAACACAACAATTTTGACCAAATAAATCAACATATATATGAGGCTACCAAATGGTCTAGGGATATATAGCATTGGATATGAACACACCCTCAACCAAATGATTAATGCCTAAAAACATTGAGCTAATAATACATTGTAAATATATGAATCAATGTTGATATTATCAACATGTCGATGGAAAGAGTGTTTAACATAAGTTGACCTTGTCAAATGATGGATAGGTTGTAAATATAATGACTAGGAAAATAGTAGGTGGGACATTATTTTTTAATGTAATTGATATAATCCCTCTCTACCATGTAAAAATTTTAGTAAATTTCACTATGCTTTTTCAATAATGATTTTTCTTTCCAACTTGTTTGGATGTTTGATGTTTTCCACTATAAATATTGAAGTCTCATGGTGTGCAAACTACTTTAATTGTTGAATTATATTATTAGCATGATTTTATTTGAGTTAGTTAATTAAGTAACTTTCCTTATGCTTATGTTAGTTATAAAATTGAAATAGTAAACATGATTATCAATTGTCATAAACTATGTGTCTCACGGGAATGTTATGTGTTGTGTTTTGTTTTGAAGTTTGTATTTTTAGCTCTAAGTTAACTTTGTTGGTTAAAAGATTGACATTGTTTGTTATTTTAGGGTTGGATTAGAATTAAAACTCAATAGATATGAAAAATTTACATCTCTTGTCATGAGTATGTTGCACACTATAGGAGAAAGCGTTGCCTAGTGTCTACCTTCCATTTTCACATACTTGACAATATTTCATTCCATAGCTCATTGGGTTGTTTCCATCATCTCATTTCATAACCCACTTGTGTGCCTTGGTTCTTAATTGTTCCAATTCTTGTTTTTCATGTCATGGGATGTTCAACTTTGAATATTTTTTCACTTTGATCTCCCCTTGTTTTTGCAAGTTATCTATGTAGTATTGCTATTTTATCTTGGAGTATTTTCGCCATTTTTTCTTCTTGTATAATTCTCATACATGCCTTTTTAATGCATTTAACTTATTGAACACATTTTTTCTTGTATATCCCACTCTTCAAATTGTTTTTTTTGTAAGTTGGGCATGACTACATCTTCATCATCATGTCCAAATACATCACCCCTATCAGGGTAGGGAATTAAACCAGTGACTTAACATCAAGGAGTGCCTTAACAGTGCACTCAATCATCGTTTATCCAAGACCTCGTGGATACTCTTCAAATCGTTTTATGTACTACCAGTTATATGTTTTTTTCCGTCATTTTTCACTCTTATTAACTTATTTTAATCATAATCCTATCATTGTCTATTGCTATCGATTTTTGTCTATACACATTCAATTTTCTTAGTGCCTCAAATTCAATTGGGTATTACCATGTTTTAACTAGTAATCTCTCATAATGGGTGTTTTTTCACCATTGGACAACTTGTTATCATTGGTTTTTCACTTGCTTAATTTTTGTTCTATTTATTTATGGATATTATTGGTCCTTATATTTTGCATCCATAAAGGAGTATTAGGTTATGGGATTTTGAAAGAAGGAGAAAAACCTTTGATAGTGGAAACTGATATAACATATTTTGCCACACGTATTCTGAGATGTAGTTACTAGCCATGATATCATATCCATTTTCCTTTAGCAAAATCCATTCCCTCTATGAAAAAATAAAAAAATAATTTGCAAGTTCCATGTGCCCTTTTTGTTCTAGAATCAACATATAAACACCAATATCATAAAGAAAAAATGCATACATACACGGGTTCTCTAAAAGCAACCCGTGCATACTTGAAAAATGGACAAAAAAAAAATTAAATGTGTGCAAAATCATATATTCTGAGACGGGGTTTATGAGATTTACTTATAGCCACTTGCTCTAGCCTATACCCCAATGTCCAATACTAACTTTCAGAAGTATAAATTGTTTCCTTGTGCTAAGGATTCTTACATGCCTACTTGTGTAATATAATGTTGGAAAATTTATCCCTAATATTATTTTGATTCCATGAGCTTTTAAGCCATCCCCTTAGCAAGGAAACCCTATTTTCCTCATCTTATATCTATGTTCTTAACCTTATGTTGAGTCCCCCTTATCTCTCACATTGTTGTGAGGTGGAATATTGTAAGAGAAGGACCTTCAATGACCTAGGAAGGAGGGATCCTGAGCTTTTAAGAAACCCCCTAAGCGAGGAAACCTTAGTTTCCTCATCTTCTCTTTATCTTCTTAACTTTGTGTTGAGTCCCCGTTTTCTCTCACATTGTTTTGAGATGGAATATTGTAACAGGAGGAAATTCATTAGCCCAAGAAGGAGGGATGCAAAAGATCGTTCCATTCAATTCCCACAACAAGATTCAGGTGATCTTTATCCATTGTATTGTTGCTAATTCAATTAATAAGAAACTCATTGTTCATGTCTCCATTTTAGTGTTTATATGATCTGTTTTATATTTATGGATTGGAATTTGGAATTCAGTAACATTTTATATTCAAGTTTACTTTGATATGGATGCTTTTTGCTCTCATTTGTTATGTTGAATGCAACTTTGAATGTGTGGAGTGAGAGATAGAGATTGGAAAACGGGATCTAATTCAACTATCAAATCTCTATGTGTGTCCTTTGACCATTAGATGGTAGTTTCTCACTATTGCTTGATTGTTTGGACCAATTATTTGATTTTATTTCATCTAATATATTGAGCTTTTTAACCTTGGAATTAGGGAATAAATTCCCATAACAACAAGCCATTGTTGGCTTACATGTATTTTGCAACAAGAAGAATGATTTATACTATTCTTGCAATTTTTTCCATGTGCATATGCCCCACCTTAGCTTTTAATTGAAATATATTCCAAAGTATTTATAGTTTTGGGTTATCTTTAATGGGTCAGCTCCAAAGCTACTTTGTGGTTGTTTTTTTCATGTTCACTCAACCTCCAAAAAAAAAAGGAATGCACCACCACTAAGTAATCCTATAAGTTATGCAGTGTCGTAGATTTCAATGTCACATTATATATATTCAACAAGATCTTTATGATAACCACTACTATGTTCATCCTTTCCCTATCTTTCATGTTTATTAATTCCTCTAGCTTATATATGTAAAGGTTGAACAATTTGGGGGAGTGTAATATCCAATTTTTAACATTCAATATGAATTCTAACAAATACCTTCAACAAACTTCCTTGTAAACCCTTCGCAAAATTATATTGTAAATAAAACAGGGAATTTGTTGGAAATATCCCTTTTTAAATTATGATAATTTATAGACAATTTATTCAATGAAAATACACCATAAACATTTTCCAAAATAAAACAAAATTGCTAACCTTTAAATTACTAGTTCATCAAATTAGAGAGAAAATTAGGAAAAAACCATAATTTTTTATTAAATAATCTAGAGAGGGGATTACATCAATAATTCTCAAGAAACCTTGGTACCAAAAACTCTTTTTTTTTTTTCTAGATTCCACACAATCTTTAAACCCTAGCAACTACCTCAATCCAATTGAACCTTCATTAATTTAATATCCTCCACTTATGTGCTATGACAAAACATGACCTCCTCTTTTCTCTTGATGAACACTATTGAAAAGCCTGAAGTGGTTCTCCCTCTTGACACTAGGGTGGGATCATTAACCATCAAAACTAATCACCACCAACTATAATGTATCTCTCAACACTGAAACTAGGAAATATATAAGAGTTTTCCCCTCACACGGTAAGCTACTAAAATTCCCAAATATAACTCACAATAATCTAAATCTTCAAGTCAAGGATTGCGAGAAATGGCCTCCGCTAGGGTTTTTTTGGGTTTAGCAGTCGGCGCCGTAGCTTCAGAAAATGCTGCACTCAGCTCTGCTACCGCCTCCATTGTTGATCTTGAAGCCTCTGAGGAAGCCACTGCCACATTAAACCATCTCGATCCAAAGGTCAAGCTGATCGCTACTACCCTTGGCTCCTCGCCCTCGCTCTGGCTCGAAGATCCAATCGAATATGTAGCTACCAACAATGCTGAGGGCCATGGTTTGGAGGTGAACACTGTCATCGCTGGGGATTCTAGCAAAGCCACAGCTATGGCTCAGGATGCGGATCCCATCTGCATCAATGATGAGAAGCAGCCCAGGATAGTAGATGCTGCCCTCCTTCACGGAAAAAGCGCGAATGGGAGAGAGGAAGCCTATACAGGAAACCACGGTGGATCCGACACAACAGAGGCCCAGCAGCTTAGCTCCTTGGATATGCAAGCTCGGATTGTTGGGATTCTGCTGCCGAATGAGAATACCTCATTAAAAGCACAGATTGGCTTGATGGATCCCGGAATAAACAAATAAAGCATGATACAAACACAGATTTTCAACGATAGGGAGGGGTTTTCAGGTCCCCCCCCCCCCCCTTCTTTTTATCAGATCTAGATTTTGCTTCTCTCAGGTAATACCATGATGCAATGGGTACACTCAACGGATCTGGTGCAAGACCTCTCCCGCAATATTGAATGCAGGTTAGGGATTCCCTTTGCTCTTCAGAGACTACTCCATGCAGGTAAACAATTGGAGAACCCTTTTCCCCTCTCTTTTTACAGTATTGGCAGAGATGCTTTGATTGTGCTTACCCTGTGTCTGAGAGGAGGAGCATCTGGGCAGCCCTCCTTTACTCTGGCTTTCTCCTACAAAGATGTAGTCCATGCACAGTGGCCCAAGAAATCCGTTCAACTAGATGAGGCTCCCAAGCCTTTCTTGTTGGATAAAATGGAGGAAGTCCCCTCCATCGAAATCTCCCATCCTTCGCTTGATGATCAATACCAAACGTTTGCAGAAACCGCCATCATTTGGAGATTTAATGGCCTATGGCCTCAAACAACAGATCTATACCAATGGATCCACACCAACTGGACCAACAAAAACAAAGTCTTCCTTTTCTAAAAGGGCTTCTTCATTGTGGTGTTTTCTTTCAACGAATATTATCAGAAAACACTAACAGGAGGCCCCTGGTTTTGGGGAACGACATGATTATTCCTCACCCACTAGTTCCCAGACTTCGACCCTACTACAGCGGTCATCACCAAGCTTCACATTTGGGTCTAAATTCCTAACCTCCCGACGCATTTATGGCACTTCTCTATTTTCCAAGGGATTGGAAACACTTTGGGCCGATTCCTGGCAACAAATACCTCTAGAGTGGAGAAAGGCATATACACCTTTGGCAGAATCTGTGCCAAAATAGACATAAGAAAAGGTCTGTCTGATCAAATCAACCTCGAAATTGGGGATTTTCATTGGACATAGACCCTGGACTTTGACAACACCACATCTTGATGTTGTCACTGCCATCAAATAGAGCACCTTCAGAATACATGTGCCATGTTCCTCGCCAAAAAGAAGAACCCCACTCGCAATTCAAAATCCAAAAGCTGGAAACCATGTGATCCACCCCCTATGTGTAGGTTTTAACCTTGAACAGAAATTATCTACACACGAATCTTATAACAGAAAACAAACAATAGCGAGAGCATAAAACATAGAACAGATAAACATAGCGATTTTCCCCTAGATCCCAAATCGGGACGACCAGCTTGATTTTTCATTATATTCCTTTTAGTGTTACAACACATATATATACATGCCGAAGACACATAAACCCCAATTCCATAAACCCTGGATTAGAACATAACCATAGTTCCCTTGACCGGATCTACAAAATACCAGGGGCCTAAAACCATCGTACCCCAAAACCATGTGCAAACTCATGCACAAAACATGGGTGGGTCCGCACACAAAAAAAAAATCGCCGCGGCAATCGCTCTCGTACCCCCAACAATGGGGGCCGCCTCCCCTTGTGACCCCCCCCCCCCGTCGCGCCGGCGCAACGTACAACACGTGGGGCTAGTCGTGGAAAGAATATAACACATACCCAACATTCTCCCACTTGTTGTTTTCTTTCCACGGGGGGCCACAGGAGAGCTTAGTCATTTGGCTAATTCTTCAACACCCATTGTTTCTCTACACCAAGAGAACTTCTGAGTGCTCACAAACTTCGTCAATGCATCTGCAACATTCTTCAAAGTGTCCACCTTTACCAGCAACACCCTTTTAGCCTCAACCATATCTCTAACAAAGTGATATTGAACATCAACGTGCTTTGTCTTTGAATGATAAGCATGGTTCTTAGCCAAGAAAATTGCACTTTGGCTATCACAGTCTATCCTTATAGCTTGCTGTACCAACCCCATACTTGAACACAATCTCTGCAACCAAACTGCTTCCTTGCTTGCATGAGTGGCTGCTATGTATTCTGCCTCTGTAGTTGAAAGCCCCACTACAGACTGTCTTTTACTCATCCAACTGACTGCACCTCCAAATAGGCTAAACACATACCCATTTGTAGATCTTCTTTGGTCCAGATCTCCAGCCCAGTCTGCATCAACAAAACCACGAATGTCCAACATTCTTTCCAATCCTGGTCTTCCCTGGTAGCACAAGCCATAATCACTAGTGCCACGTAAATATCTGAAAACCCGCTTCACTGCTGTCCAATGCTCCTTCCCCGGGTTTGACATAAACCTGCTCAATACTCCCACTGCATGTGCAATGTCTGGTCTAGTACAGACCATTGCATACATCAAGCTACCCACTGCACTTGCATATGGAACACAGGACATATCCTCCTCTTCTTCTTGTGTCTTGGGACATTGTTCAACAGATAGCTTTACACCTACAGGAATAGGAACATTCACCGGTTTACTATCCTGCATATTGAACCTCTGCAATATAGTCTCGACATACTTCCTCTGGTTTAACCAGAGCTTCCTCTTTGCCCGATCTTTCTTAATTTCCATGCCCAAAATATAGTTTGCAGCACCAAGATCCTTCATGTCGAATTTGGAGAACAGTTGGGTCTTCAAATCTTGGATAATTTCTTTGTCATTTCCAATCAACAACATATCATCCACATACAAGACCAAATAAATAACATGGTCACTAATTAATTTAAAATAAACACAGTGATCCTCCTTGCTTCTAGTGAATCCAAGTTCCCGTATATAGGTATCAAATTTCTGATACCACATCCTTGGTGACTGTTTTAACCCATACAGAGACTTCTTCAACCTGCATACCAGTTCTTTCTTACCCTTCACCATAAAGCCTTTAGGTTGCTTCATGTAGATCTCCTCTTCTAGATCCCCGTGAAGAAATGTTGTCTTCACATCCATCTGTTCTATCTCAAAATCAAATGCAGCAGCAACAGATAAAAGTAATCTAATAGAAGCAACCTTGGCAACAGGAGAAAAAATATCACCAAAATCAATTCCCGGCACCTGGGAATAACCTTTTGCTACCAACCGAGCTTTGTATTTCTCCACCTTGCCTTCTAAATTCATCTTCTTTTTAAACACCCATTTGCTCCCGATGGGCTTCCTTCCAGCCGGCAACTCCACCAGATCCCATGCCTCATTTTTGTGCAAGGATGCCATTTCATCAACCATGGCCTCCTTCCAGAGTTTTCCATCCTCGGAATCTACTGCCTTCCTAACAGTTCTTGGATCATCATTAGTTATAGATCAGGAAAAACCTGAACAGAAAGCAGATGGACTATACCTTTCTGGTTGCCTTCTTTCTCGAATTGATCTTCTCAAAGCTGGAGTTTGTGGCTCTTCCTCTTCTAAATCTTCTTCTGCTGTAGAGTCTGATTCATCCTCCTTTAGCTCAAGCTCTATCTTCTCAGGTTCCTTTGGTATGATTTCATGTTTAACAACATCTTTCACCTCTCTAAACACCACATCTTGGCTGTACACAACCTTCCTTGTTTCCGGGTTCCAAAGCTTGTAACCTTTTAAACCATCCTTATCCCCAATAAATATGCACCTTTCAGATTTATTATCCAACTTGGTCCTTTTCTCCTTTGGAACATGTACATATGCATCACATCCAAATACCCTTAGATGTGAAAGAGAGGGTTTCTTACCAGTCCATACCTCATGTGGAGTCTTATCCTCCAACACCGATGAAGGTGATCTGTTAACTAAGTAACATGCAGTCTCCATTACCTCTGCCCAGAATTCTTGTCCTAACCCGGTACCACTGAGCATGCTTCTTGCCTTTTCCATCAGTGTTCTATTCATTCTTTCTGCAACTCCATTTTGCCGAGGTGTGTATGGAGTAGTATTCTGCCGTGCTATACCACACTTCTTACAGAACTCTTCAAATTCCTTCTTGCAGAACTTCCCACCATTATCTGTCCTCAACGCCTTTATCTTCTTCTCTGTCTGGTTTTCCACCAGAGCCTTAAATTCTTTAAATTTGTCAAAGACTTCAGATTTCTTCCTCAAGAAATATATCCATGTATTCCTTAAGAAGTCATCTATGAATGAAACATAGTACACAGACTTTCCCAGTGATGGAACTGACACAGGTCCAAACACATCACTGTGCACAAGTTCTAATATCTTGTTCGCCCTCTTAGCACCATAAGGAAAACTCACCCGATTCTGCTTCCCATATACACAATGTTCACAGAAATCGAAATCCAGAGAGAAATTAGACATACCTTCTACCATACCATTTCTATGCAGTATCCGAAGGCCCTTCTCTCCAATATGTCCAAGCCTTTGATGCCATAACATGGTCTTTTCTCCAGAGATAGCTAGGATTTCCGCTCCACTTTCAGGAACCACATAACTGTTACACCCATCAATAACAGTGCTACCTTGTAGCTTGTACAAAGTTCCAGTCAAAACTCCCCGCATTAATACCAGTGCTCCCCAAACCATCTTGCAGGCATCTTTCTCGAACACTGTTTTTACACTTGCATCATCCATCTTGCTTACAGAAATCATATTTATGGCCAATGAAGGAATATGCAGAACACCAGGAAGTGTTCTAATCCTTCCGCCTTGCAGCTTCAGCTTGACCTTTCCATGTCTGACAATTCTGGCCTTCCTATCATCCCCTAGGAAGACATCACCATCATATTTCTCATACTCACAGAACCACTCCCTATGGAGAGTGAAGTGAAAGGATGCACCTGAGTCAATCAACCATGACTCATGATCTACATGTGTATTTGAAGAAGAAGCCAAATACACATCCCCACCTTCATCCAAGGTGGTTTTTGCCTCTGGAGAAGGAGCATCATCAGATCCCTTTCCTTTCTCAGGAGCTTTAGATCTGCAGTCCTTTTTGTAGTGCCCTTCCTTTCTGCATTTCCAGCATACCTTTACAAAATTTCCAAGAGATTTAGATCTCCCTCTAGATTTGGATCTCCCACTTGAAACCTTATTCTTGTTTTTGTTTTGTGACCTTCCTCGTATAGATAAGGCATCTCCATTCTGGCCCTCCATATTTCTCTGTCTCATTTCCTCCGACAGCAAGGCTGAGACAATGTCATAAAAATTCAAGGTAGTTGTATTGCTACCTATTGCAATAACCAGAATATCCCACGAGTCTGGTAGAGAACACAACAACATGATGCACTTATCTTCATCTGAGATTTTAATATCAATAGATGACAGCTGACTTACCATAGTATTGAAGGCATTTAGATGCTCTGTTACCAAGTCTCCATCCTTCATCCTCAGGTTATATAGCTTTTTCCGCAGGAACAACTTATTCACCAGAGACTTAGATTGGTACAAAGTCCCAAGTTTTTCCCACAAATTCTTCGGCGTAGCTTCCCCAGATACATTCAACAATACTGAATCTGAGACACACAACCGTATTGTGCTCTTAGCCTTCCGATCCAGTTTCTTCCAGTCTTCATCTGACATTACCGTTGGTTTAGTACCTGGATCTACCGCGATCCACTGATCTTTATCCACCAGCAGATCCTCCATCTTGAGCTTCCACAACTCAAAACTCTGACCATTAAATTTCTCAATCTCTATCTTTCCGCCGCTCGCCATCTTCTTTCACCGCAAGAATCAATCCAGCAGATCTCCCACTAAACAGGGTCTACCTCAGGCCCGAGCAAAAAATCCTCAGCAGCAAAGGCGTCCCCTTGAAGCCAAAACAACTCTGATACAAAATGTAGGTTTTAACCCTGAACATAAATTATCTGCACACGAATCTTATAACAGAAAATAAACAATAGCAAGAGCATAAAACATAGAACAGATAAGCACAGATATTTTCCCCTGGATCCCAAATCGGGATGACCAGCTTGATTTTTCATTATATTCCTTTTAGTGTTACAACATATATATATATGCCTAAGCATACATAAACCCCAATCCATTAACCCTGGATTAGAACATAACCGTAGTTCCCTTGACCGGATCTACAAAATACCAGGGGCCGAAAACCATCGTACCCAAAAACCATGTGCAAACTCATGCACAAAACATGGGTGGGTCCGCACACCAAAAAAAAAAATTCACCGGGGCATTGCCCCGGACCCCAAAAGTGGGGGCTGCTCCCCCTTGTTGCGCCCGGTGCAACGTACAACGCGTGGGGCTAGTCGTGGAAAGAGTATAACACATACCCAACACTATGTATGACATAGACTCCTTTAGCTCGGATGAAGAGGAAATTGAAGCATATGGGGAGGATCTTGAGCACACAAAGGACACGCCTTCAGCTAGTCCCGAGGAGCCCTATGGACCTTCGATTTCACATAAATGCACTCATGAGTCTTCCTCATCTGACTCGGACAAGGAGACTCCGCCTTCTATGCAGAATGGTTTGAAATTGGTTCCAGCCCATCCGTCCAACAGTAGCTGGGCCAAAGTCAGTGAGAAAAAAGACAAAAAAATGTCGTTTAGAAGCTTCGACTCATTCTGGGTACTCTCTGGTCTAGCCCACTGTTTCTTGTTATCCTGTGTGGCCTTTCTATGATCCTTTAGCTTAGTTCATGGCTTCTCTTCGGGACCGAGATTGATATTTTATCATTTCCGGACTCCTGATTTTTGCTACTCATGATTGTAATCTCTCATTGTACTATACGCTTTCTTAATAGAATTAGTCTTATTTAGAAAAAAAAATCTAAATCTTCAAGTCCTCAAATGATCCGTTTCCTTCCTTTTTATTATGATGATTATCACAATACCATGGGTCAATACCGTGGGTAATCTAAAAACTATGGGTTCTTTTCCTTATTTTGATAAAGTGTTTTTTTTTATAAGGTTCATTAATTAATTAATTTTAGGTCACTTAATATTCAATTTTATTGATTTAATTACACAATATTACCTTAGATATGACATTAAATAATTAAATTAGTTAGTTGGTATTATATTCTCAAAAAGGGACATTACAACCCTCCCTTCTCGAGATTTCTTTTCCTCGAGTAATTCTAATATGTAACTTTAGAGTCCTAATGAGCTACCTAAATGCCAACTCCAATTCCTGGATCCCAACTAACTCTGATGAAGGAATTTCTCAACTCCTACTCCATCAATGGGACATGAGGGAAACCTATAACTACTGCTACTTTTGGTCTAGGGAGAAGAAATACATCCAACTAGAAAATTCTTGGATCCCAAATAAGTATGCAGAAGGCTTCAACACACATTCGCTATATCATCTCAGTGTTACTAGACTCCACGTTCCTATCAATATTTTCCATACAATGGGATGACCCACTTGGATCCCACGACCATGTAAGGAATTTTTCACCTCCCATACTAGAAATATCTTGTTGTGATGTAATCTTGGCTAAGATTTTTTTCTCATAAATTCCCCATTGGATAAGGTACAGACTCATAATCTCTCATAGGTCTAACTGCCATGTAGTTCTTCCACAGGATTGTGTCAATGGTACCTAAAAAAACCTTTGGAGTCCATGAAAATTCCTGAAAATGTATCTACTACTAGGTCTTAGCAACTTCTAAAAATTTCCACCATGTTAATGCTACACTACTCTTTATTATAATTGGGAGGCTCTGATTTTTCTAATTACCTTCCTGCATCTCCATATGCTTTTGTTCCTGCAAAAGAAATTTGAATTTTTGATACCATCCATCCATGCCACTCCTAAAACATGATATGTGTGGCCTTAAAATCTTCTCGAGTGGACCCATTAGAGAAATTTTGAGGTCTAAAATGGGCCTCCTAAGGAATATTATAAAAAAAATAGTGGAAATAATAAAACAATATTAGATTACATCATCAAATTTTAGAGGGAAAAGAGAAAAAACTACTTTTTCGACTTGTATTTTAAACTGATATCCCTACATTTTTACTCATATTTCGAGTGGGAGCACCCATTGGATGCAAAAATTAATTCATCATCTAAAGAGTACCCATGTTGCATACTTTCTATGGACCCCACAACACGAAAAATGAGAAATACATGAAAAACATGATTGCAATAACAATTTTCATGTATTTATCATTTTTGTAGCAGAGTCCATCAAAAGTATGCAACATGGGTACTCATTGGATGAAGAATTAAATTATGCATCCAAATAATCGCCCCGCTCAAAATTTTAATAAAAACATAGGGAGATAAGTTGAAAAATTAGTTTTTTTTTATAACATTTTTACGTTTTTACGCCAACAATGGTGAATCATATCCCATGGTTGAAATCATAATATTAAATCCTATTGGTTCTTATAAACTTGATTTTGTTTGTACATTTTTGTTTTGAAGCCCATTTTTTACTTCAACATTTCTCTAATGTATGTTGCTACATGTTAGGTCTATGTGTGTCTGAAGAGGGCTACTCCACAATTCAAGAGTAGACTTCTGTTGTGGCCCCACTAGAAACTATAACTACCTCCCAATTCTTATAATATTTTTAGCTATCCTAACACTCATACTCCCAAGGCCTTCAACACATTAACTTTCAGTAGTATTGAGTCTTTTAATGCCTTGGTTCTCTTCTTTATTGCTAAAATGACTTCTTTTATTCTTCTTGAGTATGGTTGTCCCTCAGAAGTTATGGAGGACAGATTTGTGAAGTGGTACTATCATCCTCACCTGTGATGGAATCTATGCAAATCTCTTGATCCTTTTCCTCTGCTTCCACCAATTCCTAGTCAAACAAGTGAATTTTCATCTTCCCTTCACATTGTTCGACAATACTGCATACCAAGTTGTAAGAATTGCAAAAATAAAATGTTTCTATTTTAGTGCAACCAATAACAAGGATATAATGGGTTGGGAAATATCGTCACTCTCATTAATAATGGTAATCATGGTAGCTTTGATGTGATCTTAGATGGCTATCATGAGCTTCACTGATAGTATCAACAGAGTGATGAACATTTGTAGAATAATATCATCACAATCTAAATCAAGCATGATGGAATATGATTTCACCTTAGCCATCAATCTAGAACCTTAGTCCTTATATTAAAGGAATGCATTCTGATTCCATTTAACCTGTAGAAACTTTCCATGATCACCTTCAATATTTCCATCATTTTATCATCCTTATAAAGAGATTGTGGTGTTGTAATCCTTAGAATTTCACTTAAAAAATGTGAAATAACAAGTATTTCCTCCTTATCTTCATGCTTCAATAGTCTATGTTTTCTCAAGTGAGTCATTGTTAGAACCATAGTTGTTTGCATTAACTGGGAAGGTTTCTGATTCACCTTTTGTAAACATTCTACTACCTCCTCCAATGAGCTAAGGAGGGTGTCTTTTGATGGAGACAACTGATCTAGCTTTTCACCTGCAATAAAATGACATTGTAGAAACTCCATCTTCCCAATATGCTCATCAAAATACTCTGCTTGTATTCTTCTGCTATCAAGAATTTGCTTTAAAATTTTAGGGTGTGAATTTTTTACTTCTAGAGTAGCCTATAACTCACAATATCATACAACGGAATTCACTGAGCAAATTAAATAAAAATTCACAACCCAAAAATTTTAATGAACCACTGACAATATTTCATTAATGGAATACTTGGAGGAAATTTTCATAAGCTTGAGGCAAAATTTGAAACTTGGACTCAGACAATGAATGTACATAGACTGAATTTTGTTCCTTGACTTTGATTGGTCTGAAAATATTTCCTTCTACTGGTTGACCCAATAAACATGTCACCCAATTGTGCTAAATTTTTTTGGCCTAGAACTATCTAATAATGCGACCTCTAAGAAAGATCTTAAATTATTCCTCCATGAATGATTAATTCAGCCCTTAGTGATGCAACTCATCCCAACAAATCTCTCCCCAAGAATAGGTTTGTATTGTGACCCATCTCTTTATATCTATCTAGCATGACAATTTGGCTCCATTAATCACACGAGTTATCTTAATAATATGGTATTCCTTTCACACTAGGGGTATGGTCAACTTCTCTCAGCTCTCCAATTCGCACATGCCACCAATTGATCGTGTCTCTCCACGCTATAATCCACTCAAATTTTCACATGTTTTCAAGCGCATTAATTTTTCCATTCTAGGGGTATGCTCGACACACCTCAGTTCCCCAATTCACACAAGCTTCCAAGTGATCGTGTACCTCTCACGTTGGAGTCCACTTGGCTTGGACCAGTTTCTTCATGCTGGGGATATTGACTGGTAAATTATCCGCTCCTTTCCACAATGAAATGTTGACTTGGCCAGGTCTATTAGAATGGATTTCTCCATATTAAACTCTACCCACTATAACAATAACATAACCCCCCTATGAATCTAACTCATCTCGGTCTACTTATAAGGGTGAACTCTTTATTAAAACTATTAGGTCCCTATATTAATATTGTAGTCGCTTATTTTTGTTAGTGTAGCCCTCTTGTTTTTATCGTTCTACCCCTATAACCCCCATATTGTTATTATTGTGCACTTAAATTATTATTGTTAGGTCAGCTAGGATTATATTGTGACCCCATGGACTCCTATATATAGAAAGGAGGTTTTGTCATTTGTATCATCCAAGAATTTTTCATTTATGTAGTGTAAAAAAGGTTGGCCCCTTGAAGTGGCTGAATTCTAAGGCGTTGATCTCTCGTTTCTTCTATTTTTTGGAGCTGGTTTCATAACATTTGGTATAAGAACTTTGGATTCTAGGGTTTCGCTGCTCCAAACAGGTCATTGTGGACTTTTCTCTATAGCTTTTTTCTTCAAACGTTCAGAAGCTTAATTTTTTACCACGAGAAGTTGAAATCCTGAGGAACTTTGTGTTAAAATTTTTTATCTTGGTTCAAAATATTTTCAGAGATATGTCTGTGGAAGTTAGGGTTTCTTCAGGCTCCAAAATTTCATCTCAAAGAGGTGATCATGGGAAAATCATCATAACTCTCTCTCTGAGCATCCGATTGGAATTTTTTTAAAAGTAGCTGCAAGTACACAGACTTTAGTTTCTTGTGTATAAATTTCAGAACCAAAGGATGAAACAGTGACACGTGGCATGTCGTACACCTTTGCTCTACTGAACCAGTCCATAACTAGGTCATTGTGAGAGATTGGGCATAAGTTTGTCTTGAAGAATCCAAATCAGGTCAGACCTGTGGCATTTGAAAGAAGATTTAGAGGGATAATATAAGACCAAATTTCATATATTGAAGATCCTAAATAATAGAGATAATTCAGTTTCAATATTGAGCTCCTCAAAATCAAGAAAAAGGTGTGTATTTTTTTTCGAATTGCATAAGTCTTGTTTGAAAAAATACTTTGAATTGATTCCAAGGGCATATTAAAGAATAGATATTAGTATCTTGTTCTAAAATTCCCCCTAAAAATAATTCAACACCCATTAAGCCCTCAAAATACTCTAATATGGCTCATGAAGAGGAAGAAGTGCAACATGATATATCAAAACTATAAGAGCAAGTGCACCAAATTTCGCTCTCACAAAGAGCAAAAAAAATGAATTGGAAATTTTGAAGAAAGGTGTGGAAGCCAAGCTGGATGGTTTGAAGAAGGGCATGAAAGCTAATATGGATGGTTTGAAGAAAGGCATGGAAGTTAATATGGATGGCATGGAAGCTAAGATGGATGGCATGGAAGCTAATATGGATGACATGGAAGCTAACATGGAAGACATGAAGAATGATTTAAAAGGAGACATGGAAGGTTTAAAGGAAGGTTTGACAGAGTTGATACAATAAATAATTCCTAATGGAGAAAAGGTAGTACAGGAAACTCATGATGAGAAAAAAATAAATGTTAATCGCGATTTCATAAACTCTAATATTGGATGGAAGAACCACCATATTCCAAATATGGATATGAGGAAGTTTTATGGCAAGGATCCCGTAACATGGATACTACAGATGGAGCAATATTTTGATCTCAATAATGTGAAAAACACACAAAAGGTACGCATTGCAACTTTACATTTAGAACAAAATAAATTTGTATGGTATCGATGGCTTTGATTCTGTAAAAAAATTTGTCACTTGGTCAATATTTACGGAGTAAATGATAGCACATTATGAGGATACAAAGAGAAACACATTATTTAGCCAATTGATAAATCTCAAACAAAAGGGTTCAGTGGTGGAGCACATTGAGGACTTCCAAAAATTGAATATAAGGGTAACTGATATTCCAGAGGAACACATGATTGATGTCTTCATAGGGAATTTAAAGGATAACATCCAACATGAGGTTTTCCTTTGGGAACCAAATTCATTGGAGAATGCATTTAGGTTGGCAAGAAAAATTGAATGTAAAATTATGGCAACAAGGAAGCCTGCCACTCACATCTAAAGTTGGAATTGTTGCTACTCCTAGACTTCCACAACCTAGAAGGTTGACACCACAAAAATTGGAAGAAAAAGAGCAAAAGGGCTTTGCTACTGTTGTGATATAAAATACACTAAATGTCATAAGTGTGCTGTGAAGAAATCATTTTACATAGATTGTGAGGAGGAGGAAGAAAATGAACAAGAAACTTCAAAAGAAGAGAATATCCACCAGGAACCAACCCTAGTAAAAGAGGAAATGAGTCTGACCATATCATGTAATGCATTGGCAGGAATTACCACTCCTCAAAATCTCAATATAGAAGGACATATCAAGAAGAAAAACGTAATAGTGTTGATTGATTCAAGTAGTACCCATAATTTTATTCATTATAAGGTAGCCAAGGAATCAAATTGCTTCCTATACCCAGCACCAGAATGTCAAGTTATGGTTGCAAATGGAGGAACTATAAATTGCTTTGGAAAATGCCATAATATCAAGCTAACCATGGGGGAATATGTATTGAATATTCCAATACTTTCCATTCCAAAGGGAGGTGTTGATGTTGTACTATGAATACAATGGTTACAATCTTTGGGGACAGTAGCTTTTAATTTTCAAGAACTTTCCTTGAATTTTTTTTTGGAAGGAAAGGAATTTGAATTACAGGGTATCGCAGGGAAGACGAGAAAAATAATAAGCTCCAATGTCATGATAAATATTCTGAAGAAATAACAATGAGGCATAATTTCACAATTATGATCACTAGAAGTTCGAACATCAAAATCATCTATTTCTCCAGATCTCCAAAAAGTCTTGGACAATCATTCCAAGGTGTTTGAAACTCCCAAAGGACTCCCACCTATTTGTGATCATGATCATGCAATTCATTTGATTCCAAGAAGTGTTCCTCCAAACATCAGGCCTTACAGGATTTCCTTATGTCCAAAAGAGCGAAATTGAACGTATGATTGCAGAAATGTTAGAGGCTCGTATAATTCAACCTAGTCAAAGTTCCTTCTCTGCTCTAGTAGTATTGGTGCACAACAAGGATGGATCATGGCACATGTGTTAGGATTATAGGGAGCTAAATAAGCTCACTATTAAAGATAAATTTTTCCATTCGTGTGATTGATGAATTATTGCATTAATTACATGGAGAAATTTATTTTACTAACTTGGATCTTCGTTTAGGATATCATCAAATTAGAATGAAGACTGAAGATATTTTGAAAACTACATTTCAAACTCATTAGGGTCATTATGAATTTTTGGTCATGCCTTTTGGCCTTATCAATGCAAAATCGCAATCACAAATCGGAAATCGCAGCGGAAGAGGAATGGGCACATTGTATTGACAATTTGCAATGTGATGGAAGAGGGTGTGATGGAGTAATATGAAAGAGGTGCGGGGATAAACGAGGGAAAGCGATGTCCGATGGTGTAAACGAAAAATCCCTTTAAAACAAATAAAAATGAGTTTTCTGCATTTTACAAAGGGAAAAACCATTTTTCATTGAAAAGGCGAAAGGGATTTAAGGTGGGACCCAAGTGAGGAATCACTATCGCAATTGGGAAGGGGAGCAGAGGAAAATTACTTATAGGAACTGCCGATAGCGATGTGCGATTCATCGCATCAGTGGGAAAAAACGCGGAGGTTTAAAACATGCGATAAAATGATTTTGCGATGAAAAGACTTAAGAAACCTTTATAATCAATTTATCGCATTTAACAAAGGAAATAGCACTTTTGTTTGGGAAAAGGCGGAAGGGTTTATGGTGGGACCCAGGCCAATCGCAATCGCAAATCGACGGGGGAGTGGAGCGGGAGCAAGGCTATGGGAAATGCCGATTGCGATGGTGCGATGGCTTGTGAGCCGTCCGATCGAATGGGCGGATCAACGGTGGAGATGCAATCGGCGGGAGTCAATCGCATCGGAAGTTGTCATGGGAGCGGGGACAAATTTGGGAGCGCTACAAATTTGCGATGTGATCAAACGATTGTGATCGAATGTGGGCCGTCGGATCGCTGAGCAGATCAATGATCCAGATGTGATCGGGCGGTGTCAATCGCATCGGAGGTTTGTGATCGGGGAAGGTTCAATCGGAAGTATGCGATTTGAATGGTGTGATTGGATCGCAATAAAAGGGGATGCGATCAAATCAGGAGAAAAGGGATGCAATTGAAGAACTTTAAAATTATATTATAAAGTCTAAAGGACCAAATGGGAAAAAGGGGGGTAGAGTTAGGCTTTTGGGGACTTTTATTCACTTAGGCATATTTTTCAATCCAAGAGTCAGTTTGGGAAGTATAATATATCGTTGGAAAGCTCTTTCCGGGCTCTTTCTGATGGAAATACTTAGAACATGATTTTACGTTGAAAATGCTATGGAAAACACCTCTGAAAGGCAAGGAGGTGGCTTTGTGGAGATAACAGCTTCTGAATTTCAACTTATTACATATGAAGACATAAAATTACATAAAATATGATAATAAAAGAAAAGTACCATGTTTTCATCTCAAAAAATGGTTTTGAGGTGAAAATTACATCAAGCTCAATAGAAAAATACTTTGATCTTTCCAGATATTGTGCCTTTGAGTTTATTTGACCTCCTCATGACCTTACTGTTATTTATTGACACTTGACTCATTAATTTGATCATGATGAGACCCTAGAACCTAATGAGACCAACCCTATGACCTAATGATATGATTTGGGAGTGAAAGTGAATCATGACTGAAGACCATAGAGAGGAGAATCAACAAGTTTTACATGAGGGAAAACTGATGAAAGACCACTACCATCAATGAATCCATGACCTAATGGAATGATGAAAATTTATGGTATGGGACTCCTAATATGCAAATGCAAAAGAGTAAGTTTGATCACTGATGGCAGTATGACCAAACTGACACTAACACCTTCCACTATTTTAGGGATCCCAACCTCCTCCTTTCCTCTATAAATATAGCCATCTTCCATTGATGAGCTAGCTGAAAGGAGGAATAGTTGAACATATAGCTGAAAAAGTTAGCATAGAGAAGAAGAAATCATAGCTTCAAGAGAATAGTGCAAAGTGTTATTATTTGTGTATGTTGAGAACATAGTGAGATCTTGGACCTTTGTTCATGAGGGTGTGGCAAATGTGTTTGGATACTGACCTGCCAAAGGAGAGCCTCAACATCAAGGCTTGGTTGTAAACTACCCTTGTCTTTATCATAATAAAATGCATCTAATGTTTATCTTCCACTCTTGTTTACAATTATAATGAGATTTCTATCATTCCTTGATCAGTTAGATAGGTTTTAATTGTTTTATGTTTGTCGGGGTTTTACATTTGTCGTGTTTTCTTGACTATCTTTACAGGTAATCAAAAGTTGGTAGCAGCGTGTATCAAGCTTGAGAAGAGCGACAGATAAAGAAGCTTTGACGGAAGACGACAACATAGCATCAGAACGAGGTAGGACATCTTCCTTGCTCTGAATTTCATTTACAATCTAGGAAGGTAGATGTTAGTATGTTCCCATAGTTGCTAGACCCACCCTAGGGCTAGAGGGATCGCCTCTGTCCACAGAGGGGATTTACCTAGACAACAAATTGGCGACTCCACTGGGAAGTTTCCTTTGATTTTTTCACTCCTTGAGGTCTTAGTCATTCGACAGATTTAGTCGAATGACCATTTCCCTGTTTGTTCCTATGTTTTTCATCAATTACGATCTTTTGTTTTTTGCTTGAAGTGGTGAGTCTGGTCTTGATTGGGAGAAATTCTTTTTTTTTTCCTGTTCAGGCATTGGCGCTTTTATTTTTCTGACAGTCGTGCCGATTGGCATTAGTTGTCAATTAGCAACCCATGCCAATTGGCCATTGGCGCTATTTTTTAGTGAGAAAGTCGTGCCAGTTGGTGCTAGTTACACCCACAAAAGTCATGCCAATTTCAGGGTGTGTGAAAAATTGAAGTTTTTCCCTAAATCCTTCACCAGTGTGTCTTTCCCTTCCGGTCCTTTTCTCTGTATGATTTACACGTTCTCTCCTTTATTTTTTCACTTGTGAGCATAGATTACATTGCTCATTATTCAACTGAAAAGTATTCTTTCTATGATTGATTGATGTAAAAGGGAATGAATGCCTTGTTTTGAGCTCATGCTTTGGAAGTCCTTTTTGTGCTTGACCTCATATGTCTTGTAGCATTTCGAGGAATTTCGTTACAAAGTGTTTAAAACAACGATTTCATTGTTAGTGTTTGTTTACATCTCTTTTCCATTCATCCTTCATTAATAAAATTTTCGTTCATTTAGTTTTCGTCTTAGAGTTTGATTTTCGTTAAAATGCATTAGATCACATTACATTGAAAATTCTTTTGAGATTTATCATTGAACTTATATTACATTGTTTAATGATTGAAAGCTAAGAATCGCAATGATTTCATTCTCTTTCATTAAAAGCATGCATTAAGTAGATTCTCATTTCATCGAAAAATTCATTGAGTTCATTCTTATTATTTCAAATGAAAAAGGGAATTGTGCATATATTAAAATTGCATAGTTTTCAAAAAAGAGGATTTTTCATAGATTACATTGCATAATTCGCATCGTTGAATGTTTTATATTACTTTTGGATAGTGAAAGTCATCTAGTTTGGAAAAATTTCGTTTGCAGTGTTGTTGTTTGTTGCATCATTGTTTGAAGCTCTTCCCTTAACTAGATAGCATTCATCGAATTGAAAGCATTCTTTCCTCATATAGCTGCATATAGGAGATTGTCAGATGACATGCAGTAGGGCCTTGAAACCGAGACATAATTGAAGATCAACCATAAAATTTATTCAAGCAACCAAAGGAAGCATTGAAACTTAATGCTCACATTTAGAGGTCTAGGCTAGTGAAGTGTTCCAGCGTCATTAAACCTAGTAACTGTCGCTCGCCTTCTGGTTTAGACAATGCTAGTACGGACTTGTGGTCCCCGTACCATAGAGTATATAAAGGGAGACCCTTCAAGGTTGCAATCCTTTTATCCATAGGAAGCTGAGTTTGCCACCCTGTAACCGTGATACACCGAACACAGCATTCAAGGAGACTACATGCACGTACGTTAAGTCCTTGGTCATTTCTCTTTCATTTGATCACCAAGGTATATATGGAAGTTCACGGAAACCTGGAACACCCTCTTGCTTAGAGTACCTCAGTAGTCATTTTGATCTTTTCGTGACTCTCTAAAAAGTGAAAAGATCATTGAGCTCTTGTCCTTTCATGCTCGTTTCAACCTGAAAGTGATAGAGTCACATTTTGCCTGTTTCTCGACCCTTAAAATATGAAATGACAAATTTTTGTTTATTAATTGCCCACGAAATATTCCTGGTCAAAGTTATCTTCCTTAGTGTTTTTGTTTTAAGGTTTTTTCCATTGGCAATGTTTCCAGAGTTTACCAACCAAGGAATCCCCTCCGAGGGGAATCCTGGTCCTTTTCCTTCTTTTGGGAATGTTGGTGCTCCTTATATGGCAACATTATCCCTGCTTGGGTTAACTGTTGGGTTGCCTGTTTGGTTATTCTCCACCTCTGTGGTCTCGAGTGTTCCGTCCACTTTACAACCATCTCCTCCACCTAAACAACATCATGTTGATTCTAAGGTGGACCTCTCCCCTTCTTCGCCTATTTCTTCGTCCTCCTCTTCTACTTCGCTTGGTGAAAGTCTGGATTCTAGTAACCAGGTGGCTAAGAAGAAGAAGAAGAAGATGAAGAAGAATAAGTCAGATAAAGGAGAGGCTAGCTCTGTAGCTATTGCGCCTAAGAAACCTTCCATTGATAAACCATCCAAGCTTCCATGAAAAGTCAAATTCCCTTGCATGTTGTGCAATGGTGACCATCTTCTTCAAGACTGCCCTGGCATTCCCAAGGTACTTGAAGCATGGTCCGATGGTCGTCCATCGTTGCCTTTGGCTTTTGGAAGTCATATTGGTGACACATCTTCGACTAGTACTGATAAGACTCGTAATAAACAGGGTAAGATTAAGAATCCCCATAAGTTGTGTGAATGAAATCTTCCCATTCACCTTTGTCCATACATGGATGAAGCCAAGAGAGTGTTGGACAACCCTATTGTTTCTGCACCCCGCCTTTCGACTGGTTACCAAAAGCTTTCTTCGAGTCCTCCACTAGTTGATTCAACGATTGGTAAAGAGTCATCCTTGGTCGATCCCACTCCCCCGGAAATTCAAATTCAAGAATCCATTCCCGACTAACCATTGGACGTGGAATTGGTTGACTTGATCCCACCTATGGTTCATCAGGTCTTTTCCGTTGAGAGTGGATCTCATCCCCCCCACGTTATTATTGTTTCATCAGATTCTTCGGACTTGGAGAAAGATTCTTCCATCCCTGTAGTTCAGGAATTTTCTCCTCCTACTCACGTGATGGAGGTCCAGGAGGATGATCTTCTTGCTCCGATAACACTAGGGGAAGACCATCTCAGTTCGATGGTACCTCCTCCAAGTAGTTTGGTTGCTTCCTTTGATTGGAGTCGATTTGCAGGATACCGCCTTCCGTCTTATATGCCTTTTGAGATAACGGTACAGACCTTTGATGTGGTTGTACCCAGCACCATTATAGATGAAGGCGCATCTGTTAGTATTATGTCTTCCACTACTTGGCAAGTTTTTGGTTCTCCATCGCTTATGCCTGTTACACAGAATCTGTTGGCTTTTAACAAAGGAACCAGTCAACCGTTAGGGATCCTTCCGAATTTTCCTGTTACTTTGGGAGGGAAAACCATCCATATAGACATGATGGTTGTTCCAGGCCCCTTGGATTTAAATTTTCTCTTGGGGCGCGACTATACTTATGTCATGGGGGCAGTTGTCTCTTCCCTTTTTCGTGTGATTTATTTTCCACACAAAGGTCGAATCGTGACCATTGATTAGCTTTCATTCTTTGGTCCAGGCATGAAATCTGGTCCACCATCGTCCCTTCCAGGTCTTTATCCACTAGTTGTATCTTCCCCACCACAGGTTAATTATGTAACTGCCTGTCCCGTGCCCACATTCAGTGATAGTGCCATTTTGCATTGTGTGCTGGGGGCATTGGGTCCTAGTTTCCAAGATGTTGTTCTCCCATCAAATGCGGAACTCTTGGAAGCCATGACTTCTTATTCAACACGATGAGGTCCTCGGAGCACAGTTCATTTTCTTGTGTCAAGCTCCTTAAAAAATGAAACAAGGTCCTCGAAGCATGGTTCTTTTTCTTGTGTCAAGCTCCTTAAAAAATGAAACAAGCTCTCCTGAGGATAGTTCATCTTCTATGTCAACCTCGTTAAAAAATGAATTAGCTCACGAGGATAGTTATTTTAATGTGTCAACCTCATTAAAACAATGAAACACTTTTCTGTTCAATTTGAGTCTTTGATACGATCTCGTAAAATCCCAGTCGAGTCTTTCTCTTGATCTCGTAACTAAACCTTCACTCCCTCCATCTGTTTACTCAGGTGCATGGACTGAAGCATGGGGGGCACGTACCTCGAATTGAGTCACCATGCTGGGGGCATGCTTACTTTTTTCAAGCATAGTTTGTTTCTATTTCAAGCTTGTGTAAAAATGAAACCAACTTCAAGCAAAGTTTCCTGATTTCAAGCTTGTGTAAAAATGAAACCATTCTTATTTTTCCTCTCATGATTGCCATTTTATTAGCTCGTTTTTCCAGATGAACCTTGGTTCTCTCATTCCATCGTCCCCATCTACTTGGCCGATCATACGCCTTCACTTGATTGTTTTACCCATTCCCAAGGAACCGCTGCAATGAGTGGTCTTGTTAGCCAACCTCTTGACCTTTATCTTGTTCTAAGCAGTTCCACCATTATAGGAACCAGTTGCTACCCTTTATACCACTTGTTCCTCTAGGAGGAGTCAACTTTCAGCTCTTTTCTAACTCTCTAAAATTGGAAATATTGCTGAGATTCTTGTCATTTTGAACTCATTAAATGGTTGTGAAACGATATCTACCCAGTATACGTTTACCCCTTTTTCGGGTTGGGATAGATTATTTACAAAAAAGGAATACCTTAGCCTATCGCGACTAAGAGGTTCTATCAGACACATTTTTCTACCTTTTCGGATCTGTGAGACTACCTACGAAAAGGGACTGCTGGAGTTTTCTTTTCTTCCTTCTTTCCAAACTCTCTAAACATGAAAAGATGTCGAGTTCTTCCTTTGTCAGACTCGTTAAACCCTGATGACATCGGACTTCGTCACCATGACATTATTCGAGTTCCTCCTTCCTAGGGCTCGTAAAATGTACTATGTTGGATTTTTCTGAAGGACAAAATTATATGACAAGAATATGGTATCCTCTTCAAGCTTGTGTAAAAATAAAGAGGTACTCACCAGAAATGGTGGGGGAAAATGGAAGTTATTCATCAGTTGTGTAATATGTCACTATTGAACATGACACTTGTCTGCAGTTCATGTCAGGTTGGGATATCTTCATTCTGTCACTTTTCCTCCATGGGTTTTGGAAATCCGTTTGCCTCTCATTTGATTATAAATCTTGTCAACATGACCTCTGATCCTATTTGAGTCAAATTCTGCCAAATTACAGAGTCGTGTTGCAGATATGTTCAAGAGAAAATCCTTCTGCAGTTTGTACATTCCCTGATCCTCTGTTTTAGTATTGATTCACACTCATATTACCTTCTTTGTTTTGTGTCGATGATGTGGGATTCATTATGACCCTCTTTCGACGGATCGCTTCCTGTCGACTTCAGCTCATTATCCGGGAAGTTGATCTAGAGACTCCTTTCTGGTACCTTAGAGATTGCATGCCCTAATGGAAAGTTCTTCGCATTCGATGACAGGTTCACATCATTGGCCTTCGATCGGGTGATTTCACAGGTGTTCGACTTCAGATCACTGTTCACATTACGTGGATTGTACTAGTAGTACCTTGAGAGCCATTGACATTATGGGTGGTTTCTCTGGCACTTGTTAATGGTTCACATCATTGACCAGTAATCAAGTGATTTTCTAGCATTTTCAACTTCAACATGTCTATTCACATGTTGGAATTTGTACTTTGATTGGGTGGTGTTGGAGCGCAAGACCCTGGGCTTCGATCACAAAAGTCCAGGTTGCGAGGAGTGATGAGTCATTCATGATTATATACATGATTCTTTAGACGGATGGCTGTGAACATACCATGGATCTATTTCATATGATCCCTTTATTCAGATGGCTACATCCATGCCGAGGATCCATTCACATGAACCTTTTTCTTGATGGATAGATGCGCCTATACCATGGATTCATGTATTTTCAACAGAGATTTCAGTTATGTATATGTATCTGTTCTTGATTTGCAGGTCTCCTGACAGCAACATCTGGTTCCTTGCACGTACTTGTAAAGCATTTCACCCCTCACTCATGTTCAGACTTCATACTTTAGGGGGCATCTGTTACACAGTAATTTTTCACTGTCCCTGCAATCCCCATCTCGCACATTGGAGGGTCATTTTTGTGACTAATTAGAAGTTTCATGCCTTGCAAATACCATCATTACATCCCTTGCCATGAGGACAACATTCCCTCTGTTTACCATTTCCTGAGCAGACCACTAAAAACACCTATTTTTGCCTTGGCGCTAGTAGCCAGTTACACTCCCGCGCCGAGCTGGAAAATTAACACTGAGCCCACGCCAGTTGGCGCTCTGTCCCAGTTAAGAACCCGTGTCGATCTGTTTATGGAATTTTTTAAAAAAATAGAGGCGAAGTTTCGATCACAACAACTTCGTGGATGAGTCATAGGGAGTGGTTCGACTGAATAACCACGGCCTCCCTCCTTTGGCCTCTTGTTTCCACCTTATGGGGAAACCTCCCAAGGGATAAGGCCTCCCTTCCACTATTTTAGGGATCCCAACCTCCTCCTCTCCTCTAAAAATTTAGCCATCTTCCATTGATGAGCTAGCTGAAAGGAGGAATTGTTGAACAGATAGCTGAAAAAGTTAGCATAGAGAAGAAGCAATCATAGTTTCGGGAGAATAGTGCAGAGTGTGATTGTTTGTGTGTGATGAGAACATAGTGAGATCTTGGACCTTTGTTCATGAGGGCGTGGAAAACGTGTTTGGATACAGACCTGCCGAAGGAGAGCCTCAACATCAAGGCTTGGTTGTAAACTCCCCTTGTCTTTATCAGAATAAAATGCATTTGATGTTTATCTTCCACTCTTGTTTACAATTATAATGAGATTTCTAGAATTCCTTGATCAGTTAGATAGGTTGTAATTGTTTTATGTTTTTTGTGGTTTTACGTTTGTTGTGTTGTCTTTACTGTCTTTACAGGTAATTGAACGTTGGTAGCAGCGTGTATCAAGCTTGAGAAGAGCGACGGATCAAGAGGCTTCGACGAAAGACGACAACATAGCATTAGAACGAGGTAGTACATCTTCCTTGCTCTGAATTTCATTTACAATCTAGGAAGGTAGATGTTAGTATGTTCCCGTAGTTTCTAGACCCACCCTAGGGCTAGAGGGATCGCCTCTGTCCGCAGAGGGTATTTACCTGGACAATAGAAGGATAATAAATTATCGCCAAAGTACTATGGTCCTTACAAGGTGTTGCAAAAGATTGGTACTATGGCACACAAATTGAAGCTTCCTGCTTCTTCTCAAGTGCATCCAGTTTTCCATGTTTCATGCTTAAAGAAGGTTATAGGTGTAAAAATTCCAGTTCAAACAATATTTCCAGAACTTGATGAGGGAGGAAAAATCATACTGGAGCCTAAAGCAGTCACGGAAACAAGAACTTGACAGCTATGAAATCGATTAATTTCAGAGTATCTCATCAAGTGGAATAACTTACCCACTGAATATTCTACATGGGGGGACGAGAATTTTATACAAAATCATCCATAGCTACTCAAGCATTGAGGAAAACACTTTTTTGAAGGAGAGGGGCATGTTAGGTCCCTATATTACTAGTGTATTCCCTTATTGTTGTTAGTGTAGCCCCATTATTGTTATTGTTGTGCCATTGTAACCCCCATATTGTTATTATTGTGCCCTTACATTATTATTGTTAGGTCAGCTAGGATTATATTCTGACCCCATGGACTCCTATATATAGAAATGGGGTTTTTTCATTTGTATCATCCAATAATTGTTCCCTTATTTAATGTAAAGGAGGTTGTCCCCTCGAAGTGACTGAATTGTAAGGCGTTGATCTCTATTTTCTCTCTAACAAAAACATACCCAATGTAATAACAACGTAGCCCCTTGAAAATATAAAACTCATACTTGTCTACGTAGAAGGGAACACTCCTTATTAACTTTTTCCCACTCTAACAACAACGTAGCCCCACGTGAATCCAAACTTGACCTGTTCTACTTAGAAGGGAACACCCCTTATTAAAATTATGACCTTGTAAAGGAACAACAATATGACCTCCTCCGAATCTAATGGATCCATTCCATGGACATATAAGAACTGCAACTACTGATATGGATTATTAAATCTACCTTTGTAGGATTGAGGGTTGTGGCTCTAGTGGAATGAAAAATTCAAGCCTTACAAAATTTTCAATTCAATTCAATTACCTTTGTCTGAATAGGTAGCAAAATCGACTAGCACAATTTAATTCCCAAGCTACGTGATATATTTAGTCCCTCAAAATGAACTTGGCCTTTTAGACTCGATAATTTTGATCTATACACAGATGGATAATTGAATCCCTAAATCAACATCCCTAGCCATGAGATCAACTTGTAAAACAATAATTTTCTAGGTTTTTTTTCCCTTTCTTTTTGGCCTTGCAAAAAAATTTAGTTGCCACAAACGCTTATGAATCTGAGCACCGATGAAATTACCCTTTAAACCATCATGTTGATAGGAAAACTAGCTTTGATACCATTATAATACCCCCTTTTAAATATTCAATATGATTTATGATAAATCTCTTCAACAATTTTCCTCGTAAACCCTTGGAAAAATTAAATTACAAATAAAACGTGAAATTTGATAGAAATATCCCTTTTTAAATTATGATAATTTTTGGAGAATTTCTTAGATGAAAATACACCATAATTTTTTTTCTGGAAACAAATAAAATTTCTAGCCTTTAAATTACCATTTCAGAAAATTGGAGAGAAAATAAGGAAAAACCTCCAATTTATTACTAAATAATCTAGAGAGGGGATTACATCAATAATTCGTAGGAAAACATCGTACCAAAAACTTTTTTGGTTTCTACTAGATCCCACGTGATTTTCAAACCCCAACAAATACCTCAATCCAATTCAGCATTCATAAATTCGGGCTCCTATAGTGATGTGTTGTACCATAACTCAACCTCCTCTTCTCCCAATGAGCACTATTGAAGAACTTAAAGTGTTTCTTCCTCTTGACTAGCTAGGGTGGAATCTTTCACCATCGAAACTTATTGCCATAATCTAGGGTGTATCTCTCAAAACCGAAACTGGGAACTATATAAGGGTTTTCCACTCACATGGTAAGCTACTAGAGCTCCCAAATCCAACTCACAATAATCTAAATTTGCATGTCTCCAAACAATCCTTTTCCTTCTTTTTATTGTGATGGTTGTTAGAATACCATGGGTCTTCTGAAAATCATGGGTTACTTTCCTTCTTTTAATGAAGCGAAAGTTTATTATTTTATTAGTTTTTAAGTCACTTGATAATCACTTTTATTGCAGATTTAATTACTCAATATCACCTTAGAGATGACATTAAATAATTAAATTAGTTAACTTGTCTTCTATTCTTGAAAAGCGACAATACAAAGGCAGGGGGAAACCATGTTTCACCTTGATGTCATTATTAAAACTTGTTAAAATACTCTTTTCCATTTTGATTTTAGCCTTTCCCTGGTCACATGTCTTATGTATCATTTCCCTCCACTCATTTGGAACCCTATTTTATCATCCTCTCCCATAGTCTCCCCTTTGAAATAATGTTTAACATCTTTTTAAAATCGACACAACACATTATAGTTCTTCACATGTATTGTCTCAAATATTTCTATTGTGTGCCTAAGTATGACACAACAATCAATGGTAAAGTGTTTCGATAAAAAATGTTTTTTTCTATTTATCTCTTTTGTCATTTTTCACTATCCATTTGTCTACTTTAGTCCAAATAATATCTCCTATAAGCTTAGTTAACCAGTTGACTATAATGATTATGTAGTAATATATATATCTACCTAAACTAAATTATCAAATTATTAGGTAAGAAAGAACCCTTATCCCAAAAAAAATATATATATTACTAAATCATAACCCGAAAAACAATTCATCATTTTTATTAGTCCTTGCCAAAGCAAGACCGTAGGAAACAATTTTTCTGTTGACCACTATTAGTTTAGCATTGACCAATACAACTTATAGTGTTTAACTCTAAAAAACAATATTTTTTCAAATTGCAAAAAATATTTTTCAAATATTTTATTGGACCATAAACCTGAATGTCTTATTATAGCTTTTTTCCATGTGGATAACTGCCTCATATTTCTTTGCCATAATTTTTAAATGTAGTTGCATGAATAGATTTCTCTGCCATAAATTTTAATGCAGTTGCATATTTATGCCATGAATCTTATATATTTATGGAGTGATTTTTAATTGTTAAGCTTAGTAGGAAAATCAACCAATTAAAATCATTTAAAATCTAAGTATTAGCATAAAAAATGGATATTAACAAGACGCAAACAATATACTTACCTAAATTTATTAGTTATCCCATAACTTACCTAACTACATGGGAATAATTATAGGTTAGATTATGGTTGTTCTTATCCATTAGGTCGAACATGCATGTTGAGAATTGCTTTTAGGTTTTGGGCTTGTTAAATAAGAGGCTTTCTCATTGTAGAAGTTGCTAGCATATCAGATACTACTTAAGGGTAAAACATATAGCACATATAGAGAGTGAAATATTAGATTTTTTTCGCAAATATTATATGAAGAATTACAAGTATATACTTTAGAGTGAAACATTATATCTTTTTTTTGCGAGATTATATGTGTAACCCCCTCTTCCCACATATAACCAAGTAACCGGCTAACTGGGGTAAACATGTGACGAGAGGCTACTATAATGAGATTCAACCTCCTAGGTGACCTTAAGGAAGTGGAAATTATGGAAACACAACATACAAACCTTGTATAGCAACAACAACACCCACAGGAGGTAACCCAACCTTTCAGGGCTCTTACCCCTGGGTGACACTAACATATTTACCGCTTTGATCCATAGCTACATGCATAACAATGTATGCAAATGGCCAGGAGGCTATATCTCTAGGCATAAAATTGCATGACAATGGCCAAGAGGCTATATCACAAGGCTATAATGATATTCAACCTCCTAGGTGACCTTAAGGAAGTGGAACTGATGGAAACACAACATACAGACCTTGTACAACAACAACACCACCCCCAAGAGGTATCCCAAGCTTTCATGCCTCTTACCTCTGGGTCACACTAAAATTTTGACCTCTTTGTTCCATAGCTGCAGGCATAAAACTCATGCCAACAACCAAGAGGCTATATCCCCAGGCATAACACTGCATGCCAGTGGCTAGGTCCCCCAAAACTCATTTTGGTGCCTGCATCTCCGGGATTTGATCCACCATTTCAGGCCCAAAACCCAGTGCTTTGCCCAAAAATTCATGAAAAGTTCAAAGATGATAAATAACAACATGAAAGTGATACTGGAGCAATCACATCATTAAGAAATCATATGGACCCCTCCTACCATGACAGGCATTTTTTCAAACATGTCACAAACATTGAATCTGCAGGTGTAAACAATAGAATAGAGCAAAGGGGTCTCATAATTATCTGAGAATCGCTAAGAACCATTGCTCCCCTAAATCATTAACTTAAATACAATCTATTTTACCATAGATTCCATGTACATTCATCTACAAGTAAAAACACAGGGAGAGCCATACAACATCAAGATAAAAATACATGCTCATAACCAACATAATAACAACATAAATACCATGGATATAAAAACAATATAATCCACATATAAATCATTACATTTTCATACCAAATACCAAAGGAATGGGCTCTTCATTACTGAATGTAAAAACCAATCAGAGATGGGAATTCCACATTCCACCCGACCATAGATTGGCTGAGCCAAGTCTCAATTCATCCAATCACCCCTGTGCCATATTCCAAGCATGAATGTGGGACCTCATCAAAAAAATTAATCACAATCAATCTAGGGCTTCTAGAGTTCAAACCACCTCAACCCTCAACCAGTGATTCCACCTCACGGACGGACATCACATCCATCACAGATTGGTCTCTATCCAAGTTGTTCTAGGGCTCTAGAGTGTTTTTTCCAACCAGGGCTTCCAAGAATAGTAAATCAACCCCAACTATTATAGGGCTTCAATATTGTTTTTCCAAACAAGGCTTCCGAGACTAGTAACTCAACCCACTAAGGGATTCTAGAGCATTTGTCTAGCCAAGGATTCTAGGACTAGTAACTCAACCCATAGTTGTTCGTTGGGATTCCAGAGCGTTTATCCAACCAAGGCTTCCATGAACTAATAACTCAACCCACAACTAAAGGAATCATGAGAACCAACCAGGAAAAAATCAATCGAAATAAAACCATAACACCATGGCTATCCAGGAAATGGCAAGGCTAGGAAAATTCACATGCATACACCATGCATGCCAAAACTAGTGAGGAAAACATACATGCAACTCGGTACCTGCAATCAAAACCCGATGTAGCTACTAATCCTGATGTCCTCTTGCGCTTTCCTGCTCTTCCTTTTCCTTCTTGATCCAAATCACCAAGTATGCCAAATAATGCCTCATGCCTTTGCTATTATGCCTTTGTCAATTTCATTTAGCCATAATAAACCGAATTAAGACCCACTGGGATGTTTTTCCCACCATTCAACTTGGAATACGTGTCCTATGAACCATGGTTATTATTTTTAACTTTATTACATGGAATTTTTACCAGGGATGTTACAGAACCCTCCCCCGTGGGGGAACACCATCCTCGGTGTTTAATGACGCCTACAAACCAACAACCCATTGAAAATAAAAAATATTGCTTATGGATCTTTATAACATTGCTCGATGCAGTATTTACAATGATCACCCGACTAAAAATCAAACCAATATGACAATCATACCGTGTACTTGAGCTTTATAACACAAATTATTACAGTATTTACAATAATATACACATTTTCTCAACCAACAAATAAAAGGATACAATTACCATATCAACAATAAGGGAATCTAGAGACTCACACCTCCACCCTCAAAAGTAGTACCAGGATTCACCTCCTTCCTAGGAAGTCCAAAATCCACTGTCAAATTCAAATCCTGCATCTAATGTCCATCGTTGCAATCCTGCAGCACTTCTACTCTCAGTGAACAATTACCGACTCATTGTTCCAGGGCACACTCACAATGTGCATCTGATTCCATCTGGAAAAGATAATGACCAAAGTAAATCCATCTCAACCTTCCCTTCTCTGCTACACAGACCCTTCTGAAATTTGGTGACACCCTTCCATGCAGTCACTCACCTTCCAAGTTTCGCTGGCACCCCTATCCTAGGAAGTCCATCCCTTAGAAAGGCTTCCTCGCATCGGAATATACAAAAACCAAGGCATATCCATGCCTCAAACCATCATACCGGTCATAACATGTTCGTGGAAATCAATGGACACAATTGGGTTCCAATGTCCCACAATGGCCCTGTTCCTGAAGTGATTTACTAGCATACTGCTGCATGTTCCAATTCCTTTTGCTGATGTTTCTAGTTCTTGCAGTCGGTTTCAACCATCCAACTGTGCATTTCCTTGCTTCCTCTATCAAGCACATAACTGCCATTAGATTCAAAATAAATTGAAATTAATTCACATCATACCTCGATGGTAGCTTGTCAATAAGGACACTTGCAATCATGTTTACTTCCTATCACAACAAGTCAAACTAGTTGTTTGTTCAAATGATCATGTATAAACATATCACATCTGGTTATCTCAAAACATAACCATCATAAATTAAAATCATGAATCACATGAAATCACCATAACCATAATCATAAATCACATATAACCATCACAAATTAAAATCATAGATCACATGCATAATAAAACTAAAATAACATATCAATACTTATCCTTCATCGGTCCTTACTTCTGCCTTTGTTATTTTCGTACACATACCGTATCGGTTGCCACACCTGAAAAACACCCAGTGCCTTCTCTTAAACCACATACACATATAAATGGTGTACATCATGTACACCCACATATGACATACGACACCATACAATACACGCACCCACACCAGTATACAATACATACACATACACCTAGTGTACAATACAACACAATACATATGCCTACACCAGCATACAACACATACACTTACACCCGATGTAAAATACAACACAATACATATGCCTACACCGACATACAACAAATACACCTACACCTGGTGTACAATACAACACAACACATACACCTACATCTGGTGTACAACATAACACAATACATATACATACACAGAGTACCACACAAAAAATATACATGTCATGATACCATGAATATACCATACACATATATAGTACCACATGCCCTCAACAAAACATGTACGACATGCACACAATACCACATGTATACCAGTACCATATGAAAAACATGTACACAGTACCACCTGTACACAACACTACCTGCATAACGTGTGCACAACATCACATGTACATGGCACCACCTACACAATGTGTACACAACACCAAATGTACACTGCACCACTTGTACAATGTGTACACAATACCACATGTACACGGAACCAAATGCACAACATGTACACAACACCTCATGTACAAAGTGTTACATGCACGACATGTACACGACACCACCTGCACACAACACCACATGCACACAATGCCACATGTATACTCATGCACACAACACCATATGTACATAGCACCATATGTACAAATTGCACACAACACCATATGCACATATCATTGCATATTCAACATGTACATAGCACCATATGTACACAACACCGCATATCCAACATACGCACAACACAATATGCACACAACACTGCATATCCAACATGCGCACAATACGATATATACACAACACCGTATATCCAACATGTACATAACACCATCTATACCTAGCACTACGTATGCAATATACACACAACACCATATATACAACATGCATACAACACCATATGTACACAATACTACATATGTTACATGTACACATCACCATAGGTAAAATCAATGAATTGACAACATGCACAACATATATAGTACTACACATCCATAGAACAAACACTTACCCCACAAACAACCTTGCTTCTAGTGTCTTTCCACTATCCATGCTTATCCTAGCATGCCACAGATGACACTACCTTCACTTCCCTGATGTACTTCTCAATATAACCTGTCCATAACATAAACGTAGGCATAGTACAAGCATATAATATCAATTCACTTCCACATGATATCGACCTCATATATCTATCATGGTTACTCTTCCCACTTGATTCCTCATAAGACCGAGAACCTCTTCATGCCATCCACTTGCCTACGAAATCATTCCTCCACAAGAATGATCCTTGAAAACCCTGTCATACAGTGACATAGATGGATAGATAGATACATATGTATAATCATTAGCATAAAAAAAACATAATCCTGTCAGACAAAAATACACACACACATCTATACATATAAACATTAACATCAAACAACCATGATCCTTGACGATCCTGTCAGACACATACATACATACATACATGTATACATATATAAACACCAACATAATCAGGATCACAACACAAATTCTAGATATCATAAGGTATAGGTTAAGGGAACTTCCTTTATTCATGCAAAACATGCACAACATTGAGAACAACAATTCCCAACACAGCCAAGGAATTTAAAACCTCAGCTCCATTCACTTTACCTTTCGTGTTGCCTTTCTTGCGATTGTTCTGCCACCATCCATTTACCTTAATGGACCCAACCAATCTAACTGACTGTCATATTATTATCTTCTGCTTCCCTTTACTCATGCAATGAGCTTTATTCGGTTCTTACATTACCTGTTAGGTACCACAAAAATCTCCCCGAGTTCCATTAAATTTCATCTTTCCCAAAACAATTCCCAAGGCTCTCAAACAAAAGGAAGGAATGAGAAACAAATAGGAATAAAATCATGAACAACCAAAAGAAATATGGCACTGAAACAAAGTGGTATGACCATACATTAAACATAAACAAAGCCACAAATCAAGCTTAAAATGACTCAATCCCCCATGGGTTCCCAAAGCTTCCAAGGGAAATATAAACCTGAGCCTTCTTCAAGACTCCATGGCAGTCTCTTGCCATGCAATCCCCTGCATCATACTTCCATAAACACATAACTATCAGTGCTTAAATAAATATAATAACATAATTATTACCTTACCTTATTATGTCAATTGCACTGCCCTATAACCAAACACACATGTCAACCACATGTTCCAAGGATCAAGACAATATATCTATCAAATTGAAATCAACCTTTACCAAGTCTAATAACCATGTCATAATCAACAATCAACTCACATTCATCAGTCATAATACATAATGCTACAACTATCACCTACTTACAGTCGTGCACATATCAACTATCTCAACACAAATGTGTTAGTACAACCATCTTAAAACAAGATCATTTCTTTATGCAATCTTATAGGCACATACTCATACCATGCAATTGATCAAACATTCAAACAATAGATAAATGACATAATAGACACCAAACACTCAAACACTAAATAAATGACATAATCAAGCATTCGAACACCAAGTAGATGACATAAACAAAACCATACCTTAATGTATATTAGGGGAGGTTATCTTGTCTCCACAATCAATATAGATTAGCACAATATAACTTCACAACACCTCAACTCAACATAAATAAGGTCATGATATCCATAACAATAACTAGCTAACATGTTCACATCATAAGCTCATAAAAAATTTCCATTCATGCATAACAATCATAGATGCACAATCAACCTAGATTAGTATGACATAATATCACAAATAATTCTACTCATACCTGAAGGTCATAACCCTAACCATCTGCATAGGCCAATCCAATTTAGCATGATACATATAACAACAAGATATTAGTTCTACAACCTAATCATCAAGTTAACTAACATATAACACCAACAAGTTAACATATAACATGTTCATTAACAACATATAACATAATTATCAAGTTAATACCACGCTTGACTAACCAACACATGTAAATATGATCACATTAATCAACTAACATCTATCATATATGTAACCGTAAAATCAATATATTTAAAGGAATACACATAACCATAATGCATATAATGACACTAATCAACTAGCATTTATCACATATGTAACCATAATAATAATAGAATGACAAACATATAAGTAACCCTAATGCTTACAACAACCATGAATCACATACCTACATGCCAAACATACACACTTTTATGACGATCTATTCTTATCCCAAAGTCTATTGTTTCAATGTCACTTTAATGATCTGCATCTCCTGATCTATCTTAGCCAACACATTAACATCATAACATACCAATATCATCATGATGACCTAATTTCATACAATTACCCTATGCACAACAACCTCAATCAAACCAATGCAAAATTGACCATATGCACCCACTTGACATGTATAACCAATCATGAACGACCAATGCATGTTCAACATATGACATCACACAAGCAATCATACATAGATAACACTGAAGCATGACCAATATGTAACCCTACCATAAAAGAACAATGCTTGTACAATATGTAACAATATGTAAGCAAGCGTGCACGAAAAATACACAAGCATGAACAACACATAACCAACCATACACTCATGACAACGTGTTGACAACAAAACCATAATCACTTCCATAATGACACCACTGCCACCATGGACAACACAACACGTATGCAACAAACAAACACACCATAGTTATGAGAAATACATATGCAACCAATAGAAAAACATGACCAACACACAACCCATCCAGTCCAAGGATTGAACCATGCTCTATTACCACTCTGTAACCCCATCTTCCCACATCTACGCAAGTAACCGGCCAACCACGGTTAACATGTGACGAGAGTCTACTATAATGAGATCCAACCTTGTAGGTGACCTTAAGGAAGTGGAACCGATGTAAACACAACATACAAAACTTGTACAACAACAACACCCCCAAGAGGTAACCAAACCTTTTATTCATCTTGCCCCTGGGTCATACTGACACTTTGACCTCTTTTAGCCATAGCCGTAGGCATAACACTGCATGCCAGCAGCCAGGAGGCTATATTCCCAGGCATAAAACTACATGTCAGCAGCTAGGTCCCCACAAAATCAGTTTTGTGCCTGCATCTCTGGGATTTGAGCCACATTTTCAGGCCCAGAACCTAGAGCTTTCCCAAAAATTCATGAAAAAGTTCTGAGATGATAAATAACAACATGGAAATGATACATAAGGGATCACATCATTAAGAACTCATCTGGACCCCTCCTAGCCATTTGATCTAAGTAAATTTATGATACCCTTTTAACCAAGACCTTTTTCTTCATCTGATGTGTTAGAATTACATTTTATCAAAGAATTAATGAACACATATGTGGATATAATCAAGAGGAAAACATTTCAACAATTACACAACAAAATGCAAGTCGTTTGATAATGAAGTTCATCCAGTGTGGACTATGTCTCCGAGCCTCTATGTCTCGATGGTGTTGGACACTTCATTCAATGTTGTAACTGGTGATGATGTACATGGATGCTGTTGACTTTTCATAGAAGGAAAATCCCTCAACATGAGTGGAAAAGTCTCTCCACGAGACGTTCCATTATAAGGAACTCTCACTCATCACAAACCTCCTATCAGCATGACAACTTCACGCATGATGACAAAGAGTATCCCACCATCAAGGCAACAAAGGGATCTCACAACATAAATCACCATCCATGATAAATACATACCACATCAATACACATAAATATTCTGCATCTTACATTAGCAGGAATAGGTTACTCAATCACTGGATTTGAATGCACCATCGCAAACGTGGCGTCGAATGGCAAGAAATCGACTGTCCACATGATGAGATCTGACACCTTCGTCCCATTATGGAAAAAGGCCAATAAATCAATACATTTGTTGTAGAAACTAACACAACCATCGGTTTCGTGTCACTGAGAGGAGTAAAATCCATATAAAATTTGTCCAATTTGGTAACTGGGAAAATTTGGCTCCTTTGGAAATGAGGCTCAATCATGGTTCCACTGCCTCTGCACACTGGCTCATAGTTCCACCTGCATGCAAATAAAATAATAATAAATCTTGAACTCCGTGCCTGCTCCAACTTTCCCTGGTGCACTGCAGAAAAACTGAGCTTAAATATCAAAAAGCGGGTATATTTTACAACACTGATGGTTGTGCTGCAATGGTAAGTTCGACAGTTGTTGGAGGAGAGGTCAGGGGGTCAAATCCCGACCCTTCCAATATAGGCACAACATTGTTTTAACAAGTTTTGTATTCGATTGTTTTGTGGTGCCGCCTACTTAGGGGGTGGCCACGTGGGCCGGGGGGGTTTGACCCCTGCTGGCACCATTCTGCCTTGGTGGAATATGCATGATATATATATATGGTTGTAATGTTGCGGTGGGTGGGTCCGCTTCCATGCAGCCTGACCCAACTGTTTTGTGTCGTTACCATGTGGTTGGGGGGTGCGAGGGTCATGGCCTGACCCCCTATATTTAATACTTTGTTACGTTGGTTTGGGGTGTCGTGGGGTCCAACGAGGGTCATGACCTGCTGAGCCAAAATACAATATATTTTTTTGATATTTAAATGGTTCGATTGGGTGGCTGGATTGGTGGCCCCGTCACCCTTTTTTTTTAATTTTTAATTTGTTACATAATGAAAATTGGTTATTTTAAAATTTCTCAAATTTTGACCGTAGGAGACAAATTATCGGTCCCACAAATTTGCCCGGAATACGACCGGAGCTAGCCATAATCCTGCGAAATTGCATCCTCTTTAACCTGCGATGTCACCTAGTCAACCCCAGAACTTTGACCAACTCTAACTTTCACATACGAGCTCGATTTGACGAATCGTTCGCACCGTTGCGATCAGGATGACGAGAACCTCAGCTTGAAACAGAGTTTGCCACGTTTCCGTCACTTTGATTTTTGAGCTTTCGTAAGCCCTCTTTATCTTGTGTGTGTCTTTGGAGCCACTTGGACCATTCCTCCCCACTGGGGAGCTTTTGGTCCTCCAAAATCATCAACAAGAATCTAAAACTGTTGTGTACTATGTCTACACCACAAGTATCCTGAAAGGTCACCCTTCCTTCTCCTTCACCTCTGTCCTTCAGAGCCATAAGCGATGAAACGAGACCTTCATCCCCTGCAAACCTATAGTCAAATATCTTGAAAATTACATGCTCATCTATGACCACTATGACCCAAGCATCCCATACTTGCCACGAGTTTATAACACATACTCAGTAGTCAAGTTTACATCAAATGGAATCAATTAAACCCCAGCTATTAATACAAGGCCAAAGACATCATTATCGCATTTCAAGTGATGGAAAAAAACATCATCACTTTTACAAAAGAAATGCAACACATGATTTACGAGACATGACCATGACACATTAGAAAAACCATTTCAACAAAGTGAACCACAATGAATGCAGTGGATTTGATTTTTGAACATCTTCACTGACTGGTTTATGCACGAACGCTTTTTCCTTCATACGCTGCTCTGGATGGAGTCTCCAACACGTGGCTCTTTGATGGCCACTTCTGTCGCAATAACTACAATGAGTCTTCTTCCTCCATACCTTCTTAACCAATTTATTTCCCTGCTGTGGAGAAGGCTTTCCACGCCTCATTCTCCTTTGTACTGCCATTATTTTCCAACACTCAGCAATGACATGGTTTTGTAAACCACAAAAACGACAAGTTTTCTTATGCCATGATTTATGTTCATTATTAGAAACATTCTTATAATCAAAATGAACTTGCGAATATCGAGACTTATTATACCTTTTCTAGTGTGATCATGGCGATGATAGCTTGTCTTAGCTCTTCTATTGTGACATGCAATTCCATGGGATGATGGTGAAGTATTCCCATCAACCTTTTCCCCTGACGAGTTCAACAATAAATATTTGCCTCTGATGTCATTATGGCGATGAGAGCTCGCCTCATCTTTCTCTCTGCAATATGCATTGTCATAAGACAATGGTGAAGTGTTCCCCTCATTTTTTTTCCTCGAAAGTTTCATCAATGTCATGGAAGCTTCTGACACCTTTGAGTATTCTCCTTCAGTGTATTCCAAACCTGCATAGCGAGGTCTCTACACAAACTCCAATGGATGAGTTATGCCTTGGCCATGAATACCAAGTCTTCCTCCTTTGTACCCCATCCTAGTAAGGAGTCTCATGTCAGTTCCTGTAATGGAGATATCCACATTTCCAACAGAAATAATAGCATGTGAATATGATACTGAAGAATGATCACAACCATTTACCTTAGATGTCAATTTGGAAACATGTGAAGAGGGCTTCTATAAGCCTTCATTGCAGTTCACTTCCTCTAAGGCCTTTGTCGCGTCTTGTAGCTGAAGCTGAAATCACTGCTTCTCCTCCTTCTCTTCTCATAGAAGTGTCTTTAATGCATCCTGATCTGTTTGAAGACTTCCGTCGTTGTGATTCAATTCTTCCAATGCCTCTATCGTGGTTTGCAATTGAAGCTACAATCGCTGCTTGTCCTCCTTCTCCTCTTGTAGAAGTGTTTTCAACTCAATGTTATCTGCTGCTTGTTTCTCATAAGCTTCATACAATATGTTTGCTTTCTCGGACACCCTCAACATGGTCTTGTACATGTCTTTGACATCCTCCATTGTTGCACGTTCAATGGTTCACACTTGCAGTCCATATCAACAAGAAGACCGCTTTGATACCACTTGATCCAGGTAAATTTTTGATACCCTTTTAACCAAGACCTTTTGATTAGTCTAATGTGTTATAATTAGATTTTATCAAAGCATTAATGAACACATATGCATATATAATCAAGAGGAAAACATGTCAACAATCAAACAACAAAATTCAAGCTATTTAATAACAGAGTTCATCCAGTGTGGACTACGTCTATGAGCCTCGGTGTCTTGATGGTGTTGGCCACTTCATTCAATTTTGTAACTGGTGATGATGTAGATGGATGCTGTTGACTTTCAATACAAGGAAAATCCCTCAACATGAGTGGTAAAGTCTCTCCAGAAGACATTCTGTTATAAGTAACTCTCACTCATCACAAACCTCCTATCAGCATGACAACTTCACACATGGTGACAAAGAGTGTCCCCCCATTAAGGAAACAAAGTAATCTCACAACCTAAATCACCATCCATAATAAATACATACCACATCAATATACATAAATATTCCACATCTTACATCAACATGGATCAACAACAACAACAGGAATCAACAACAACAAATAAGCATGAAGAATCTGCATCATACATCAAGTAGGAATTAACATGACATAAAGCATCCTACATCAATAATCAATGAAGTACATGGTAACAACACTTCATATACCTCAACTCTAATGCTGGTTGAAGAATAGGCTGCTCAATCGCTGGTTATGAATGCACCATTGCAAACGTGGCGTCGAATGGAAAGAAATCGACTGTCCACATGCTGATATCTGAAACCTTCATCCCATTCTAGAAAATGGCCAAAAAATCGAGACCTCTGTTGCAAAATTGACACCTCCATTAGTTTTGTGTCATCGAGAGGTGTAAAATCCATATAAAATTTGTCCAATTTGGACACTAGGAAAATTTGGCCCCTTTGGAAATGAGGCTCAATCATGGTTCCATTGCCTCTACAAACAGGCTCATGGTTCCACATGCATACAAATAAAATAATAATAAATCTCGAACTCTGGGCCTGCTCCAACCTACCCTGGCGCACTGGAGAAAAACTGAGCTTAAATATCAAAAGGCGGGCGGATTTTACAACACTGGTGGTTGTGGTGTAATGGTAAGTTCAATGGTTGTTGGAGGAGAGGTCGGGGGGTCAAATCCCGACCCTTCCAAAATAGGTGTGACATTGTTTTAAAAAAATTGTATTTGACTGTTTTTTGATGTCGCCCGCTCGGGGGCCGGCCACGTCATCCCGATGGGTTCGACCCCCACCGGCACCGTTCCGCCTTGGTGGAATCTGCGTGATATATACATGGTTGTAATGTTGCGGTGGGCGGGTCCACTTCCACGCGGCCCGAACCAACCGTGTTGAGTCGTTACCATGTGGTTGGGGGGGCGCAGGGGTCATGACCTGGCCCCTTATATTTAATACCTTTTTATTCTCTGGGGTACCGTGGAGTCCAGCAGGGGTCATGACCCGTCAACCCAAAATACAATATATTTTTTTGATATTTATATGGTTTGATCGGGTGGCAGGATTGGTGGCCCCGCCACCTTTTTTTTTTTAATTTTTAATTTGTTACATAATGAAATTTGGTTATTTTAAAATTTCTCAAATTTTGACCGTAGGAGACAAACTATCGGTCCCACAAATTCGCCTGGAATCTGGCCACCGAAATCCTGCGAAATTGCGTCCTCTTTGACCAGCCCTAACTTTCACATACGAACTCGATTTGACGAACCGTTCGCACCATTGCGATCAGGATGACAAGATCTTAAACTTGAAACTGAGTTTGCCACATTTCCGTTACTTTGAGTTTTGAGATTTCATAAGCCCTTGTTGTCTTGTGTGTGTCCCTGGAGCTACCTGGATCACCATAACAAGAATTTTGTCAAACACGTCATAAAATACAGGTGTAAATAAAGTAACACAGCAAAGGGGTCTCATACTTATCTGAGAATCGCTAAGAATAATTTCTCCCCTACATCATTAAATACAATACCATCTATTTGACCATAGATACATTGTACATTCATTTACAAGTAAAAACATGGGGAGAACCATACATCATCACTGTAAAAATGCATGTTCATAACCAACATAATAACAACAAAAATACCATGGATACAACAACAATAGAATCCACATATAAATCAATACATTTGCATACCAAATACCAAAGGAATGGGCTCTTCATTATTGAATGTGAAAAACAACTAGAGATGGGACTTCCACGTTCCACTCGACCATATATTGGTTGAGCCAAGTCTCACTTCATCCAATCACCCTCGTGCCATATTCCAAGAATGAATGTGGGATCTCATCAAACACATGAATTGCAATCAATCTTGGGATTCTAGAGGCAAAACCACATCAACCCTCAACTAGTGATTCCACCTCATGGTCAGACATCACAACCATCACGGATTGGTCTTTATCTAAGCTATTCCAGGGCTCCAAGGTGTTTGTTCCAACCAGGGCTTCCAAGACTAGTAAATCAACCCCAACTGTTACAAGGCTTTTAGAGTGTTTGTCCAACCAGGGATTCCAGGATTAGTAACTCAACCCACCTAGGGCTTCTAAAGCATTTGTCCAACAAAGGTTCTCAGGACTAGTAATTCAACCCATAGTTGTTCGCCAGAATTTTAGAGTGTTTGTCGAACGAAGGCTTCCAGGAACTAATAACTCAACCCACACTTAAAGGATTCATGAGAACCAACCAGAAAAGAATCAATGGAAATAAACCCACAACACCATGGCTATCAAGGAAATGGAAAGGCTAGGAAAATCCACATGCATACACCATGCATGCCAAAACTAGTGAGGAAAACATACATGAAACTCAGTACCTGCAATCAAAACCCATTGTAGCTGCTGATCCCGATGTCCTCTTGTGCTTTCCTGCTCTTCCTTTGCCTTCTTGCTCCACATCACCAAGTATGTAACACTCTCCAAGAGTTCTCCAAGAAAATTATAAGTATCCAAGAGTGTGAGAGAGAGAATAGAATGAGAGCCATAAGTGTGAGAAAAAGCTTACCAACTGATCCTCAGGAGCCTTTTTATTAACGATGCTCCTATTTTCTTCATTTTCCTCCTCACATGCAACCTATGACATTTTACCTTCCTTTTCTCCTTGTTGAGGAGGTAAATCCCCTCTGCGGACAGAGGCGATCCCTACTAGCCCAGCAGGGGTCTAGCAACAAACAAACAATGCTATGACGCAAGCTCCTAGTTACGAATGAAAGACTTGGGATAAGAGCCTACCTGGATTCCAACGCTAGATCCGAAGAAGAAGATGTCCCCGTCCTTCAGCCCTGGCAGATCACAATCCTTCCACGATCTCCGTGGATGAACACCTGCACACAGAAGAAACGAACAGATACATGCATAGGAACCAGCATACGTAACTAAACATCGGTCAGAAAAGATATTACTTGCATTAACATGATAGAAAAAGGAGTGGAACCATAATCATAGTCATCTATTAAAGTGATAAACGAATAGAAGTTACAACCAAGTTCTGACGTCGCAGCTTCCTTCGAACGGGTCTCCGGTTGTCCACGTCTCGCAAAGCTCGCCAAGGAAAGGGAAACCTCTCCAGAGTCTCGTAACAATGGTCTCCTCGCTTGAATGGGCCTTAAGGGAAGGAAGGAATCCTTTACAGCACAAAGGCACTTGGGAATAGGGAGATGCAAAGCTTCAGCACTTCAAGACTAGCTTGCCATGGATCTGAGCAAGCTTTTATAGATGGGGAAGGAGGGAGTTGGGATCCCTATTATTATGGGATTGGCCCTATCAACAAGGAAGGTTCTATAGGAGGTGGCAAAACTACTTCCCTTCCATAGAACTCCTGCAGCCAAACCTCCCAACTCAAGATAGGCAATGGTTGTGAGTTTGTTTGAACTCAACTTCCGCCATCCATATTTAAAAAACAGTCCCTAAAATGGGTGGCGCGATTGTTGCTCTATGACAGAGCGCCAAGTGGCGCGACCTCTTTACAGGATTTCCCTGATTGGCGCGAGCACTGAACTGTCTACCCGCGCCAATGCAAAAAGAGCCGTTTTTCATGGATTTTGCAAGGAGATGTCTCAAGGGGAAATGAAGCTCATACTCAGAGGGATGCATTGATGATGTTTTCAAGGCATGACAGTGTTCACAGGTCACATAATGGGTCCTCCATTTTGCGGGATGGGGAATGGTAGGGACGGTGACAAATTACTGTGTAACACTCCTATTTTCCTTTATTTTCATAAATAAAATGCCAATTAATGCCTCATGCCTTTGCCAATTTCCTTTAGCCATAATAAATTGAATGGACACCCACTAGGATGTTTTGGGCACCATTCATCTTGGAATACGTGTCCCATTGACTGTGATTATTATTTTTAACTTTACTACATGAAATTTTCACTAGAGTTGTTAAAATATGAATAATTACAAAATATTATAGTTTATATTCAGGGTCTTGATATTATTTATCTTAAATATGCCTCAACTTCTAAGTTTTTCGATGATGAAATGTGTAACTAGATCTACATTTATCCAAATACACTTGGAATGTGGAAGGAGTAGTATGTGAAAGCCTCGAAGTCCATTGTTCATGCCATACACAAAAAAGAGACATTCTCTTCTATCAAATTATTGTTATCTGTAAATTCCTTCCACGCAAATTGTGTACATATTGGATTCAGATGTGTATTTGCAAATTCCTTCTATGTTGATAATTTGTATTGGAATAAAATTATTTTTATTTTAAACAATATTTTATATGGAAGCCATTTTGTCTATTAATTAGATTAAACTAATATTATTATTTTGAGATAGTTCTTTAAAAATAATAACACCATAAAAAATTGATGTTGTGATTATTCTGAAAGAACTATATGAAAAAAATATGAATTATAAAATTTTGAACTTAGTGATAATATTATTATATGATATGGCTAATTGGGTTTATGGAATGCATATTATCAACCCAACGAGATATCTCCCATTTCATCATTAGATAAAAAAGATTCCGTTGAGCAACGACATGGATTTTGTAGATTATTCTGCTCCTCGAGCTCTTAAAATTGATGAAATTCCACATATTTTTTGTGATTTTTGCATTGCTTCCATAAATGCATCATGGGTCAATAATATTTTGACATTTAGCCACTTGTTGAGTTGTTGTTGTTGTTTTTTTTTTTTTTGTAAATTTGGTATTGCCTCCCTATTCATTCATTAGATCAAAATAGCAGGTTACAATCATAATATATACTTGATGGCCTCAACTTGCATGTAGGAAACTAGGTTTTTTGGCCACCTCAAAGAGTTATAGGCCAACCAAAATTGATAAAGTTTAAATCTATCTCTAGCTACCTTCGCATGTCTATTATCTACTAGATCTAAAGACTTACCCAGAAAGTAAATTCTATTCGTACTTTGCATCCCAAAACAAAAACAAGGAACCATAAAACTTAGTCATCTGATGATTCGATGGGCGTCGGGTCCTTGACGCTTGACCTGAGCATGTCGAATTTGTTCATACTCTAAAACTGGCATTCCATTCGGCCAAGGCGAACATTCTGATGGTGTTGCAACAAATGGATTTCCTGGATGTACCTGCACATTTCAGCTAAAATAGAGGTTGCTTTCGGATCTCCACCTATTTCTTGAACATTAACAATGGCCTTGGCCAATAAGCATTTCATTGTCCAGTATATATGGATGGACTTTCTAAATAAATACAATCTGCCCCTGGTGTTCCCTGGATCTGTCAGCATCTCAATCTCTTAGTCAAATGTCTTCTTCCACTTTTGTTTCTTGATCTTGCTCCCATCTTAAAATCAAATATTTCACGTGGCTAGGTGTACCTACCTTGTAGGCATGGAAAAGGTTCTTCATTATTTCCTTCCCGGACTTCCTTCCCCTCTTTCTTGGCCCCACTTTTGACTTTCCTTTAAATCCGACTTTCATTTATCCTTAACTTATTTTTTCACAGATTTCCCTTTCATCATTTTGGCTTGGTGATATTCGGCCAACAACTTAATTGTCTTCTTTGGCCACACCGGGGTTCTAAGAAGACCTGTAGAGGTACGAAGAAGACCTATAGAAGGCAACATAATTGCAATATTGAATTTAGTAAGATTACAAAAGATAATATCTTGCTTATTGACAGTCACCACCCCAATCTTATTCGTTTGTTGTGATTCATCTATCCCTCTTCTTTTATCCTTGAGCATTATAAAATTTGCAAACCGCGACAGCTCATTGGGTTGACCTGAGAGCGTTGTACAATTCTCGTTGCTTTCAGTGTCTATAATAGGGCCACTTGCTAAGTTGTTGTTACCATACTCCAATAAAGTTTCACAAACTAATTTTATTTATTTATTTTAATTAATATTATATTTATTTTCTTCATGAAATGGATGTTATATAAATAATTTTGGATTAAGAATATTACCAATGAAATTTCTTATTTGTTATTAGTCTCTGTTAATAATGTGTATTTGAAGAATATTTATAACTTTTCCATTTCAATATGTTATTAGGATTTTGGATAAAATTTGCTTTAATATTTGTTGGTAATTTTTGGATATTTTGTTGTTAATTAATAATGAATAATAATGAATATTACTAATTGTGATATATATTTTGCTATCAATTAGTATTATTAATTGCTATTATTTAGTATATACTAACTTCTTTATATATAAGTTAATTTTAACAAAATCCAAAACATATTTTTAAAGACTTGAGTTTAAGTTGTTTAATTTGTAGAATTCAAATGATCTAGAGGTTTTTCTATTTTTAGAAAAGTGAATCCAATGATGCATTCAAAAATATATTTTAAATAACAAAAAATCACAATCTTGGTTAAAATTGTATTCACAACCTTATTTAAAATTATATTGCCAAATTCAAGTGAATATATCACTTCGTCTATAAATTAAACTATATATATATATATATATATATATATATATATATATATATATATATATATATATATATATATATATATATAAACAATTTTAACTACTATTATTTAATATATACTAACTTATTATTAAATAATAATAATTAAAGTTATTATATATATAAACAATTTTATTTCACACAACATTTTTAAATATCTTCACATTGTTAAGATATATTTAAGCATTTTTATACTTGCAGCACGAAGTGTATAACACATTCACACATTCACTTTTGTGTTTGATTAGCAATTAGTTTCATTTGACTAAAAAATTTTATAGCTTTCTCTATAGTTTAACATTACTAAATAAATAAATAAATTTTGTTATTTTTAATAATGTGTTAATTTTATTTTATTTTTAATTTAATTGACTCACATCTTTTTCATTTTTTTTAACAAGGTTGGGTGCTATATTATATTCCAAGAAAAAGAAGCAAAGATTTCCTTGTTACAATCCAATATTGTTGGGGAGAGACAGAGAAGGTAGCAGACACAAAATGCTTAGCCTCCTTTAAATCTACTGTTCAAGTTGCACTGAATTACAGACTTCAGATATATTCTGACAAACTGTGAGAGAAGGAAAACAAACTTAAAAGACATATGCAGAAAGAAGAGAGGGAAAGTGAGGATCAGTCGATGCTTATTGGCCGTCCCTTTGATGCATCATTGTTACCTTCAGTGCCGACATTTCTTACATTGTTGGAGCTTGAGCTTGGAGCTGAGTGTTTCTCAAGGATGTATTTTAGAATCTGAATATATTGTTCCACATGCGAGCAGTGATTGGAGAGCTCGTTGAATTGATTCTGGAGAAACGATGCCCTGTGCTGGAGAAGATTCATATCTACTTGCTGCTTTTCGTCCAAGATCCTCTTTTGGGCACGAATTTTCTCCATTTCAGCCTGCAGGTCTGCGCAGTGAAATCAATCCTCACTGCGTGCCATGATATAAAAGAACGAATAGAGGGCGTTCAGGGGTGCTGGAGGGAAGATGAGTGAATAGGGGAGGAGTGCAAGGGAGGGGAGAAGCGAATGGCAAGTAGGTGAGGGAGTTTGGGAAGGGATGAGCGATGTAAGGAAAAGGGGCAACAGAGCAAGGGAGGTAACATAAAAAATATCAGAGTCGCAGGACAGAGGAGGAGGCACGCTGCGGGAGGAGGTGAGGCATTGCAGAGAAGAGGGAGGTATAAATAACACGGGGAAGGAGAAGAATGGAGGGGAGGTTAGGAGAACGAGGAGATAAGATCACAGTGGCAAGGAGCTGGAGATACGAGAGAGTATGAAGAGTTCATATATTTTCTTGCAGAAGATACAACGAGGAAGATTTTTTTAAGAAGTCAAGATCATGGCAGAGGAATGAAGGATAGGCCATCGTTACAATGAATTTGACCATCTGGTCTCCCACATGATTTGTTAGCCAAGTTTTCCACGAGCTTATTGTTAGCTCTGAGAATGTGATGGAAGGAAACATCTTTCATATCCTTTGACAAGGTGCGACATCTGCTTATAATCATGTGAAGAGAAATGTTTTGAATGGGGAGGTCTTTAAGCATCATGCTAATGATGATATCATAATCCCCAAACACCATTGCGTTTGCCATGTTGTTTCTTTTTACCAATTGAAGACCTTGGAGAAGGGCATAGGCTTTGGCTTTGTTGTTGGATAGGGAGCCAAGACCCCATTCATAGGAGAAAAAAACACTGCCATTTACATTTCTTATGAATCCTCCAGCACCAATGATGCCCAAATTCAATTTGGAAGCTCCATCAAAGAAGAGAGCTAGTCTTTTGCGACTATCGAGCGATTCGATAAACTCTTGTTCTTAAATCTTATCTTCCAGTTTTCTGTTTGATGAGGTTGTGTAACTGGATATTTAAGGTGACTAGGAATGTCCAAGATTTTGCCCAAAAAAGTCCGTTCTTCCACTTGAAGATCACTGACATTGATATTACTTGTGCTTTTTGAGAGAATAGTTTCTATGGTGAGGCTCCAAATCTTGTTACAGACTTTCCAGAGAGAATTTTTTTTATTGTTGAAGATCATATCATTTCTAGCGAGCCATATGTTCCATAGAAGCACATAGGGAAGGGTATCCCAAACCCTTTTGGCTATGTTATTTCTCTTTTTCCCCCATGGGTAATCTTTTTTCTAGCTTTTTTATCAAATCAGGAGCAGTGTTGATGGGGTCTAATTGAATCTAGGAAAAAGGAGTGAGTTCTTTCCAGCATTGGACTGCAAAAGGACACTTCACAAAGAGGTGCAACGTTGTCTCTTCTGCGCATTGATAGTTGGGGCATCTGGATAGGCCATTAACACCGCTCTTTTTTAAATTATCAGAGGTTAAGATCTTACCTTTGGAGTCCAAATAAAGATTTTATCTTTGGAATGGATTTAGGTTTCCAAATGAGCTTCCATATTGGCCATTGTGGAAAAGGGAATTTCTCTTTGAGGAGTTGACAGTAAGCTGCTTTGATGGAGTGAGTGGACCCGGAAGGATCCCAATGAAGGTTGTCCTCATTACCTTTTGAAAAGGGTGCTGCACCATGAAGTAGTACTTTGAGATTTGTGAGATCTTCCTCCAGAATAGAGGGGACAGTAGGAAAATTCCAATCAATCTAGTTGTTGGTTTGCTCATCCCACTTTGAGATTTGATCTAAAAATTTTAAGTTGAGTTTTTGAAGGTGAGATATAATTCAATGAGTGCCCAGCCTTTCTGAAAGAGGAGCTTGCCCCATAATCCTGTCATTCCAGATGTTAATGTTGCTTCCCCCTTGCAGGACTTTGGAGAGATTTCTACTTATAAAAGGGACAAATTTCTTGCATAGAGCCCAGATTCTAGAGCAGGGTCTGCTTGGAATGTCATGAACAAGGAGATTTTGTCTGGGGAAGCTGAGATATTTGGATTCAAGGACTCTTTTCCACCATGTTTGTTGTCCACTGATTAGGCGCCACACGATCTTTCCCCCAAAGGCATTGTTCAAGAGTTTAGGGATACGAATTCCGAGCCCTCCATTTTCTTGATGTTGTGTGACTTGCCTCCACTTGACGTGATTGTATTTCTTCTTCTCGTTTCCCCCCCCTGCCAAAGAAAATGTCTTAAAACTGCTTCAATCTTAAGATGTATACTGACAGGAGCATAGAGAAAGGTGAAGTGATACAAGGGCAGAGATGAGAGGGCAGATTTGAGCAGGATTATCCGCCTAGCCAAATTTAACCAAGATGATCCCCACTGCTGCACTCTTTTTTTCATTTTTTGTTGATTGTAATGCTCCAAACTTCAGACTTCAAAAGCCCAACACTAACTGACATCCCAAGATAATTGAAGTGATCCCAATTCAGTTTATAAGAGACTCAAAAAATTTGAGCTATGATGTGAATGGTTTGGTTTGTAGTATTCCACCCATAAATACAACTTTTGTGATAATTTATCAGACCTCTAGAGTAAAGCATAAATTTATCAAGAAGATATTTAAATATTTGAGCAATTATGCAGGTAGCACCGCCCATTAGGAGAGTGTCATCTGCAAATTGGGAATGATTCATATTCTTGACACCATTTCCAAATTTGATTCCAGTGATGAGTCCAACTCTTCACTTGTGATCCAAGGCCTTGCTGAAGGATTCAACCATAAGGATGAAAAGAAAGGGAGAGAGGGGGCAACCCTGTCTAAGACCATCGGAGGATTGAAAGAAGTTTGCTGGCCTACCATTTATGAGGGGAGAGATCCAAGGGTTAGAGATACATGTGATGATGAGGGAGATCAAGTCATTGTCAAAACCCATTTGTTGAAGGACAAAAGAGAGGAAGGAATGTCTCACCCTATCAAAAGCATTGGCAAGATTGAGTTTAAGGATGAAGCCTTTCTCATTGCGCATCATACTCGAATGAATAACTTCTTGGACAAGGAGAATGAAGTCCGAGATTTGCCTTTGAGAGATGAATACTCCTTGATTTCCGAGATGAGATTGGGGAGGAGGGGTTTAAGGCACGTGGCAAGGATTTTAGTGATTATTTTGTAAGAGGAGTTGCAAAGGGAGATAGGTCTGAACCTTGAAAAGGAGGAGGGGCAATTTTCTTTGGGAATAAGAGTGAGGTAGGTGGAGTTAGTAAAGCCCCCAATCTTCTTCTTCCTTTGAGCCCACTGTATCATTTTGATAAAATCCTTTTTGATTAAGTCCCAGTAGGTCCTATAAAAACTGATGGAGAAGCCATCAGGGCCCGGAGACTTATCTGGATGCAAGGACCATATGGAATTTTGTATTTCGGCCTCCTCTATATCTTTTTTTAAGGTGTTGTTTATCTCCTCCTTGATAAGTTTTGGAAAATGACTTAAGAATTTGAGTAGTCTTCAGGCTCAGCTGTTTCAGTGAGAAATTTTTTATAGTAGTTTGTGGCAGCAACTTTGATATAATCTTGATCTGTTTGAATTATTCCTTCGTTATCTGTGATGGAAGATATGTTATTTCTTGTCTTTCGCACTGTAGCTTGTTTGTGAAAGAAAGAGGTGTTTTTGTCACCTGCCTGAAGCCACATGTTTCTAGATTTTATCCTCCACTTCTCCTCTTATTTCCTATTGATTTTATACAATTTCCAGTAGAGATATTTCTCTTGATCTGAATTCTCTTGATTCGCTCCATGTGTATCAATAAAATTGTGGACAACTTCCAAATTTTCTTTTATTTCTATTTTGATCTTGTCGGGTTCCTTGTAATGCAGCTTGGCCCATTCTTTTAAGGCTGCTCTGTCCTTCTTCAGCTTAGTTTCCCAAATAAACGAGGGAGACCCCTTGACGTACTGCTGCCAGGTATAATTCACTATCTGTCTTGCATCATGGATGTCGCTCCACAGAGGGTTATATTTAAAAGGAAGGGGATCGAGGGAGGGTTGTTCGCCAAGGGAGAGGGTGATAGGGTAGAGATCAGAGGTAGTGGAAGAAAGGATGTAGGAGGAGGCAACAAAGAAGATAGAGAGGAGAGGGATAACCACAAGGAATATATCAAGCCATTCCATGATGTTACCCACTCTAGTCCTTCGATTACTCCAGGTGAATTTGCGATTTTTAGGAATGACATCAACCAGATCATGATCTTGGATGATGAGTTCGATTTGATATCTTGATGGATCCGAGTTGAGGCTTCCACCCCTTTTTTCATTAGCATGCAAGATTAAGTTGAGATCCCCTCCTATGATGATATTGTTGTTGTCTTCATTGTCGATATCAGTTTTTATTGCATTCCATCAAGTATCTTTGTCCCTGTAATGATTAGGCCCATAAATGTTATATATAATGATCTCAATGTCCTCTTTAATACTCTGAAGGTTTACCTTGATCCAGTTTTGTGTTTTGACAATTTTTTTTGTTCCCAAAAACTTTGATTCCAAATGGTGGCTAGTCCTCCAGAGGCACCTCTGGATTCCATGTGGGTTCCCATATAATTCTTCAGGGCGACCGCGACTGAATTGCCCTGCTCCTGCACTCCCCCGCACGCATGGCCCCTCCGGAGTCCATCTCGGAGGTGGCCCTCCTCTTGATCAGGCTCAAGCCTTCTCGGCTCTAATCAGTTCTCTAGATCCTCCTCGCCCTAGACCGGAAATATTGAAATTTGTTAAGAAACTTGAAGGTATTCAGGAGGTTCTCTCCCTCCGGCTATCCCACTCATGGTTGCCTTTTATCTCGCTGAGAAGGGACTCATTGGACAGTTTACTCGTTTATGGCCCTATCTAAAGACTATTCAAAAATGGGTCGAGCGCAACTGGGCGGACAAGATTAATGGAAAAATCTCAATCAAATTCTGCGGCAGAGGCTATTTCACTTTTTATTTCGAAACAAAAGAGGACAAGGATTTGATATTCAGGAACGACGCTTAATTTATGGATACCAGAGGGCTCTATATCAACAAATGGACTCCGGACTTTGACCCTGAACTTGATGTGCCAAACGCTGTCCCAGTTTGGGTGCGACTACCTCATCTCACTTTGCACTGTTGGGGGGATGACTTCGTCCGTGATATCGGAAACGCTGTAGGCAAGTTCATCGATCGAAGTGAGCCAAAGGACAACATGCAAGCTTGTGCCAGGATCTGCGTTGAAGTGGATCTGGGTAAAGGTCTCCCTGAAGTGATCAAGCTTAAAGTCGACAACTGGACCCACATACTAGACTAAGAGCAAATCCCATTTAAATGCAAGGTATGTCACGAATACGATCATTTTTCTAATAGATGCTCCAAAGTTATTGATATTGAAAACTTGGATCTAGAAACTCAATGGGAAACCATTAAAAAGAAGAAGGCTGCTTCGAACCCTAGAAGTACGCTTTGTACCATTGTTTGAGATTCACACATTTTAGCTCCCAATTGCGCTGCTCATAGTTATTGGTGTGCAGGGCATGAATCATTAATTGGTGTGCAAGGCAGACATTTATTGAGTTGACAATCGTTCATGAAATTTTTTGGTCACAATTTAATATAGGTTTTACATAGATTTCTTTGATTATTTGGCCAATCCCTCAATATCATTTCATTTAAATTAAATTTAAATTTTTGCTTATTGTATTGAAATGATGAACATAATTTAAATTTATTAAAAGAAAACCTTGTTTAGAAAGTGATTCCGTTTTTCAAAATGAACAATTATAAAATTATAAATTATAAAAGTTAAATTTATAATTTTTTCTATATGACTAAATATTTTTAAAAATATTACTATCCAAATTTCAATATAATGTTTAATGATAAATTTATAATTTATTTATCCAAGTCAAACATTTTGAAAAAATGGGAAGAAAGATTATATTTACAATAAAATAAATTGTTAATTAAACAATATTATTATTATTAGACTTATTAATTTTAAATATTTATGAGAAAAGTAAAAAGATTATAGACTATATCACTTTTTTATATAAGGATATGTTCATCCTTATTATGCATATCCCAAATTTAATAAACCTAATATCCTAAAATTAAATATAGACTCCAATAATCATATAGACCAAATAATCAAAGAAAAGTCAATATGATCAAAATATATAGTAGGTGGTTCTTAATGAAACATGGGTGGGGATATTATCATGAAACCTCCCAACAATCTAAGATACACTTAATTGACAATGATGAAACTCACATATTAATAGTATTGTTACACATTGTAATTAAATAAATAGTTTTGTTAAGTATTGTTATACATTTTTCGTAAATAAATAGTTTTATTACACTTTTTGAGAGAGTATATAGATTTAGTTTGACAGATTAGTTTAATACTTGAATTCATATTTTATACTAAGAGTTCGATAAATTAATTTAATGGTTGTATAATTAATTTAATGATTGGTTTTAAATTTTATATAAAAAAATTGATGTTACACATTCTAATTAAATAAATAGTTTTGTTAAGTATTGTTATACTTTTTACGTAAATAAATAGTTTTATTACACTTTTTGAGAGAGTATATAGATTTAGTTTGACAAATTAGTTTAATACTTGAATTTATATTTTATACTAAGAGTTTGATAAATTAATTTAATGGTTGTTTAATTAATTTAATGATTGGTTTTAAATTTTATATAAAAAATTGAGATATTTATAAATTGATTTTCAGTTAATTTCAAAATTAATACAATTATATAATTTTTGACAAAAAATTAACAAGTAACGTCAACACGACCGTGGTCATGGATCCTCAAATGCCATTGATCCTGGACAACTTGTATTACAACGACGTTATAGCTAACAGTGGCATGTTTACATCGAATGCAACTCTACTTCCAAATCTAAACACCAAATCTAGTGTGACTGCACAACAGAAAAAGAAAAAAGAAAGAAAGAAAAAAAAAAAAAAATCTGCCTTAACTTGGTTGGATGGTAGAAATTTTTTGCTGCCAGAATGATAAAAATGGGAGATATTAATGTATTGACTGGCAACCAACTGGGATATTTTAATGGAGTAGTCCGTGCCAACTGCAGGGTTGCCAACAGTTAAAACAAATTGGAAGTTTCGTTTTCATTAGCTTCAAATTTGGAAGTTTCGTTTTCATTAGCTTCAAATTTGGAAGATTTGCACTTCTCAATGATTAAACTAGCACAACCAATAGCGTAGAAGTCAGTACAACCTATTGAATGTGCAGGGAAAGATGTAGATGTACAAAAATATATATTGTATATGAATGATGTGATTTATAGGAAAAAACTATATTTTAAATAAAAAATATATTTAGCATAAAATTGTTTGTTTGTTTTTTCTAAATAGGATTAAATTCTATTATGAAACATATAATACAGGGAGACATGGGCCTCAACAGTTCTAGCCTACTCCAGAGGCATATTTATACAAAAATTCAAAACTGTGACTGCCCCCGAAGGGGAAACCAACCAACTTAGCTGTTTTATAGCTGCCCTGAGCGGGAAACTAGCTTTGAACATGGAGAATATCTAAGTATTTAAAAACGTCAGAAAGAGCAAAAAATAAGGGTTCCAAAGACTTGGAGCCCAAAACCAGAAACCGGAAAAAACCTGAATGCTTATGTGGCATTTCCAGGGGTAGGTGTCTCTTCCACGATGAGACACCGATACTCGTCGGTGTCATCTTCATGCTTGTCACAGGTGTCATCCTCCGTGTTCTCGGTGGCATTGGTAGGGCGTGCGCGGCCAGAACCTCCATTGTCGCCCGACCAATCCTCACTGCTACTGTCGGAGCTTTTGCTTCTACTGTTGGAGGTTGGAGCACCCTGCAAGACAACGGACAAAGCACCTAGAACCGCCCCCTTTCCAATGAGCTGCTGCGTCGCAGAGTTTGAGATGCACTTCTTGGGCAATTTTCTGAGACGAGGGCTATCAGTGCTGAGAGCTTTCTCTTTGAAGCTAATAGTGATTGTGGCTGTAATGCGAGGTCTGTCCATGGTGCAGGTGTAATGGAACTGAGTGGGCAACGAAGAGGCCACCGTCTCCAGGCGTGGCAGATTCAGGGGAGAATTGGTGGTGGGAGAAGTCGGAGGTGAGGAGCGAGACCTGCGTGAAGCCCAGTATCAGCCTCGACTGCTGCGGGTGGCAAGGTAACGCCCGAAGGAGTTATCAAGCGAAGGGGAGGAGGAGTTAGAACGAGCGGCGATGGGAGGTCTGGAAGCTTTGTCGCGGCTGCTGCCTCTGCGGCAACACATGCGGTGGCGGCAGTGAGGCATGGTGGAGCTAGGGGGAGTAGAGTGGGGGGAAGGAGACCATAGAGGCGGTGGAGCGGCTGAATATGAGGGCAGAGGAGCAAAGAGCCAAGGAGCAGAAGGAGTAGAAGGCTTGCAAGGAGCCGAAGGAACCGAAGGATCAGAAGGCCTACAAGGCACAGAGATGAAATTCAGATTACAGTGGAAGCTGTGGGAGAAATGCACACTAGGAATGAATTCGATACAACATAGGAGACTACAGCGCCTCCCTGTAGGCGTTTGGAAGCTCGGCTTCGAGACTCCAGGGGGACAATTGTAGCTCGACGGCAGAGGCGAAGAAGGGAGATGGCCATGCGAATGCATTTTGAAGAGCTGGTAAGTGCATCGACTGGCGAGCAGAGTAAATGAGCGTCGGTGAACGCAATAAGGGCGATTTATGCCCGCACCTGGAGACCATGGGTGGCCATGTGTCTGGGCCACGTGCCGCCCCATGCGCCCGCCAAATAGCTGCCCTTAGAGGTCACCCGCATCCGGAAATTTAGCATAAAATTGTTGTTTTAAATAAAAAAATATACTTATTTATCAAATATGTTTATTGTATTATTTTATTAATTTCAAACTTAATTTTTTTTAAATTATTTTTGTTGGACATTAGGTTTAAACTAGAAATTGCACCATATGTTGCAAAGGAAACGCTGTAAAGCCTTTCATAGAGTGGTGGTCTGATTATGCACTATGCAATTTTTTTGGCACATATTTATGGAATGTTAAGGATGAACTTTGAAGTAATTAAAGCAATAATTCCTTGGGTGAAGATAGGGGACATACTTACCAACTATTTTTTCAAATACCTCCCTTTTAAGGTGGTTATAGATCATGTTGGGGCTCTTAAAATTGTAAAGAACGATGGAAACACTACCCTTGTGAGAATTTAAGCACTGTGCATTAGAAATCATCTCACTTTCATGAGCTCCCACCTATACCATATTTATATGGTTTCAAATTAAATTAGGAATTTCTTGCTGCATTTTTAACAATAGACCTCATTAAGGAAAAATCAACAACTAGACTCGGTGAAAGAAGAAGAAACTAATAGAGATTGTGAAGAGGCACACAAACTTAGTGAAACAACTTGGTTTCTAAGAATATTTCAGTGTTCAAAATCAAATTATCATAACATGCACAGACTGGTAAAAGAAAAACAAAAATAACACTCTGTTCCACATTGTCTCTTCCAAAAAAAGGAGATGCATGTTAATCTTAATGGCATCCCAAATTCTATTCCAGTCCAATGAGATCTAGCCACCCATATATAAGCTAGAATAGGATCTTAAGATAACTTGAAGATATATCATGGTCTGCTGAAGAGAGCAATCAGACTGGGGTCGAATCAGTAGATCCACATTTTCAACAGGGTTCTTCACTTCCATGGGTTACTTTGTCTAGGGTTCAAGTTAGTGGTGTATTGGAAGTACATAATACAATTGATGAAAACTGTGAAATTGATGAAAGCTACCAAAAAGCCCCAGAGGCCCTCTTTTTTATACCAGTTACTGGAGAAGTGAATAAGGTGCAATTTAGGGGAAAATTGGGAGTTCAGAGTGAAATTGTCATTGATGAAAGCTGCCCAGAAACTGCAAAAATACTCCTAAGCATGCCAGCCAGAGGACAGTTAAATAAGGTAGTATATCTAGCAGACAGCAAAAGTCTAAAGATTTATATTCAACATTATCTTTATATTGTAGATTTCTCAATATTTTTGAAATCTGATACCGCTTGAAGGATATCGCTTGAAGTGAAGTTAATTGTTTGATTTTGATTTGGCTTTAGTTGATTACATTTTGAAAACTTTTAATTTTGTTAGAATCAGTTCTCATTTGCAAGTAAAAAAAGAATGTCTAGAGTAAGAAAATACACATCTTGATTGTTCACATGTGAGACTTGATGGCATGCCAACGTTGATTTACAAAATGAAAATTGATTGACTGCCTGTTGCTTTGAATTTTCCAGAGCGAATAAAGATTAAAGACCCCACCACTCCTTCCTCATACGGCACCTACTTCCCTTTGAAGGCCCTGAGTTCTGCTATAAATGCTCCACACCAGTTTTGAGTTTAATCAACAATATTTTGTATCAGGATTGCATTGGGGAGTGTTTGGAGTACTCTTGTGTGGTAAGTTTTTTTATCCACAGCCCAACATCAAAAGATCTAATCACGTTTCATGCTCAATATCACAGCCCATCATCAAGAGATCTAATGATCAATTTTTTTACCATCATGGATGTCCAGCAAAAAGTCATGGCTTCCAGAGTTTTTGTTGTGAATTCTGCCAAATCATGGGATTACATCTTGGCTCAAGCACATGCCCAATCCTGCCCGGTTAGTCACCATTTCTGTTTAAGGACAGTCATGGTTAACTAAGCAAAATAAAAACACCACGTGTTTCACAGATAGTCCCATTCTTTTCACAGTAAAATTTTAGTCAAGCTTTTCATTGTTGGCGAAGTATTAAATACCTTGATGTATAAAGTTAAATGACAATCAAGAGACACTAAAGGCTTCAAAGGTCAATTTTTGCACTGTCATAGCCTAATTCCAGAATCAGAGTGGAACAAATGTAGCATTGCTTCAATGAAAGTCAAATGAGCGTCCATCTATTAGTCAAAAATATTATTTCAAAATCAAATTATCATAACATGCACAGACTGGTAAAAGAAAAACAAAAATAACACTCTGTTCCACATTGTCTCTTCCACAAAAAGGAGATGCATGTTAATCTTAATGGCATCCCAAATTCTATTCCAATCCAATGAGATCTAGCCACCCATATATAAGCTAGAATAGGATCTTAAGATAACTTGAAGATATATCATGGTCTGCTGAAGAGAGCAATCAGACTGGGGTCGAATCAATAGATCCACATTTTCAACAGGGTTCTTCACTTCCATGGGTTACTTTGTCTAGGGTTCAAGTTAGTGGTGTATTGGAAGTACATAATACAATTGATGAAAACTGTGAAATTGATGAAAGCTACCAGAAAGCCCCAGAGGCCCTCTTTTTTATACCAGTTACTGGAGAAGTGAATAAGGTGCAATTTAGGGGAAAATTGGGAGTTCAGAGTGAAATTGTCATTGATGAAAGCTGCCCAGAAACTGCAAAAATACTCCTAAGCATGCCAGCCAGAGGACAGTTAAATAAGGTAGTATATCTAGCAGACAGCAAAAGTCTAAAGAAAAGAAAACACAACATGAAATTCATGTCATACTGCAAGGGAAAGAGACACTACGATATGAGGATACCTTCAAAAAATATAATACGATTTAATACCCAAGCACTCAGTTGTTTCTCTGTCATTGGATATATCATATAAGCAATCTTGGTACAAGTAGGAATGAGTTAGTGGGAAATTGAAATAAAATATATACTGAATGAGACGTGATAACAGAATCTCGCATTATTTATCTTCTGCATGCATGTATGAACAAGAGTACATTTTTAGTGACCATAATGAACGAGAAATGGCAAGGAAGGGCTACCTGAAGTAGCAAATAAAATTGGAAGGCTTCACCCATTCCTTTCCTAGAACAAAAGCAGATCATAGATGCACCCAACAATCTTAGAACCATATTATTGTCTTTTCAGGTTCCCCATCAGTTCCAATCTATAGCACTTTTAAATATAAGATCTGTTTTTGATAATAGCAATCCAGAGCATTCTGAGATTCGTAAATGACTGCGATAGCCTATTTACAGCCTTATGGAGGGGTACTTTGAGTTATACACTAGTTCAAACTTCATCCTTAACATATTCACAGTCACAAGCCGGGAATCTCAACTATAGGGTTGTTTCCATCGAAATTTCACTTATCTTTTAGGTCTGGAACTCCACAGCTTGCAAACACAATAATAAGAAATGCTCTTAATTCCGAATCTAGCCTTACACACCAGAAAAATCCACATAATAAAAGCATTTCTACCATGAACGCAGACTTTGAGCATACTCTGCATACAAAACCTTGATCGGGTATATTTAAAATTGACAGGATACATTTTTCTACAGCTCTTCCATGAATGGTAAAATGCTTGATCAATGATCAAATCTGCACTTGGAGACCTGAATCAGAATATAATTATATTTGCTTTTATGGTGGGGTGGAAATTTTTTCATTATCTCTAGGCAACACTACATTTTGATATCTACAAGTCAAATTATGTTCAAACTTTATCGTTAACATATTCACAGTCACAAGCTGGGGATCTCAACTATAGGGTTGTTTCCATTGAAATTTCAGTTATCTTTTAGGTCTGGAACTCCACAGCTTTGTATATCACATTTGTGAAGTCTGAACAATCATGGTGAAAACAAAAGGAGAATAGCAATTACTTGCTTTCCCCATTGATTCTGAGCCAGATCAAATTATTTCAAGGCCAGGAATTTCCTTCCTATGAAGAGATCTTGGAAAGTTAACTTTCTAATTAAAAGAGCAAGAGCAATGTTCTGTTTCTAAGAATAGCCATGCTCAAAAGGTGGAAGTGATTATCCAGGCTAGCTACCATTGGTGTGCCCGGGCATCTACTACATATTGAATACTGTCATAGTCAGACCAAGTATTGCCTGCTTGTTACTGTTGCCATTGCACCTAGTGGTGCCTACTTGATCCTATTGTAATTGACGACAATGACTTGAAATCAAAAAAAGAACCAACTTTGTAACAAGGACAGCCATGGTTAACTAAGAAAAATAAAAACACCACGTGTTTCACAGATAGTCCCATTCTTTTCACAGTAAAATTTTAGTCAAGCTTTTCATTGTTGAACATGAATACAACTATATTAGATTTATATTCATTTGGAAGCAACCCTGCAATCTGGTTCACACCAACTCCTTTCATTCCAATGTAGACCTTACATTTTTGGCTTTGCATATTTTCGTTGCTCTGGCCAAAACCTTCTCAGTAGACTTCTTTATATCCTTTTCCAACATCTTGAGCACGTCTACTGGCACCATGAAAACTGTTCACACCAAACTGCAGTCAGAACAGGGCATCTAGAACAAACCCAAAACAGAGTAAGGCACTTCAAGATGAAATGCCATGAACAGCTCTGAGATGAATCTACACAACAAGCTGATTCTACTGCTTTCTGTGGCTAACAGAGTAAAACTCTTTCAATCAATAAACCCAAAATCTTGCATTAATTTACAGAGAATTACTTCCCACCGATCTCCATTACAGCTGGAATAAAAATGTTTGAAGAGACTGACCTGGGCTTGCTGTTGCAAGAGGGGAAGTTGGAGAGCGATGAGCATGAATGATAATGACTCTATCCTGCGATGCAAACAAGTTGTTAGCAGCCCACTGGAGAGCGCTGATGCTCTCCTCGCTCTCGTCCATGGCCACCAATATGAGCCTGCCTGATTTATTCTAGGGCACTTTGATCCTCCCTGTGCAATTTCCACATATATATTATAAACTTCAAAAAACTGTTATAACACAAACACACAGTATTGATAGATTCCCCCCTCCAAGATGGAGTTCTAGGGCACCTAGCTCTTCCCTGTGCAATTTCCAATTAAAGGCTAGTTAGGAGGGATTCTATACAGTCAGCCAATGATCAAAGGGAAAATTACAACATTCAATTGAACATGAATACAACTATATTAGATTTATATTCATTTGGAAGCAACCCTGCAATCTGGTTCACACCAACTCCTTTCATTCCAATGTAGACCTTACATTTTTGGCTTTGCATATTTCCGTTGCTCTGGTCAAAATCTTCTCGGTAGACTTCTTTATATCCTTTTCCAACATCTTGAGCACGTCTACTGGCACCATGAAAACTGTTCACACCAAACTGCAGTCAGAACAGGGCATCTAGAACAAACCCAAAATAGAGTAAGGCACTTCAAGATGAAATGCCATGAACAGCTCTGAGATGAATCTACACAACAAGCTGATTCTACTGCTTTCTGTGGCTAAAAAAGTAAAACTCTTTCAATCAATAAACCCAAAATCTTGCATTAATTTACAGAGAATTACTTCCCACCGATCTCCATTACAGCTGGAATAAAAATGTTTGAAGAGACTGACCTGGGCTTGCTGTTGCAAGAGGGGAAGTTGGAGAGCGCTGAGCATGAATGAGAATGACTCTATCCTGCGATGCAAACAACTTGTTAGCAGCCCACTGGACAGCGCTGATGCTCTCCTCGCTCTCGTCCATGGCCACCAATATGAGCCTGCCTGATTTATTCTGCTCCCCCATGGACTCAGTGCACAAGAGTTTGCCTCTGGTTACACCTATCTTCACACCGACTGAATTGTTTTGCTGTATGCGTTGAAGTTCTCAATTCAGAACAAGTTTCTGTGAGATTCAAGGTAATCAAGCTGCCCAGTGATTGGATTGGAGTTGTTACAGACAGAGGGGGAATCCTGCGAGCTTAAAGAGATATGGCCTTTACCTGAGTTCCCTCACGGACCTCTGATATTCGTTATGCTGTATAACCGATTAAAATAACAGAATTTAATCTAGGGCTGAAATGGTTTGAATCGTCTAACATTCAAATCAAAGGTACATAATGGTACACGTACTCATTCAGCAAAGTTGTTTTCAAATAAGAACGCTTTACAGCGTAAATATTGATTTTTTTCAATGTCTCTTTCTTGAAGCACTCCCCTTCCTTTTTATATAATCTTTTTTATATAATATTTATTGCCCTTCTTTTTTATATAATATTTATTTCTTTAAACATATCTTTGCACCTTTATAGACAAATACTAGTTTATATTTTATACTAGGAACTTGATAGATTAATTTAATGATTGTTTAATTAATTTAATAATTGAATTTAAATTTTATATTAAAAAATTGAGATATTTATAACTTAAGTTTCACTCATTTTCAAAATTAATACAATTATATATATATATACAATTAATTTTTATTGATTACATTCTAGAGCCCATTAATTTATTTATTTCTTATTTTTATGATAAAATTGTTAAATGCTTTATTAATTTTTCTTATTTTCATAATAAAATTATTGAATACTTTATTAATTTTTTTTTTTTATTTTTTAATATTTTTTTGTTTTTTATTTTAATTTAGTTATATTTAAACCAATAACAGATACAAATTATTGTGTAATAGTGATTCTAAATGAGAATGGATACAATGTAATCAAAAGAAATAAGAAGAAATATAGCCATTTTAATTTAATAGATAATTGATGTATACATTTTATTTTATTTTAAAATAATTAATATTCCACAAATTAAATTAAATCTTATATTACAAAAAAACAAATGAAAAAATATAAATCAAAATTTCGTAGATAACTCCCGAATCCAAGTTCTTGCATTACATTCACAATGCATGAAGACTTTCAACAATTTCCCTGCTCAATGCGATGAACATGTCCCATAGGCAGGGCCGACTGAGGGAGGCGCTGCATGTTTTGCAGATAGGTTGCCCTATAGACGTTTCCGTTTATGTTTATCTGTTGCAGGTCTCCATTAAGGCCAAAACCTTGTCGCACGGAAAACTAGTCCACGCCCACATTATTCAAACAGGATGCTCACCCCACAGATTCCTGTGGAACACACTTGTCAACCTTTATGCCAAGTGCGGCAGTCTGTTGGACGCTCGCAGGATTTTCGACCAATTGTCCTCACGAGATGCCTACTCATGGACTGTGGTAATTGCAGGCTATGTCAAGCATGGCTTTGCTGAGGAGGCTTTAACTCTGTTTTACCAAATGCGCCAGAGTAACATTCAACCTGATCAGTTTATCTTCGCAAGCGTTCTTCCAGCTTGCGCCAAATTGGGTGATTTGGAACAGGGCATGGCGATCCACCATGAAATAACGAGAAATGGGTTTCAGTTTGATTTGTATGTAGGAAGTGCCCTCGTAGATATGTATGCCAAATGCGGCAGAATTGAGAAAGCACGCGATGTGTTTGACAAAATGCCTCAACGAGATGCGGTCTCATGGAATGCCATGATTGCAGGATATGTGCAGAATGGACATGTAGAGGAAGCTCTGCAGTTCTTTCGGAAAATGCCTGAACGAAATGTGGTTTCATGGAATACAATGATCGCAGCTTATGCCAAGGATGGTCCTTTTGAGGAGGCCTTGACGTTGTATCATGAAATGCAACTAGCAGGTATTCAACCCAACAATTTCACCTTTGCCAGTGTTCTCCCAGCCTGTGTAGAATTGGAAAATCTGAAACAGGGTATGGAAATCCATAAGGAAATAGTTAGATGTGGATACCAGTGTGATATCTTTGTGGCTAATGCACTGATTGACATGTATGCAAAATGCAGTAACATGGAGAAAGCACGCGATGTGTTCGATAAAATGCCACAACGAGATGTAGTGTCATGGAATGCTATGATTGGAGGCTATGCGCAGATTGGACACGTTGATGAGGCCCTGAAAATCTTTCAGAAAATGCCAGAACAAAACATGGTTTCATGGAGTACAATGATTGCGGCTTATGTTAGGGATGGACTCTGTCAGGAGGCGTTGACACTGTTTTATCAAATGCGAAGAAAGGGCATCCAACCCAATGAGTTTACCTTTGCCAGTGTTCTGCCAGCATGTGCCAGATTGGAAGCTCTGGAACAGGGTATAGAAATCCATGAAGAAATAATAAGATGTGATTATCAGTTTGATACTTTTGTGGGGAATGCCCTTGTAAACATGTATGCAAAATGTGGGTGTATAGAGAAGTCATGGCAATTGTTTCAGGAAATGCATTATAGAGATGTGGTCTCATGGAATGCAATGCTTTCAGGATATGCACAGAATGGATATTTTGTTGAGGCTTTGGAAGTTTTTCAAGATTTGCAACTGGCAGGTGTAAAGCCAGACACAGACACCTTTACTAGTGTACTGTCAGCATGCTCTGGCTTGGCAGATCTGGATCGAGGGATGGAAATCCATCAAGAAATAATTAGAAATGGTTTTCAGCTGAATGTCTCTGTGGAGAGTGCCCTGGTGGACATGTATGTAAAATGTGGAAGCATAGAAAAGGCACATGATGTATTCAAACAAATGCCGCAGCGAAATGCTATATCCTGGACAGCCATGATTGCTGGGTATTCACTGAATGGCCATGCCATGGAGGCTCTAAAGCTTTTTGGAGAAATGGAATTGGCAGGAGTAGAGCCAGATTCAAAGGCCTTTGTCAGTATCCTTCCGGCATGCGCCAACTTGGGAGCTCTGGAACTAGGCATGGAAATCCATGAACATATAATTAGAAGTGGACTTCAGGATGATTTGTTTGCAGCCAGTGCACTTGTAGATATGTATGCAAAATGTGGGAACATAGAGAAATCTCGTCATTTGTTTGACAAGATGCAAGAGCGAAATGTCGTCTCCTGGACGACGATGATTGCAGGGTATGCCATTCATGGCAACGCCAAGGAGGCAATAGAACTCTTTGAACAAATGCAACATTCTGGCTTGAAACCCAACCATGTAACCTTAATTTGCATTCTGTCTGCTTGTTGCCATGCAGGTCTAGTTGAGAAGGGCTGGCAATTCTTTAAGTCTATGAGTGAACAATATCAAATCACACCGACAATGGATCACTACAGCTGCATGGTTGACCTTTTTGCACGCGCTGGACACCTGGACGAGGCACACGAGTTTATCAACAAAATGCCATTAAAACCTGATGCTACAGTGTGGGCATGTTTGCTTGGTGCCTGTAGAATACATAACAACGTAGAGTTAGGAAACCTTGTTGCAGAGCAACTTTTTAAGTCTGATATAAAAGATGCTGCACCTTATGTTCTACTGTCAAACATGTATGCCACAGCTGGAAAATGGGATGGAACTGAAAGGGTACGGAAAATGATGAAAGACAGGAAGGTAAAAAAAACACCTGGATGCAGTTGGATTGAAGTCAATAAACAAGTTCATACCTTCCTTGCAGAAGACCAATTACTCGCATAACTGCAAAATATAACTCAACGTTGAAGAGATTGTCACGGTAACTGAAGGCTGAGAGGTGCATGCCATGTTATGCTAGGACACACTAAATTGTGAAGAGAAGCGGAAACAAAGTCATTTGTTGCCATAGGCCCATTTTATTTGGGTTTATCCATGTGGCTCTGTTTCTCGCATTACTACAAGCTCAATTGACTCCTTTAGAGCCATCCATTGATGTAGGGTGACAATAGCACACACACACAACAGATCTAGAGCTTTTCACTAAGACCATATTATGAGTCATTTTTTCCAGGCGTGTTTTGTTGGTCTTGATTGTTAGGAGAGCACATAGCGATTTGCTACCCTCCAGTGTGGTGCCATTGATCCCACTCGGTCTAGGCCATTCTCCAAATGACATTCTTAGACTTGCCCTTAGGGACTTCCTACAAATTGATAGTTTGATTGACAGTTTGATTGACGCTCCTAATACTACTTCTGAACATCATAAAGGTAAACATGGATCACTACACATAGTTTCCTACATTGATCCAATTCTGGATGTATTCTTTTAGTTCTTTTGGAATGTTCTCCATGCTTCAGGCAAAGAGTTTTCTATTTTAATTTTTAATAATTCATTAGAGACACATTAGGCACTCCCTCTGGACTATTCTAAGCTGCTTGTACTTGCTTAACCCCATAGACCTATTTTGGTAATTTGTGCACACAGTAATGTTAGACTTTGATTAAAATTTATCAATTTCTCTCTTCTCTTATGAACAAGGGATTTAAATTTCCAAACATGTTCTCTAGCAACGTGTGACGTTGGTATACATCATAAACAAGTCAGTATCAGTTTGAATTTCCAAACATGTTCTCTAACAACGTCTGACATTGGTATACATCATAAACAGGTCAGTATCAAGTTACTATTTCATGAAAGGGATCTTGTCATCAAAGATGTTAGAAGTAGAAATACTACTAAAACTTTCAATACTAGGTGATGGCCATTGTCATTTCTTGACAAGTAGTGCATTTTACAGCGAGCTTATTCTTTCTAAATTCAAATGACCATGGCCCGACATATCCAATATTGATTTTTGAAGGATGGGTATGTTGATGGCCACCCCACGTGTTTGGGAAATCGAATTTTCTGAACAATGCAGAATGACAAGCCTCATATTTGGTTTTGAGACAGTTACGGAGGAGTTACAACTAAGTTTTATTCCATCATGCAGAGAGGTAAACAAAATTCCGGGCCTACGTAAATTTTTATATTAACAGGTGGGTCCAATGTCATTTAATTGATAGCAAGATACTTAAACATTACTTCATTAAATGCAGAAAGCCATTGGTGCATTATTGTAACCTCTTGCCATCTTTAGAACTCAAGTCAACCGTGGCCCGGGTAAAGTCCGAGATGTCAATCATGCATTTAAGCCCATGATTAGTAATTGAAATGCGAACGTCGTAACCAAGTTATGATACATAAAAATAAAACATTATTAATTTAGCTTTTGAAATAGCATAGCAGGAAAATAATGTTCTAGATGATATTGATTTTTCACTAGTAAGCAAAACATGGACATCACCAACGACAAAAAAACGTGATTGTTTGGCCAGTTGTGATCCTTTTATTTTATAAAAGGGTATGAAGGGTATTGGTAATGTTAAGGTTGTAGTTAGTTTGGTTGGTGTTAAGGATTTTTAGGGCATCATAAACTCTTGTTTTTATGCAAATCTGCATCAGTAAACTTGCTTAATAGTTAGGGAATTTAGTCTTGTCATTGCTAGATGCCTCTCTATTTAGACTGATGCTTTTCTTGTCTCAAGGGGGTCTTCCTAGAGCGTTGTATGCTGTTTTTAAGCTAATGAATATGCATAAATAATCCAATTGATCAACACATAAAATCTTTCCCTTGAAATGCTTGAAAGTAGTCCAGAGTAAATTTTAGAAATAATGAAGTGGTTTGATTATATTTCTAAACCAAGTATAACAAGGAATGAAAACAAATGAGATAAAGAAAACAAGTCCCTTGAATGAACAAGAACTCAAAGTAATAACGTCATCGAGCTAACCAAGGTAACTGAAGTAGCTAAGCACTTTCTCTATACAGGTAGTTAATATAAGCGCTCATGGACAAAGGTTTCATACGCCATAGTATAAGATTATGACACTTTTCATGAAGTAAGTCCCCAACCATAACACCTATCACTTATACCTATAATTTGAATGGGTCGGCCTAGGAACTGTTCCTCACATTAGGGTTAGAAGCAACTATTCGGTTCACATGATAACCCTCCCATCCCTAAGTTTAATAAAATGTGTATAGTCATAAGCTAGTCAAACATTTTGAAGATGATACTTTGTGAAATACTTTGATGACTTTGACATTATATATGGTCAACCTTGATGCTGTTATGGTTCTAGTACCCATGATGATGATCTCACATGATTCCTTGAGTATGTGCTAGATGATTCTTTTACGTGTAGTCTAGATTCCTTCATGGATAATATGATGCTTCTCGAGCACTTCAGAGGTTACGCGCAACCACTTTGATGATGATGTAGAGCACTTTTGATAGAGGATGTTGGGTACCTTTGGTGTAGTGCTAACCTTGATGATTATTTGACACGGTAGGGAGGACCCTCCTCTAGCTTAAGGACCTTGGATGTTGATCTTTGAGGTTAGGACATTGGCTTGAAAAACAAGTGCACCCTAGATATGTGAGAATGACCCCTAAGCTCTTTTTATGGTGATTGATGATGATGATCACTTGGAACCCATTTGGAGGGGTAGTTGCACCTTATCCCTTGATGATGTCATGCCTTAGCTTAATGATATCATCCTAGCACTCCATTTGATGATGATGTGAGCATTTAGAGTATGATATATGGCTTGAGAGGGCTATTTTGGTGATGAGGCACCTCCTTTGGATGAAGAGACATGGCTTGTGGAATGAGATACACCCCTTGAGTTATTCATTGCCCCTTTTCATGGAGAGTCATTTCTTTTGGATGATGACATCACCTATGGAGGATTTTCTACTCAGACATGCAAAATAATTGAGGATATTGTTCATTTTATTTAATTTTAGAGGGTATATATCAGGGTTGACTTGTTCACCTATCTACCTTCTATCATGGATTTAGTACATTTTAGGGAGTTTTAGCCCACTTAATGAGTTAAATCACTTGATTACCCTAGCATAAATAAGGGAATGATTTACCTCATTGATCATTGTCAAACTTGGATCATACTCTCTCTTGATTAGTGATTCTTCTATCTTGTGCATTATGGAGGCCTAGTTGAATGACTTCTCTTGGGTGGATTTGGAATGTAATGTGATCTCTTTCCATGGGTGCTTATGGTGGATCTTGGGTGTTGCATGGTGGAGTAAGTTAATTTATTTGTTTTATTTTGGTATTATTTTTCATGGGATGAATGTTCTTGTGCTAAATTAGTATATTCCATACTTGCTTTATTGTCACTTGTTTAGATAAATCCTTCCTCCAAGCATTTGAGGAATAGAGATAGGTTTTTGTTTCCCTTAATCATCTAGAAAATTGAGATCCTAAATCTCAAATCCTAGGGCAAGTTAGTTTACTTGCTCTAGTTTGTTTGGATTTAGTATCACTCCAAGGAAACCCTAGAATTGTTTGAATCCTAGACTCCATGTGCCATAAATTGAGAAGGCACTATTCCATCTCTCTTGTGGCATATTTTTAAAGTATACAAATTTTCTTTTATTTCATGGTAAATTAGGGTCAAATTACAATAAAATCTTATATGTCCAAGATTTAATGACTTGTTGATGTGTAGCAGCCTCACCTGAGGTTCTCATATGAACCACATTGCAAATTTGATGTAATTATTTTACAATGTTTTAAATAAAAAAAGGGGGGATTGAGTCAAGGGGCACAGATTCCAAAGCTGGGGAGGAGAATTGTTGCTTGGGATGTGATGGTTTCTTGTGCAAAGAAGAAACTTGAGTTTTGAGGACATCCATTGAAGGTTGGCCGATTCATGAAGTTAATGAACTGGTTCTTACAATTAAATGAGTTGAGGAAAAATACTCAAACCCATGCTTGCCTGAGGGAGCACAACAAGCAAAGAGGGAAGGAATTTATGAAGGGATGTAAAACAACAAAACATAGCAGTAATGAAGGTGGGTAAAAGGGCATTCGAAGAAGGAGTTCGAATGACAAGAGAGAGGACTCAAATAGAGAGACTTGGGGCTGTCGAGGAAGGGGGGATTGACTCAGATTCTCGTGGCAAGGGAGCAGAGACCTTGTTTCAGAGGTTGACCAAGAAGGGGATTAAAATCAGGCCTCTAGCAGAAGCTTTTAGCAAGAAGCGTTGAAGTGAAGAGAAGAGAAGAGCAATGGTTCTCTGTCCTTGGAGGCTGTGTGTTGAGTGCTAATATTTGGAGCCCTGTACCAGCTTGGAGTCCCTGGAGGCTGTGGGTTGAGATAGGATCCTTGGAGCCCTATAATAACTTGGGTCCTTGAAGGCCGTGTGTTGAGATGAAGGTCTCTGGAGCCCTGTAACAACTTGGGTCTCTAGAGGTTAGGTGTTGGAATGGAATCTCTGGAGCCTTGTAACAACTTGGGTCCCCCGAAGGCTGTGAGTTGAGATAGCCACTCTGGAGGCTTGTAACAACTTGGGAAGAGACATTCCTGAAGTAGAAGCATAGAAAGACTGGAGCAAAGACATTTGGATATTTGCCTAGTTGGCACAGTGGATTTTGGACTCCCTAGCAGGGGGTGAATCACTGTGAGTGCACTTGGAGTGAGGTGGGCACCTCTGGACTCCCTGTGCTAGTAAAGAAAGAAGCCATCAAATGGCGGGATTGAGGAATAAGTCCTCTAGATCTCGATGTCAGTTAGCAGTGGTGTGTAGACCTAGAAAGAAAGCATTTCCCCCTTAGACTCTGGAATCTGGCTCGGGGGTGACAGTTGCAAGTGAAAGTGGTTTTAGCTATCTACGGTTGGGTGGAGAGTTGTAGTCCCACACTTAGTTGCCCTGTAAAGTTAAAGATGAGTATTATATGCAAGCTTGTTTACTTCCTTTAATGAATCATATTGCATTATCACTGGTCAGGGTTCTGAATGCGGGGGACTATGTTTGTGTCATTATTACTTGCATATGTAACGCATCCCTGTGGAACACTCTACTAATGTATATGTGTGTGTGTGTGTACGCGGGTGTGTGTGCTTGAATCTGGAAGGAACAATTTGTATGATGATTGGTAATGATAGACACGCTGGGTTTGATGTTTAAGAAGAACAGTAAGCCACTTAACAATAATGCCTAAGCTATAGAGCTGTGACTGAATCTTAATCTGAATAATATGCTCGACTGTGCTAACAATAACACATTGGCAAAAGCAAAAGAACTCCATGACATGTCGCAGATCATAACCAGAGCCAAGAGAGCTTGAATTTTGGACCATTGAGAGCAATGGGCTCTGAGACCCTTTTATTAATGTCTAATTTACATAAAGGACCTTCTATTGAGCATATTTGATTGTTGTCTACAAATGATGTATTTGCTTACAAGTTGTCGTGCCAACATGAAGACATCGTATGAATGATAAGGGAAGTTTTCCCGGGGCCAGTCGTGCCCGACGACCTTACCTAAATGGCCTCCAACCTTGCAATGCAACAACCTCCATTCCTGTCATAAGGACTTGGGCGATGAGGACTACATGTCCCTGCTAATAGCCAAATGCCTCAGAAACTGACGGGTGGTATCAAGGAACTGCTTGCAGAGTCCGTGTAGACTCTGGAATTGTTGGTGTGTAGTAGGAGAGGTGGGAGCTTCTCATAAGCTCGCGTCAAGCCTTTGGTAGGTAATGGATGTCGGTGCACCTATACCGACATGTGAGGAATTCCCTACCTGAAGGCAGGGAAGGCTCGCGGGCTGGGAACCCATCAATGAGGCTTGATCCAGGTGGCTCTAGAGACACACACAGGACAAAGAGGGCTCAAAAATCAAAGTGTTCAGATTTCTCTCGAACTAGGTTCATGTTGAAGATCTCGTCTTTCTGATTCCAATGGCGCAGATGACACTCAATTCTGAGTCCATATGGAGGAGTTAGGAGTAGTCAAAGTTCTTGGTTGACTTGGTCATTGGGCAGCCTTAAGGAAGGCGCAAATTTGACCTTTTCTGGCCACCAGATTCCATCCAGCTCCGGCCAGATTCCGGGTGAATTTGTGGGATACTTAATTTGTCTCCTTCGGCCTATTTTCGGAATTTTTGAAAATGGCTATTATTGTTTAAATAACAAAAATTTAATTAAAAAAAAGGTCGATGGGCCATTACCCCCGTCGGTGTCCCTGCAACATATCAAAACACATATTTTATTATGGGTCGGCGAGCCATAACCCCCGCCGGGCCCCATAGTTATCAAATCGTAACACCAAAAATATTTGGGGTGGTCAGCGGTCAACCCCACCACCCCTAACAAAACCTTTATGTATATACGTTTTCAAACCACCATTTTTTAATGCCATTGCCAAAGGTTCCGGCGGGTGTCGAACCTGCCCGGCTTAATAGCTGGCCGGTCCGCCAGCGGAACCATAACTCTAATACAAATTAAAACGTGCAATCCAAATGCGGAGGGTTGGTGGGGTTGGAACCCCTGACCTCCGCCCATAACCATTACACCAACGAACTACCTTTGATAAGTCCGCCCACAAAATATTACTTAAGCCCTCAGTCCGCAGATGCGCCCAGTGAATAGCGAAGGATGAAGCATGGATTTCGAGACTAAGTTTTAATTGCAAGGTGGAACCATGAGCGTGGAGTAGTAATTACGTAGGCAGAACCATGAGCCTTGAAATTTTCTCGGGGAGGTAAATTTTCTCCATGTCGGAATATAGTCAAGTTTACAGTCATTTTTCACGGTTTTCTCCAGGGAACGCAATGGTGAGGTCAGATTCGCCTTTTGAGTTGCAGATTTCCAGTCCACCCATGGAGCAGCTATGTGGACGAATCTAGCAGGAATCTAAAAGATTCCTTTTTGCCCAAATCTTCACTTTCTCAGAATTCAGCAAATGGATAGTTGTTTCTGCACTACTCGACGTAAAAAATCTGATGACATTCAGATTTCTCATCTGAGCTTTCTATTTTTCAGTCACTTTTTGAAGTGAAGTTGCACGTGTCAGCGTTCAGCAAGTGAGCAGTCGATTTCTCACCTTTCGACGCCATGATTGTGATGGTGATTTCAGATCCAGTAGCAACAACAATATTTCTTTAGTCATCTTCAGCATGAGGTATATGATGAGTTGATTTCATGTACTTCTTTGTTCTTGAGATGCTTAGTGCTGTACAGATCCATGTTGTTGTATGAGTCGTGGGATCTTGTCTTGTTTTTTGTATTGATGTACTTTCTATCATGGACTTGTATTATGCTTGAGATACCTTGATGCCATATTGGTGGGATACTCATTTATGTTGTTCGAGATCCCTTTTATGCCATGTTGGCGGGATACTCCGTGTCACACATATGTCATTGAGATCCCTTGTCTGCCATGTTGGTGGGATACTCACAATATTTATGTGTGAGCTATTATCATACTGATAGGAGTCTTCTTTATGCGTGAGAGTTCTGCAGTGGAACATCTCGTAGAGAGGTGTAGCCACTCCTGCGAGAGGGAATTTTCCTTGTATGTCAGAGAAACACATCCATGTACATCCTCTTCTTATAGCACTTAATGCACCGGCCCACATTATCTTGACACCGAGGCCTGAAGATGTAGTCCCTCTTGGACGAACTCCGTTATCAAACGACAGGTTATTATGATTGCTGATATTGACATGTTGTGTTCCTCTTCTTTACAACAAGCAGTTGTTCATTAATGCCTTTACTTAAATGCAATTCTAATAATTAGCCGAAGTAAAAGGTCTTGGTTAAGGGTATCAAGAATTTACCCTGGATCAAGTGGTATCAGAGCAGGTCTTCTTGCTGATTGGATTGCAGGTGTGAACATTGAACGTTCGCTGAGTTGAGCCATGGAGAATGTCAAGGACATGTACGAAACCATGCTCACGGTGTCCGAGAAAGCAGACATGTTGTACGAGGCTTATGAAAAACAAACAACAAAGAACGATGAATTGACGACACTCCTACAGGAAGAAAAGGAGGACAAACATTGGTTGCAGCTTCAGTTGCAAGCCATGACAGAGGCGTGGGAAGAATTGCAGCGCAACAATGAAATTCTTCAAGCAGATCATGATGCATTGAAGTCATTCCTATAGGTAGAGAAGGAGGAGAAGCAACAGTTGCAGCGTCGGCTACAAGTTGCGACAGAAGCCTTGGAGGAAGTGAAGCACAATGAAGGGTTACAACAACCTTCTTCATCTGTGTCGTAATCAACAGCTAAGGTAAACAATGTTGATTTTTCTTCAGTTTCTTCACACGATATCATTTCGGTTGGAAGTGTGGATATACCCATCACAGGTACCGGCATGAGACTCCTCACCAAGATGGGGTACAGAGGGGGAGGACTTGGCGTTCGTGGCCAAGGCATAACCGAACCATTGGAGGTTGTGCAACGACCTCGTTATGCAGGTTTGGGGTACAACGAAGAAGGATGTTTGAAGGACATCAAAGGAAAACAGATAGTGCTGAACTCGCTAGAGAAGATGAATGATGGGAACACTTTGCCATTGTTCCCTGGTAACGCATGTTGCAGTAAAAGAGATGAGGCGAGCTCCCATCACCATGATTGCACCAAAAACCACCATAGAAGGTATAATAAGTCTCATTATTCCAGAATGAATTTTGATTATGAGAATGTTGATAACCACGGTCGTAAATTATGGCATTACAAAACATGTCATTTTTGTGGTTTAAATAACCATGCGATTTCCAAGTGTTGGAAAAGGATGGCAGCAGAAAGGTGGATGAGGCGTGAAAAGCCTTCTCCCCAACATGAAAAGAAATCGATTAAGCAGGTTTGGAGGCGAAAGACCTTTTGCACTCATTGCGACCGAAGTGGCCATCAAAGAGCCACATGCTGGAGACTCCATCCAAAGCAGCGCCTTAAAGACAAAGCGCCCATCAATACACTAGTCGAAAGAACCAATCGACAAGCAAGTTCACCATAGGGAAATGATCCACTCACTTTGATAAGTGAGCGATGGTTCTTCTAGATTGTTTTTCTAGATATGTTGGCTTGTCATGGCCGTGTTTGTAAATCATTTGTCGCATTTTTTGTGTGAAATTGATGATGTGTTTTCCATCACTTGTTTAAGCAACAATGATTTTTTTTGGCCTTGTTTTATAAGTCGTCTTTTGCATTTCTTTCATGTAAAAGTGATAAGGTGTTTGCCATTACTTCGAAATGCGACGATGATGTTGTTGGCCTTGTTTTATGAGTTGTGTGATGCATTTATTTCATGTAAAAGTGATGACGTGTTTTGCCATCACTTCGAAATGCAATGATGATGTCTTGTCTTGTAATGATCGCTGGGGTGTGATTATCTTTTGATGTAAACTTGACCATTGAGTACAACTTATAAACTCGCGGCAAGTATGGGAATATTTGGGTCATAGATTGGTCAATTTGAGCATGTAATTTGCAGGGGATTGTACTATAGTTTTGCAGAAGGTGTAGGTGTTGGTTCATCGCTTAAGGCTCCGAAAGACAAAGGTGAAGGAGATGGAAGGGTGACCATTTCAGACGCTTGCGGTGAAGACATAGTACACAACAGTGCAGATTATTTTGATGCTTTTGAGGACCAAAAGCTCCTCATTGGGGAGGATCGATCCAGGTGGCTCCAGAGACACACAGAGGACAAAGAGAGCTCAAAAATAAAAATGATCAGATTTCTCTCGAACTAGGTTTAGGTTGAATATCTCGTCTTTCTGATTCCAATGACGTAGAAGACACTCAATTTCGACTCCGTATGGAGAAGTTAGGAGCAGTCAAAGTTCTGGGTTGACTTGCTGGCTGGGCAGCCTTAAGGAAGGTGCAAATTCGGCCTTTTCCGGCCACCAGATTCCAGCTTTGGCTAGATTTTGGGTGAATTTGTGGGACACTTAATTTGTCTCCTTAAGCCTATTTTTGGAATTTTTGAAAATGGCTATTATTGTTTAAATAACAAAAAATTAATTAAAAAAAGGGTCGGCGGGCCACTACCCCTGCCGGCCTCCCCGCACCATATAAAAACACATATTTTATTATGGGCCGGCGGGCCATAGCCCCCACTAGACCCCACGGTTATCAAACCGTAACACCAAAAATTGTTGGGGTGGTCAGCGGTCAACCCCGCCACCCCTAACAAAACCTTTATATATATACGTTTTCAAACCACTATTTTTGAATGCCGTTGCCAAAGGTTCCGGCGGGTGTCGAACCCTCCTGGCTTAATAGCAGGCCAATCCGCCGTCAGAACCATAACTCCAATACAAATTAAAACGTGCAATCCAAATGCGGAGGGTTGGTGGGGTTAGAACCCCCGACCTCCCCTCAAATAACTCCGCCCATAACCATTACACCAACGAACTGCCTTTGATAAGTCCGCCCACAAAATATTACTTAAGCCATTAGTTCGCAGATGCACCCAACGAGCAGCGGAGGATGACGCACAAATTTCGAGACTAAGTTTTAATTGTAGGGTGGAACCATGAGCGTGGAGCAGTGATTATGCAGGTGGAACCATGAGCCTTGAAATTTCCTCGGGAGGTAAATTTTCTCCATGTCGGAATATAGTCAAGTTTATAGTAATTTTTCACGGTTTTCTGTAGGAAACGCAAAGGCGAGGTCAGATTCGCCTTTTGAGTTGCAGATTTCCAGTCCACCCATGGAGCAGCGACGTGGAGGAATCTAGTGAGAATCTAAAAGATTCTTTTTTGCCCAGATCTTCACTTTCTCAGAATTCAGCAAATGGAAAATCGTTTCTGCACTACTCGACGTCATGAATCTGATGACATATTCAGATTTCTCATCTGAGCTTTCTATTTTTCGCTCACTTTTTGAAGTGAAGTTGCAGGTGTCAACTTTCAGCAAGTGAGCAGTCGATTTCTCACCTTTCGACGCCATGATTGTGATGGTGATTTTAGATTCAGCAACAACAACCGTCTTTCTTCAGTCATCTTCAGCTTGAGGTATATGATGAGTTGATTTTATGTACTTCTTTGTTCCTGAGATGCTTAGTGTTGTACAGATCCTTTTTGATGTATGAGTCGTGGGATTGTTGGGCCTTGAAATTGTCATTTACTTCCATTACATTTTCACTCATATTCCCATATTATCATCTTCACTCCACCTCCATTTCGCCACATTTACCTTACCATTGTCATTTGTGGGTTACATTTATGTTTTTCCAAACTTGATTAATTCATAGTATTTTCAAGTGAATTTGTGGTTAAAAATTAGAAAATAATATGTACATACTTATACCTAACAAGTGAAATGAGTTTGTTGCCATGTGTAGGTCAAAAAGAAGCTTCCAAAAGACTCTTATGTGGCCTCCTAAGGCCAAATTCGAATTTGAATGGAGAAGATCATGGGATCATAAGGATATGTGTCGCATCTCCTATTTGTATTGTAACTCTAAGAAGACATGTGTCTTATCACTTTCTATTTGGATTGTAACTCTAGAGATATAGGGAAAGATTCATGGACTCTCATTAATGAGATAGCTTTTCATCTTTCGTATAAATAGGGGAAGATTTCTCCTATCAAATATTGTGTAAAATTGGAGTTATGCTCAAGCTTTGAATACATAATTAGATTGTGGCACCTTACTCATGAATGTTCCTTCATTTTGATTTGGTTTCGCCTACATATGGAGCATCTCGATTTACCATCTCTCATACTTTTAGATCAGCTGCCTAAAATGTGTGAGATTTACTTGCTTTTATAGATTAAAGTTTATTTGATTTTTTAGTATTAGTTTTAGAATAAATGTGTAATCATTGTTCTTCTGAAACATTTCATGAGGATAGATATTTCTATTTTCAAACTAAGTTTGAAGCAATAAGCATTCACAGTTATATAGTTTCTTTTACTGTTTTGTCATTTGCTTTCTTAGATTAGAAATATCAATTAATTGTATCAATGGATGTTCTTAAAGGTAATTTCAAGATGACGATTCTAAACTAAATGATTGAATGTTTAATTCATACAATTATTGAGTCTTTCCTTTGCACATTTTACTTGCTTTCTAGGAACTTATAAACTAAGGTATAATTGATTTCTTATACGTCTCAAGAGGTTAATACTTCATATTGAATGTTGGAGTAAATCAAAACATACATTAGTTAACTTTACGTGCTTTTTACATTTGCTTTAGATCCCCATTTAATTGCATCACTAATGTTCCTAAAGGTCATTCCAAGAAGTTGATTTTATCATATTTCTAGACTGAATGATTGAATATTTAATTCATGCAATTATTGAGTTTTTTCCCTTTGAATACTTTACTTGCTTTTCTAGATCATTAGGTATAGTTGGTTACTTAACATCCTCTCAAGAAGGTGACACTTCATATTGAATGCTGGAGTAACTAAATATACATTAGTTGTTTTCCTTTACATGTTTTGAAATGCTTTCTTAGATTAAAATTTTAATTCCTGCAAGTGTGATTGCGCGCTATGTTTTATTTTGAATTTGTTTTCTTTCTTTTCGTTACTTGATTTCATAGGTTAGTTGAATTTCATTTTCATTATTTGATTTCATAGATTAGATGAATTGTTTTTTATTTATTTTGTAGTTAGATTGATCTAAACTAAAAGATAATTTCTAGCACATACAGTGCACGCATGCTTCAGAAGCTTACGAAACCCCTTGGTTGAAAAATTAAATGACATGAAATCACTTTGCCCCAACAGGGATCTTGTCTTGTTTTGTTATTGATGTAATTTCTGTCATGGACTTGTATTATGCTTGAGAACCCTTGATTCCAAATTGGGGGGATACTCATGTATGTTGTTCGAGATCCCTTTTATGCTATGTTGGCGGGATACTCCGTGTCACACATATGTCATTAAGATCCCTTGTTTGCCATGTTGGCGGGATACTCACAATATTTATGTGTGAGCTATTATCATACTGTTAGGAGTCTTCTTTATGCATGAGAGTTTTGCAGTGGAACATCTCGTAGAGAGGTCTAGCCACTCCTGTGAGAGGGAATTTTCCTTGTATGTTAGAGAAGCACATCCATGTACATCTTTTTCTTACAACACTTAATGCAGCGGCTTACACCATCTTGACACCGAGGCTCGGAGATGTAGTCCCTCCTAAACGAACTCCGTTATCAAACAACATTTTCTTATGATTGTTGATCTTGACATGTTGTGTTCCTCTTCTTTACATCAAGAAATTGTTCATTTATGTTCATTAATGCCTTTACTTAAATGAAATTATAATAATTAGCTGAAGTAAAAGGTCTTGGTTAAGGGTATCAAGAATTTACCCTAGATTAAGGCTATCACCCAAGCTCAGGAGGGGTAGCACCATGGAGTGTGCTAGTAAATCCTTAACGTCGACATCGAAGCTTGACTTTGATATGGAGGTCTATTAGACCTCTGAAGCAGAGCCATAATTGAAAATGGCAGCTTGAGGGAAGCAATGCAGCAGTTGAGCTTGTCTTTGGGCGATCGTGGAGATCCCCTTTACTTCACCGCCTGAGGTAGCGCCGAGCCCATCAACTAAGCCATAGTAAGATGATGAGGGAAATGGATTTGTTGCGGCCCAAAGGAGTGAAGCCTTGATCTTATAGAATAGGTTGGATGAGCTTATTCCCTTACGGATTAGAATCCTAGGCAGGAGGGTTCCAACTGGTGAGGCCAAATTCTCCTTGCACGTGATTGGTCGGGAGGAGAACGACGTGGCTAGAGGAGTCTCAGATGAGTTGAATTATGGAAATTAATTTAACTAAGTTTCCGGGGAGTCTATTGTTTGACAGACTCGGGATCGTCACATGACAGATCTCGTAACGAAAATTGATGTTGGAAGTCCTGGAGGTCAGAAACCTGGAACCTCGTAACCCATTGCAAAAGAATTAGGTTGAAGCGCAGGGATGACGTGGAAGATGACGTGAGCCCGATAGTGTTTCTATTGGTTGGTGGGTTGGACCACAACCCACAGAAGCTCGAATGCACAACCCATAACATCTCTAAGGATGCAAGTGAAGGAGAATAGGGATGACGCCATCCTGGTGGGAGCACCCCAAAACATTTCAAACAGGGTGAAAGTCGTAAGCACTAGGAAAGAATAGAGCGGGTGGATCCCACTCGACTATGATAGCTTGGAGGTAACCACTTGGCGTGATTAAAGGGCCCACTCATCATTAAGCATCAAGATATAAGTTGTTGGGACATGAGGGAAAGCACACATTAATGAAAATGCATCGGGCGGACCCCACACAACACATCATCCCACACAGTCCAACGCGTAGGCTTGCAAAAGGAAGGAAATATGGGAGCGCTGGGAGATGGGTGTCGTGCCACGTGGAAACATTCCGACGGGCCTTGAGTTGGTAACCTTGTTAGGCCTTGGGGACCCAGAAGCAGTTTCTCGCACCGTTGATCGTGAAAATCAGTGAAAAAGAGCTGCTCTTGGGGCACACCTCAAAAAATTCTAACAACTCAAGAGTGGTGCCAGAGCCATATTGTGGAACTCGATAGTTTTGATTAATAAAGGGAATCATCACAAAACAGAGTGTGGGAGGATTTTTCTCTCTTTCAGCGAGACACATGGCATCGTTTGTTTGGCCCACAAGAGCTGATGATGGAAAGTGACGTCAGCATGACGTGACTCTATGGGGGGAGGCACGTGGCAGGCAGACTCAGTGTTTTGGCTGGCCTCATGGGCCAAATATGAGTAATATGTGTCACCTATCACAAGCTGGCACATGGCACAGGGGATGTCAGCATGACATCATCCCGCTGGCCTGAGCCCAAAAGAAATCAACACTGCATTGGAAGGAGTTGTCGGGCTGATTAAGTGTCTAATGACATGGGATCTATCAGAGACAACTCACCTCAAGAGGAAGTTGATTGGTCGGTGGACGCAATGGGTGGTCCCACTTGACAACTTGGCCTGAGAAGAATACCCTAGCGGAGGTAAGCAGGTGCAGTTAAGGAACATGTCGGCAGATAAATCATTGGGACACAAAGGACTGATAGGCAGCCTTATGGAAGGGATGAAACCGATGGAGGTGATGTCGGGGGGTCCCCATGGGACATGTCAGCCCGACGGTATGACCCCGACGGGTGTAAATGAGGCACAAGCTTATTGCGCTGAGATAGAGGGCTATGAGATAAGCGTTAATCCTCGGTCACTTCGCGTAGAAGTAGACAAGGGGTGCAAGGAAGTAAGAAGAGGCTAGGAAGTTAGGGCTTAGCACTCAACCTTTGATCGTTTCCCAGAGAAACAAAAACATTGGTGTCGAGCTAGTCATGAAGGGCTTAAACAAGCTAAGCACCTATAGGCTTAGTCGACAGTCACTCAGTGACTTTGAGAAAACCATTGGGATTGATTCCAATGGTGGCAGGAGGCACCAAATCGAAGGTAGTCACAACAGGAGGAGGAAATAAATTTTTTTATACCCTATTCCTTCGATCAAAAAGGAGTTGGGTATGTTACAGAGCGATATCAGATCTATCCATGTTCAAGACTGGACTGGATGGGCTTAGCCACGAGCTAGTGATGTTAAAATAATAATAATAATAATAATAATAACCTTCACTAATTAACCGACTAATGTTAAAATTCGAATTAATCTCCTGATCCCTGTTTTGCGGGTAAACTAGCATTAATAAAAGTTTTCCGAAACCAGGACAATGGTCATGCTGTCCGTTTTGATAGTCATAGGTCATGTACATGCTGTTTGTTTTGATTACCATGATGAAAGGATGAAATGAATCGATGCAAATGATTTGTAAATGTGTTGACACACTAACATGACTGTTTTTTCACAGCAAAAACCTCCATGGTAAGTCATGAATTTGATTTGTGGTAATTATTATTTGAATTACCTAACAATGTGTGTGATTGAGATCACATTAAAAGCAACGTAAAGTAGAAGAAGTTACAGTGATGAGGACCAGAATGGTTGAATACAGTTTTGATATCACAACATGGACAAGATAGGGTCAGAGCTAATGAAGAAGAGAGATAAGTTGGCAAAGGGGAAGGGAATCATTACCCAAACTGGATGGACACCTTGAGAAGCCTATGGGATGAGGTGAGAAAATTTAAGGATGATAATGAGAGGTTGGTAAGAGCACAAGAAAGGTAAGAAAATATCAATGCAGTCATCCTACAAAGTCTCTCATATTGGTAGAGGAAAAGGAAAAATGAGAGGAGGGTGAGTCATAGAGAAAAAAAAATCCTTAAAGAAACAAAATAAAACACAAATGGAGCAGATGGTGGCAGGTCCAATAAAAGGCATATGTAAGGAAGTGTGGACACTGTGCCAGGAGGTGAGATTTTGAGCACTCCAAAAGGAGAAACTAGCACGCGGGTGCAATACTCAAGCAAACCCTCTAATCCAACTACCAGTTTATATCACCACTCTCGCCATCACTACCATTTAGTAAGAAAAGAAAGGGAGCATATGCCTGAAGAATTTAAGAAGAAAAAGCCACCTACGTTTGATGGGGACATGAAGAAAGTAGAGGATGTAGAAGCATAGTTGCTAGGAATGAAGACATTTTTCATAATACATGACTATTCCGAGAATATGAAGGCTAGAGTTTCTGCATACAGTTTGAAAGGGAAATCCGACATATGGTGGGAATACTTGAAGAATGTTAGAGCCATCACTAAGGAGGAGCTGAATTAGGAGGAGTTTGATAAGATCTTCAGAGAGAAATACCCGTCTGAATGATATTATGATAGCAAAACAAAAGGGTTTTATGAACTCAAAATGAGACAGTTAAATAGTGATGAGTATGTCACCAGATTCTTGGAACTGTTGAGGTCTGTGCCATATCTCAAGGATGAGAAAGCCAAGATTCAGAGTTTTATGATTGGGTTGCCTATAACATTCAAAGATAAAATCAAATTACTCGAACCCCAAACCTTGAAGGATGCAATCAAGAATTTGGGGCATGACTACGAACAAACAAAGCGCAGGCCTGAAATTAAGAGTAACTGCCAGACTAAGAATAACCACACTGGACATAGTAAGAATTGGCCCAAGAAAATCCCGGGCAGGAGGCAAGTGAAGCACCTAGTTCAGGAACGACCATTTCAACCAAATCCCAATGTTGCTATTAAGAAAAATGTGCAGCAATCGACATCATTATAGCCCAAGTTTGAAGGCATAGAACCACTTAAATGCTGGACATGTGGTGGGAACCACAAGTGGAAAGAAAAACCACATCAATACAATACAATATGCAAGAATTTTGGACCGAATATTTACAATACGCAAGAGGCAAGAATAGTGGGTGAAGTAGCTCGAAGTATGCCAAGGGTTTATGCAGTAATGGACAATCACCAAGTAGATCAATAGGCATCCATCATTGAGATGGAAGGTAAGCTACAACAACAAGTCATTTCCATTTTGATTGATCCAGGTTCTAATTATAGTTATATCAACCCAAAACTTGCTGAGAAGTGTGAATTGACCAAGGAAGTACATCAAGAACCTTGTCTGGTTCAATTGACGACAGACACAAGGAGAAGAATCAACTATTGGATAAGGTCATGTGCAATTGAGCTAAGTGGCATGACCACGATAACCCACTTGAATGTGTTACCATTGGGTGGGTGTGACTTCTTGTTGGGCATAAATTGGTTATGCCTGCACCAGACAATAAGGCAATAGAATGCTTGGATGAGAAAGGAAAAAAAAGAGTGTCAAAATGCAAGAGGGAACCCATATTAGTGAGGATGATCACTGCTATGCAAAAAATATGCAACAATAGGAAAAGATGCACATTGTTCGCAGTGCAAGTTTCCAAGAACGAGGAAGCTGACATAAAAAAAAAATGATAAGTAGGCTGAATTACTTCAAAAGTACCTTGTTTTGTGACAATGTGCATATGTTTTTCCAGTAGAGGTTCCTGGATTACCTCCTCACAGAGAGAGAGATATTTCTCTATCGCGCTGGTACCAGGAGCAACACCAACATCCAAGGGTCCATATAGAATGAGCACACCTAACCTAGGTGGCTCTAGAGACACTCAGAGGTCAGAGAGGGCTCATAATAGCCCCAAAAAAAGTATTAAAAATTTAGTCAAACCAATTTCAAGTTGTAGTGCTCGTCATTATGACTTTGGTGGTGCAGACGACACTCAAATCCGAGTCCATATGACCAACTTATGACTCTTTGAAGTTTGACACGATAGACAAAAGAAGGGGCCCAAAATATGCCACATGGAATCCAAGTCAGCATGTGGGACCCACTCTGCATATGTGGAAACCAAATGGCCACTAAAACGTCGACACTTAGCACTCCAACATTGGCTCCTAGCCCTTCACAAAAATACAAAAAAAAAGTATTATATTAAACATCCACATAAAACAAAATAATATATAATAAGTTATAACCAAATTCAAAAAAATATATAAATAACTAAATGTTATTATATTAAAACAAATTTTGTTATTATGTTAAAAGGTTATGGTTAAAATAATAACCACATAAGATGAAATAGTGGTTATTAAAAAAAAAAACCACGAAATATCAAATCTCATTTCCATATGGCATATTACAAAAACGGTTGTTAACATGGGTGGTTTGTTAATTACGCCAAAGGCGTTTTTACTATGGGGTTATATGTTGTAACGTTGTATATATTCGTCGACTTGTACGATGAATTTCTCCTCCACGTGGAATTCATCAATAAATTACCCTAACACGCAATTCGTTCTAAGCAACCCCCCCAAATAATTAACTTTGCTGTCCTGCCGTCAGCATTTCTTGGCACTCTCATGTGCAAATGCTAGTATATGGTGTGCTATACCATATATTAAATCCAAAACACAACAACATATATTTATTAATAAGCCAAAAAAATAGTGCAACGACGGAGTAATATGGTTACCAAACCATAACGGCGGTCAAGTCAGTGGAACCGCACCAACATATATTGCTAATGGTTAAAACAAAACTGTTCCGCAAACCCCTCCAATTACAACTATTCCACACCGAAGTTATGTGTTACAACAAAATGTAATGCAACGATTAATAAAAAAAATAAAAAATACACAAAGTGGGGAGGACCACGGGGTGAACCTGGGTCTCCCACACCTCATTTTGGCTACCAACCAACTGCGCCAATGAGGCATTGTTTTTATTTGCACCTGAATTTTAATATATGACTCTCATTTCACCATTCGACGGTCATGTTGAGGAATCACCGAAAGGAGAATGAAGGAGCGCCAATGTGGCAGACCAACGAAGCACGCCAGTGGAAATCAAAACATTGGAACTTTGAACAATAGAATCATGACACAATTCCAGGAGGTGGAACCTTGCCCAGGCAAAGAGCGTGTGGAACTTTGAACTTGGAGAATTTTCCCCGAGAGGTAAAATTTCACATTGTCATAATGTTATCAATTTTATAGTCAAATTTCATGAAACTTCACAGGGAGCACAATGGTGAAGTCAGATTCACCATCTGAGCAACATATTTTTCAGGCGCCCCACAATGAAGCATCTTTGAATAATCAAGGGGAATCTAAAAGATTCCCTAAGCCCATATTTTGACGATGTGAGAATTTCACGAATGGATAGTCAATTTTATACTACTCGACGCCAACAATTCAGTGGTGCAGTCAGTTTTTACAACCGAGCCTTTCATTTTTCGGCCATATTCGGAAGTGAAGGTACATGAAGCAGTCATGTTATGTTTCCTTTCATTATTGCTGAGATGATGTATTATTTTTGTAATCCCTGTTTGATGTTATGTCGAGGGATCATTATTGCTACATTATGTGAGATGCATTTAGCTTTTCATGCTATGTATTGTTGTTGATATACCTATGTAAATATGTTGAAGGGATACTCATTTCCACATTATGTGAGATCTTGTTAGTTTGTCATGTTGAAGGAAGCCCATTTTGAGTGATATTTCATGTAGGGAGAATGTTTCGTGGAGAGACAAACCACTCTGTTTGAGGGTGTATGTCCTTGCTATGAAAAAGGGTATTACATGTACATCATCATCTTTTACAACATTATATGAAGTGGCCTCCAATATCTTGACACCGGGCCTAGAGACGTAGCCCACAGTGGGTGAACTCTGTTATCAAATGTATTGTGTTTTGAGTTTCTGATTGTCGTCATGTTTCCTCTTGATTAAGCATGAATATGTGTTATTTTATGATATTTTAAATGCAATTCTAACAACATCACATAAGTAAAATATCTTGGATAAACCCGGTAGCTGACAAAACACAGATCAAGATTGGTATTAGAGTGGTCTTTTCGCTGATGTGAATTGCGAGTGTGAACAACGATTGAATGTGCAACAATGGAGGATGACAAAGATATGTATGAGGCCATGCTAAGGATGTCCAAAATAGTGGGCATGATTTATGAAGCTTATGAGAAACAAGAGAATGAAGCACTAAGGAATAATGTTCCATCCACATCTTCAAGTAAACATTCATCGCCCTCATCATCTTCTCATCATTCGAATGAGGAGATCAGGGAAAGCCTTCAAGAAGATAATGTTGTATTGAAGGGACTTCTATGAGAAGAGAAAGAGGATAAGCATAGATTGCAGCTTCATTTTCCAACCACAGAAAATGCCTTGGAAGAATTGAAGTGTGACGACTAGAGCCTTCAAGAAAATGATGCTGAATTAAGGAGGCTTTTACAAGAAGAGAAAGAGAAGAAACATATATTACAACTTTAGCTATAAGCCACGGAAGAGGCCTTGGAGGAGTTGAAGCACAACAAAGGCTTAGAGAAGCCCTCATCACCTATTTCAAAATCGACAATTGAGGTAAACAATGTTGATAATTCTACAGTTTCATCTTCACATGATGTTATTTCTGTTGGAAATGTGGAGGTACCCATTACAGGAATTGACATAAGAATCCTTACCAAGATGGGGTATTAAGGAGGAGGAATTGGTGTTAATGAATAAGGAAAATATTGTATTATATGTTTGCAGACGCTGGATGTGTTAGCTCATCGCTTATGACTCTGAACAAAAAATGTGAAGGAGAAGGAAGGGTGACCTGTTAGGTCCATATATTACTAGTGTAGTCCTTTAATGTGTTAGTGTAGACCCCTTATTGTTATTTTTATACCCCTGTAGTCCCCATATTGTTACTATTGTGCCCCATAAAACCCCACTATTGTTATTGTGGTGCCCTTACATTATTATTGTTAGGTCAGATAGGATTATATTGTGACCCCATGGACTCCTATATATAGAAAGGAGGTTTTGTCATTTGAATAATCCAAGAATTGTTCATTTATGTAATGTAAAGGAGGTTGCCCCCTCGAAGTGTGTAATATCAAAAAATGGAATAATGCATTGATACATAAACATAATATTTGTAACACAGATATAGACATAAGATCTGAGCCATTTTATTCATAGGAGAAGATTAAGTTACAACAGTGTACAAAATATGAGGTAATCTAGCCAAAGAGATGGCCTAGAATGACCCTGAAAAGATGCCAAAGTAGGCACTGTGTAACTGGAGAGCTGCTGGAAGCAAATAATACGCTGTCCCTTTAGCAAATAATGAGTATATGTTTGTAGGCTGAAAAGGGAAATGCAGATCCATGGAAATCTGGAGCTTTGATGATGCCAAGTTTCTAGATCTGGGCTCTATGATGGCAACCCAAGATAACCCAGAAAGTAAATTCTAGATCTATGAGATTGAAAATTTACCCTCTTGGGGTTTGATCCATTGACTGTTGGCTTATGCAGATATGAAGCTAGATATGATCCAAATATGGCTGCAATATGTTATACAAACAGATCTGAGCTTTGAGGGCTGATCACTCTTTCAGATCTACAAGCTAGGAGCTTGAGATCTCGTCTCTACTTCCTCCTCCTTCAAGTTGCAGCAACTGAATATGCAGCTACTACAGAAACTGCGTTGTACAAGAGGGAGAGACTCTATGCCTACTAAAATATGTTGAAATAAGCTCCAGGCAGATGGAAATAGTGATGGCAAGGTGAGGGGACGATTCCTCATTGGATTACTAGCTGAAATGCTAGCAACTTCCCTTCTCCCTTGGATCTACAAGACTGGACTGCGTAATTTTTGATGGAAGTGCTGCTGCGGGGAGATAAATAATAGATGGCCTGATGCCCGATATATATCTGAAGCACTGGAAGGTTGATCTTGAAGCTCAAGGTGATAGAATGAATCCTTCACTGGTTCCTCAACTGAAATATTGAAGGAAAACCTCCTCCTCTCAAATTGATCTTCAAAAATGTGCAATTTCTAAATATGGATGTTCTGCAGAAAATAGGAACAATATGGCACCAATGCCTGATGATGAATGTAGTGAAAATACTCTTCCTTATAGATCACTCAAGGAAAGAGGTGGGATTCTCGCTCGGGAACACCCTGTGCTAAACAACACTGCAACTTAGCTGAACAACATAAGATTGCATGGAGATGTCACCTGACAAATCCATATCTAAGCAAATCATACATCAATAATAATCTCAAACATGCCTTCTATGTTTCCTTCATCTTCATTATATAGTTTGTGAACCTTCTCATGCCTTGGTCCACCTCATAACTGCACTGTACATGTGGACATAGGTCTCCAAGTTGACTGCGTTGTCTCTCCATGATATCCATCATGTGTGAATGTAATGATCACCCTCTCCATCATGTGTGCATTAATGCACCAATTCCTCCATCATCTCATCATAAATTCTCTATAATCTTACATTTGATTCTTTCCAAGATCTTAGTTAACTGCTTCAACCTCCATGATATTTCTCATTAATGAGACATGATCTCCACTCCTTTCACATTAAGTAGCTGCTCCACTACTCCATTATGTAGATCTAGATCAGAAATATCCACATACACACATCAAAAGTGGATTTTATTTATCTTTGGGGTTTGTGGGTCCCTCCACCCTCATATTTACTTAATTAATTATGGAAATTAAGAACTCTAATATTCCAAATATCATGTGAAAATTTAGGAATATTACAGTCCTCCCTGGGAAAATGTTGCTTGTCCTCAAGCAACTAAAAAAGCGGATGCTACAAAAATATCCTCCCTCCAAATGGCATCTATTATCCTCCTGTATTCTACAGAATTCACTAGGTGACTATTTATTTTCCACAAGAAGCTAAATATAACATTATTTACCTATCAGCTATCTTTAAAAATCTCACTGCCTTCATTATCCTCAATAAGTCTTTTTCACTATATTTCATCTTTGCCTTCTCAAAAATTGTCTTCTAACCACCCTGCTACTTTTAAAAGAATTCATTTTGGGCTTATTTCTCTCATTTTCACCCTCCTTGCCTATCATCAGTTTCATTCCCTCAATTCCCCCCCACTTAAAACATCTAATTTCCTCTCTAAAAACCCTTCAAAACCCCCCACCTTCATCATTTTCTTCCTTTTTGCATTAAAACAATGTAAAAATTTCTTTTTACATTGTTTTTAAAATATTAAATTGACTTATCGGGACCCTTTTTGTTTTATATTAAACTCTATTTATTTTAAATAAGAACCCGACTCTTATGTTTTTAAACCTGACTCCTTTTATGCATATTAAGGCCCCCAACCTTAAGATTTTATAAAAACCCAATTCAACGTTGTTTAGCCCTTTGCCTTTGATAAAAACCCTCCTTCTACCTTATAAATCGGGCGCATTCGCTTGGTTTATTAAGACCCCGGGCCCCGCTTTCCACTAAACCCCGCGCCCATTCAGAATCTGCCACCTGTCCACCCGGACCCCACTTCTTCATTTGACTACCGCCCCCAGATCGCCCGACCACCGTCGATCTCATCCCCCGAGATCCAACAACCCACAACACATATCCCAAATATATTTGCGTCGGAGTTAACACTTTTAAGATTTGAGAAATGGGCGGTATTCCCCCACCACGTGTCTCCCTCTGTATGGTATCGCATGCCCGCTCTCGAAACCATTACCACCTCCTCGTCTGTGCGAAAACCGCCTCTCCGCTCCCGAAAACCACTTCTCCATTTCGTGCCAAAATCAAATAACACCCTCAAATTCAAACGATCTAGAGCCCTGCGGCTCTGCGATGAAATCCCGACCTGCCATTAACGACTCCACAATGCTCTAAAGCCCGAAAAACCCCAATAAACGCAGAAATCCCTCCAAACGCAGGTTTTAAAGCTCACAGTTTATTTTTTTTTATGCAGGTTTAATGGCAGAAGTGCATAAAAAGTATTCAAATAGTCCAAAAATCATTTTAAATGAATGTCTGGGTGATGATCTAGAGGTTTATTCTATTTTTAAAGTGACCAGAGGTGTAAAAACAGGCAAAATCCTGATGAATCATGATCATCGGTGTTCTCCAAACCCTCCAGCAGCAGAAGAATGCATCCCTGCACCAAAAACACAAACAAAGACAGTCACAGGAAGGTAAAACAATTAAGAACACCGTGACAGTAAGGGTCAGAAGGATAAAAGGGCTAATCAGAAATCAAAGATTTAAATGATAAAGTCAAAGGTTAAAAGACAAAATCAACAAGAAAGACAATGAGGTAGACAGTTATAGGACTAGATCAAGTTTAAAGGTCTAAAACAAAAACTAAAGATAAAACAGAGGCAGATTAGCACAAAAACACATTTGAATGAATCAAACAAAGGAAGTTACTTCTCCAAAGGACATATTTTTCCACCTACAACATTGTTTTCTTTTTATAAAATATCAACAGTTATTACAAATGGTCAGAGATATTTTTCATCTACCCAGCAGTTATTGTAAAGTTATTTAAAAGGCCTTAAAGTCAAACATTTCCAGAAATTAGCTCAAAAAGATAAGTTAGGAGTTACTATTTCAGAGAAACACTCTAAGATATTTTTGCCTTGGGCCTTGCATGGTCTCAAAGGTCAAAAACCCATTAACTCTGTAATAAATGACATCTGAAACCCTAGCTTAGCATCACCTCCTCATTTTTGCAGATAAATACTGCATGTGAGCTTCATTTTTAGTGTTGGTTAGTTGGTGGTTAGTTGGCTGATTTTTGTTGCTGAGCTAGTTGAAGATTGCTAGGCTGGATTTAAGAAAGCTCCGAGTTGCAGAGATCTATTGTATTGGAGTAATGTAACTATTTTGATCATCAGTAATACAAGCACGTTCACAGGATTTTTTAGCTATGTTAATGGTGAATTTTTCCTTCTTTGTCATTGTTTTCCTTATTTTTCCCATTCTGTCCACTATTTCTCTGATAAAAGAACATAAATTTTAGAGTAGGATATGTTGTCTTGGCACCCTATTTCTATTTGTATTCTTTATCTTAATGTTTTCCTCTGCAAGGTCTGATTGGAGAATTCTTAATTGCTCTCTAGTTCCACCTAGCTTGTTGTCTTGGAAATAATTTAATAGATTCAAGCCAAAGAAGTCTATGGTAAGCCCTGTCCTTTGGTGTAGCTTGAAATATTGTTTTTAAGACCTTTCTTTGAAGTATGATTAGTAGAGTCTAAACCAAGGAATTCTATGGTATGCCTTGTCCTCTGGTCTGCCTTAAAATGTTGCTTTGAAGGTATTTAGAGTGTTGAGTTAAAGATGATAGGTTTAGCTTGCTCTTTAGCTGCTCTCACTGTTATCTTAAATGTTTTCTTTGTCTGAAATTAATTTTAGGATTGCTGGATTGTTGTCTTAAATATTTTCTTATTAAAATATGGCCAAAGAAGTCTATGGTATGCCCTGTCCTTTGGTTTGCCTCAAACAGTTACCTAAAATACTTTTCTTGTTGAAGTAGAGCTAGAAGATTCTTAACTGACTATATTTCTGCTGCCTTCACAACTTATTGTTATTTCATATCACAATCTAATCTAAGAGATCCACTTGATATAGTTAGCTTGCCCTATGAAAACCCTTGCAGAGTTGATGAACAATTAAATCCTTTTATGACTCCTTAGCCCAATGGATTAATGTTTTCTCATGATCTATCAATTCAGCTGAACCACTTCCTCTATTAATCACACCACTGATATGTCAAACTATCAATTAATCAACCAAAACAAACAAGTATTTATAATTTCATAACTAGCCTAATATCATAAAACAAGACCATAAAGACATATCATCTATAGACACTTATATAGAGAGACCCCTCTCTGAATCCAGGAAGGCTAGGTCCTAGGATTCCAAAGTGGTTCTGATGTGGCCTCTACAATGTTTTTTCTTGCCAATCTCTAAAATCACATGGAGCCAACATAGTGGCGACCATACTGGGGACTACTGAGTAATAAACAACAAAATATAGACTCAAAAACTTAGAAAACCTCATTTCAAACTTAGATGTGTCAAGTGTTAGCCACGAATGGTTCCTGGTTGCTGATGGTGGACAACGACCCACCATAAAACAAGTAAAAATCCTCCACTTGGTGACTCCATTGGTTTTCCATAGACTCCACTGGGAAACTTATTTTATCATAAAAACATCAACAATACCCAGTCAAGGATACTTTGTGGATTAAGTATATCTTTCACAGATTGGTTTTTCCTTTAAGACTGTCATACTGATCCAGGTGGATATCGGTGGCCACCCACCTACTCCATTTGGACTAGCACCATCAATTCTTGCAGCTCTTCACATACAACACAACTTACTATTTTTAGTAGGTTTTCAGGTCCTCCACTCTCGGAGCCGGTTCGGGGCCTTAATGATATAGGTGGATATTGGTGGCCACCCACCTATTCCATTTGAACCCCCACCATCAGTTCTTTCAATTTTCAAGTTGCAACAAAACTTACTATTTTTAGCAGTTTTTTTGGGTCCTGAACTTCCGGAGCCGTTTTGAGGCCCTAAACGACGTTTTTTGGGAAAACGGAGAGCAACATGGGTCCATGGACCCATGTTGCTCTTTCAAAAGTTGTACTCCTCGGATAGATATTTCTAACGAGCTATTGAGCGCGTCAAACAGAGATCGGGTGCCAAAGTTACGCCCCCGGGAAGTTGAACCACCAATTTACCCAAACGAGCGCCCACAGTTTTGGCACCTCATCTCCTACGGTTAGGTTTTTGGACGTTTTGGATTCTGCATTGTTTCTCAACAATAAATAGGCCCTCAAGCCTCATTGTAACACAGTTCAGAGGCCGGTAGCCGCCACATCTCTTCTCAGAGATAGCTACCAGCGCCCTAGCTAGTTTTATTTCCATTCTGTCTGTAAGCAAATTTCAGTTCTTTGATATTAATGAAATGAAGTGTTATTTCCGCTGCATCTCTGTATTTATGGTTATATGTTTGTTTTGTTGCGTTCCTGCATAAATCAGGATCAGTGGTGGGTGGTTTGGGCCCGTTATCTTTATAACTGTTCTTTGCATGTCCCCAACGCGGTCAGGGTATAAGGAGTTAGGGCTCGATCTGGTTGAACCCTTGCAAGATCAGCCTCGCAAACCCCGACGACCTCCCATGGCGGAAGAAAGAAAGACGAGGGAGCAGGAGATCCTATCAAAATACTGTTCGAGGAGGCCCTCGAGAAACAAAGGAACGCAATGATGGATAACTTTGCTCAGATCCTTCAACGACTGCCCACATATGGTGCATCTGCATCCAACAGCCACTCTGGAGGCGCCACTCCCTTCAAGGTACAAGTAAACTTTGATATTTCTATATTTGAAGGAAAAATAGATGCAGATGCTGTAGACAGATGGTCAAATTTGTTGGAAGGGTATTTCTCGGTCCATGACTTCTCTGACCGAGAAAAGATTATTTTTGCACTCCTCAAAGCCGCCCCCCATGTCAAAGACTGGTGGGAAACCTACCGTGAGCAAGAGGGCGAAGGGGAACCCTCTCTGTTCTCGACCACACACACTTGGAATTCATTCCAAGACGACATCAAGGAACAATATTACCCCGTGGGGAGCTATGAGGACAAATACATCCAATGGACCATGCTGCGGCAATAAAGGGATCAATATGTGCACGAACTGATGAATCTGTTCCATAACCTGCGCACAAAGTTGGGTATTAAAGATTCAGAGAGACATTTGGTGCTCAAGTACCGCGGGGTTCTACACAAACACATTCAAGAGGAAATGGAGTTCCTCAACATTACGTAAACAGCATGACATATCGCTATGCGCCAGAGTCGGCAAAAATTTAAGCGGAGAAGAGCGGGAACTTTGATGCTACAAATACGAAAGGTTCCCCTAAACCCAGAGAACAGGGCAAAGGCAGAAAGCAATGTGACTTAGACAATACCACAAATCAAGAGACACAAAGTAAGTGGGGTGATTATGTGGCCCCTCACGGCACATGGCTTGAGTGTGGAGCCCAACAGTGTTGGTGAGTTTGAACTAAAGCAGATGAGGATGCATTTTATGATCACGAGTTAGAACCAGACAAAGGCAATGACAAAGGGAAGCAGATCATTGATGCAGATCCCAGTGCCATTGTTGCCACCACCAAGATCCAGAAGGAGGGTCCAGAGGATCCAAAGGAGGGGGAGCGCCTCTTCCAGTCGCAGATGTGGGTGAAGGGTTCTCCACTGCAGTTTCTCGTCGATAGCGGAAGCCAAAAGAACCTCATTTCAGCAGAGGTCGTGAAGCGGCTCGACCTACCAACCATAGCACACCCGCAGCCGTATACCATCGGGTGGCTCCACCCAGGGAGAGATATCCGCATCTGCCAGCAGTGCCGCCTTCCATACAGTATCAAGCCATTCACGGATGAGGTATTGTGTGATGTTGCTCCTCTTGATGTAGCTAATGTATTATTGGGCCAACCATACTTGTGGAGGTGACATGCTGTGTATGAGTCTAGGCCTCGTGCTGTTATTATTACTTTGGGAAATAACTTTTACAGGATACCGGAGGTAGTACTGCTTCCTGTCATCTCTTTGACTACTGCAAAACAACGCAGTAAGATTGTTTCCCAAACCAGGAAATTCATTTTCCTTACAACTCACTCATAGGGAAAGAAAAGTATTGTGGCGACAACCTCGAAACAGGGCTCCCTTGCACGGCTGCAGCAGATGGACAAAGTCATGGAGGAATACGAGGGAGTTTTCCCCTCACTCATAGAGGTTCCTCTACATTGTCAGGACAAGCACTCCATTGATCTGACTCCCAACGCACCACCACCTGATGTTGCCATACATCCTGCAACTACACATACAGAATCCAAACATGTACTGTCTGAGGCTGATAAATAAACCAAATTTACTAAATGCATCCAGCATGTCCACCCGCAGGTCCTTGACATCTTCAACACATCTAATACTCAGTTCAACAGAATTTTCCTCATCTCATGGAGGATCTCAACGTAATGGGGACCATTGCTTCCTAAGGAGGGAGGAATGATTCAGGTGGATATCGGTGGCCACCCACCTACTCCATTTGGACTAGCACCATCAATTCTTGCAGCTCTTCACATAAAGCACAACTTACTAATTTTAGCAGGTTTTCAGGTCCTCCACTCTCGGAGCCGGTTTGGGGCCTTAATGATACAGGTGGATATTGGTGGCCACCCACCTATTCCATTTGAACCCCCACCATCAGTTCTTTCAATTTTCAAGTTGCAACAAAACTTACTATTTTTAGCAGTTTTTTTGGGTCCTGAACTTCCGGAGCTGTTTTGAGGCCCTAAACGACGTTTTTTGGGAAAACGGAGAGCAACATGGGTCCATGGACCGATGTTGCTCGTTCAAAAATTGAAGTCCTCGGATAGATCTTTCTAACGAGCTATTGAGCGCGTCAAACGGAGATCGGATGCCAAAGTTACGTCCCCGGGAAGTTGAACCACCAATTTACCCAAAATATGTACTTTGTTTGGCGCTGTCTCTGCTGTTAGGTTTTGGACGTTTCGGATTCTCCATTCTTTTCTCAACTTTCAATAAATAGGCCTGAAACCTGTTACTTAACCTTACAGAGGCGATGAGTCGCCACATCTCTTCTCAGAGATAGCTACCAGCGCCCTAGCTAGTTTTATTTCCATTTTGCCTGTAAGCAAATTTCAGTTCTTTGATATTAATGAAATGAAGTGTTATTTCCGCTGCATCTCTGTATTTATGGTTATATGTTTATTCTGTTGCGTTCCTGCATAAATCCGGATCACATAAATTCTTAACCTTTCTGATTGTTGGGTCCATAGTTTTAGCTTCTAGAAGAATTCATACCAGATCCCATCCTGACCAAAATACTCCTGCTATAGTTGAAAATCTTGAAAGCATCCTTAGGAAGTATCCTAGATCCAAAAGTCCAGCTGTTGGCAAACCAATCCACAAAGCAAGTTCCCTACTTGAAAACCTTAAAGACTTGCAGAATATCCTACTTGACTCACCCCTAGAACAAAGCTTGTCTAGGACTAGATCTTAGAGTTGGATAACCCATACAGTTTTAGATCCATCCACCCTACAAAAAAATTCTGTTGTGTTAAATTCATCCCCCACTGTTCACCTCCCTCCATTTAACCCTGCACATCCTTTTGTAAACACTCCTCTTGTTAACCCTCCACTTTTGCACAACCACATATCATGGCAACATGGTATGCTCCTTTAGTTCTACCACAACCTTTAATTCTTCTACCATAGGACTATCAGTCCAATATTCCCTTATATGATACTAGTAGTTCTACTACTTCTCTACAACATGTGGACAGAATGAATGACTACTTTGACAGACAAGAAATAGGTGATGAAACTGTTAAACTTGGAATGTTTGCTCAAAGTTTAGGGGGAGAAGTAAGAAAATGGTTCAAAGGCCTAACCCCTAATAATATTAATGACCTCCCCGCTTTTCATCAATTATTATTAAACAAATGGGAAGTTAAGAAGAACCCTCTCCAAATCTTATTAGAGTATGAAAACATTAAGAGAAATGTTGGAGAGGGTGTCCAAGAGTACTGCGATTCAATAGTGTATATAATTCCCTACCTCCTCACATAAAACCTCCACAAGGTCTAGCTCTAGTGAAATTTCCTGATGGTTTTGACCCAGAGATGGATTATTAGTTAAGAGAAAGAGAACCCCTCACATTAGAAGACATGCAAAGGGGAGCAGTAAGAAGCTGCACCATTATCATCTGATACAAATATTGATAACTTAGTCAAAACCATGGAGAGAATGATGGAAATAATAAACATGAATAAGAGAGCTTATCCTAGAGGAAACCAAACAACCTCTCAAAACAGAAACCAAAATCAGAACCAAAACCAAAACTTTAGGAGAAATCCCCCTCAAATTAGACAAAGAAGTTCCGATCAGCAAATCAGACCTCCTTTCCAAGAAAACTATGCTAATGAGGATGAGGGGGTGATTGAAGAAATAGAGAAAAACCACATAAATTTATTGGAAATAAACAATGAGGATACTGTTTTCCTCACTGAGGAAGAACAAGGCATATTTGCACCATGTGAAGAAGACAACCTAGAATCTGAAGACTACAAATAAGGCTGTGAAAATGCCATCATGGAAGTACAAAAGGAATATGACCTCAGAAGCAAGAAAAACCAAGACACTCCCAAAAGAAAGACCTCTGAAATTTCTGCTAGAAAAACACCTGAAAACATTCCTAAAAATACAGAAGAAAACATTAACATAGTGGTTGAAAGTTCTGATAGAAATAAAAACAAAAACAACCAACCTAGTGGCAAACACAGTGGTGACCAAAGCAGCACTAGAAACTTAGTTAATGCTCCTAATAAAATTGTTTTAACTACCGTTCCTAATAAAAACCAACAAGCTGAAATTGCTGTGAAAATAGTGACTGAAAAGACTGATTTAAACATTTCAAAAACTCAGACACCTTTCAGTATAGAGTGAAATTTCCAAGATTAAAATCTCTATTCCTCTTACTGAACTAGTCACTCAAGATGTATATAAATCCCAATATTTGAAAGCTTTAAACATAGGAGAAAATGTTGATTCTGTTAATTTAAACGATGACAAACCTGAACTTCTGTTTGGATCAGAAGTGGAAGGAAAATTTCAAGGAGGTGTTTCTCCATTTCATGTGAGTTTAAACATCTATGATAAAATTCTCCACAATGCCATGTTAGACTCCAATGCTTCACACAACCTTATGACAAAGGTAGTAATGGAAAGACTAGGCCTTGAGATAACTAGACCATACAAAGATTTATACTCCTTTGATTCGAGTAAAGTTAAATTTCTAGGCCTAATCAAAGATCTATGTGTTAACTTAACACAAATACCAGCCAAGAGCTTAGTAATGGATATTGTAGTGGCTGATATACCTCCTAAATATGGCATGCTCCTTTCAAGGTCATGGGGTGCCAAGCTCCAAGGTACCCTCCAAATGGACATGACCTATGCTACCATCCCTGTCTTTAGTCAACCAAGAAGACTATATAGGGAAACTCACATGAAATATGTGGTTAGCAGTCATGAAAAACCAGATAACTCCCCTCTTTATTCTATCCACACTGATCTTGATTCATTTATTCTTTACAATGATAAAAACCTTAGTGAACAAGTGATAGAAAATGAGAAAACAATGGTAGAAGAAGAGGAAAAAGAGGAGGAACAGTCAAAACAATTTTCCCAAACAAAATATTACAACAAACATAGTGCAGACCCTAAAGAACAACATGGTGAGCAACATAGTGGCAGCCACTATAAACAACATGATGAGGATCATAATGACCAACACAATGACAAATCTGAAATTGAACCTCTTTGGAGTATGAGTTTTGATGGTTCTTGTAGCAGAATTGGTGCAGGAGCAGGAATATGAGTGCATAACACAGAGAAAAATCATGCAGAAGGTCACTCATACAAGTTAAAATTTCAATGCACAAATAACATAGCTGAATACGAGGCACTCCTCTTAGGACTACAATAACTAAAAAAATTAGGAGCCAAGAGGATAACTGTCCATGGAGATTCCAAGTAAGTTATTAGACAGATAAATGGAGAATACACAACCAAGCATCCTAGATTAAAAGCACATAGAGATGATGCCCTTGACCTCTTGAAAACATTCACATAATATGATCTTATCTTTGTCCTAGAAACGGAAACATTCTTGCCAATGGTCTAGCATTTGCAGCCAGCACATGTCAAAAACTTTATCAAAGCAAACAATACACAGTCCAAGTCAAATATAGAGCAGTAGTCCCTGATAATATAAAATATTGGTAATTTTTTGAAGGAGATAAATAGATAGAAGATTTCCTATAATTCAGAAATGAGTTTGAAGTGCCAAATTCAGAATCAGAGTATGAAGAAGACTGCTTTGCTAAGGAACATACTTACTAAGAAGAACCTCCTGATACTGCTGATATAAATATGTTAACAAAGGAATGCACACATAAAATAGAACTATGCACCAATTTAGAGAAAGAAGACTTTGAAGTGTTGCAGTCTAATATTGATAATTTGCCAAAGGGACTAATTCCTCTAGAGGAACTGTTTGACTTTAATGATGTTTCTAGGAGGCCAAAGATGGAACCCACTGAAACTGAAATAGAAGAGTGCAATATAGCCAGTGAACAAAAACCCAAAATGATAAAACTGTCTAAAACACTGCTAGCTCATATAAAACAGAAATATCGTGAGATTTTTAGAGAATTTAATGATGTTTTTGCTCGGAGTTATGAAGATTTAAAATCGTATGATACAGAGATAATTCAACATAAGACCTCTCAAAAAAAACCATAAGCCCTTTAAACATAAATTGCGCAGAATAAACCCTGTGCAACTACCCCTAGTTGAGAAAGAAAATAAGAAAATGTATGATGCGAGAATAATAGTCCCTCTGAGATACTCAGAATGGGCTTCAAATCTTGTATCAGTGAGGAAGAAAATAGAAGAAATTAGGCTATGCATAGACTTCAAAAATTTAAACAAAACCTCCTTAAAGGACAACTACCCTTTACAAAAAATGGATCACATCTTACAAAGGGTAGTGGGTTCTAAATGAATTTCTTTTCTAGATGGATTTTTAGGATACAATCAGGTGCTGGTACACCTAGATGATTAACACAAGACAACTTTCACTACACCTTGGGACACTTTCATGTATGTGAAAATTCCTTTTGGGTTAATGAATGCTGGTGCCAACTTTTAAAGAGCCTTGGACATTAATTTCTCAGAAGAAATAGGTTACTTCATTATGATTTACCTTGATGACATAACCGTCTATTCAAAAACAAATGAAGAACACCTAGCTCACTTAAGAAAAGTCTTTGAAAAATGTAGAAAGTATGGTTTTTCTTTGAATCCCAAAAAAACTTTGTTTGGCTTTCAAGAAGGTAAGCTTCTAGGCCATATCATATCTGAAAAAGGGATCAAGATAGACCCAAAAAAAATTGAAGGAATATTAAAAATCAGTCATCCTAAAAATATCAAAATGCTACAATCTTTCATTGAAAATATAAATTTCTTAAGAAGGTTCATACCAAACCTTGCAGAACTCCTAATAAACATTAAAAACATGCTAAAAAGAGAAGTAGGAGTCAAATGGACCATAGACGCAAAGCAATATTTTGAACTGGTAAAAAAAACATTTACCCAAACACCAGTTCTAATCAGCCCCGATTTTACCAAAGACTTCTTCATATTTTCCTTTGCATCAGAACATACAGTTGCTGCTGTCCTACTGTAGGAAAACATAAAAGGACAGGAACAACCCATTGCATTTTTTAGCAAGGCATTAAGAGATGCACCTTTGAAATACAACATAATGGAGAAGCAATCTTTTGCCTTAATCAAGGAATTGAAAAATTTTAGAGTTTACATTTTACACTCACACATCATTGCATTTGTGCCAAACTCAGTGGTAAAAGACATCCTCACACAAGATCCAGATGGAAAAAGGGGTAAGTGGATTGCTGCTATATTAGAATATGATCTAGAAATCAAGCCCACTATACTATCAAAGGACAAGGATAGGATAAACTCATGGTTGAAACAAACTTTCAAGCACTAGACATGAACATGATTGATGCATTAGATGAACAAGAGGAGTTGGCAACTCCACTTATTGAAGAATCATTTCTGAATTCATCTTGGTATGTTGATATTTTATATGTGCTTCTTAATCTTAATGTTCCTCCTGGTTTGTAAAAAACTAAGGCTAGATTCTTAAAGTTGAAGGCTGTAAACTAATGCATTATAGATAAAATTTTATATTGGAAAAATTCCAGTGGTATATTGCTTAAATGTTTGCCTGAGAATGATGCAGATAAGATCAAGCATGAGTTTCATGAAGGAGAATGTGGAGGCCACCTCTATTGGAAAACTACTGTCAACAAAATCCTTAGTGCTGGTTACTATTGGCCCACCCTCTTTCAAGACATCCATAAAATGGTAATAGCCTATCATAAGTGCCAAATCTTTGAAGGCAAAAGAAAATTTCTGCCATTACCTTCGCATCCTATCTCTATTGAAGCTCATTTTCAACAATGGGGCCTAGATTTTATTGGAGAAATCCATCCTGCCTCCTTTGCCCAACACAAATGGATCCTCACTGCAACTGACTACTTTACAAAATGGATATAGGTCATCCATTCTAGAACTGCCACAGACTTAGTAATCATCAAATTTCTTGAAAACCATATTTTGTCTAGATTTGGCTGTCTTAGAAAGATTGTCACTGACAATGCTGCTGCTTTTAGATCCAAGAAAATGGTGGAATTTTTTCACAAATAGCAGATTACATTGGGACATTCAACAACTTATTACCCTCAAGGTAATGGGTTGGCTGAATCTTCAAACAAAATTTTGGTGAACATCATCAAAAAGTTGCTGGAAGAGAACAAAAAATCATGGCACAACAAACTATTACATGCACTATGGGCAGACGGATTAACAAATAAAAAATCAATTGGAATGTCTCCCTATCAGCTAGTTTATGGAGCGGATGCTATTTTTCCAACAAGTTTAGGAGTGCCAATCATGAAGCTCATCCAAGAAGAACAGTCTGAAGAAAATGATATGCTGAGAAGAATAAACCAAACTGTCCAGTTGCAGCAAACTAGAGAAGAAATATATAACAGAACATAGGAAGTGCAGGAAAACATCAAGACGCTGTTTGATAAGAGAACCAAGGAAAATGACTTCAACATTGGTGACAAAGTGCTGAAGTGGGACTTAAGAAGAGAAGACATACAAGCATGGAAAATTTAAAAATCTATGGAAATGTCCATACTTCATCCATTCTGCAAGAGGTAACAATGCATTCTTCCTACAAGAAATGGATGGAACAAAACTGTTTGGAGGTCCTGTCAATGGTAGAATTATCAAACATTATTTCAGTTGAAAAAATCAGTTTAAAGCTTTATTCATTGTATATAACACTGTTTGAAGAAAAATATTAGAAAAATAAACACAAAAACAAAAAAGAAGAAGAAAAGAGGGCAGATAAAAAGAAAAAGGTAAAGCCCCATACCAAAAAAGAATATTTCTGAAAGTGTGCAAGTCCAAATGCCACTACTTTGAGAAAAGAAGTCCTATTCAGTCATACAGCCTAATCATGATTGAACAAGTGTTAAATTTCTGCTGATAGGTTAGTAAAGAAACTATTTAAACTTGGCTTATTAGTAGATTAGATTAGGAAAAGATATTGGTTCCAAAGGACAAATCTGAACCAAGAAAGAAAGAGAGGGATGCATAACACATTCCAAATTACAGCCTTCAAGTTTTTGTTTTACTTTCTGCAAAATAAATTCTGTGTAGTTTGTACAAAATGCCACAACCCATGACAAATCAAACTGTTTAATCTTATTTTGATCATGTTTTCAATTTCCTGTTTTCAGATTAGAGAATGAAAATCTGTCAAACTGTTCAATCTTGACATATAAGTAGACTAGGTAGAGAATAAAAAGCTCACCAGTTTAATCTGAGCTTTTGGATGATATAAGTGTAGAAATAGATAGTTTCTTGTTTTCAAAAAAAAATTATGTCAAGGGTTGGCTAATCTAAATGTACCCAAATGAAGAAAAAATGCTAGGAAAAGTATGATGGGTAGGTAGAATTGAGTTGAAGCAATCATGTTTTTCAGATTTTTGGAGATCACAGCTTCAAAGAACATCAACAAGTCATCAAATTGAAGAAGAGAAGTTTGCCTAAGTACAATCAAGGCACTGGTCTACTTATTCCAAAGATTTGATCTCTGGTTCTTGACACCTCCTAAAGGAGCTGTCCTCCCCAGTTGGAGCCACTGTTATCCTCCTATATTCTATAGAATTCACTAGGTGACTATTGATTTTCCACGAAAAGCTAAAGATAACATTATTTTCCTATCAACTATCTTTAGAAATATCACTACCTTCATTATCCTCAATAAGTATTTTTCACTATATTTCATCTCTTCCTTCTCAAAATTGTCTTCTAATCACCCTAGTGCTCTTAAAAGAATTCATTTTGGGCTTATTTCTCTCATTTTCACCCTCCTTTCCTATCATCAATTACATTCCCTCATTTCCCCCCACTTAAAACATCCAATTTCCTCTCTAAAAACCCTTCAAAACCCCCCACCTTCATCATTTTCTTCCTTTTTGCATTAAAACAACGTAATTTTTTTTTTTTACATTGTTTTTAAAATATTAAATTGACCTATCAGGACCCTTTTTGTTTTATATTAAAATTTGTTTATTTTAAATAAAAACCCGACTCTTATGTTTTTAAACCCGACCCCTTTTATGCATATTAAGGCCCCCAACCTTGATATTTTCTAAAAACCCACTTCAATGTTGTTTAGCCCTTCGCCTTTGATAAAAAACCTCCTTCTACCTTATAAATTGGGCGCATTCGCTTGGTTTATTAAGACCTTGGGCCCCGCTTTCCACTAAACCCTGTGCCCATTCAAACTCTACCACTTGTTCACCCGAACCCAACCTCTTCATTTGATTTCCACCCTAGATCGCCTGACCACCGTTGATGTCATCCGTCGATATCCGACGGCCCACGACACATATCACAAATCTATTTGCGCTGGAGGTAACGCTTTAAGGATTTGTGAAATGAGAAGTATTCCCCCACCACGCGTCTCCCTCTGCATGGTATCGCATGCCCGCTCCCAAAAACATTACCACCTCCTCGTTTGTGCGAAAACCGCCTCTCTGCTCCCGAAAACCACTTCTCCATTTCTTGCCAAAATCAAATACCGCCCTCCAATTCAAATGATCTAGAGCCCTGCGGCTCTATGATGAAACCCCGACCTACCATTAATGCCTCCGCAATGCTCTGAAGCCCGAAAAACCCCAATAAAAGCAGAAAGCCCTCCAAACGCAGGTTTTAAAGCTCACAATTTTTTTATTTTATTTTTTATGCAGGTTTAATACTAGAAGTGCATAAAAATCATTCCAATAGTCAAAAAATCGTTATAAATGAATGTGTGGGTGATGATCCAGAGGTTTATTCTATTTTTAAAGGGACTAGAGGTGTAAAGACAAGAAAAATCTCGATGAATCATGATCATCGGTGTTTTCCAAAGCCTCCAGCAGCAGAAGAATGCATCCCTGCATGAAAAACACAGACAAAGACAGTCAGAGGAAGATAAAACAATTAAGAACACCATGGTAGTAAGGGTCAGAAGGATAAAAGGTCTAATCAAAGATAAAAGGTTTAAATGATAAAGTCAAAGGCTAAAAGGCAGAATCAACAAGAAAGATAGTGAGGGAGACCATCAGAGGATTAGATCAAGTTTAAAAGTCTAAAACATAAATTAAAGATAAAACAGAGGCAGATTAGCACATAAACACATTCAAATGAATCAAACAAAGGAAGTTACTTCTCCAAAGGACATATTTTGCCGCCTACATCATTGTTTTCTTTTTATAAAAAATCAACAGTTATTACAAACAGTCAGAGATATTTTTCATCTACCCAACAGTTATTGTAAAGTTATTTAAAAAGCCTTAAAGTCAAACATTTCCAGAAATTAGCTCAAAAAGATAAGTTAGGAGTTACTATTTCAGAGAAACACTCTCAGATATTTTTGCCTTGGGCCTTGCATGGTCTCAAAGGTAAAAAAACTCATTAACTTTGTAATAAATGACATCTGAAACCCTAACTTAGCATCACCTCCTCATTTTTGCAGATAAATACTGCATGTGAGCTTCATTTTTAGTGTGTTAATTGGTGGTTAGTTGACTGATTTTTGTTGCTGAGCTATATAAGGATTGCTAGGCTGGATTTGAGAAAGCTCTGATTTGTAGAGATCTATTGTACTGGAGGAATGTAACTATTTTGGTCATCATTAATACAAGCACGCTCACAGGATTCTTGAGCTATGTTAATGGCGAAGTTTTCCTTCATTGTCATTATTTTCCTTCTCTTTCCCATTCTGTCCACTATTTATCTGATAAAAGAACATAAATTTTAGAGTAGGATATGTTGTCTTGGCACCCTATTTCTGTCTGTATTCTTTATCTTAATGTTTTCCTCTGCAAGGTCCGATTGGAGAATTCTTAATTGCTCTCTAGTTCCACCTAGCTTGTTGTCTTGGAAATAATTTAATAGAGTCAAGCCAAAGAAGTCTATGGTAAGGCCTGTCCTTTGGTGTAGCTTGAAATATTGTTTTTAAGACCTTTATTTGAAGTATGCTCAGTAGATTCTAAACCAGGGAAGTCTATGGTATGCCCTGTCCTCCGGTCTACCTTAAAATGTTGCTTTGAAGGTTTTTAGAGTGTTGAGTTAAAGAAGATAGGTTTAGCTTGCTCTTTAGCTGCTCTCATCGTTATCTTAAATGTTTTATTTGTTTGAAAGTAATTCTAGGATTGCTGGATTGTTGTCTTAAAGGTTTGCTTATTAAAATATGGCCAAAGAAGTCTATGGTATGCCCTGTCCTTTGGTTTGCCTCAAAAAATTACCTAAAAGACTTTTCTTGTTGAAGTAGAGCTAGAAGATTCTTAACTGACTATAGTTCTGTTGCCTTCACAACTTATTGTTATTTCATATCACAATCTAATCGAAGAGATCCACTTGATATAGTTAGCTTTCCCTATGAAAACCCTTGCAGAGTTGATGAAAAATTAAATATTTTTATGACTCCATAGCCCAATGGATTAATGTTTTCTCATGATCTATCTATTCAGCTGAACCACTTCCTCTATTAATCACACCACTGATCTGTCAACCTATCAATTAATCAACCAAAATAAACAAGTCCTTAGAATTTCATAACTAGCCTAATATCATAAAACAAGAGCATAAATAAATATCATCTATATACACTTATATAGAGAGATCCCTCTCTGAATCTAGGAAGTCTAGGTCCTAGGATTCCAAAGTGGTTCTGATGTGGCCCCTGTAGTATTTTTTCTTGCCAATCTTGCAAATCACATGGAGCCAAAAAAATCCTCATGTGGAAGGCATCCCCATCTGTCACAATGTGTCATGCATGTATAGCTCCAAAGCTACCTCTCTAGAATGTCTAGAATGGTCTCCAACTGAAAATTTAGATACCCATCCTCATCAATGAATCTCCAAGTGGCAACCATATGATGACCAAAGATATCCTCTACACATGAGATACATAAGATGAAGTGGTTCATCCCCAAAGTGGAAAGTCCCAACTCATGAAATATCTCTCCAACCCATGATACATAGAGTAGATTACGTCTATCAATGTCCTCATCATTAGCCCTGTTTGCCATGTAGGAATCAAGCATCACATCATCATAGTGAAAAACAAGAAGTAGAGACATATGGGAAAACATAAAAAATGTCAAACCATATTCTCCCAATAACAACCAACGCAGCAAAGTGTTGAAGATTGCAACAAGAAACATTGAAGGAGGCATCCTGAAACATCATTCCTGATCCTAGTTGGAAAATGATCACCTAAACTAGGTGGGGCCCACACAGGTGATTTTTGTCGCAAAGTCTATTTTTAGACTATGTCTATTTTTAGACATGTCGATCATATTCTGTGAGTTGCAGGATGCTATTTGTGGGTGGTTGGTCAAGTTGGAAAAATAGATGGATTTATATTTTTAGACATATTGGGCGGAGTCTATTTTTAGACTGCTAGTCTAAAAATAGATATGTCGAATATTATTAGCTCTTAATAATATTTGGACTCTAAAAATTATCTTATTCTCTTGGAGCACTTCAGTTAAGTGCACAAATGTGGCACAAGAGTTGACAGAAGGAATTACGCTATTCCTAAGGGTTTACTGGAGCTATTGCATGGAGGACTTTAGTTAGAACTCTTGTGACAGAGTTTGGTGGAGTTGTAGAAGTAGTTGGTGGAGTTGTGTTCAGTTTAACTCAGTTAGACACAGTTGAGCTAGTTGTATCTAGTCTAACTGATTGATACACTAGTGAGAGTGGTGTGAATTAATTAATAATTAATTCACTAAATATTAACTCATTAATCAATTGAATAATACATCAGTTAACTACAGTGCATGGACAGTTTCAGTGGAGACCAGTGGAGAGGTAGGTGAAAGAGAAAGTGTGACTATCAGTTGTGACTATAGTGTTGCATTGTTTGCACCAAAAATTTAGTAGAGATGCCTTTAAGGATTGCGTGAGCAAGTCTGGGGAAATTCTAGTTCATCCAAAGCCATTCTTCAGTAAGGATTGCGCAGTAGAGGCAGGCTAAAGGCTGGCAAAGACCGGTGCGTGGATTTGCAAGATCGGGCCTGATTAGTGTGCAACGATTGGATTGTACCGAGAGCTTGTGATAAGCTTTGTATGAGGATTGTTACATGATATCTATGACATATATTATATACAGATAGTTGGGGTTTTCAGCTTCAGGCTTTCCCGTTAAACAACTGTGTTAATGTGTGTGAATTTTTATGGTTTCATGTGTGCATTGTAATTGATTTAATTTCCGCATGTGATGATCAATGGTGGAATAGATTATGTATTGTGCATGAAGTTAATATAGTGTGTGATTAGGAGAATCTTGGACATATGCATGCGTAGTGCATATAATTTCTGCATGGTATCAGAGCGTTGATCATTGGAGCAATTGCAATTATTGAAACAGTTGAGTTTTGTGCTAGTGGAATTCGAAATTGCTGTAGTGTTTTCTTGGTGTCGAAGTTGAGCATTCATTGAAATGTATTTCAACGGATTGCGATTGGAGTATGCCCTTGATGGGAGCTCGAATTATATTGCATGGAAGGATAGGATGGAGGCGGTGCTGGAGGATAATGGGTTGAAGGAGTTCATAGATGTTGATATTCCTAAGCTGGGTTCTAGCGATGCAGCCGCACTTGACGGATGGCAAAAGAAGGTAGCAAGGTGTCAAAGGAATCTGTTGGAAGGTGTGAAGGATCACATTGTGTCCAACCTTCACGGTAAAGCCACTCCATTCTTGATGTGGAAGGGTTTGACAGAATTTTTCCAAAGCAGAAGTGACTAGAAGAAGTTGGCGCTTAAAGACAAGCTCAGGAAAATAAAAATGGAGAAGAATGAAACTATTCCGGTATACTTGACAAAGTTTGTCCACTGTAGGGATGAGCTTGGGAGTGTAGGAGTTAGTGTGGATGAAGAAGACTTGGTGAACTTGGCTCTCCTTGGGCTTCCAAAGAGTTTGCACAGCTACGAGAACTCTGTCAATGGACGGGAGAAACTGCCAGGATGGGAGTGACTTTGGTTGGATCTTGTGCAGGAGGAGATAAGGTGGAGTACCAGGGATGGATCTTCATCAAAGAATGATGATGAAGAGGATTTTGCTTTGGCTGCCAAAGCAAGGAAAGGGAAGGGGAAGAAAAATCCTTCTCAATCCAGTGTGGATGGAAAAGAGCGTGACATGTCCAAAGTGAAGTGTTTTCACTGTCACAAGCATGGGAATTTCGCCACACATTGTCCACAGAAGAAGAAGAACAAGCAGGCTGCTGGAGCTGTAGCTGGTGAGGCTCTTGCCTCACAATTTGAGCTGGACTTCTCATTGATCGCATGCATGGTGTCTAGTGCATTGGGATTGGGGTGGTATTTTGATAGTGGCGCTTCCTTTCACATGACGAGAGATGTGAACCTTTTCAGTGACTTGGTGGAGAAATATCTCCAGTTGCATGTTGAGTTGGGCGACAATGGACAATACAATGCGACCAGCATTAGTACCATTACCTTTCAGAGGGAGTTAGGTAAACTCATTCTTTTACAAGATGTAGTGCATGTTCTAGGTTTAAAGAAGAATTTAATCTCAGTCGCAATGTTAGAGGATAAAGGGTATGATTTTGTATTTAGTGAAGGAAAATTTTCCCTTCGGTACAAAGCAATAGGACAAGTTAAGAAGGTTGGGATTCGAGCTAAGAATCTCTATAGACTTGAAGTAGATAGGATTTCTACGGAGCTTCCTACTGTTGGGAAGTGCAAGAAAGACATGCAATTGAAGCTTGAGAGGGAGCAGGATTTGCATGCAGGTAAGAGTGAACCTCGGGATGTGGAGAAGCCACAAGATGAGGATCATGGAGTGGGAGAAACCACTCATGCAGAAATTTTGTGATAGATGGGCGAGGGGTGCATGTGGACAGAGGGGGTGCATGTGGCTATACCACCGAGTGAAGAGGTGGGGCGACATGGATAGGTAGACCCAAGAGGAGATTTACGGGCAGGATTCATGGAGATGGTGTGGATCTCATGATTTGAACTTGGCTACGAGGCCCTTAAGAGTAGTAGTAGCATGATCGGGTTGGACCCGGTACGGAGACGAGATCGAAGTGACAATGTCGGATATTGGAGTGCGGTTCAAAGTTGACGACAGGGTAAAGTTCAACAACGCGGGGCTTCCTGAAGACATGGTAGCTAGCGGTCAAAGAAATTTGATGATAGATGCATCGAGATTGATTGAGTTTTTTGGAGCCTATTTCAGTTTTGGAAGAGTTGCGGAAGCGAGATGTGGGTTGTAGGCGCTTTCGGGGGCGAGTGCATGGAGTTGCATGTTGCATGCAAAGATATTCCTTTCTTGTTGAGAGGGATTGTTGAAGATTGCAACAATAAACAACGAAGGAGGCATCCTGAAACATCATCCTTGATCCTAGTTGGAAAATAATCACCTAAACTAAGTGGGGCCCACACAGGTGATTTTTGGCGCAAAGTCTATTTTTAGACTATGTCTATTTTTAGACATGTCGATCATATTCTATGAGTTGTAGGATGCTATTTGTGGATGATTGGTCAAGTTGGAAAAATAGATGGACTTCTATTTTTAGACATATGGGGCAGAGTCTATTTTTAGACTACTGGTCTAAAAATAGATATGTTGAATATTATTAGCTCTTAATAATATATAGACTCTAAGCATTATCTTATCTTCTTGGAGAACTTCACTTAAGTGCACAGATGTGGAACATGCAGCTGACAGAAGGAACTACACTATTCCTAAGGGTTTAGTGGAGCTATTTCATGGAGACTTCAGTTAGAACTCAGGTGACAGAGTTTGGTGGAGTTTATTGAGGAGTTAATGGAGTTGTGTTCATTTTAACTCAGTTAAACATAGTCGAGCTAGTTGTATCTAGTCTAAGCAGTTGATACACTAGTGAAGAGTGGTGTGAATTAATTATTAATTAATTCACTAAATATTAACTCATTAATCAATTGAAGAATACATCAGTTAACTACAGTGCATGGACAGTTTCAGTGGAGACCAGTGGAGAGGTAGGTGAAAGAGAAAGTGTGACTATCAGTTGTGACTATAGTGTTGCATTGTTTGCACCAAAAATTTAGTAGAGATGCCTTTAAGGATTGTGTGAGAAAGGCTAGGGAAATTCGAGTTCATCCAAAGCCATTCTTCAGCAGGGATTGCGCAGTAGAGGCATGCTAAAGGCTGGCAAAGATCGGTGCATGGATTTGCAAGATTGAGCCTGATTAGTGTGTAGCGATTGGATTGTACTGAGAGCTTGTGATAAGATTTGTATGAGGATTGTTACATGATCTCTATGACATATATTATATACAGATATTTGGGTTTTTCAGCTTCAGGCTTTCTCGTTAAAAAACTGTGTTAATGTGTGTGAATTTTTATGGTTTCATGTGTGCATTGCAATTGATTTAATTTCCGCATGTGATGATCAATGGTGGAATAGATTCTGTATTGTGCATGAAGTTAAAACAGTGTGTGATCAGGATAATCTTGGAAATATGCATGCATAGTGCATATAATTTCTACACAAAGCATTCTGCTTCCATGCTAGGTCATCATGAAAGAAAAGAAGAAAGCCATACTCTCTCAAAAGAAGCCACCACAACAATGCTTCTTGTTGCCATGCCAAATCTGCATCAATATAAATGTGAGATCCATACTCTCTCAATAGAAGCCACCGCAACAATGCCTCTTGCTGCCATACCACATCATCATTGTGCCAAATTTAATGGCCATATTCTCTCAAGAGAAGCCACCTTAACAAGGCATCTTGTTGCCTCATCATATCATCATCATACCATGTATAATGACCATAATACCCCAACAAAATCCACCGCTGTAAGGCCTCCTGTTTCCATCCTCTATCTTCATCATGTAATGTATGGGAAGAAATTAATCCATACTCTCCCAAAAGTAACCATAGTAACAAGGATTCTTGCTACCTTCTTACATCATCATGATGCAAGTCGTGGAGCAACAATACAGTAATGGACATGTGAGATGTCTCATCAACAGAGTACAAACAAGCTCCCTTATGCCACATCATGTGAGAGTTATGATTTCTCCCAAACCTAAGTACATATATGAACTTGAGATACATCCCAAAAAAAAATATATGTAAAGACATGAGGCATATCCAAAACAAGAGTAATTACAAGGACATAAGATATATCATGTGATGTCCAAACTCTCTCATCAACAACCAAAGTAAACATGCCTTTTTCTTCTGCATTCTTCCAATGATGTGTAAGGTGTGAGTCAGGAAAATATGACCCATTGAGTGGTAACCATACTCACCCAAAAGCAGCCAGCGCAACCATGCTTCTTGCTGCCCTGTATCATAGATCTGCAAGGGGTTTGGAAACCCTTTGCTCCATATCATCAACCATTCATCCCAATGAGGATGATGGATATCATTCTGGAAAAGCTTGGTATCCTCCCATTGTAGGACACCAAACTCCTCAAATTGTTGAAGAAATTTGCACTCCATGATATGTTGAAGTGCGCCTCCAATGAGATCTCTCCATGAGACCTTCTTCTCATCAATGGCCCTCCAAAACCAATAAGATTCTGGATTTGCTATAGGTAGAAGTTTATTTTTGAGCTGTGAGATGCTCATTGAGTAAGTGTCATCTAGAAAGGAGAAAATATTCCTCATCTCAAGATGTCTACCATATATCATCTTTTTCTCCATTGCTTCATGAATGAAGCTGCCATTTTATTTCTCCCATAAGGAAAGGGTCCTCCTCTTCTCACTGCTGCTCATTAACAACACTATATATATAAAAGGTAAAGCATGTGCTATCTCAAAGCAAGGCACAATGCTGAACTCATGGCCAACCATTATACATAGGATAATACTCATCCTATCTTCTGAAACCCTACATTTCAACTCAAAGGGTTGAATGTAGTTTATCAATGACAAAAGAGGATGGTTCTTGATATCTTCCTTGATTAGATCAAAGGTCCTCTGCACAGTGATATAATGCTACTCCAAATCAGCATGTTGTTCTAACCCTTGGTTATGCATTGGCCTTAATGGCATGTCCCCATAAGTTTCAATAAGAGTTACTGAAACAATATGAGATGAAAGTGGTTGCATACCTTGGATCAATTGATGTGTGGGAACCTCTTGCAAGGCCACAAGAGTTCCTCCAACTAGAACAATAGTCTATCCAACTAATGGTAAGGGTGATGGCTGGACTTCTACAAGTGTACCAACGTTGGTATCTATCTCTTCCTCATCATGCATCTCATGAATTATGCATGGGGCTCCAAATGTCAAGAATTCAAGACCATCTTGCAAAGATGCAAGTGATCCTCCTCTTGATGTAAGAACATCTACAGCTGGTGGTGGTAGAGGCTTCTCCTCTTTAGTGATAGTGAGATCATATTCTCTTGAATCTTCGTGCACTATCCCCTTGATGATGGGAGATGTCCTTATGCGAGATGTCCCTGTTTTCTTTATACCATATCTCTTCTTCAGTATTTGCATAAAATTTGCATAAGCAGACACTTTCATGTGTGACAAGTGACTAAACCACCAAACTCTTGCTTCACCATCAAGGTGCAACACTGCAAACTCCACAACCTCTCTTTTCTGATATAGGATATTTCAGAAAGAATGTAAATAATTATCCCCTCCAAGCCCTTAATGTGCTTGTGGAAGATCCATCAAAAGTAGGCAGGAAGAAACTATGCCTCTTTTTTCTATTGTTGCTTATGGATCTCCTCTCTTCTTTGAGTTGCAGAAACTGTTGGAGAGAGAGATTCTCCTTCAATGCTCTAGGCTGTGACTTGTATTCAAATAGATATTCACTTAGGGTCTCATGCCCCAAGCCTTCATCATATTCAGACGAGTCCTCTTTCTCAAAGAAAGTGGATCTAGTGGAATAATGTGAAGCTCTTTGCTTCTCCAGTCTTCTTTGTTGCTGAAAAGAAGTGCTGGGACCTTCTTCATCTTGAAACCTTCTTGAGGTTTCTATTTGCCTTTCTCTTCTTGCTTCATTGATATCCTTAGAGAGATCCTTCATAGATCTAAAGGAATTTGAGGCAAAACTTAATCCCTCCATAGTAGATTTCTACTATCTACTTTTCTTATGTTGTCAAAATGTCCACAAGATGAGCCAAAGATCATGCTCACCACTGTAATATCCCAAAATGGAATAATGCATTGATACATAAACATAATATTTGTAACACAGAAGATATACATGTAAGTTTATGATCAACACAGATATAGACAGAATAACTGAGCCATTTTATTCATAGGACAAGATTTAGTTACAACAATGTACAAAATATGAGGTAATCTAGCCAAAGAGATGGCCTAGAATGACCCTGAAAAGATGCCAAAATAGGCACTGTGTAACTGGAGAGCTGCTGGAAGAAAATACTGCGCTGTCCCTTCAGCAGATAATGAGTATATGTCTGTAGGCTAAAAATGGAAATGTATATCCACATAAATTTGGAGCTCTGATGATGCCAAGATTCTATATCTGGGCTCTATGATGGCAACCCAAGATAACCCAGAAAGGAAATTCCAGATCTATGAGATTGGAAATTTACCCTCTTGGGGTTTGATCCCCTGACTGCTGGGTTATGTAGATCTGAAGCTAGATCTGATCCATAGATGGTTGCAATATGTTATACTAACAGATCTGAGCTTTGAGGGATGATCCCTCTTTCAGATCTACAAGCTAGGAGCTTGATATCTTGTCTCTACTTCCTCCTCCTTCAGGTTGCAGCAAATGAATATGAAACTGCTACATAAACTATGTTGTACAAGAGGGAGAGACTCTATGCCTACTGAAATATGCTGCAATAAGCTCCAGGCATATGGAAATAGTGATGGCAAGGTGAGGGGATGATCCCTCACTGGATTACTAGCTGAAATGCTAGCAACTTCCCTTCTCCCTTGGATCTACAAGACTGGACTGCACAATTCCTGATGGAAATGCTGCTATTGGGAGATAAATAATAGATGTTTTGATGCATGATATATATCTGAAGCACTGGAAGGCCGATCTTGAAGCTCAATGTGATAGGATGAATCCTTCACTGGTTCCTCAACTGAAATATTGAAGGAAAACACCCTCCTCTCAAAATGATCTTCAAAAATGTGCAATTTCTAAATATGGATGTTCTATAGAAAGTAGGAACAATATGGCACCGATTCCTGATGATGAATGTAGTGCAAATACTCTTCCTTAGAGATCACTCAAGGAAAGAGGTGGGATTCCCGCTCGAGAACACCCTGTGCTAAACAACACTGCAACTTAGCTGAACAACATAAGATTGCATGGAGATGTCTCCTGAAAAATCTAGATCTAAACAAAGCATACATCAACAATAATATCAAACATGCCTTTTATGTTGCCTTCATCTTCATTATATAGTTTTTGAACCTTCTCATGCCTTGGCCTACCTCATAACTGCGCTGTACATGTGGACATAGGTCTCCACGTTAACTGCGCTGTCTCTCCATGATCTCGATCGTGTGTGAATGTAATGATCATCCTCTCCATCATGTGTGCATTAATGCACCACTTCCTCCATCATCTCATCATAAATGCTCTATGATCTTACATTTGATTCCTTCCAATATCTTAGTTGACTGCTTCAACCTCCATGATCTTTCTCATTAATGAGACATATCTCCACTCCTTTCACATTAAGTAGCTCCTCCACTACTCCATTATGTAGATGTAGATCTGAAATATCCACATACACACATCAAAAGTGGATTTTATTTATCTTTGGGGTTTTTGGGTCCTTCCACCCTCTTATTTACTTAATTAATTATGGAAATTAAGAACTCTAATATTCCAAATATCATGTGAAAATTTAAGAATATTACAAAGTGGCTGATTTCTAAGGCGTTGATCTCTCTTTTCTTCTATTTTTGGAGCTGGTTTCGTAACGTTTTGTAATTTCTAAGGCGTTGATCTCTCTTTTCTTCTATTTTTGGATCTGGTTTCATAACATTTGGTATCAGAGCTTTGGATTTTAGGGTTTCGCTGCTCCAAACAGGTTATCGTGGCATTTTCTCTATAACTTTGTTTCTACGAAGGTTCAGAAACTGAAATTTTTACCACTGGAATCAGAAATCACGAGGAACTTCGTGTAAGAATTTTAGATATTGGTTCACAATATGTCCGAAGTTATGATCTATGGAAGTTAGGGTTTTTGCAAGCTCCTGAATTTCATATAAAAGAGGTGACCTTGGGAAAATCATCATAACTCTCTCTCTGAGTATCAGATTGGAATTTTGTAAAAAGTGGCCAAAATCACACGGACTATAGTTTCCTGTATATCAATTTGAGAGCCTACGGAGGAAATAGTGACACGTGGCACGCCATACAAGTTTGCTCTACTGAACCTTGACTTGAAGCATCCAAATCGGGTCAGACATGTGACATTCGAAAGAAGAGTCAGAGGAATACTACAGGACCAAATTTCAGTTATTGAAGATCCAAAAATGAAGAGATACATCAGTTTCAATATCGAGCTCCTCAAAATCAAGAAAAATGTGTATTTTTTTTTTCAAATTGCATAAGTTTTGTTTGAAAAATCAATTTCAAGTGATTCCAAGGGAATATTGTAGCATATATATCAGTATTGGGTTCTAAAATTCCCCCTAAAAAGAATTCAACACCCATTAAGCCCTCAAAAATTTGTACTATGATGCATGAAGAGAAATAATTGTAGTATGATATATCAAAATTACGGTACCACACGCAACAAATTTCGATCTTACAAAGAGCAATCAAAGATGACATAGATAGTTTGAAAGAAAAAATGAAGGCTAAGTTGGATGGTTTGAAGGATAAAATGAAAGCTAATATGGATGATAAAGTAGTGGAAGATCACATCGAGCATCAACAACAAGTTCTCCAACTCTCAAATGATAACCTAACTTTGGTGCAAAATCAAATGAAACAACATGAAGATCAACATCACAACAAAATAAGTTTTGAAGCAGTCACAGAAACAAGAACTCGAAAACTACGAAATTGATCAATTTTAGAGTATCTCAACAAGTGGAAGAACTTACCCGTTGAATATTCCACATGGGAGGATGAGAATTCTATACAAAAGCATCAAGAAATAATCAAGCATTGAGGACAACACTTGTTTGAAGGAGAGGGGCATGTTAGGTCTCTATATTACTAGTGTAGTCCCTTATTTTGTTAGTGTAGCCCCCTTATTGTTATTTTTGTACCCCTGTAGTCCCCATGTTGTTATTATTTTGCCCCATAAAACCCCACTATTGTTATTGTGGTGCCCTTACATTACTATTGTTAAGTCAGCTAAGATTATATTGTGACCCCATGGACTCCTATATATAGAAAGGAGGTTTTGTCATTTGGATCATCTAAGAATTGTTCATTTATGTAATGTAAAGGAGGTTATCCCCTCAAAGTGGCTAATTTCTAAGGCATTGATCTCTCTTTTCTTCTATTTTTGGAGTTGGTTTCATAACATGACCTGTCATGACACTCGTGGTGCAAACAATGTACACAACAGTTGCAGATTATGTTCATGCTTTTGGTGGACCAAAAACTCCTCAGTGGGGAGGAATGATCCAGGTGGCTCCAGAGGCACTCACAGGCCAAAGAGGGCTCACAATAGACCAAAAATAAAATTATTAAAAATGTATTCAAACCAATATCCGGTTGTAGTGGTCGTCATTATGATTTTGGCGGTGCAAATGTCACTCAAATGCGAGTCCGTATGACCAAATTATGACCCTTTGAAGTTTGACACGAGAGGGGAAAATAAGGGGGCCCACAGTATGCCACATGGAATCCAAGTCAACATGTGGGACCCACTCTGTGTATGTGGCAACCAAATGGCCGCTAAAATGTTGACACTGAGCACCATTGGCTCCTATCCCTACACAAAAAACAAAAAAATTTGATTATATCAAACATCCACATAAAACAAAATAATATATAACAACCAAATTAAAAAAAAATTATAAATAAAAAAAGGTTATTATATTAAAACAAAGTTTGTTATTATGTTAAAGGGTTATGGTTAAAATAAAAAGCATATAACATAAAATAGTGGTTATTAAAAAAAGCCACGAAATATCAAATTTCATTTCCATATGGCATATTAAAAAAATGGTTGTTAACATGGGTGGTTTGTTAATATATGGTGGGTTCTACCATATATTAAATCCAAAACAAAACAACATATATTTATTAGTAAGCCAAAAAAATAGTGCAACGACAGAGTAATATGGTTACCAAACCATAATGATGGTCTCTAATTACAACTATTCCACACTGAAGTTATGCCTTATAACAAAATTTAATGCAGTGGTTAATACCAAAACAAAAAATACACTAAGTGGGGTGGCCCGCGGGGTTGGAACCCAGGTCTCCCACACATCATTTTGGCCACCAACCAACTGCAACAACGAGATATCATTGTTATTTTTGCCTAAATTTTAATATATGGCCCTCATTTCACCATTTGACGGTCATGTTGAGGAATCACCGAACGAAGAATGGAGGAGCACCAAAGTGGCAGACCAATAGAGCGCGCTAGTGGAAATGGGAGACTTGGAACTCTGAACAACGAAACCATGACACAGTTCCAAAAGGAAGAACCTTGTTTAGGAAAAGAGGGCATGGAAATTTGAACTTGGAGAATTTTCCCCGGGAGGTAAAATTTCACATTGTCATAATGTTATCAACTTTATAGTCAAATTTCACAAAAATTCGCAAGGAGTGCAATGGTAAAGTTAGATTCACCATATGAGAAGTAGATTTTTAGGTGCCCCACAGTGAAGCATCTTTTAAGAATCATGGGGAATCTAAAATATCCCCGAAGACCCATATTTTGATGGTGTCAGAATTTGACGAATGGATAATCGATTTTATACTACTCGATGCCAACAATTCAGTGGTGCAGTCATTTTTTTATAGATGAGCCTTTAATTTTTCAGCCATTTTCAAATGTGAAGATACATGAAGCAACCATGTTATGTTTCCTTTCATTATTTTTGAGATCCTTGTTTGATGCTATGTCGAGGGATCATTATTGTCACTTTATGTGAGATGTATTTAGCTTATCATGTTATGTATTGTTGTTGAGATCCCTGTGTAACTATGTTAAAGTAATACTCTTTTACACATTGGTGAGATATTGTTAGTTTTTCATGTTGAAGGAAGCCCATTTTGAGTGATATTTCCTGTAGGGAGAATGTATCGTGGAGAGAAAAGCCACTCTATTTGAGGGTGTATTTCCTTTCTATGACAAAGAGTCTTCCATATACATCATCATCTTTTACAAAATTATATGAAGCAACCTACACTATCTTGACACTGAGCTTAGAGACGTAGCCCACACTGGGTGAACTTCGTTTTCAAATGTATCGTGGTTTTAGTTGCTGATTGTCATCATGTTTCCTCATGTTTAAGCATGCATATGTGTTATTTTATTCTCTTTCCAATGCAATTCTAACAACATGATAGAAGTTAAATATCTTGGATAAATATAGTAGCTGACATAACCCAGATCAACACCAAAGTTGGTTGAGTTAAAATTACAGCTGAAGGAGATGCTAGATAAGGGTTACATAAGGCCAAGTGTGTCCCCTTGGGGAGCACCCGTATTATTTGTAAGAAAGAAATATGGAACCCTTCAATTGTGTTTTGATTACAGATAATTGAATAAGGTAACCATTAAGAACAGGTACCCATTACCAAGGATCGATGATCTCTTTGACCAATTAAGAGGAGTAACAACTTTCTCCAAAATTTACTTGAGGTTAGGGTACCATCAAGTAAGAATTAAGGAGGAAGTTATTCATAAAGCCACTTTCTGGACAAGATATGGGCACTACGAATCCGTAGTGGTGCCCATTGGGCTTACCAATGCCCTTGCCTTGTTCATATGCCTGATGAAAAATGTACTACATCCTTGGATAATTTTTTCATAGTATTTGTTGATGACATATTAGTTTACTAAAAATGAAAGAAAACGAGAAATTTTTTTCCGCATTGCTACAATTGTCGAGAGAACATAAGCTCTCTGCAAATCTCAGCAAGTGTGACTTCTTCCAGTCACAGATACATTACCTAGGGAACATCGTCTATGAGGGAGGTGTAATAGTTGAACTTGAAAAGATCAAATCCATAAAGGAACGGTAAACTCCAAAGAGCATGGATGAGGTTAGATCATTCATGGGATTGGAAATTTACTATAGGAGATTTATTTGAAATTTCTTTAAAAATGGTCATTCCATCACAACTTTGCAGAAAAAAGGAAAAATATTTGAGTGGACTGCACAATGTGTGGAAAACTTTGAATAGTTAAAATAATTACTCACCAGTGTGCCAATGTTGAGAATCGTAGATCCTGACAAGGCTTTCATGGTGTGTACAGATACATGCAAGGAGGGACTAGGTGGAGTCTTAATGCAGGAAGGGTAAGTAGCATGTGATGAATCCAAAAAGTTGAATAAACATGAGGAAAATTATGTGGCACATGATCTCAGAATTGGATGCCATAGTTCACGAGCTAAAAATGTGGAGGCACTACCTTCTTCGCAAGAATTTCACGCTCATCTCAGACCATAGTGGACTCAAATATTTTTTTTGAAAATCGAAGTTGAATGCTAGGCAAGAAAGATGGCTGGACACGCTTAGTGAGTTTGAGTTCGAAATCAAGTACATAAAAGGTAAGGAAAATAGGGTTGTTGGTTCCTTGAGAAGAATAATCCAAGTAAATCACTTGGAAATGGTAAATTTGTATGAAATAGACCTGGAATAAATAATCAAGAGTGCTAGACTGCAAGATGAAAAATACCAGAAAATGAAATAAAAGCTGCAACAAAGCACTGAGGATGAAAGATATCACCTCACTGAGGAAAAATTAGTTAGGTTCAAAGGCAAAATTTATGTTCATAACAATGATGAATTAAAAAGGTTAATATTGAAGGAATTCCATGCTAAGCCTTACTCAGGCCACCTAGGGCATAAAAATACCTTCACATCCATTAAAAAGTACTATCACTGGTCAAATGTGAAGAAAGAAGGGGTACATTTTGTAGAGAAATGCATAGAATTCCATCAGGTAAAGGATGAATGCAAGCATCCGACATAATTTTTGCATCCTATACCCATTACAGAATGGAAGTGGGAGGTACTCTCTATGGACTTCATTACAGGATTTCCCAAAAAATCTAAGAAACATGATGCAATCATGGTGGTGGTGGACAAAAAGTTAGCAAGGTAACTCATTTTTTGGTAGTCAAATCCACCGACTCTGCTAGTGATATAACACAAATCTTCATAAAGGAGACTGTGAGGCTGCATGGCATTCCCAAGAAGATTGTGTCATACAGATATGCTAGATTCACCTCCAAGTTTTGGAAGGAATTGTTTGCAGGATTGGGAACAAAATTATCATTTAGTATAGCCTATCATCAACAAATGGATGGGAAAATAGAGAGGATCAATATGATCCTATAATACATGTTAAGGATGTATGTGACACATCAACCCAAGAAATGGGAAGAATATCTTCCACTTGTGGAATTTGTATACAATAATGCACACCAAGAGTCCATAAAGATGAGTACCTTTGAGTCATTATACAACAAGAGCTATAATCATCCAATTAGATGGAGTGATCTAGTTAAAAAAGTTCATGTAGGACTTGATATGGTTAAGGATATGGAACAACAAGTTTAGATCATAAAGAAAAAATTGAAAGTGGCATAGGACAGACAGAAAAGATATGTCGACATTCATAAGGTACACAAAGAGTTCCAAGTTGGAGAACATGTTTACCTGAAAATTAAACCCAAGAAAAGTTCCCTAAATATGGGAACATGTTCCAAGTTGGCACCATGGTACTGCTAGCCATTTGAAATTATTGAAAGGATTTGACTAGTAACATATAGACTGGCATTACCTCTATCAATTAGAGTTCATGATGTTTTCCATGTTTCTTTACTTAAAAGGTATGTACATGATTCTAATCATGTGATTGATTGGTTTGTGCTACAGATGGAACATGAGGGAGAGTTCCAACTAGAACCAATGTGCATGCTAGACCGAAGGAGTCTGATGCTCCGAAATCGAGCCATAAATCAAGTCAAGGTGCAGTGGAGGCACTTTGGGCGAGAGGAGGCCACATGGGAAATGATTAATGCCATGAAAGTTAATTATCCTCTCATGTTTGCTGATTAAAACAGGTGTGTATAATTGTAAATAATGCATAGATATTTGTGTATAAAACTCCATGAAATGGTACCTGTCTTCCCTAAATTTTTGCATTATATATGTGTAAATGAACACCGAGGGTGAAATTTCCTCAAGGGGGAGGGGACTATAACAACCCCACCCAAGGGAAGCTCGCACCAAGCCTCTGGTAGGTGATGGATGCCAGAGCGCCTATACCACCAAGCGAGGAATTTCCTACCCGAAGGTCGGGAAGGCCCATGAGCTGGGAACCCATCAATGAGGCTATCACCCCAACTTGGGAGGGGCAACACCATGGAGCGTGCTAGTAAAACCTTAGCCCCAACATCACATCTTGACTTTGATATGGAGGTCTTCCAGACCTATGAAGCAGATCCATACTTGAAAAGAGCGGCTCAAGGGAAGTATTATAGTAGTCGAGTTTGTATTTGGGGCGATCATGGAGAGCCCCTTTACTTCACAGCTTGAGGTAGTGTTGAGCCCCTCAACCAAGCCATAGTAGGATGATGAGGGAAATGGATTTTTCGTGGTGCAAAGGAGTGAAGACTTGTCCTTATAGAAAAAGTTTTATAAGCTTATTTCCTTGCAGATTAGAACCATAGGGGTGGATGGTATCCTACTGCTGAGGCCCAATTCTCCTTGCATGTAATTGGTCAGGAGAAGAATGACATGGCTAGAGGAGAATTAGATGAATTGAATACCGGAAATTAATTTAACTAAGTCTTTGGGAAGTCTCTAATTTGACGTACTGGGGATCATCATGTGAGAGATCCCGTAACAGAAATTAATGCCAGAAGTCTCGGAGTTCGGAACCACGGAACCTCATAACCCATTGTAAAATAATTAAGTTGAAGTGTAGGGATGACGTGAAAAATTACATGAGACCGACATTATTGCTATTGGTGGGTAGGTTGGTCCACAACCCATGTAAGCTCGAACGCACAACCTGAAACATCTCTAAGGAAAAAGAACAGGTGAATAGGGATTCCGACATTCCATCGAGAGCACCCTGCAATATTTCAAATAGGGAGCAAGTCATAAGCGTCAGGAAGGAACAGAGTGGGTGGATCCCACCTAAATGTGATAGCCTATAGGTAATCACATGGTGTGATTAAAGGATGCTCATCACTAAGTGCCGAGATGTAAGTTGTTAGGACATGAGGGAAAGCATGTGCCAATGAAAATGCACTAGGCGGACCCCACATAACACACATCTCGCACAGTTCAACCTAGAGGGTTTCAAAAAGAAGGAAATTTGGGAGCGTCGAGAGATGGGCACTGGGCCACATGAAAACATTCTGACAGGCCTTGAGTTGGTAACCTTGTTAGGCCTTGGGGACCTGGAAGCAGTTTCTCACAACGTTGATCGCACAGTTTGATGGTGGAGAGTTGCTCCAAGGGAACACCTCCAAAACTACTAACCGCTTAGGAGTGGCACCAGAGTTAGATTGTGGAACCCAATGGTTTTTATTAACAAAGGGAATCATCAAAAAACAAAGGGTTAGAGGATTTTTCTCTCTCTCCCAACAGGACACATGGAAATGCTTGTTTGGTTCATAGAAGCTGACGATGGAAGGTGACATTAGCATGACGTGGCTGTGCAGGGGGCACAGGGTAAGCATAATTGGTGTTTTTGCTGGCCTCATGGGACAAATATAAGTAATACGTGCCACCTATCACAGACCAACATGTGGAACAGGTGATGTCACCATGACGTCATCCCAATGGCCTGAGCCTAGAATAAATCAACACCACACTGGAAGGAGTTGTGGGGCTGACTAAGTGTTTGATGACATGGGAGATGTCAGAGATAGATCACCTTGAAAGGAATTTTATTATCCAGTGGATATAGTGGGTGGTCCCACTTGAGAACTTGTCTCAACAAGAATAACCCGACGAAGGTAAGCATGCGTAGTTAAGGAATGCGCCGGGAGATAAAGTGCTAGGACATGAAGGAATAATAGGTAGCCTCATGGAAGGGCTGCAAAAAATGGAGGTGATGTTGGGAAGTCCCCATAGGACACGTTGGCCCGACGATATGACCCCAACATTTGTAAATTAGGCACAAGATTATTGTATCGAGATATAGGGCTACAAGATAAGCATTAACCCTCTGCCATTTCATGTAGAAGTAGACTAGGGGTACACGAAATTAATAAGAGGCTAGGAAGTGAGGGTTTAGAAACCAAACTTTGATCATTTGATAGAGAAACAAAACCACTAGTTCCGAGCCAGTCACGAAGGGAATTCAACTTGTGAAGGGATTAAACAAGCTAAGCGCATATAGGCTTAATCGATGATCACTCGATGACTCTAAGAAACTGCTAGGATTGATTCTAATGGTGGCACGAGGCGCCAAATTAAATGGAAAGCAAAGCCTTATTCCCATAAACTAGATCATATGGAGTAAACCCTATAGTTGTCTTCCAGGTAGTGTTGTAAGCCCAAGTGGCCTCCACCAATCTGTCTGCCCAATATTTTATGTTGCTGCTCACAAATTGGGTAAGGATGTTATATAAGGTTGTATTTTTCACTTCCATCTGCCCATTTTCTTGAGGATGACAGGTAGTATAAGTCTTGTGGTTTATTTTGTGCTGCCTCATAAGGTTCTCAATGAGATGAGATGTGAATTGAGCCCCTTGATTGGTTACTACCTCCTCGGGATATCCAAACTTGTATAACACATTCTCTCTCAAAAAATCAACGACCTTTTCTTCTTTTTCTTCCTTTACAACCCTTGTTTCAACCTAGTTGGTCAAGTAATCGATGTAGACTATGACGTATCTCTTCTACCTGGATGGTGGATCAATGGTTCCAATGAAGTCCATGCCCCACTTTTCAAATGGCTCCAGGTCCACCTAAGGTTATAAGGGAGTTTAATCCCTCGGTGTATGTCTCCCCATCCTTTGACATTGATAAGATCAACTAGTGTATATTCTGGCATCTTGGTGGAGAGTAGGCCAATGGTAGCCAACTTGCAAGTCTTTGAAGGTTTTCCTCTTAGAAGAAAAATGACCCCCATAGGGACCATCATGCCATGATGAGAGGATGTAAAAGACCTCTTCTTCCCTGACACATCTACTGAGAATTTGATCCGGTCCCAATTTGAAGAGATTGCCACCAATCCAAGTGAAAGAGGTGCTCTTTCTTACAATTATAATATTTTCTTTGGATGAAAGGTTTGGAGAAAACCTCTCAGTAACCATGTAGTTGGCTATGTCATCAAACTAAGGACAGAGTGCTAAGATAGTGAATAGGTGTTCATCGAGAAGCATATCATCAATCATCACTTTCTCATCTGCAGGCAAATTTAGTCTAGAAGAAAATCTGCAAAAACATTTTCTTTTCCTGGCTTATCAACAATGGTCAAATCAAACTGCTACAACAATAAAAGCCATCTAATGGTTCTAGCATTGAAATAAGGTTTGTTCATTAAATATTTGATTTTTTCATGGTTATTATGCACAAAATTTTTATACCTAGTAATATAATTCTTGAATTTATTTAAGGAATGGAGAATAGCTAAAATATCCTTCTCGGTGAAAATGTAGTTTAGTTCGGCCTTAGATAGGTTCTTGCTGATGGAATAGATGGCATAAGGTAATTTATCATCCAATTTTCCCAAGGGCACCCCCACAGATTTATCTGATGCATCTATATGGATGTGGAAGGGCAAAGCCCAATTAGGACCTTGAAGTATAAGGGCAGTGGTTAGTTTTCCTTGATGACATCAAAAGCCTCTTGGAAAATAATTGACCAAAAAAATTCAAAATCCTTGGCTAGCAATCCAAATAAGTGGGAGACCACTTTGTTGAAGTTCTTGATGAACCTCCTATAGTAGCCAACCAAACCTAAGAAACTCTTTACATATCTCTGTTTCTGAGGAATATGCACCCATTTTATTATGGTTCTTTCATTTGGGTCTACTAGTATTCCTACTTGAGAGATGGAGTGGCCTAGGACAATCCCTATTTTTTGCAAAAATTCACATCTCTCAGGACTCAGAGAGAGATTCATTTCAATGCATTACCTTAGCACCTTACCCAGGTTGGAGAGAGCCTCATGGAAATCATACCCATAAGGGGTGAAATCATCCATGTAGATCTCCACAAAATCATGGGCAAGTTCAGAAAAAATGCTTAGGACTTCTCTCTAGAAAGTAGCAGGTGCATTGCATAAGACAAAGAGAAGGACTCTATAAGCGAAGGTGCCCCAAGGACATGTCAATGTGGTCTTGTCCTGGTCTTTAGGGTTGATCCGAATTTGGTTATACCCACTGAATCCATCTAGGAAAGAGAAAAACTTCTATCCTCCAAGACCATCCAGGAATTGATCAATGAAGGGAAAAGGGAAATGGTCTTTCGTAGTGGCTTTGTTTATTTCTCTGTAGTCAACATATATTTTCCACTTCCCATTCTTCTTTCAGACTAGAATAATAGGAGAACCCATTCACTGTATGATATGGGGTAGGTGAACCCTGCATCCAATAACTTCTGCAGTTCATCCTTTTATGTGTCCTTTAACGCTGGGTTCACCCTCCTTTGGGGCTAACACACAATATTTCATCCCTGTTTAATATAAATATTATGTGTGCACACTAAGGGATGCACCCCTTTCATGTCCTTGTAATCCCAAGAAAAATCATGTAATTTTTCCCTCAGTAGTTGGCACAATTTCCCTTCTTCTTTGGCCGAGAGAGATGATTTGATCTTCAGGGATCTAGATGGGCCAAATTCCACAACCTTGGTGGGTTTAGAGGTTGATTCAACTAAGCACAACTCAATCCAAGGGTGTCTTTCAGATTCTCGCACTAGGTCATTGAGTGGAATGGCAGTGGGGGGTTGGATTTGAAGAATGTGTTCAGTGAGGTCATCCTCATCACATTGGCCCCTCTAAGAACAATATCTATGGTACAAATGGGGTAGGGTGTGGTATGGTACAATTCATCTTCTTCTTCTTCATGCTCCAACCATAAGGGTAGGTCATGGTCAATGAAAGGTTGGGTAGGAGGATATAATACCAGTGACGCAGGCTAGGCCAGCCTGCAATACCCAGGATCTCCATTAATTTGTTCATGACAAATTAATCTCAGTAAATGCCCAACTTAAACAAAAAAAAACCTCATTCACTGGCAATCTCCATACATGCCTCTAAGAATTTAACAAAAACCTCATTTACTGGCATATTCAATCTTTGAATCCTTCATGATAATGTGAGTTCAAATCCCTCTACACATAAATTCATTTACAAGTCTTAAGTGAAGACTTTAATTAGAACTCCACTGATTAAACCTCTTGACCAAAGCTTATCACCTCTTAACTCAACATTTAGGTGCGGCCTTAAAAATCCCAGTTTGAATATAATTATCAATTCACACATATTCATGGCAATTTCAACAATTTAATGTCACATACATGACTTACCCATGCAGTCAGCTCTCCGTTCTGTCAACCTTCTATTTTCCATTCAACTTGCGCTCCTACAGTTCAGTTCGATTTCATTTCCATAGTGTTCTGGAATACCAACATTCTTTACTCACCATGCATCTCAGCATCTGCATCTCAGTAATGATTATGGGATTTCTATTTCTCCACACAGTTATTAAACCCGGTTCTAATTGCATCCCACTGAATAAACAGGGTTACAGGAATCAGACCTGTACTCTCTTACCTTTGATTACAAATTGAGACTTTCAAGTATCAATACAATCATTACACAGCGTTTCATTAAAAAATTTTCGACATCTATGTCGATTGTCCTATTATTTAAGCCGTGAGTCTTCCATACATGAACCCAAATGGTCATTGTGTTTGACATAAATCGATATCACTTGATTATTCAAAATAGATACAGTTTTAAAATCACAAGTAACGTTTCATTTATACATACCAAATTGATTCAGATTTGTCTAAATTTTGTAACTCTCAGCGCCAATTTGTCACGTTCATCATATCTTCTAATGGATCCTCATCACTTCTTCGATCCACCATTTAGTCAATATATGCCTGACTGATATCACTCCAATAGAATCTACAATTTAACACGCCCCAGTTCTTAACCACGGCTATATGAATTCCCGCAATTCATCTCTTACAAATTAACACTTGTTTTGCAGCAAAATACCATGAGAATAACGCCTCCATCATTTGCTAAATGTTAAATGAAATCGATCCGGATCTTTATCTACAACATGAACGCATTCAACATTAACGCATTCCTGAATTGAACAACGAATCAGTGTTTAACGCTTTCTGCACTGCATTATTAACTCAACGCTGTCCATACACCGAATCAGTGTTTAACACTTTCTGCACTGCATTATTAACTCAACGCTGTCCATTATTAACTCAACGCTTTCTACACTGCATTATCAACGCTGTCCATACATGTACTAATACGTTTGCCCAACGCATATCCATTCTGAGTATCGATTTAACTTAGTTGCAGTTCGGCTATCTGCAATACAGATCGACTTCACAATTTCTTTAACACAGCATTTCAATCGATCATTGCCAATGTCCAGTTACAGAATTTTTGCAGAAACTTTGCGCCCTGCTTCATACAATGTGTATTTAATTTTGCAATTGAAACCAATTTCAATTTAACAGTTTTTCCTCAATGCAATTTCGTTCCATTCTATGAACACAGTTTCACAGTGCGCCCTTATAAATCGACATAAAAGTATACAGATTCATCATTTCAAATAAAAACTATAATTAATGTCGATTCTTAACTTAGGTGCAGAGCTTGTCTATAAAGCCTATCAAATGACTGAATTTAATAAACTTTAACTCATTATACCAATTCGATCAGAATATAACCATACAAAATCTTAACAAATTCTCATTGTATAAACAAACACAAAATCAATTCTGTAAAATCCTTCAGGTATGCCGATATTCAACACCGTGCTCCTTACAAATCAGTCAAGGCATCTAAACAGAAAACCTCTCACTCTCTACTCACACTCACTCACAATTTCTAATTGTCCCTTTCCTTTCAAAACCCCTTCCTATTTATACAATTTTAAAAATCATTTAATTAAATGCTCAATCCCTTCAATTCCTCAACAAACCCCTAAATCTCTCAACATCCCTAAAGGATATCTCTTTATCCCTAAAATCCTTCAACTAATTAAATTCCCTCATATCCTTTTATTAATAAAAAGATATTTACAAAAATCTTCACCTTCTCCTATTTTATTCAAATTAATTAATAAAATATTACAAATTATCACACCCCCTTTTAACATATTTACAAAATAAAAAAAACGCCCTTGATGCTCCTGCATCAGACTCCCCGTGTAAGAAAATTCATGACCACCTGGTCATAAGTCTGGATATTTCCTCCTGGATCCCAAATTTTATTTTGTAATCTTTCCGTGCTTGTCGATTGCTTTACTACTGTTGTCATCTGCTGTTGTCTTCCAGGTTTCCATATTTTGTGCTGTAATGCTCCACTTGCTCTGCTCTTGCAATCTTTCACTGTCATTCTCTTGTTGTCGCTCCTTTTCTTTCTTTCAGCTGTCTTTCTCTGGGATGTTTTTATCATTAACCTCCTTATCAACTCAATTTCTCTGTCCAGTGTGTCCTCTGTCTGCTGATTGTTTCCATCTCTTGATTGCTGAATTCTCATTCTTGCTTGTTCTTCACTTGTTTTGATTGCTTCCTTTTCATCCTTACTGCTGTTCTGCACCTTTTCTGCTGCTGCTACTATAAATGTTGCGGCCTCCCAAACTTCCTTTCCCTCTGCAACATTCCTTTGCTCACCATCTACAATTTCTTTTTGATTTATGACAACCACTTTGTCATCCTTCTTCAGCAATCTATCCCGAACATTCATCCTCTGTTCTTCCAATTTCTTCCTTTGAAAGTCTAATTCTCTATATAACTCAATGATTTTACTTGGAGTGGACTTTGGAAATTTTAGGTGATCTTCCATTTCCTCACATGGTCTTTCTTCTGCTAAATCTTTCTTAACATCCTTCAGTAGATGTTCTTCCTCTTCTTCCAAACCTGCAATCACACACAAATCGTTAGTTTTAAAATCACAAGACCTTAAGGTCTTATTTGATGCTTCAGTCATCAAATCTTCTGGCTGCTTCGAATCATTCATATGATTCAACTCCTCTAGCTCTTCATCACTTTCAAAAAGTAATGGTCCACTCTCTGGATAACATATCGAAACTTCAACATCTTCTTCAGCATCTTCATTTTTCTGTAGCTCAACTCTTTCGAGCTTCTCTATCCTCTGTCTGGCATCTATGACCTGTTCAAGTTCCCTTAGTTCCTTTATCAACTGCATATTCATCTGATGATTCCACTTCTCTTGTAGCCTCTGCCATTTCAGCTTCTTTCTTATGACATAACCATGCTTCTGGTCTTCCTCATTTCTTTGCAACATCTCCATTAACACCTCAAGCTGAACTGCTATCTCAGCCTTCTCCCTCTCATATTCCTCTTTGTTTAACTGTCTCTGTATGCCAACTGCCTTGGCATCCTTCTTCTTTTGTCCTCTGCTGTGGTTTATTTCAGAACCTCTGTTACAACTGTCACTAGTCATCATCCTTTCCATCTCTATGAGTTCCTTACTCACTTTTCTACGAGTTTCATTAAAGCCTCTTCAGCAGCAAGTCCTGTCCTGCCGCCACTTACCTCACCAAGCTCTCCTCACTTAGTCTTTTGGCAAGCAATTGGTTCTCTCTCTGGAACCTCCTTTGAGCACTTCTCTTTGCTTTTCCTGGCTTCAACTCATCTGCCTGTTCACAACTGTCTTCCTTATCCAATCTCTATTGGATTTCCTCAAGGTTCTGCCACCTCTATGTTTTCACCTAGAAACTTTCACCAGCTTCCTTTATCTGTTAGCAATTGCCTTTTGGGAGTTTTCAATAATATTTCAATGCAAAGACTACAATACTCTATTCTTCAAAAACATATCATCTTACCTCCAAGATCTCGTCTGATCTTGTCCTTCCATTCTCCTGCACTTCAATTACCTTCAGAATCTCACCACTCCTGCAAATCTATTTCAACAAATCTTCTCGATATTCAACCACTGTCAATCAGATTTTAAAATCTGATTCTCTCTTACAATCTTCTGGCTTGATCTGGCAAACTTTAGTTGTCAGCAACAATTCCTTCTTTGCTGAGTTTCTTCTTTGCTGCAATCATCAATTCTCATTCCATTTCTTGTCAATAAAACTCAAATCAAAATTCAACAACACAATACCTGCACGATCCAAGTGAATTTCCATTCCCCAACATCACTGTGGATTCTTTCTGTCTCTGCAATCTCTGTTTAATTCTGCTTTACCCGCCTCTAAGAACTTAATTGTTCTTCTCCATTCTCCCAGCTGTACTCTGGTTGCTTGACTTTCAGATTAGAATCTGATCTCCTTTACCTGCATTCTGTTCACTTGCAATTGTAGATTTAAAATATGATCTTCATCATTCATCACACATACAAAATCTTCTGTATTCATTCAGAAAAACAAACATTCTTCATTTCCACAGAGCCAGGCTCTGATACCAAAATGACGCAGGCTAGGCCAGCCTGCAATACCCAGGATCTCCATTAATTTGTTCATGACAAATTAATCTCAGTAAATGCCCAACTTAAACAAAAAAAAACCTCATTCACTGGCAATCTCCATACATGCCTCTAAGAATTTAATAAAAACCTCATTTACTGGCATATTCAATCTTTGAATCCTTCATGATAATGTGAGTTCAAATCCCTCTACACATAAATTCATTTACAAGTCTTAAGTGAAGACTTTAATTAGAACTCCACTGATTAAACCTCTTGACCAAAGCTTATCACCTCTTAACTCAACATTTAGGTGCGGCCTTAAAAATCCCAGTTTGAATATAATTATCAATTCACACATATTCATGGAAATTTCAACAATTTAATGTCACATACATGACTTACCCATGCAGTCAGCTCTCCGTTCTGTCAACCTTCTATTTGCCATTCACCTTGCGCTCCTACAGTTTAGTTCGATTTCATTTCCATAGTGTCCTGGAATACCAACATTCTTTACTCACCATGCATTGCAGCATCTGCACCTCAGTAATGATTATGGGATTGCTATTTCTCCACACAGTCATTAAATCCGGTTCTAATTATATTCCACTGAATAAACAGGAATACAGACCTGTACTCTCTTACCTTTGATTACAAATTGAGACTTTCAAGTATCAATACAATCATTACACAGCGTTTCATTAAAACATTTCTGACATCTATGTGTCGATTGTCCTATTATTTAAGCCAGAACTTCTCCATACATGAACCCAATGATTCATTGTGTTTGACATAAATCGATATCACTTGATTATTCACAATAGATACAGTTTAAAACGCTGTGCCATTTATACATACCAGTGATTCAGATTTGTTCCAGCTTTTGTAACTCTTAGCGCGGAATCTAATCTGCTGTCATCGTATCTTTCAATGCATCCTCATCGCCTCTTCGATCCACCATTTAGTCAATATATGCCCAGACTGACATCGCTCCAATAGAATTCACAATTTAACACGTCCAGTTCTTAACCACGTTATATGAATTCTGCAATTCATTCACAAATTAACACTTGTTTTGCAGGCAGAATACCATGAGAATAACGCTCCATCATTTCATAACAGAAATGAAATCGATCCGGGATTCCCATTCAACATGAACGCATTCAACATTAACGCATTCCTGAATTGAACAACGAATCAGTGTTTAACGCTTTCTGCACTGCATTATTAACTCAACGCTGTCCATACACCGAATCAGTGTTTAACGCTTTTTGCACTGCATTCTTAACTCAACGCTGTCCATTATTAACTCAATGCTTTCTGCACCGCATTATTAACTCAATGTTGTCCATACACGTACTAATACGTTTGCCCAACGCATATCCATTCTGAGTATCGATTTAACTTAGTTGCAGTTCGGCTATCTGCAATACAGATCGACTTCACAATTTCTTTAACACAACATTTCAATCGATCATTGCCAATGTCCAGTTACAGAATTTTTGCAGAAACCTTGCGCCCTGCTTCATACAATGTGTATTTAATTTTGCAATTGAAACCAATTTCAATTTAACAGTTTTTCCTCAATGCAATTTCGTTCCATTCTATGAACACAGTTTCACAGTGCGCCCTTATAAATCGACATAAAAGTATACAGATTCATCATTTCAAATAAAAACTATAATTAATGTCGATTCTTAACTTAGGTGCAGAGCTTGTCTATAAAGCCTATCAAATGACTAAATTTAAGAACTCTAACTCATTATACCAATTCGACCAGAAATATAAACTCACACAAAATTCCAGAACAAATTCCTCATTGTATAAACAAACACAAATCAATTTCAAAATCCTTTGTGCATGGCCAGATATTCAACAATTGGCCCTTACAAATTTCCCGAAGGCATCTAAACAGAAAACCTCTCACTCTCTACTCACACTCACTCACAATTTCTAATTGTCCCTTTCCTTTCAAAACCCCTTCCTATTTATACAATTTTAAAAATCATTTAATTAAATGCTCAATCCCTTCAATTCCTCAACAAACCCCTAAATCTCTCAACATCCCTAAAGGATAGGTTTTTATCCCTAAAATCCTTCAACTAATTAAATTCCCTCATATCCTTTTATTAATAAAAAGATATTTACAAAAATCCTCACCTTCTCCTATTTTATTCAAATTAATTAATAAAATATTACAAATTATCACACCCCCTTTTAACATATTTACAAAATAAAAAAAAAGCCCTTGATGCTCCTGCATCAACCAGCTGCTTGGAAAAGGGCCCATTCTTGATAGTCATGTTTCCAACCCTACAATTGATATAAGCATTGCCAATGGCTAACCAAGGTCTTACTAAAATGGGAGGATATCCATTAAACTTGTTTTTCGACTGAAGTACCAGGATTTCTACGGGATACTCCTTCTAGAGCTACTATGGATCTATCTGCACGTTGCAGAATGGTGGTGATATTTCTCAAGGCTCCTTGGAGGGTGAGCTTTAGCATGGTTTTCCTAGCCATCACATTGATGGAAGCCCTGAGATCAATAAAGGTGCAGGGGACAATGAAACTATCAATGTGTACATCTACTACTCGACTTCCAGGGTCTAGGTACTTCAGGAAAATCACTCTTCCCAACATCAAGTCAGAAATCTATCTTACAACATTGATGGTGGGGGTGTCTTTCTTCTTTCTCCTAGGATTTTTAAATACTTTTTCTTTGATGATATTATTGTAAATAGGAAAATCCTTAATGGACCGAAGAAGGGGTATTTTTATACACATATTCTTTAGTTCTCCCAGAAGTTTAGTCTCTTCTGGGGTGTGTTGGCTAGGGTGGATCAGTTGCTCAGGAAAAGGAGGTTGATTTGTGTGAGGGTTTATTTCTTACTTTTCCTCATCAACCTTTGTAGGTGGAGATGGGGGATGATTTTCTCAGAGCACTCTCCCAGAACTAAGGTTAATTTCATGTATCTCCACAACATAAGCTGGACAACAAGTTTCTCCACTATAGAACTGTTGTGCCTGCTTGTTGTTCAAGTTCAGAGTGGGCTAGGCAGAAATCTGAGGCAACTTAGGGGGAGCATAATGGGTGATATGAGGTTGAGGTTGGGGTGGAGGTAGTAAAGAAGGAGTTTTAATGAGTTGGGGCCTCCACACTTGTGATGGGTTAATACATTGAGGAGGTTGAGGAACATACTAGTGAAGAGGTTGATTTATAGACCAAGGATGATATGGAGGGGCATAGGGCCAAGTAGGAGGTGTAGGTCATGATGGAGAAGTGGAATAATACCAAGGCTGCATGGGTTCATTATGATTTTCATGATATTAAGAATAAGGTGCACCTTTCATGCCATTTTGGTATGGCCAAGGCCCTTGAGGCCTCATTGGATTTGTGAAACATAGTTGCTAAGGTCCTCCTTCCCCACCTTGATATAAAAATTTGAGGCCAGGTAAGGAGGGAAATTTATCTGTGGCATGATTCTCTTCACATACTAAGAAAAAATCTATGACATTCAGTGGACATTCATTCTGAGGGTGTTTTCTGGTGAAACTAGGGAAAAATATAGCTAAGGCCCTCTCTGCTTCCTCTTGTTTTCTCTTTGTCTAAATTGTGTCCATTTGTAAAGCAAAGGTGTGCAACATCTCACTATTGAAATCCTCCAACATGTTTCCAATCTCATGCTTGATGGAGGTGGAAGAGGAAGGGGTAATGGTCATGCTTTGACTAGCTCTACCTTTTTTGATGGCTACACTAGAGTGGTTTCTAAATATAGTCTTGATGTCCTCATAAGGTAGCTAATAGATATCTCCTCCAGACAACATATTAGGGGTCTCTATCACCTCTTCCCTCATCGCTCATAGAAGTACTAACTTGAGTGATCCAGGATCAAGGGTACAATTGGCTCTCTTGTAATTAATTTTGAATCTTTCTTCATAATCCTCAAAATATTCATCAGGCCCTAGGGTCATAGATAGAACCATGATTCATAGATATAACCTCATATCATGTGATTAATCAAACATTGCTCATGATATTCAATTATGTAAATAACTAAAATACCTAAAGATAGAGCAATGCTGGCACTTTACATGTTCTTCCGCTGGCCTCTTTCCGCGATCATCCTGTCTCGGGGTTGTTCCTGCACTGCTCTGATCAGTCTGCCACATTGCAATAAAATTATAAATGTAAAAACTTGAAAACAATATCTAACTTGAAAACACAAAATGAAAACTGAAATAATTTCTAATAAGACACCGGAAGACAGAGTAGAGTTTCAAATATGCCTTGCATTGAATTCAGTCCTGGAAACATGTCATTGCACATTAAGGCACCCAAACATTCAATCCACGAATGATATATTTAAGTAGGCTTATCCTATTCTGGGAAAACACCATACCTATAATGCATTCACTTGCATGTATAAAGGGAAAGGAAAACATGTTTTCATACAACGGTGACAAAGGCATCTTGGGGAAAGGTATCTTCACTTTTTATTTATGTTGTTCACCCACACCACTCTCGTGTTTTCACTAATCCCGTTTTTTCATTTTTGGATTCAAATTAAGTTAAGGCCTTAAGTATTTTTTGACCTTTCGGTGTAGTTTTTATAAGTGGCATGTATGGATTTTCCATTAATTCTGCACTTTTTCTCTTCATGCGCATGTTTCCCCGGAAATCAAATGCATGATTTAGTCCGATACATTTAACAAGTTGTTGGATCAACTCCATAGGAAATATCATGTTTCCTATTCAATCAAAATTTATCTCAGTTAGGGTAGGTAGGAAGGTTTTCCCTTTGTATTAATAGGGCACTTCTAGCTTGCATTTTTATTATATCTTTCAAATTTAGTGTTGTTTCAATTAGGGCATGATTTTTTGCAACTTTCAAGGTGAGAATGAACAAAGACAAATTTTTGTGATGGATGACTGTATATGACTCCATGGCTAGAGGAAAAGGCACTAATCTACTTCTTCAAATATCTATATTTCTCATTCACCTCATACGAAGATGGTCCCTGATTTTGAGCCAAATGTTGTAGCAAAAAGTTCCCCCCCTCCATAATTTGATAGTCAATGGAAATTTCTTAAATTGATGATGGGGAAAGATTATGGAACATTGGCACATACATATGTAATGGATTCCAAGATCATGATATATGTTTTCATATGTTTATGGCAATGTTCCACCAAGTCCCCTGGAGGTGGGAGCGAGGGGACGAGGGAGCGCGGGAGCGGCCTATGCAAAAGCTCCCTACCAATTTTCAGAAAACGTGGGGGGACGTCGGGGTCATAAAAATTATAAAATTTAATATTTAAAATGTAACTATATTTTTGCAAGGAATGTATATACAGTCATCATACACTTACATCATGAAAGATAAATCATAAATGATAAAATTACAAATCGATGAATGATGAATCATATAATTGAAACAAATTTAAAAGTTAAAAGTTAAAACATACATCATACAATCATGCATGTAAGTTTGTAAGTTTGTAACTATATAATCATTAATGTAACTACTAACAATGTACAATGAAAATAAATTTTAAGATATCATATGACATATTATATCAAGATTCAAAATAGAGTTTAAACTGAAGTTTACAACTCAAGTCCGAAACATAAAACTTAAACGCAAATAAGTTATGTCTGAAACATAAAACATAAAACATAACATATGAATATCAAATGATATCATCATACTGATAAATGAGCATAAATGCTCAAGCTAATGCCCCACTAGTCTCTGCATCCAACTTCTGCACGAATATATCAAGATCAACCATGTCACCATCTGAATCAGAATCACTTGGATTCTCAAATATGCTAAGTGGCACATCAACTTTTAACACGAAACCATAAACTAAAAGGGGCGGTGAGGGGGCGTGAGGGAAACATCCCCTAGAAGTCCCCAAGACCCCGGAGCGCGAGGGGGTGAGGAATCTAGACCCCTAGGTGGGGGGGCGAGACCCCGTGTAACACTGGTTTATGGAGGTGGTGGAGCAAAAAAGAGCTCAAATAGAGCCGAAATTTTTCACATAAAAAGGACTGTGGGCTTGACTAATGGTTCCATTTAAAAAATGATATCTAGACAGAGAATAAGTGTAGCATGCAAACATGCATTGAAAATCCATCTGATTTTGCATTGTATTACTTATGATGGATTCAAATTTGGTTTCAAAATGCCAGGTTATGGCATGATTTTGTCGAGAAACCCTTAGTTGGATTCTCATTTTGGTTTAATTTATATTTTAAGTTTGTTTTGCAATCTTTGGGTGATAGTAACTCATGAACTAGGTTACCAATGTGTAACAATCATATTTCAAAAATAAAGTTGTGATTTTTTTATATTATTATTATTATCTATTAGCTACGAGTATTGACACCTAATGCATGGAATTTTGACATCTTGATAGCATGGATAATTTCGAAAATGTTTCTAGTAATGTTAACATAATAACTATCATTACATGTCTTCACTTTTTTCACCATAATAGACCCGTGATATGGACTCATCACACAACTTCATATGCTATGTCCCAACAAGTTCAAACTGGTTGAACCTACCTCATAGTGTGGTTATTAAGGACAAGTTGCTTGATATATAACTCGATAGCCTAGACCACGTTGCAGTTCTAAAAAGAATCCTCAAGTGTCAAAAAAACTTCACAATATGTTCTACTATAAAGCCTTTTGGGATACCTGAAATAATATATGTATCATCGATGACTTTTAAAGTATGACAAGATCCAGAGGGAAAGGAAATCAATGGAAGAGTGATCCACCAATGAGAACCTAGAATTTAGCATCAGATGAGTTAGAGTCTAGGAAATTGAAAGCCTATAATTTTAATTAGTGATGAAGGACATCGCATAGGTAATTATATTTTCATGTAGAATAATCTGTTAATTCAAATTTAAACTACATAATATGAAAGGCATACCATAAATTTTTCCACGTAAGTCCAAACAACCCATAAAAAGGGAAAACCTTCTTTTTCCATGGGAAATAATTTACCTTTCCTTTTTTCAAGATAATCTAAATCACAAAAAATATGAACTATACTGCACACATTCTTGGATAATGTGAAAGTGGAAAAGGAATACCCTACACAAGTGATGCACACATGTACATTTGAACACTAATAGATTTTTGTAGTTGAAATGCAATGCTTGTTTTCATTTAAATGTAGGGTTTTTAAAGCAGGGAGAAATAATGGCCGCCAAATTAATAAGCGCTTCTTTGGGAAAAATTTAAATCTTGTATTGGGTGATGAAGATAATAGAGGGTATTGAATCTTGATTCTTGACATCTAGAGAGAACCATACAGCCTAACACAATCCAATAGAATTAACCAAAAAAACCCAAATAGAGTCAACCCTACTATAGGAGGAAGGGCCTGCAGTAAGAACTTACCATTTTGCAAGAGCTGAGGGCGAATGTTGTTCTGCAAGAGCTGAGGGCGAACGCTGAGGGCGAATGTTGTTCTGCAAGAGCTAAGGGCGAACGCTGAGGGCGAATGCTGAGGGCAAAGGCTCTACTGCAAGAGCTGAGGGCGAATGCAGGGCGAATGCTGTTCTGAAAGAGCTGAGGGGGAATCCAGGGTGAATGCTGTTCTGCAAGAGCTGAGGGCGAATGCTGTTCTGCAAGAGCTCAGGGCGAATTCTGAAGGCGAATGCTGTTCTGCAAGAGCTGAGGGCGAATGCTGAGGGCGAATGGTGTTCTGCAAGAGCGGAGGGCGAATGCGCGCGTGACATCAGACGTTAATGTAGCACACATGTAGATTTGAACACTAATAGATTTTTGTAGTTGAAATGCAATGCTTGTTTTCATTTAAATGTAGGGTTTTTAAAGCAGGGCGAAATAATGGCTGCCAAATTAATAAGCGTTTCTTTGGGAAAAATTTAAATCTTGTATTGGGTGATGAAGATAATAGAGGGTATTGAATCTTGATTCTTGACATCTAGAGAGAACCCTACAGCCTAACACAATCCAATGGAATCGACCAAAAAAACCCAAATAGAGTCAACCCTACTATAGGAGGAAGGGCCTGCAGTAAGAACTTACCATTTTGCAAGAGCTGAGGGCGAATGCTATTCTGCAAGAGCTGAGGGCGAATGCTGAGAGCGAATGTTGTTCTGCAAGAGCTGAGGGCGAACGCTGAGGGCGAATGCTGAGGGAAAATTCTGTTCTGCAAGAGCTGAGCGCGAATGCTGACCGCAAATGTTGTTCTGCAAGACCAGAGAGCGAATGCGCGCGTGATATCAAACGTAGCTATTGCGACAAATACCAAAAATTTTTATGTAGCGCGCATATAAGTTTCGAATTTTTATGTAGCGCCCATATAAGTTTGGTATTTTTATGTAGCGCGAAAATAACTGTCGCTATACCGACGGCGGAAAAGGCGTCGCTCTTAGGACGGTGCTTCCAAACGTCGCAATGGCGACACCTAGACATTGTGTCGCCGTTGCGACGTTTAGAGTCGTCTCAATAGCGACGCTTTGGGCCATGGTGTCGCAATTGCGAGGTCTTCCTTTAAACGTCGTAATTGCGACACTAGTTTAAGTGTCGGTATTACGACACTTTTCTATAGACGTCGGTATAGCGACGGTTTCGGGCGGGATGGAAAAAATTTGGGAAAATTTCCGACATTTGGTCAAAAGCGTCGGAAACAGGTGTCGGAATTTCCGTGAAATGTAGTAGTGCAAAGACATCACAGATCACACAAAAGGTTCAACACCAGAAAATGATATATATCAAATGTCACCATCAGCAGATTGTCCCTACCAGTGAAAGGATGAAGTGCCCATGCTGCTTTCATTCTATACCGTGTTCCTGAGGAAATTCCAGCCCTGACAATAGTCCTATGCTATCAGAAGCATTTGTTACACAGTATGGAAGACCTTAGCATCATTATTATACTTTTTTTTTTAAGTCCACCAGAGTGTTACAAAAAGTACATCAGAGACATACCTGGAGTAAATGGAGGCCTGACAAAGACCACTCTTTCATCCAAAGAGTACCAGAGATAAATGCTCAGAATTTAAAACAGAACGAGGCCTCGGCTCCTTTCCTCTTCTGAGTTTTAATGCTGCATTTAGTTTTCCACCTACCTTCTCTGCTTCACTTGAGCTATAAATTCATGAAGGAACTCATTGTAAAGGTTGTTGATTGGTTATCAGAGAATAACAAGCTGTTTCTTTGAGACATAGTCTCTGTGTAAAGTTGTAAGATAGGCTGACGAAGATGTTTTCAAACTGAATATCTAGCTATTGGTAATGTTTTACTTGACTGGTGTTGCTCTTTAATATGACAAGCACATTTCTTTGGATCCTGATCTAAAGCAGCGGTGATGTTTTCCTGTCTCTGTATTTGTTTTTAACTTGCAGTTCATTTCGTTTCATTTCTACTGGCTTGCATCAGAAATATGGCATAGGATTTACCCTTGTTAGGTACCCTACGTTTCTGCTCTCCTTGCCTTTGATGTTTTCTACTAAATGTGTTATCTAAGAGTTGATTTTAGTTAATTTAACCAGTGTAGTGGATGTCATTGCCTGCTAGCTGATGTATGAATTAAATGAATCTGTTCTTAGATGTTCTTGTTAGGATTTAATTGAAAGAATTGGGAACACTGGGAGGTCTAGAACTCTGTCTCTATCTCACTAGGATCCTTTTCAATTAATTGAACCTTTCTAATATCCCTCAAGCTGGAGGCCGAAGCATTGAGAGTTCAAAGTCTCTCTCTGATCTCAGGTCTTGAACTTTGTGTACTAAATCTTTGTTGTTTCCTCCTCTCTTACCGTTTCATATCACACAATCATCTTTAAGATCCAATGCTTTAGATGACTAGCCCAACTGAAAGCCTGCACATTGAACATCAATTAAACCCTTTCCTGAATCCATTTCCCAATGGTCTTGAATGTTCCCTGGAATATCTCTCCTTTGCCTAAAATCCTCTTTGCTCACCCTTGTCTTATATTGAACCCTTCTTTCCTGATTCCCAACAACCAAACAAACATTCAAACAAACAAATCCTGAGCCTTATAACTAGCCTAATATCTTAACCTTTGAACCTCAAAGACATATACCTTTGACAATCATAGAGAGATCCCTCTCTGGACCCAGGAGGGCTAGATCCCGAGGTCTGAAAGTGGTTCTGATGCTGTCTCATCTTTTGGTCTTACCAATCTGGCCGAAACATGGGAACCCCAACAGGTACCACACAACTCTTCCCAAGCTCAATTAACTTTCCTTTCTCCCAACCAATTCCCAAGGCTCTCAAAACATAAAAGGAAAGAACAAGAAACAAGAAGAAGACAACCATGGAAAACCAGTAACAACATGACAAAATGAAAAAAGTGGAAAGGCCTTGCACTAGACATAAACAAAGATGCAAATAAAGCGCAAACAAATCATAAAAGACCGAAAGCACAAGAATAGCAACAAACACCATGACTCAATCCCCCATGGCTTCCCAATGATTCCCAGGGAAAGCTCAACCTGAGCCTTCTTTCAAGCCTTCATGGAAATCTCTTTTCCATGCAATCCCTGCATCATATTGACATAAACACATACTTGTCAATGTATAATTAAATATAACAATATACCAGTTATATTACCTTGTTTGGCTAAGCACGCGGACCTGTAACTGAACACGCATGTCAGTCATATGTACCAAATATCAAGACAACATATCTATCAATTCAAAATCAGCATTTACCAAGACTAACAACCATGCCATAATCAACAATCAACTCACATTCATTTTTCATAATACATAAAGATACAACTATCACCTACTTGCACTAAATTTAATATCAACTTTCTTAACACATACGTGTTATTACAACTTTTCTTAAAACAAGATCATTAATTCATGCAATCTTATAGATAGAACCTCATATCATGTGATTAATCAAACATTCAATAGTAAATAGACGAAATAATAGACACTAACACTCAAACACCAAATAGATGGCATAATCAAACATTCAAGTACAAAGTAGACGACACATGCAAGCTCATACCTTAATGTATCTCAGGGAAGGCCATCTTTTCTGCAAAATCAATCTATATTAGCATGATATACCTTCAAAACATATCAAACCAATCATAAATAAGGTCATGATATCCATAAAAATATATAGATAACATGTTCGCGCCATAAGCTCATAAACAATTGTCATTAATGTATAACAATCCCATATACACAATTAGTCTAGATTAATAAAAGACACTATCATAATTAGGTCAAATCATGCCTGTATTTCATTACCCTAACCATCAAGTCACTAGAATCTAACAACAACAATTTATATATCATGCTCATCAGCAACATGTAACCTAATCATCAAGCTAAATGTCATACAACAACAAGAAGTTAGCCCATAACATGCTCATAAAAAACATATAAGTTATCTAACATAAAACAACAATAGAAATGCATACCACCACAGGTTGCTATAATTCATGAATATCCGACACATGTACATATGATCACACTAATTAACTAACATCTATCATAACATCAATAAAATGAGATACATACACATAACCATGATGCATATGTCTACACTAATCAACCAACATTTAATATACATGTAACCATAATAACAATAGAATGAAAAACATATAAGTAACCCTAATTAGTACAACAACCATGAATCAAATACCTACACGCCAAGCATGCAAACTTGTACGAAGATCCACTATTACCCCAAAGTCCATTGTTGTAACGTCACTTTAATGATCTGCATCTCCTACTCTATCTCAACCAACAAATTAGCATCATATCATACCATATCGTCTGATGACCTAATTGCATACAATGACCTTATGCACAACCTTCACCAAACCAATGCAAACTTGACGATATGCACCCAGTTGACATGAATAACCAATCATGAACAACCAATGCATGCCCCATATATAGCATCACATAAGAATGCATACATGGGAAACACACAATCATGGCCAATATGTGACCTAGCATAAACAGGTAATGCACTACACTACATGTAGCAACATGTAAGCAAGTGTGCACAAAAAATACATAAGCTTGAACAACACATAACCAGTCATACACTCATAAAAACATGTTGACAACAACACCATAAAAACTTCCATGGCGACACCACTACCACCATGGAAAACATAACATGAATGCAACAAGCACATATAACATATATATGAGAAACACATATGCAACCAACATAAAACATGACCAACACACCACCCATCCAGTTTAAGGGTTGAACCATGCCCTGATGCCACTATCTAACACCCTCTTCCCACATCTACCCAAGTAACCGACCAACTGGGGTAACCATGCGACAAGAGGCTACTAATATGAGATTCAACATCCTAGATGACCTTATGGAAGTGGAACCGACAAAAACAAGACAAACACACCTTACACAACATCAAAAACATCCTCAGGATGTAACCCAAACTTCCAGGCCCTTGAATCCTGAGGGAGACTGACTTGGTGAAAAATTTCAGCCTTAACTGTGGGCATTCCAAGGCAAGTTAGTGAATAAAATCCTATAGTCGCGGGCATGCCAAGGAAAGGTAGTAGCCAGGGCCCGCTTTGGTCAGTTTTGTGCTTGCAAATCTAGGACATTTGACACCTTTTTAGCCTTAGAGCCCAGGTCACTGCCCAGAACTTAATGAAACCATAAGGGATGATGAATAACATTAAAAAAAAGGCATGGAAGCATCATCAGTAACTCATCTAGACCCCTCCTAGCTATGAAACAAATTTCATCAAACATGTCACAAACATTGCATCTACAACTGTAAACAACATATTTAAACATAGGGGTCTCATACTTATCTAATAATCGCTAAGAAGAATTGATCCATTACATCATAAGTTGTGATACAATCTATTTGACCATATATAAATTGTGAATTCATTTAGAATTAAAAACATGGATAGATCCATACATCATCACTCATAAAATACATTCTTATAACTATCATAAAAACAACATAAATACCTTGGATACAACAACAATAGAATCCACACAATAACCAATGCATTTGCAGACCAAATACTAAAGGAATGAGCTCTTCATTACTGAATGTAAAAACCAAGTGGATATGGGACTTCCATGTTCCACTTGACCATAGATTAGCTGAGCCAAATCTATCTTCATCCAATCACCCCCGTTCCATATTCCAAGCATGAATGTGGGACTCAAACCAAAAGAACCAACCAGGGCATCCCGATGCTAAACCACCTCATCCTCATCAATCATAAACTAGGATTTACCATGATCACTAGGAAAACACAAGCATGGATATCACTGGATTCTCTCTGCCTAAATTGGGAGGAATTTTCCTGTATCTTAGTCTCCAAGGCTTTACTATAACCCACAATATGAATCATGGGTCACTAGGCCATAAAATGAGACATAATCTCTATGATTTACCGTACATCCCATCCCGGGACTACTAGGCCCAATGAAGAGCACCCCTTTCTCAGGCTTTACCGCAATCCAAACCTGGATCACTAGGCCCTAAACTGAGGAAAACCACCTCTAGGCTTTACAGTATATCCCACCTTTCACCGGTCCATGATTCCTAGGCCCATCGAGGCAACACACTATCTATCTTTACTGCAACCCACAATCTGCTTCAAGGGTTACTAGGCCATGTGCTATATCAATTTGGAGATACACCCCACTCAGCTTCGAATCCATCTGGTAATCCAGCTAAACCAAAACATGAGAACTCCAAAACACAATGGCTATCCGGAAATGGAAAGGCTAGGTTGAAATCACTGTCACACTTGGAAAAAACCCATGCTAAGACATAAAAGAACCACATGCAATACCATGCAAGATATATCTAACAAGGAAAATACACATGAAAATCGATACCTGCCAAGAATCATTTTTGTAGCTGCTTGATTACTGCTCCTCCTTGCTTGCTTCCTCCTTTTTTCTGCTTTCTTGCCTTTCTTGGTCCAATGAAAAATATCTCCAAGAAACTCTAAGTGTCTAAGGGTGAGAGAGAGAGAGAGAGAGAATAATGAGATAGCTACAAAAATGCACTGACAAAAGGTACCTATTTATCCTCATAAGCCTGTTTATAGAAGAGGCCTCAATATTCTTCATTTTCCATTATTTTCCTTAATTTCCCCCCTCAAATGTAACTTGTGACCTTTCACCTCCCTTTTCTCCCATTTCCCATTATTTTCATAAATAAATGTGCAAAAATTCCATTTTTCCTTTCCAAAGCCTTTTCCTTTTCCAATTTCCTTAGCCATAATAACCGGATTGAACACCTGCTAGGATGTTTTGTCAACCATTCATCTTGGAATAAGTGTACCATCAACTGTGGTTATTATTTTTAATTTTATTACATGGAATTTTCACCAAGGCTATTACATTGGGTAATAAGCTATACAGGATACTGGAGGTACCCACACCTACTACCATTTATTTGATCTCTACTAAGAAATGCAGCAAGATCATCTCCCACAGTAGGAAATTTGTTTTCTTTCTATTTTTTTCTCATAATAAGGGGAAGATTGTGGCCACATCAATGGCTCCTAGGAAGGGTTCCTTCATGTAAAAGAAATAGGTGGATAAGGTCATGTAATAATACAGGGACAACTTCTCCTCACCCACAAGGTACCTATGCACTTTCAAGTCAATCATTCGATCGATTAGACCCCTGGAGCACCTCTACCCAATTGGCTGTTTGATGTCGCTTTATTATGGAAAATGAAGAAATAAAGTGATCGATCCAAGAGTTGCTGCAAAAAGGGAACATCTAACCAAGTTCCTCACCTTGTGGGACCCCGATTATACTTGTACAAAAGAAGCATGGGACTTGAAGACTCTGCATTGACTATCAAGCACTGAATAAAATCACTGTCAGGAACAAGTATCCAATCCCAAGGATTGGTGACCTTATTTACCAGCTCAAGTGGGACAAGTAATTCGACAATATTGACTTGAAGTATGGCTCTAGCTAAACTTAAAGTTACATATTGCATTGAGTGGCCTTCGCACGTATCTGCGTGTTATGATTGAGCACCTGTGCAAGCGCGACAGAGAAGGTATTACTGCGATACTGGTTAATCATGATGGGAAAATTAATGGTGATAGAAGTGAAGTGATGTCCAGGGCTGGGTGATGTAGTACCCATCATTTCGTCATCATTTCTGGTTCTGCGAGGGGCTAATGGTAATAGGATCTGCAACAGGTGAAGCTTTGCGTTGGAGATCTCCATTATTCGGGTGGGGTGGGATGTGATTGTCACTCGTGTTTAATATGTCACCCACATATGAGGGTTGCTGATCCTTCTGAATGAGAATAAGATAGTTATGTCTGAGTGCAACCTCCTCAACTCGTGTAAGAGTGGAGTGATGCAGAGCACAGTTGCTTTCCACCCCTTTGTTTGCAAGAAGATCTGCAATAGAGTTGGATTTCCTGTGCACGTGACCAAAAGTGATGGCTCTGTGATTGCGAAGCAGCAATTCCAACACCTTAAGATTGTGGGCAAGTCTCGAGTTGTTGGAAAATTTTTAGGAAGCCGTGCCTTGAAGGATTCTGGTGGTTTCCATCGTTATGATTTGCGAGTCTCCCTCCATTTCTAGAGGAAAGTAGTGGAATTCTATGGCAATTTGAATACCCTGTATCATTGCTTTCAGTTCAGCTGAATTATTACTATCCCATCTGATTTTCCCATCGTAGATTCTGAGAGGATCCCCCTGAGTGTTTCTGATGATGCCTCCAAAACCTGCATTTCTAGGGTTGCCTTTGGACGCCCCATCAAATTTGCATTTGAAGAAGCCTTTGGAGGGAGGAGATCAAGTTTCTAGAGCGGGATTTCTACCCACACTTCTGGGATTGATGTCCATGGGAGTGTTTAGAATCATATGCCATTTGTTCCATATGTGACATTCTGCTGCCACAGTGGGTGGGTCCTCCTTATTCCATGCGTCTAAGTCCATAGTTTCCATGAGGTTACTGTGAATTCTGTCCCAGAGCTGATCAAGAGTGGAGGCCTTTCCATTGAAGATGCGGTTGTTTCGTTCCTTCCAGATGTTCCAGATGAGGATACCCGAAATGATTTGCCATAGTATATTCAGAAGGGTACTGGTGTAAGGATTTCCCTGCCAGATGCTGATGGTGTTAATAATGTTACCTCTAACAGGGTTGGAACGACGACGTAAGACCACAATTCTGTCCCATAGGAAATTTGTAGTAGGACATTGGTCCAACAGGTGGTCGATAGTTTCTGAGTTGTCCTAAAATAAAGGAAATCTAGAGGGCCCTACGAACCCTCTCTTAAAAATATTCTCCCATATGAGGATGCATCGTTTATTGAGAAGCCATAGAAAAGTGGAAATTATGGGCCACATATTGGCTTTCCATATCTTTTTCCAGATGATGTCGGCTGGTCCAAGATACTGCTGATGAAGGATGTTGTAAGATTCCTTGGTTGTGTAGGTTCCACTGGGCATGTGCCCCCAAAGAAGGATATCAGGTCCTATTTTGACCTTGATTTTTTTGTTTATGCTAAGCTCCTCCCAGATTTTTGTGTGGCTTTCATTGTTCTAGTTTTCTTGCCATCTACTTGTGTGAAGCCAGATTCCTTGGTTGTGTAGGTTCCACTGGGCATGTGCCCCCAAAGAAGGATATCAGGTCCTATTTTGACCTTGATTTTTTTGTTTATGCTAAGCTCCTCCCAGATTTTTGTGTGGCTTTCATTGTTCTAGTTTTCTTGCCATCTACTTGTGTGAAGCCATTGCCTATAGCCTTGGGAGATGTCATCCATCCAGAAGTCTTGAGCCTTCTGTATTTGCCTTCCTTGGAGTGCTACACTCCATAGAGGTCTAAAAAATATGGAGGAGAGGCTAGGAATTTGTTTCCAGGAGTCCTCCCAGAATCTAGCTTGGTCACCACTTCGTAGCTCCAAGAAACTGTGATTTTGGATTATACTTTTTTGATTGCTAGTTGCTTTCTAGATTTGGGAGCCTGCCAGATCTAAGTTGTACCTAATGAGATCCTCCTTTGGACAATACTATGCATACTTGGCAGCCCATAGGTTGGCCCATGGGGTGCTGGGGTTGGAGACCCATTTCTACCAGATGCTGGCTTCCATTATGGTATTGCTGTGCTCAGGATCCCGAAGTCCTAAACCTCCCTAACTTTTAGGGGTGCAAACATCCTTCCAATTCATTAAGGCCCATTTTTTTTTTCCTTTTGTGCCTCCCCATAGAAACTACCGTTACAGATTGCACATGTCTTTTAGGACCCATTTAGGAGCAACAAGGACGAAGAAGAGGTAGATGGGGAGAGATTGCAGGACGGACTTAATGAGAACAAGACGACTGGAAATGTTGAGGGTGCGTTGAGTCTAGTTGGAGAGGCGAGTTTCCATTTTGTCAGCCAGAGCTCTCCAGGAGGATTGATTGATGGCTGAGTCAGTTAGCGGAGCTCCCATGTATTTGGAGTGAAGAGAAGCAATAGATAATCCCAGGATGCGAGCGATATTACATTGGGTTTGAGGGGGGGTATGGAAGAAGAATATCTGCAATTTGTCAGGGTTGGCCTCTGTGTCGAAGGCTTCAGATAAGGAGTTAAGAATGGATTTGAGGGTACAGGCTTCCTGGACTGAGGGGTAGCCCATTATCAAGTTATCATCCACAAATTGCTGGTGAGAGGAGTGGGGCAGGTTGTGGAGAGGTAAACCAAGCAAGGCGTCGGTCTGGATAGAGCTCTTAATAAGGCAACCCAATCCTTCTGCCATGATGATGAAGATGAAGAGGGATAGAGGGTCCCCTTGTCTTATGCCTCTTGAGGGGTTGAAGGTGGCATAGGGGTTTCCATTGACCAGGATGGAGTGAAAGGGAGATGTGATGAGACTCATGATCCATCTGACCCAGGTGTGACTGAAGCCAAAGGCTAAGAGGACATTTTTGATGTAGTCCCATCTGAGTTTGTAAAAAGCTTTGGATAGGTAAATTTTGAGAAGCATGCCTAGTTTTTTGGTGGTTTTGAGGGAGTGAATGAATTCATGGGTTAAGATGATGCCATCAAGGATCTGTCTCCCTTCCACATATCCAGTTTTCTCTGGGGAGATGATAAGGGGTAGGAGCTTCTTCAGTCGGTTAGCTACGACTTTGGAGATAATTTTATAAATGAATTTGAAAAGAGATATAGGTCTGTACTTACTTGCTGAGGCAACTCTATATTCTTTTGGAACCAGAGTGATGAAGGTGGCATTTAGTGTAGGTAGCAGCCAGTGAGTGGACCAAGATTCCTCCACAACTTCCTAGACTTATTTTGGGATGATGTCCTAGAAGAAGTGGAAGAATTTTGTGGTAAATTCATGAGGACCTGGAGCTTTCCCTGCTTTTAGCCGGAAGACTTCCTGTTCCACCTCAGCTAAAGTGGTAGCAACTAACAACATCCTGTTATGCTCTTCCGTTATCAACTTGGGGATATGTTGGGTGATTTCCCCAATGGCTTCCTGTCTTTGGTGGTTGGGTTCCTAAAGGATGCCCCTGAAATGATTGCACAAATCCTCTGTGATGGCCTCTTTCATTTCCAGCCTTTCCCCTATTTGGTTCTTGAGGACTGTGATTCTGTTGTGCATCCTGTGCTGAATAGTGGAGCGGTGGAAGAATTTGGTGTTTATTTCTCCCTCTTTGAGCTAGTTGATTCTTCATTTTTGTCTTTAGAGGGCTTCTTATTGGTTCCTTATTTCTTCTAGCTGAGTTGTTAGGAGATGCTCCTGGTTAGCTGTCTCAGCTGTGCATCCCTCTTGGATGATATTCTGTTGTAGCTTCTTCATTTTCTCCTCTAGGTCTTTCTGATTTGTGAATATATTGCCAAAGGTTGTTTTGTTCCAGAATTTCAGTTGACCTTTGATAAGTTTTAGTTTTGTTTTGGAACTAGAGCATTTTGGTGCCTTGAACGGGTGCTAAGGAAGACCACCAGTTGGAAACCATTTGAACCCCGGGTGCCTGAACCAGCAATGTTCAAAGCAAAAATATTTCGGGGCGTGCTTACTTGGTTGGAGCCATTGGAGTTGTATTGGCCAATGATCAGATCCAACCACAGGGATAATGGTGGTATCCAAGTTACCTCTGAGGCAAATAAGATCATCGGTGATGAGGAATCTATCTAGTCGAGAGGCTATCTGATGGGCACCCCCTATTTTGTTGTTCCATGTGAAGATTCCATTAGAGGTGTGTAGATCAATGAGGTTATTGCTTTGGATGAATTTTTTGAATCCATTACTGTCTGACTCAAAATGCGACCTTCCGCCTTTCTTTTCCTGGAGATTGGATATCATGTTGAAATCTCCCCCCAAGAGCTAGAGAGGGAAGGATCGCTGTTTATTGATTTCCTCTAGATTATTCAGGAGCGTCAGTTTTTGTTGCAAATTTTGCGGAGAGTAGACATTAGTGAGCAGTCCATGGTTGTCCATTCCAATTAGGTGAAAGTTAGCCAGAATGAAGTGTCTATTGGCATGAAATTTCTTTAAGGAGATGATTTGAGGGTTCCAAATGATAGCTATTCCTCTAGACACCCCATTTGCATCAACCGCTATTGTATTACTGCCTTTCCATATCTTTTTGAAGATGGTTTCCAGAGTAGAGATAGAACGTTTGGTTTATTGCATGTAGAATATTGTTGGATGTTCATCAGAAATAATTTTCTTTATGATCTTGTGCTTCATGGGGCTGTTGAGCCCTTTGATGTTCCATGAGATTAGCTTCATGGGATATAATTGGAGGTGAGGGCATAGAATCTAGTCAGCTTGGGGAATCGCCCAGAATCCACCATTTCTTTCCAAATTTCTATGGTTCTTTGCAGGGATGTTTTCCTGCCTCTTTTGCGGGACTCTTTAGTGAAGTATTTTGTGCTGATAAGGATGCCTCCCTGAATACCCAAGGAGGGGAGCTGCTGTGCTATGGCTAGGATTTCCTCCATTTTTTGGATTTGTTGCTCCAGAATTGATGTGTAGTCCTTATTTTTGCAGGCTTCCTCTAGCCCAGCGAGATCCAAGCCTTCCAGATCTATGCTTTCTGGTTCTTCCTCCATCGCTTCTGGGATTGTTTCCATGATCGGTTCTTTTCCCTTTATCAGACTGTTATCCTCTGCATCATTTGCGTTGGGTGGTTTCAAGAAGGTCTCAAGTGGAAGCTTATGCTGCTGAGCCTTAGAGGTCTGGGCTTGCACTGTGGAGGTACTCCCAACTTCATTGATTAGTTCAGTTTCATTATAATTTAACTGATTTAGGGCTGCAAAGCTGTTGCTGGTTGTAGGTCCTTTTTTATTCTCCTGAGGGGTAGCTCTCCTGTTATGAATTTTTTTACTTGCTACCTTCATGAATCCTTCTACCTCTTGATCACTGGATTCCTTTTCAGCTGTAGCTTTCCTGTTTAGGGGAAAGTCTCTAAAGAGATGCCCATGTTGGTGATATTTTCTACATCTAAAAGGTATATGTTCATAATCTACAGTTTGTGTCCATTCAAAATTTTCATGCATAAGACTTACCTCGCTTGGTAGCGGTTCGACTAGGTTCATGTAGACGCATATGTGAGCATAGGCTGCGTAGCGATTGATTTTGGTTTCTTCTACAATATTGAAGAACTCTCCTAAGGCGTTGCCAATATCTTTGAGGTTGAGTTGATCCCAATAGTCTTGGGGGAGAGAGTAGAGCCGGATCCAGACTGGTGCCCAAGTTAGATTTTGTTTATATGGGTTTAAGCGCTCAGTCCAAGGTCTGAGGTATAGGCCTGCAGTGTTGAAGAAATAGGGGCCTCCGTCCATTATCCTATCCTTGTCTTCAGAGCAGGTGAAGAGAATATTGAAGAAGCCTTTGGCGCACAGTTGCAGGTATATGTGGCCTTTGGGTTTCAATTTCGAGGCTATCCATCCTCTCAATGATTTTTCCGTGGGCTAGAAGCCCATGAACTTGCCTATCAATGCGTGATACTTCATGAATTGAATTCTACCATTGAAGCGATGCGCAGGGAGTTCGATCACTGTTTTCTTGGAGTCCTTTGGTATGCATGTTGTTGATTTCATGTTCATGGTTGCTGCTGCTTGTGTATTATTCATCTGCGCTGTGGGTGTCACCCCTATGTTTTCTTGAGACGGGCCAGAGTTGTGCTGATTGACAGTATCAGCCCCTTCTGTCGTTCTTGTTGGAGGCTGGCCTATGAGGGGGGGGAGCAACCATCCCCCCACTAGAGTTGGTCATCGGTAAGCCGATAGCTGTCTAGGTGAGCGATAGATCAGGATGGGGGGGAAGGAATTCCGAGGGCAGCCTATGCCAGAACCAACAGACCCTAGGTCATGGAGGTCGGATTGGTGCAGATCTCCACTAGGGTTTTTATATTGTTATATTGTTATGCCTTATATATTGAGTGATTACATTTATATTGTTATATTTTTATGTAGTCCATAACCTTTTATTATAGCCTTTCATTATAATTATACATGTTGTCTCATATTCACACACACACACACACATATTTATGTTATGAATATGAGACAAAGCATACAATTATAATGAAAGGTTACAATAAAAGGTTACATGATACATAACAATATAACAATATAAATATAATCACTCAATATATAAGGCTTTTTAATGGTTTTTATTGTAGCCTTTCATTATAAATGTACCCTTTGTCTCATATTCATAACACACACACACACACACACACACACAGATATATAAGAGCTAGTCATAACATTCCAAGATGATTGTATTCATTGACTTTTTATCATTTTTAAGGTGAAAAATTCATAATATTTTGTATCAAAGCATATGATCCTAGAGTTTTGATTCTTCAAATAAGTCATGATGGAAGTTTCTCTATAATTTATTTTTGGGCAGCTTCACCCCATGAATTTTCAATACAATTGAGGATATTTATCTATGTACATCTAACTAAAATTTTAGATTATTATTTTATACACTTTTGGAGATATGCATATGGAAGCTAGGGTTTATGCATGGTCATGGAATTAGTTTCAAGTGAGTGATCTTGGATTTTTTGCTATATTATTTTTCAAGGCACTCCAAATAGTGAAATTTTCAAGAGACTGAGGAGATATCTTGAGATAAATATTTTGGATTTTTTCTCCCTATAGTTTTGGAGATAGACTTTGTGGAATTTAGGGTCTTTGAATAAACCTAATATTATTTTTAAATGAGCAATATTGGAATTTTTGTTGTAACTTTATGCCATAGATGTTTTAGACTACGAAGTTTTCAAGGATATAACAAACATGTTGATCAAACTTGAGTTAAAATTTTAGAATTTTCTTTGAAAAATTGGACACATGGAATGCTATATAGGTTCACTATTAGTAAGAGGAAAAAATTCATCAAGTTTTGGGAAAGTTACCATAACCTTCACTTGGCACATCAATTTTTTGTTATATGTATGGAATTATAATGAATACATATCATAGTACTACATGCCAAAATTTTATATTTAGAAGGGGTCAAATTTTAGAGATATATCATGACAAAGTTCAACTATCCAAATAGTCTATAGTTTTGAAAGATATGTAACTTACAAGTGGCATAAATTTTGATTAGAAGATCAAATTTTGGTTGTTAAAAATTGTGATAGAAGAGTAAAAACAATAGAAATATGATTTTACACACATGTATCCTAAAGGTGCTTCAAAAATTACTTCATTACTTAAAGATCTAGAAAGCTTATCCATGACTCATGAAGAAATAACATATTTTTAGTATTGGGTATCCAAGTTGGAAAGTGAGTTTTCATAGCTGCAAGGATCCAACTTGTTGGAAAGTGAGTTTTTGAAGCTGCAAGGATCAATAGAAAATATGGAAAAAATTCTCTCAAAGAGGCTTCCTAAAAAATATATTGTATATCCCAAAAAATCATGAAAATAAGGAGAACAATGGAGTTGAAAATAAATCACACATGGAGCATATTTTATCACAAATGGAGAGCAAAAATTTCAAATCACAAAATCATAATAATGATTTTTCAATATAATATCCACATCATAAGGGCTTCAAGTGAGTGCCAAACTACTAATTCATGCTAGAGACTGAAATGACATAGTTTAATGGTAACAATATCATAATATGGATTTTCAAAATGGAGAAATACTTTGTTATACACTAAATGTGAAACTTAAAAAATGTAAATATTGCATCCATGTATTTAGAATAAGATCAATTTGTATGGTGTTAATGGATTTTTGAAAAGAAAAATGATTCTATTATACCTTGGTCCATTTTTATGGAGGAATTGATAACACATTATGGGGATATTAAGAGAAATACATTCTTTAGTCAGTTAGAAATATTCAATAAATAAATGCAGTTACAGAGCACATTCAACAATTCCAAAAGTCGAGTCTTACAGTAAAAAACATTTTAGATCATAATTTATTTAAAATATTAGATGCGAAATTTAATGGAAATAATCCAACATGTAGTGTGTCTATTTAAAACTAAGCCCCTAGAAAATTATTTTAGTTTTGAAAGGAAATTTGAAAGTAAACAATTTGGCCAGTAGAGCGGTGGTCACTGAAAACTATAGAGAACATAATGCTCCCTCTCCTAACCTCGCTCAACTAACAAGGTTGAAACTTCATCAAATGGATGAAATAAGATAAAAAGGCTTATGGTTCAATTGTGAAAAAAAGTATAGTAAGGTGAATAAATGCAATGAGAAGAAATTATTCTACATGTATTGTGAATAGGAAGACGATTAAGAATTGAAATTTTCACAAGTTATAAAAATAAAAGACACTAGTCCAATAATATCTTGTCATGTGTTAGATGGCATCAATACTCGAAAAAATCTCAACATAAAAATATTTATAAAAAAGAAAAAGGTAATAACGTTGATTTATTCTGGTAGCACCCGTAACTTCATCAACTACAAATTGGAAAAACTTCAATTTCTTTGTATTTAATCAAGCGCCAAAATTCAAGTAATGATTGTATATGGAGGTACCATAAAATTTTTAGGGAAGAGCCATATTATTAAGTTGAATACGGGGGAGTATTTATTGGATAGTCCCATGGTTACAATCAAAATGGGTGAGGTTGATGTTGTATTATAGGTCCAATGGTTACAATCATTGGTAACAATGTTCTTTGTTTTCAAGATATTTCATGAGATTTTCCTTAAAAGGCAAAGAAATTCAACTTAGAGGTATCCAAGGGAAACCCTATAAAGTAATAAGATATAATAACATGATAAACATACTTAAAAATGTATAACATAATGTAATTACAAAATTTTTCTCATTATATGTTCAAACATCTATATCCTCTGCTTGGATGGATATTTGAAAAATGATCAACAATAATTCCAAGGTATTCAAAGAGATTCCTAAGGGTCTTCCCCCTGCTCAAGATCATGACCATGTTACGAATTTGCAACCTATAAGTATTCCATCTAAAATTAGGCCTTACATGTATCCATATTCATAAAAGAGTGAGATTGAGAATTTGATTCAAGAAATGTCAAAGGATGGAATCTTTCAACTCAACCAAAGTGTTTTCTCTTCAATAATGATGATGGTTACAAAAAATTATGGTTCATGGCACATGTGTCAAAATAAATTGACACCAAGATATTCATACTCTATAAGGTGTTATGGAGGATTATAAGTATATCTTACAAATAAGAGTTTGCTCCATATTCATGTGTACATCTAGTCTTCCATGGTTCTTTCTTAAAGAAGGTAATCAATGACAAGATTCCAATCGAAACTATTTTACAAGTGATTAATGAACAAGGGAAAATCATACGATAACTAGAAATTATATCTAACACAATGATTAAGTAGGTTAGAAATTGAGAAATTATTTAGTACTTCATAAAATGGAAGAACCTGTCAGTGGAAGAGGTGACATTCAAAGGTCAATTATTCATGCAAAAATAATTGTACTTAATTAAGTGTTGATGAAAACACTTGTTTGAAGGGGAGGGGCATGCTAAGCCCTAGAAAAGCACTACGCTAACCCTAAAAAACCATATTAAGCCCTAGATATTGAGTTATTGCATTTATATTATTATATTGTTATGTATCCCATATCTTTCATTATAATTATACCCATTGTCTCATATATATATATATATATATATATATATATATATATATATATATATATATATATATATGCCAAGGAGACCTAATCTTGCGATCATCATATATTTTATTGTATTTTATTTAGTGTAAAAGGAGGTTTTACCCTCAAGGCACATGGTTCATTCCACTCTTTGAGAAAAGTGACGTTGGTTAAAAGGTGCTTCATAAGAAGCAATGATTTGGCTCATCCTTTATCACTTTTTCGAACTTGGGAAATTAGTCTTGATTAAAGTAATGTCATTGCTAAGGTGTTCCATGTATCTCCTGATAATTTTTTCATTACTATATGGAATATAATGAATGCTATACATTTTTATATAGATTCCACACTTAAGAAGTTTAGATACTTCATCTTTTGAGAAAAAAAACACCTTTTGGTCCAAAGGATGAGAGCTGGTGATTGTTAGGTAGATTGTTTGTTTCATGTTTAACACCCTTAATGCCAATTTAAGTTATATATATCTAATATACAAGACCATATTTCATTTCCTACAAAGTTGTTTCAGTGAAGGTGGGAATTTTTGAAGGAATTTATTTAAGATAAGCTTACCATCTCTTTACACTATCAAACTATAGTTGAGCTTGCTTATTCAAAGTTTTTCAAGATTTTAAGTGGTTTTTAACATATAAAATTATTAGCTTTTCATTTGTAAGCATTAAGATCTTTCATAAAAGTGTTCATAAATAACTTTCATGTCATTCTGAATTTTGAAGGAAAAATCAATAAAGTAGAGAAAATATATTGGTTGGACTTGTAATATTCAACTTAGGTTTCTGACAAATAAATTTTTTCCTCACATTCCTTCTCTTTTCTTTCAGTATCAATTGTGTCATGAGCAATGTCTTGTATGCTTGTAAATCCAACAAAAGCAGTAAAGTTGAGGCCTGATTTTTTCATTTCTAGAATTTAGATTCTTTAGTAAGCACTATTTCATTGTCAATGCTGATATTTTTGTGTCTATGAGTTTCTCTTACAACTTTCTTTCTCTTCCAATAAAATGTGAAAATTTCATCATTTGATAATTCATAGGCTTGGATAGGAATTGATCCTCCTATTGATGTAACCATCTCTAGAGAGAGAGAAATAACAAATGTATGAAGGGGTATACATTATTCCAATGGTTTCCAATCCATAATTTGAACAATGCCTCTATTATGCTCATATTTCTACCCATTTTATTCTTCTTCTTATATTTTCTTCCCAACCTTAGCATCATCTTGATATTTTTCCTTAATATTCTTCTTTTATTTTATTTTTCTCTTCTTTGTAGCCCTCATATTTTTTTCTCGAATATATTCTTCTTTATTCATTTTTTTTCTACTTCAATTTTTTTTAAAATTTTTTTTCTCTCTTCAACCTATCAACTTTTATATCTTGTTTAGGTTTTAGATTAGTTTTTTTGTTTATTTCTTGTGTTAAATTCCTCTTTTTCTTTATCTTAGATTCTTTATTCTTTTATATTCGACCTCATATTCCATTTTCTTTGCTTGTTCCTTGTTTATTATCGTTGTTTGTGCTACTGTCTATGTTCTAGACTCAACATCTACTTTTACTTCTTGAGAGTTTATTTTCTTATTCTTTTCCCTTTTCTAATAGGGCTTGCCTTTTTATAGTCACTTTATATTCGTCTCTCTTCATATCTTCTTATTTATTATAATTTAATATACCTTTTATTGTGGAATTAATTGAAATTAAGGGATCTCCTTTCTTACCCTTTAATGTCATTATTCTTATGTAGATAAGAAAAGGCAATCCTCAACTAAGTCCTATACTTGTGAACTATGTAAATAGGATCATGGATTTGATACATCTATAAGGAATATGATACTTATATTTCATTAGGGGAATTTTGAGGTCTAAAATGGGCCTCCTAAGGTAAATATTAAAATATTAGTTAAAATAATAAAATAAGAGATGTTTTTAAAGAAAAAAAAGGAAACTACTTTTTTTTAATGGTATTTTTGGCTTATATCCTTATAGGTTTACTCAAATGTCAAGTCTGGACACTTGTTGGATACATAATTAAATTCCACATCTAATTAATACTCACTTTGTATACTTCTGAGTAGACCCACATCAGAAAAAAATTGAAAATACATGAAAAAGGGTATACTCAGAAGTATGCAGAGTGGGTACTCGTTGGATGTTGAATTTAATTCCACATCCAATGAATGTCTACACTTGAAATTTGAGGAAAACAATGAGGAGATAAATTGAAAATCAATTAAAAAATTAGTTTTTTCCTTTTCCCTCCAAAATATTTACCCTTGGGGATGACATCATCATATTGAATCTTATTGATTCTTATAATGTTAATTCTTTTAGTACAATTTTTGTTTTGAGGCCTATTTTTTACCTCAAAATTCCCATAATGATCCCTTCATTTAGACCATGAAGAATCTGTAAGCCCACACATGCCTATGAACAATGGATAAGGAAGGAAACAAATCTTTTGATTGTTAATGAGACAAGTGTTAAATTCATGAAAAGTTGTTTGGTAACTAGATTCTTGGATTATTAGTCTATTTGGCACATAAGATGCAAGTGTATGGGGTGATTGAATTGCTCCATATAGTTTTAGATGATCCTTAGGCATGGTTTACAAAAAATAAATTTATACAATGGAGCAAAGAAAAAATCATACATAAGAGCATAATAACACTTCTACTTATTCTTAGATAACTATTTAAAATACACATGATAGTGGGACTTCTATGGTAACCAGGGCCATCCTAATTCTAGGAATGAATTGGAAGCATAAAATACATCCATAAGCTATGAGGACATATACTAATATAAATGATTAACATGTTTACCAAGCTTAAGTTTTCTTATAGCTTTCTTAATGTACTAGAAAATATATATGACCAATTAAATATTTTCCCATTTTATGTTATTTAATAAATTATTAGAAATCAAAGCAATTTTTATATGGGAATATGAGTTTCCCCTTAAAGTTTCACTATTAATTGACTTCCAAACTTTAGATCCTATGAAATTAGTAGTAGAAAATGAGTTAGTGTCTCTAGCTTTGAATGCCCTCAACAAGAAATTGGCAGGTAGGAGTAAAATCTCACACCCATTCATTTATTGACTATACTTCAAAGTTTAAGAGATTATAATATGTTTCTAGATATGTATGTGAAAAAACGTATTTTCACTCGCTGTGTCATTTAAAATATGTTTGATGCTTACATTTGTATGAGTTATTAATATTTTTATAAAATTTTCTCATGGTAGAACTGGTGCTTTAGCAACAACATTATAAATGTATCATCTTTTTAAGTTCTATATTCAATTAATTTCCTCTTGTTTCCTTTCATTTCGATCTAGAGTGGTATGAAATTGTTTTCCATCCTTATTAAGTAAGGATTGTTTATTATATGTGTGTATTATCAATTCTTCTTTGATGAAATATATAAGTAGATAATAATGTTTCTTGGGTATTGTTTCCATAGAAGGATATTTATCCTTATTGGTTGCTTTTTTTTCTAAATTGGTTCCTCTTATGGAATTGTTTTCTTTAATATTGGTATTACTTCCTCAAGTTTTTCTATTATTAGCATTATTTATAGAAGTGTTGATGCTTAAAAATGCTCTCATCAACATATAAGGGAGACCACCCGGTCATAGTCCCAACTAAGCTCTTATCTGTTGATTTGAGGCTTCTGCGATCTGTGTTGTGTGTAGAATTTCCGGATTTATCACATCCATTTTGTTAGAATCGACGTTTTGAACCAATCCTTCATGGTTCATCATCATGATAGATCAATGATTTTAGTCAGATCTCAACCCAGGATATAAATAAAGGAGAGTGAAATTGAAAGGATGGAAATGGGGAAGCCGACCTACAAAAAGTGAAGAAAAATTATTTAAGCAATATTTTTAATTATTATCTTTTTAATTAATAACTATAAAATCATTTGTTATTTATCTAAAAATTATTTATACTTGTAATTATATTTGATAATATAGTTATAATTAATAATAAATATCAATGTTAAGTAGTTAATTACTTATTAATGGTTAATAGAAATTGTTACCAACTATTTTAATTTATAGATTAGGATTGAGATAAATAGTTTTAATGATAGATGATTAATAATTTCGAAAATTAAATGATCGCTGCCGCAACCTGACCTAGCCTGCGCTTCCCTTGACTGCGCGTCTCCTTCTCTACGACCCTAGCCGCCATGGATGCTGGTGGGGGTGTTGAACCCCTCCCCCCCCAGTCAGATGTTATTGCTTTCCAGAAACTTGTTGCAGGTGGGACCAAGAGACCTCTGACCGAGACACAATAGAATTTCATGAAGAAACTTGATTGCATCCCTTCATTGGCGCTGCTAGTTGAAGAAACATGTAGATCTGCTCTTAATCTGGATGACAGAGGGCTTATTGGTCAGTTTACTGGCCCCATCCCCGAAAGCTGTGGAGGACTAGGTTTAGAGGAACTGGTCTCCCCTTATCTCAGAAGCTATCAAAAGCCATTTTGTAGGGAAAGGTTTCTTTTTTTTTTTCTTTTGAAAACGTAGAAGACAAAAGTTTCATTTTCAAAAATGAACTGTACTTCATGGGGCCTCAAGATTTTTACCCTGCACAAGACATGATTTCTGATGTCCCAATGTGGGTTCAAATGCTCCACATTCCTCTACATTGCTGGAATAAAAAATCTCTGCAAACCATTCGCAACTCGTTAGGAAGGTACATAGATCAAGCAGTGAGAAAAGATCCATATTCCTGTGCACACATATGTGTGGAGGTAGATCTAGAAGTCGGGCTACCAAAAGCAATAAAACTAACCGTCACAGATTGGACTCACATTCATGAACTAGATTACGAACAACTACCTTTCAAATGCTAGCACTGCCATGGCTACAACCATTTTTCAAGGCACTTCAAAAAAAATATCGTTGAAGAAAGTGAAAACTCAAAAGATGATCAATGGACCACAGTGCAGAAAAGAGGGCCAACAAAACCTCGAGGAAAAGGGTCTGCAAAAGAGAAAAAATCCCTGCCAGCTGGGCAAGATCAAGGGGTTGGGAGCTCCATCCCCTCATTGATAGAAAGAAATAAAAAGACAAAGCCCAATAAAGCAATAGAAATAAATAATGATAGCAGTGACCAGTCGAAGATTTCCCCCATTGGAAAAGGCAGTGAGGAAGAAGGGAAACCAACAGTAACCCCTAAAATATCCCCGTCTCCCACATACACAGACATAGCCAGAAAGAATATAGTAGACTCCCATAGTTCCTTGGAGGACGAGATCCTCAAAAGTCCTGCAAAAAGAGTTGGCAGAAAGTCCCACATAGAAGCAAGGGAGGAAGAGGCAGAAAGACAAAAAAATCAAGGAAGCCAACCCACAATTGAGATGTCAATCGGAAGGAGCACCAGAATAAGGCCTCCAAAGGGAGGAGCTCCTACCACCCCCAATAGTAAGTAATGCGAATTTTCTCTTGGAATTGTAGAGGTTTGGGGAACCCGTCAAAATTGGAAGCTATCAAGGACCTCATGAAAATGGAACCAATAGATATCCTCTTGCTCCAAGAGACAAAAATTGAAGGGGAAGCCCTTCTAGAAATTAGTAAAAAGAAATGGCAGAAGAATGCAGGGAAAGTAGTAAGTTCAAGGGGCTACTTAAGAGGAATTTCCACCTTGTGGAAGGAGGACCAATTCAAGCTTGTCAACTCCTACGAGACCTAGCATTATATTTTCACTGAGCTGAGGCACATAGCAAGTAATTTAACTTTTGAAATTTTCACTTTATATGTGCCAATAATGTATGCAGAGAAGAAAGAATGTTGGCAATCCTTAAATGAATTTCTGGAACTTCACTCTCCAAACAACATCATCATTGTTGGAGATCTTAACATTGTAATGAATTTAAAAGAAAAAAGAGGAGGAAACAATAGCAGGGATCAAATGATACATGTGGTTGAGGACATAATTCTCCAATGGGATTTAATGGACTTCAAGCCAAAGAAAGGTCTACACACTTGGACCAACAATAGGATAGGGGATGATCACATATCATCTAGATTGGACAGATTTCTAGTACAAAGCACCTTTTTGATGGAAAGGAGGCTCATCTCCTCAACCATTCTCCCTAATCTTACCTCAGACCATAGACCCATTCTTCTCTCGATGGAAGAGGAAGAAAATTTGGGTCCAATTCCATTTATATTTAGTCCTCTTTGGAGTGGAAAAAATGGATTCCTTGATATAGTCTGAATGGCTTGGTCCACCACTGTCAGTGCCTACCCCAGCTATGTGTGGGAACAGAGGCTAAAATTCACAAAGAAAGCCCTCAAGGAATGGAGCAAAAAGCCTATAAACAAACCCAACAACCAAATAAAGGAAGCAATGCAACAGTTGGAAGATTTTCAGATGGAAATGGACACCAAAGACATCACAACAACTGAACTGGCTAAAGAGAAAACTGCCCAATCACTCTCCTACCGATCCTTTCGGAATGAAGAAGAATATTGGAGACTAAAGTCTTGCAGTCTTTGGTTGGAATCCAGAGACAGGAACACCTCTTATTTCCACTGACAATTCAGAGCCCGTCTCTCCCGCAACCATATCTCAGAGATCACAACATCTGAAGGGAGGATCTGCAAAGGCATAGATCAAATTAAAATTGCTGCAGTCTCCCATTTCCAAAATCTATACAGCAAAGAGAAAGAGGGAATTGAAGAGGAGAACAAAGAATTCCTTAAAAAAATTCCTTCATTGGTAACTAAAGATGACAATACAACCCTTTTGAAGCAGATCACTGAGGAAAACATTAGGAATGTCATTTGTTCCACGGAACCTAATAAAGCACTCAGGCCCGATGGGTTTTCAATTCATTTTTACAGGATCTGTTGGGACATAATAAAAGTTGACCTGGTTAGAATGATTAAAGGATTCCCGCAAAAAGAAAAGATGGGGGGCAACACCGATTCAACCTTTCTTGCATTAATCCTGAAAGAATCAAACCCCATCACCTTCGAAAGGTTCAGGCCCATCTCTCTCTACAACGCCTCATACAAGATCATTGAAAAACTCCTTGCTAATAGAATTAAGCCGCTAATTGGCAGCCCCATCTCCACCTTGCAAGGAGGATTTAGCAAAGGAAGACATATACTGGACAACGTCATTCAAGTTCAGGAAACCATGCACTCCAACAATCTAAGGAAATAAAAAGGCATGCTGGTCAAGCTGGATATGGCCAATGCCTTCGACAGAGTAAACTTGTCCTTTCTTTACAAATTCCTCCTCTACTTTGTATTTTCGCAAGATTTTTTTAATTTGATTAAAGCTTGCACCAGAAGGCCTTGGATAGCTCCACTGATAAATGGGAGGCCAACCAACTACTTCCAAGCTTTGAGGGGACTAAGGCAAGGATGTCCTCTCTCTCCCTTTTTGTACATCCTCTTGGCGGACACACTCAGTAGAAATCTGGAGATGGACAAGATTTCTGGTTCTGATCCTAGCCTGCAAATTATGAAGGAGATGGAACCAATTAACCATACTCTATTTGCTGATGATTCCCTGACATTGGGAGTTGCCACCTGCAGAATAGCCTCATCGTTCAAAGCCACCCTCAAAGGTTACTGCAGAGTTTCTGGTGCTCTGATAAATGAAAGGAAAAGTGTTGTCTACAGCTGGAACGTGGAAGAGAATGACATTCAGAGAGTTGCTCATATTTTTGGGTTCACTGGATATGCTAGATGGGACAAAATAAATTACCTTAGGCTGCCTTTAATGCTGGGCATCAACAAGAGTTCTTTATGGGAGGGTGTGATAAACAAGTTCAAAACCAAAATCGAGTCCTGGGGAGGACAATGGCTCACGCATGGAGGAAAAATCATCTTGATTAAATCGGTGCTCTCTTCCCTCCCGATTTATCAAGCTTCTTTTCTAATAGCACCCAAATCAATTTTTAAGCAGATTAACAAGCTCCTGCGCAATTTTCTTTGGCACAGTGGAAAAGGGAACCAACGTAAGCTGCATTTGATTAAATGGGAAACAGATAAACGTTCCTTGCATGATGGCGGCCTCTAGATAAGGGATTCGGATCATGTTAATATCTCTCTAGGCTACAAGATACTATGGAAATTGCACGTAGACTCCAACCACCCAGCAAGTCGTGTACTCAAAAAAATACATCCATGGAGCAGCGTTAAGACAACTTTAGGACGCAAGCAACAAAAAAAAAGTGCGTAGCTTTGGAGTTTATGTAAAAAAGACATGGAATTTTTTCAACTACATCTGTATCAAATCCCTGGAAATGGGAAAAGAGTGAAGCTTTAGACAGACAGTATCATGGGCCATGTGCCTCTTGCAAACATCGCAGGCCTCCCCGAAATTCGAGAATTTCTGAAGGGGATGAGTCCGACATATGGAAATCCTAGAGATTCACTAATATCCCAGAGAAATTGATAAAACATGTGGATATTTTTAAAATAGAGCTTAGAGACACTGCCTCGGTGCACATGCTTGCAGAATATTCTTGGGGTTGGGGACCCTCTGGCTCTTACTCTGCTGCCAAGGGATACTCACTTCTGCAGCCCCAACATGAAAGGTCTCTTCCTGTCAGCTTTTGGTCATAGGTATGGGATCCAATGGGCCTTCCCAAAATAAACTTCTTCTTTTGGACACTAATGCATAAAAAATTTTTAACAGGTGAAAATCTCTTGAAAATAAGAATTGCTGGTCCACACAAATCCGTCATCTGTAAACAAGCTCTTGAATCCACTGATCACCTCTTCGTTGACTACCCTTTCGCCAACAAAGTTTGGTTCCTCACCCTTCATGGCCTGAACACCATTTCCCCCTCCCAAATCTCAGTAGTGGACCTATTCTCCTCATGGAAGGATCGATACCCTTTGGCCATCTCCAAAAAGTTCCTTTGGGTCTGGGTTTGGATCACCATCCCTAAGTTCGTTTGTTGGAAAATATGGCTAGCCACGAACCAATAAATATTCAATAATATATCTTGGACACCCTCCACTGTAGCTTCTAAAGCCAAAGCTCTCCTTTTTGAAACTGTGAGTAACCAATCCCTCAAACCTGAAACTACGTTACTCCCTGAGGAAAAGAGATGGTTCAGGACCTTTGTATTCCGACACAGAAACCAAAGTGCTATCAAACCCCCTCTCAATCCTGAGTGGATGTTAAGAGACAAGAACGAAAGCTTTCAAAGCTGGTGGAGGAAGCAGGGTACAACAATGGTCTTCTTTGATGGAGCCTCTAAAGGAAACCTCGAGACAATGGGTGCTAGAAACCTCATTTATACTCCGGATGGCACGTTAAGAGAAACCTTTAGTTGGGGCTTAGGACAACGAACTAATAACCAAAAATAAATCCCGAGCTTGTTAAAATCTTTCTAAATCGCTAGAGAAAGAGGATTTAGAGAGCTGCAAGCATTCGAAGACTCCGAAATTTTGATAAAAAAGATACATTCGAAAGATAAGTTTAATGATGTTGTCCTAAACAAGAGCTTACATAGGCTGAGATACATTCTTCTCGAATTTACTTCTTTTAAATTCTTTCACATCCTCAGAGATTCAAACAGAAAAGCTGACAATTATGCCAACAAAGGCTACCTCCTCCCACAAGGAGACCTCAACATAAACGATGGAACCCCTACACAACTTTGCATTCCGTAAGTAGTAATCCAGCTTGTAATAGGGTCAAAGTTTGTAGTCTTGTAGTGATGGTTGTTCTGGCCTCATCCCAACTTGATTCCTCAATTAAATAAAAATCCATAACCGTTTTAGTTAAAAAATAAAATAAAAATTAATTTCTAAAATTAAATTAATAATTATCAAACAATATTGATAATTAAGAATTGTATTAAAAAAGTTTTATTTTTAAAATAGGATTAATAATATCATTTATAATTTCTATTATAATTATAAATACTAAAAGTCTAATATAAGTTTAATAATTATTAACAATGTTGGAAAATATAATAAATTTTAATTCTTTAGATTCAGAAATTGGGATTAATAGTTTCAATGGTTAGAAATTTATAATTATAATAAACAATTAATAATTATCAATTAATGTTGATAATTAAGAATTTATGTAAGCAGGTTTATTTTATATTAAGATTAATAATTTTTAATATGGGTAAATATTTAATGATATGATAATAAATGAGATTATTAAATTGAATAATTATAGGGATATGAATGAATGAATGAAAAGAGGGAGGGGGGGGGAAGGGGGGAGGGAATATTAACAGGAAACAAGGAGAGACAAGGTTGAGGACCACGATAGAGGCAAAGAGAAATGATAAGGTAATGAGAGAAAAAGATGAGGAGAATGATAAGATCTTATCTGTTTGATTTGATGGTTCTAACTGGATCAATTGCGTCTAGTTACCCTCTCTCTCTCCCAGCTAGCTTATAATATATCTATTTTTTACCAATAGAAAGAGAGAAATCATATCTTCCCTCTTGCAGGAAAGCGATCCTTACGCTGACTCTATGGCTCCGCCAAGCCACAACTAAGGTATTCCCCTGTGTGAGGGGAATTTTAGAATGAAAAATTAAATCTAAATACATATTTACTCTAATATGTAGGCAAAACTAGTCCTATCTCAAATTGGAAAAGGATAGTCCTCTCTCAATTCAAGAGCAGATGAACTAACTAACTAGGGGAAGATGACTCTTTATATGATTGAATTCATTATATAATTTTCATTAATTAAAGAAGTAATTCATTCAATTAATGAAAGAGAAAACAAAACGAGAATGCATTTAAACAATAAGTAGTTGTTTACATTCATATTTAAATGAATTGATATTAATTCTAATTATGTTATGCTCCTCAGAGATATCTCTTACAAAAACTTCAATAACACAAAAAAAATCAATACGACAATAATGTTCAATATTAGAATGTAATACATTATTCAAAATCGAAATTAAAATCTATTAGAGGAATTCTTGCAATAGCAGATTAACTTACAATCCAAACAATAGTGCATTAGAACTAAAATTCACTGAACTTATGCAAGAAATTCTTTACAAATTTTGCAGTCCATGAGCAGCTTTTTGCAAAAAAATTCTTTCTCTCAAAGCCAAAAATGTTATATCTCTCTGCAACTCAACTTTCTGTCCATTATAAAAGTGCATATGTCCAACAAGAAAAATTACAGAGATTTCCCCTATCACCTCAAATCTGAAGTTTTCCTCTCACCTACAGCTATAATCCCCTAATCCAATAATTCTTTTAGAGCCTCTAGTTGCAGAGAAGAGAAACCCATTCCCCATTCTGAAATCTGATTTTTAATAATGACAAGAAATCTCCAAAATAGATAAATGTTGAGAGTAGTTTTCCAGATCTTGAATGAGAGTTGCAAATTTCCAATTTTCTTTTTGTTGGTCTCTTTCCATTGCTCCAAAATGCCTCAAATATGAAATTATCCAACTAATCTCCTGTTACAGACCAATAAAAATAAAAAATAAAATAAATTAAATTGCAAATTAGAAATCAGAAAAAAAAATTCTCATGAAATTACTAAATTAAAATAAATAAAATCCAATATGCGATTGCTTCAAATGGATATGATTAGCTTTTGAACAATATTGGAGGATGAATTAATGACAACAATTTTCCTAAGCTAATATAATTTGCCCAAATTAAATTAGCAAAACCCAATTATTGTTGCAAATTCGTCACTTTGTCTTCTACTGAAATTTGGGTTATTAAATGATTAAATATGATGAACTTAACATTCTTAGATTATTCTCCTCAGTCTTAACTTTCCAACGAGCGATTGTGATCTTTATTTGGTCAAGTAAACCTTGATATATGACTTTCCAAAATTGAAGTGTTAAAATTACCAAAATTCTCAACAAATACATGCTGAAGCCAAAATTAAGCATTTCAATTAAAAATTCTTAATCTAAACTAAATTAATAATTAATAATTAATTAAATAATTAAAATTAATTAATTAAAATTTATACATTAATGAATTATATACCATTTAATTAAAATTAAATTAATTACAGAAAATTTAAATGATTAATTAAATATTATATTATAACAACAAATATTAATAAAATATTACAAAAATGGGTAAGTGGATTTTTGGTTTGAATTGAATGGACCATAGTGGAATACGAATAATGGATTCATAAGGAGTTAGTGGTGGGAGGCATAAGCAGATTTCATGATTTTGGGAGGATTAAAATTTTCGGAGATATAAGAATCAGTGTTATGAAATGGAGAGTTTTCGAAATGGGGAGAGACCGAGGAATAAGGAGGGAAGAGAGATAAGGAATAAGGAGTCTTGGTGTTCGAGAGATATAATAATTTATGTAGGATAATTAAAATCAAGTTTCGAAATAAGATGAGCCTGAAATGGGATGAGTGGAAAGGAAAGTGAGGGAAGAGGGATTTCATAAGATAAATTTCAAGGGTTTTAAGAAATAGGTTATGAGAAGCAAGAGCTTCGAAGTCAAGTGGAAGGTGAGGAGGGAGATGAGGGCCATGTGGAGTGGGACTCTCTCTCCATAAATTACAACCACTTTAGTATTAAGGCCTAATAACATTAAAAAACTACAACCACATTTAATTAGTTTCAGGATTTTAAAAGCTTTTAAAATTAGAATTTGAAATAGTTTTATGAGATCTGAAAACACATAATTTTAATTGTTCTACATTCTTGGTTGAGGTGGTTCTGTAAGACCGTTAAAAAAAATAAAAATAAAAATAATAATTAATAAAAATAAATTAAAATTAATAAACATCAATATTTACAATTAAATCTAAAAAAATTAAAATAATATATGTTTTGTATATTTTTAGCCTAGGCAGTAAATATTACTGACCTTTGGATAAGTACCATTTACAAACCGTGCATACAAATGATATGAAACAAGGACCGATGAAAATCTAGTAAAAAATCGAATGCAATGAAACAATCAGAATATAAATATGAATAAAATGAAAATCTTGCAAAATTGTCAAACACTTAACTAAAAGAAAACATTAAAGAGAGATTTAGCCAAAAATTGTGAAAAGGGTCCCCATTATTATTATGAAGATAATAAATTAAAATTGGGGGGTGGGGTTGTGATTTTATCATAACAATGGAGACACACGGGGAAGAAACGATTTTCTCTAGTTAAAAGATGATGAACTTCACTTTGCCTAAAAGTTAAAAGTGAGTAATTGTATTAAACCATCACACAATAAAACATTTCCCATGGGTCCCACATTAGTGATACAAGCAATATAAGTTCAAAAATATAAGTACTTAAAGTATACTAAGTCTAATGTTACGAATACGAATCTTGGGGAATATTTAATATTTAAGATTACCTCATATGATTAATAGAAGAGTGTATATATAGGATTTTTTTGATAAAACATATATCCATTGATATGAATGGTCTATGACATTGCTTTGCTGCAAGCGAGCCTGGTCAGTATATCGACGAAGTTTTCTTTTATTCCATACAGGCATGGCCCCGCTGCGAGCGAGTGTCCATAGCCCCAATGAGTTTACTTGTATTTCCCATGATTCCCCTTTTAATCACCCTTTTGATAAGAACATTTGCGATTTAAGTTTATGATGTACCTAATTGAAAGTGGTGGGATGGTAAAAGAAACTTAAGAAAATGGATATAATAATTCCATAATGTTGACTCCCATATCTTTCCCAGCAACTATTCATTCAGAGGCTTTTGTATGAAGTGGAGAGATGGGAATGATCCTTTGAGTTAAACTGAGGTCAGTTCTTTCCTTGAAAATATGAGCTATATTATTTAGAAAGGATGCATGTTCCTCATTGAAAAACATTTAAGGCAATAAGAATTTAGGATTCCATAAAAATATCCCTTGAAGGTAAATGAAACCCATGAGATGGTCAGAGTAACAATTTCCCACCTATGCCAACCAATGTTAGGTATGGAAAATCCCTTTTACCTAAATCTTGGTGGTATCACTAGAACCAAACCATAACTAACAAAAAAAGGAAAAATAAGTCCAAATTAAAGCGAAAGAAATCAACAAACTCCAAAAATGTCAAATAAGGAAGGGAAAAATAAAAGAAATCCCAAACTAAAAAGATAACCCCAATAAGACTAACTATAAAAATGTATCAAAAAAAGAGTAAAATAAGACAATCATGTGTGTGTTTGTCTTATATTGAAATTTTAATGAATTTGATCTTACATAGTTATAGGAAATTAGCCTCTCAAACTGTAAATAACAGCCATGAGGTACAAATAAGCCAAAAGAGAAGTTTCTGCCCTTTGAAAATTTTAAGTTTCAAATCCTATATGAGAACATCTTAATAATATTATATTAAAACAAGGTTTATAAAAAAAATTTAAGGTTCAAGGACTCCCCAATTTAGCTGACTTGATGAACATCATTACTGTTCTTCCAAAACTTAGAAGCAAACGACGAGAAAAATGAGTGTCAAATCTGAGTTGGTAGGGGTGAAAACGATTTCTTGAAGGCTTGAAAAACAAAGTTTTATATCAGCAAATACTAAAACAAAACTGAAACAAAAATGCAAGAAATGGAAAATGATGCAAGTGGGCATATGAAACTTACCATTGAAGAATCTAATTAAAATTTTACATGAGAGATATCGATTTTCTCCAACAAAAAATAACATCTTCTTTTGATTAGAATTAAAATCACGAAGAAGTTATACTATTTGAAATTTTCATTAGTGCAAAACCATCACTTATTAAATCTAAAATAACGTGAGAAGTAAAGCTAGGAAAAATATTGATTCATGTTCAAAGAATCTGAAGTAAATGGAATCCTTAAAAAATGAGAATGAAGGTGCTTCTTTATGAATTGCAATGACACTTTTTCTCTTTGTTTCTTCCGATTTCATATCAATTCCAAAGTTTACTTAAACTTCTAAAAAATGAGAGGCTGAGTCCCAACCTATTTAGCTCTTATGTGTATATGTAGAGGATTTAAATCTTTTCATGATAAGTATGGAGTGATATATCAAAAATTCAACATAAATTTACCATGATCTATTTCCTTTGCATGTTCCAAATTTCCTTACTAGCTGGATACATTAGCATAGTGATTTCTCAAGAATGCCTTAATAAGATGAGTATCTAGTAGATAAATGAAGAAAAAAATGAAAGTGAGCCACAGGTGATGAGATTTTCATTAGACCGGAGGATCACTGTGTAGAGTAAAAATAAGTCTCAACATTGTATGTGAGGATGTATGTCCAATGAAGGCACAACGATAATATCCATGTGCATACACCATGAATATTATATATCCCTAAAGTGACTGCGTCATCCAGAGAAATGAATTCTTGGATGTTGGACTAAATTATAATTAAAAACACATCCAGGTTCTCGAATACTAGGGTAACACAAAAATTAGTATTGAATGAAGCATCATTACATAAAAAAGGTAATCAATGAGGATTTACATGTGAACATGGTGACTAGGTGGAATTTCTAGTAATGGATGGATTCACCAAAATTTTTATGAGATTACATTAGTTCGATATTCCAAGATTCCAAGATATTAAGAAACTAAATATAGAGGGAAATGGAAACCTCGGAAGATAAATCTTGTAAGCATTCTTCTGGCTCTTGGTTTTTTTCCATCCATGTATTCCACATATGGACTCGTAGGCCGCTGCTGTGAAGCCTTTTTATTTTCCTTTTCGCCTTTCTTTATTTTTCATAATGCCAAGAATAAGAGTTTGCAATATTGCAATTCTCTGATATGGAAAGACTGCGAGATGGAAAGAGGCGAAAATGAAATCTTGGGAAGAAATTTCAATTGATTTATGATAACAATCTGATACAAGTGGAGGCTTAGAAAAATATTACTCTTAAAGTCTCAAATGAGAAAAAGGAAACCTGAGATTACTATCACATAAAAAAATAGTATCGAAAACTCAAATACAATAATAACTTAATATGACTTCTATGAGATTCTAGGACCAAGGAATTAGGGCAGAGAAATGAAATAGGCCTTGTGGATCTCGAGGAGGAAAATTTCAGGATATATTTTCAAAATATTTTTCGATATACTACAAATCTGAGAGTCTGATAAGCCATAAGATATGAAATTTTGAGGAAAATAATCTTGGTAGAGTTATTTCTAAAAAGTGAGATGAGAAGAAAAAGTCTGAGATTCCGATATTTACAAGTAAGAAGCTTCGAATCATCTTGGAAGAAGGAAATTTGACTAAAGTGGATGCATAATGAGTGTAGTGCATTGTTTCAAATCAACTCGGCAAATGTAAGATTCAGAATGGGAAAATGTGGATATGATCACTTTTACAACTCGCTGTAAGATTTTTACAATTTTCCTTTGCTTATGGGCCCTTTAATAAATTATTTGAAATGTAGGTAGTTACAAGCCCGTGAAAAATTAGAATGAGAAAAGTCAAGGATTTCATTTAAACATCATCCATGAGAAAGGAAAAATTAGGATGACTCATCTTAGAATTCTAGAAAGAAAAGGAAATGGTAGAGGAAAAGTTATTCATTCTAATGAAAAATAAATACTTCCTTGAATAATTTTTGTGACTTCAAATATGATAGCCGCTTCCTTACTTCTAAAGCTAATTAATTTTTCTAGTAAAAATCAAGTCTCCAATAAAGCCAATGAAATAAGAAGTAAACTTTGAAAAAGAGAAAATTAGCAATAGATGAAGATGAAAATTTCTATGCATATTTGTAAGAGTCTGATTGTAGGTTAAATTTATAAATATCAAAATTCTCCCATGTATTAACTTTGATTTTTCATATGTTAAAAATCATATCATTATTCAATCTAAATTAAAATGCTAAGTAATGAGATTTCAATTTGCACTCGTTTAAAATTTACATTGAGGGACAAGAGTGGTGAAAGCGAACATCTGGAAATACTTGTGAATTGGAAATTTGGCATTCTCAAAAAGTTCCAAGTTGTAGAAATGATTTCAAACTTTACCATATATATGTTTTCTTATTGCAAAGACATTCTCAACAATGTGATGAAGCTTTGTTAAAAAAAGACAATCACGCGCATCACAAGTGTGTATGATCTGATGATATAAGAACATTGATATGTTCTAAGCCACTTTTCCAGGAAATGAAAGAGAATACCAAGGGTGAGAATTGGGCTCATTACATTCTTATTGAAAATTTTCTATATTGAAAGAAATACATATAGAAAACTAATCTAAATTTAAAATAATCTATTCCTAATCCTAAATACATGAAAGGAAACATGACTAAGTATAGTCATACTTCCAATGTAACCATTCCAAAATTTTATTTTCTGCATGTATTTACAGGTCAAACATCAATAACAAAAATAAAATTATAATTAAACAAAAAAAAATCCGAATTTAGTATGTACACTAATTGCTAACATATTTACAAAAAGAAACTTATTTATAAACATTCTCTCTTGGAAAGTTTCCTCTAACCAAATATCTATGGGATCATAAGAAAAATGATGAATATTTGATAGATAATGGAAGAGGTTAAATGAAATAGAAGTTGAACAACCATTAACGTTATGTACATAAAATAAGTCATTAATTATCTTTTGTAGAACTGAATCTCCCAAACAACCTTCAAATGTATCAATAAAATTTAGATGAGAGCTTGATGGATCTAATAGCAGATCATTTGTTAAACTAAGAGGCTAGACATATTCAATAAATGTACTGAAAAGTGATGTTTCATGTTGAATTGCACTCTAGAAGGAATGGTACGCTGATAAGATGGTCATAATCTAAATCTTGAGTTTTTTTTTCACATTCTAGCAATGCACATTGCAAATTTTCAACACTTAATTGGTCAATATGCTAACAAATGACATCTAAACATTGGAAAATTCTAACATAAAACAAATCTAAAAACAAGAAAATTAAATGAAGGAAAAAAATGAAATTAGCTCATAATTTACACTATTGTTATAATTAATGTTACAACACAATTGGGACTGATTTGAAACAACTTCATTTTCACAAGAATGAGCCAATATAATACAATTATAATAGTCATCGACAACATCTTGTGAAATAGGGAAAATGTCAATACTATGAATAGGAGCGAGAACTTGATCATCATTAGAATCATAATTTGAGATGGATTCTTGAATGCTGAAATCACGAAAATGATTAATGGTTTGGAAATGAGAATTAATTAGAGCAATTTATGAATTGAAGTTTTCTTCATTTTTAAATATGATTTGACTTTGATCACAAGGATTTAATGGGGAGTAAGATAAATCAAAATCCTCAATGTCAAATTAATTGTTATAAATGACTTCAAGACATTCACTAAGATTTGTTTCATTCCCATATGATACATCAAAACAAGAAGGAATATTGCCCACATTTTCATCAATAATGAAAGAATGATTGTCAAATGAATCTTTATCTTGACAAAAACTAATTGGATATTCATTTATATTAGTCTCTCTATTTTCTGGAATAACATTAATGCAAATAGAAGATGAATTTCTATAAACAAAAATATCAGGATAAAGAGATAAATGAGAGTTTAAAGAAATGAACCTGAAAATATCTCTGTTTGCAGAATCTTGTGCGTTTTTTCCCTCACAAATTTCAGATTCCTGATCATTCATTTGTTTACTTGTGCTTTATTGAAGACTATTGTTTGGTTTCCTTGAATTTTTCATTTGACCATCATGATTAAATTCAGAAATTTATGTAGTGAATTGTACATTATTGTAATATTCAATGTCTGCTTGTTCTTGTTGGTTTATTAACTGATTTTCTGATTTCATTTCATGTTGATTTATAGATTTATGGGAAGTTGGTTATTTAAGTGTGTTGTGAATATCTTCTTGAGGTTCATTACCAAAATATTCCAAGCTTTGTGATTGTGATTCATTAACATGTGGGAGTGCATCAGAGTGATTATAAATGTTGTAGGAAGTGTGCACCAAATGAAGAAATTTATCATACATGGTCAATACAACTTCATCATGATTAACATGCACCTCCCTATTGGAATGCTTGATCATGTTAATAGAAACTAAAGTATATTTATCATAATTTGAAATCATTTCATATGGATTTGGAATGCAAGGAAGAGAACAAACATATTTAAACCATTCCATCAATTCAATATCTGAAAGGTTTATCTTCGACTTTGAATCTGAAGAAAATTAACCAAAATATAATGGTGAAATCTATGAAATATTCATTTTCAAAATTTCATAAATATTCGATTTCATCACATACTTGTTCATAATAATAATCATCATATTCATAAAGGAAATTTGTGATAAATTGATCCCAACTGTGAATAGAGGCAACTAGAAGAGATTCACACCATATTTTGGCTTTTCTAGAGAATGTAAGAGTAGCATAAAATACCTTCATCAATATTATGAAAAGTAGAATTTGCAAAATTTTGAATAAACTGTAAGGGATGATCAAATGCAGAAGAATTACTCTTACTGTTAAATTTTACCTTTGACAAGTGTCTTACTATTTCTAGTGGAGTATTAGCGTATGCATGTCCAAATATACAACTCCAAATGGAAACTTTGGTAGGAGTCATTATGAATAAATAAAAAATTTAAAATACAAAAACTCCAAATGATAACAAGTCATCAAAGCCTCCTAGCACAAAAAATGTTGATGGTAAAAAATGACCTCATCAACATATAAAGGAGACCACCCAATTAGATCCCCAACTAAGCTTTTAGCCATTTCATTTGGTGGTTCTGACTGGTTCAATTGGGTCTAGTTACCCTCTCTCTCTCTCTCATAGCTTATAATATATCTATTATTTACCAATAGAAAGAGAGAAATCAAATCTTCCTTCTTGCATAGCTCTTGCAGGAAAGCGATTCTTAAGCTGACTCTACAGCTAAGGCAAGCCACAACTAAGGTCTTTCTCGTGTAAAGGGACTTTTAGAATGAAAAATTAAATCTAAATGCATATTTACTCTAATATGCAAGTAAAACTAATCTTATCTCAAATTGGAAAAGGATAGCCCTCTCTCAATTCAAGAATAGATGAACTAACTAACTAGGGGAAGGGGACTATTTATATGGTTGAATTCGTTATATCATTTTCATGAATTAAATAAGTAGTTAATTTTATTAATGAAATAGAAAACAAAATAGGAACATATTTAAACAATAAATAGCTACTTCTCAGTACATTACTATTTGATACAACAATAATGCTCAATCATAATGCAATACACTATTTAGAACAAAAATTAAAATTAATTAGAGGAATTATGACCATAGAGGATTAACTTACAATCCAAAGAATAATGCATTGGAATGAAAATTTATTAAACTCATACTAGAACTTATTTACAAGTTTTTCACTCCATGACCAACTTCACCTCCTTGAGAAAATTTGTCTACAGTGCTACAAAACAATTCTTCCTCTCAAAGCCAAAAATTCTATATCTCTCTACAACTCAACTTTCTGTCCATTACAAAAGTGCATATTTCCAACAGAAAAATTACATAGATTTCCCCTAACACCTCAGATTTTAAGTTTTCCTCTCACCTACAACTATAATCCCCTAATACAATAATGATTTTAAGTTTTCCTCTCACCTACAAATATAATCCCCTAATACAATAATGTTTTCAGATTCTCTAGTTGTAGAGAAGAGGAATCCATTCCTTATTCTCAAATATGACATTTAATAATTACAAGAAATCTCCTTTATGGATTTTGATTTAGAACTAAAAATTTCTCATTTTATATTTTTTGGTCTCTTTCCATTGCTAAAAAATTCCTCATATGTGAACTTCTCCAACTGATCTCTTGTTACAAACCAATCAAAATAAAAAATAAAAATAAATTAAATTGCAAATTAGAAATTAAAAAATAAACTCTCATCAAATTGCTAAACTAAAATAAATAAATTCCAAGATGTGATTGATTTAAATGGATTTGATTAGATTTTGCACAATTCTGGAGCATGAATTAGTGACAACAATTTTCCTAAGCCAATGGAATTTTCCCAAATCAAATTAGCAAAAACCAATTGTTGTTGCAAATTCTTCACTTTGTCTTCTGATAAATGATATAGTTATTAAACGATTAAATCTTATAAAATTAACATTCCCATATTATTTTCCTTAGTCTTAGCTTTCCAATGAGCTATCATGAGTTTTATTTGGTCAAGTGAATCTTGAGATATGTATTTCCAAAATTGGAGTGTTAAAATTACTAGAATTCTGGAAAAATGCATGCCCATGCCAAAATTAAACATTTTAATTCAAAATCTTAATTTAAACTAAATTAATAATTATTAGTTAACTAACTAATTAAAACAATTAATTACATTTATTACATTAATTAATTATATATAATTTAATTAAAATTAAATTAATCACAAATTAATTAAAATTAAATTAATCATTAATTAAATATTAGAGTAAAAATTATATTATAACAACAAATATAACAAAATATTAAAAAAATAGGTAAGAGGCTTTTTGTTTCCAATTGAATGGATCTTAGAGGAATACGAATAAGGGAGTCATAATGAGTTAGTGGTGGGAGGCATAAGGAGATTTTAGGATTTCAGGTAGATTAAAATTTCGGGAGATATAAGAATTAGTGTTACAAAAAGGAGTTTTTCTAAAATGGGGAGGGACCAAGGTGCCGAGGAGGGATAAGGGGTAAGAAGTCTTGAGATTTGGGAGATATAAGAATTTTGGGTGGAGAATTAAAATTAAGTTATGAAATAGGATGAGTGAAAAGGAAAGTGAGGAAAGAGAGATTTCACAAGATAAATTTTGGGGTTTAAGAAATACGTTATGAGAAGCAAGAACTCTGGGAGGTGAGGAGGGCCACGTGGAGTGAGACTTTCTCTCCATAAACTAAAATCAATTTATTATTAAGGTTTGATAAAATTAAAAATCTACTACCATTTTTAGTTAGTTTTGGAATTTCGGAAGCTTTTAAAATTAGAATTTGAAATAGACTTTCAAGATCCAAAAACACATAATTTTAAGTGTTCTATAATCTTGGTTGTGGTGGTTCTGTAAGACCGTTAAAAATAAAATAAAATAATAATAATTAATAAATTTTAGTTAAAAATCTATAAACATCAATATTTACAATTAATTCATAAAAATTAAAATAAAATATATTTTGTACATTTTTAGTCTAGATGGTAAAAATTACCGAACTTCAGATATGTACCATTTACAAACCATGCATCTAAATGAGATGAAACCATAACATATGGAAAGCTAGTGAAAAATCAAACACAATGAAGTAATCATAATAGAAATCCGAATAAAATGAAAATCTCACGAAATTATTAGACACTTAACTAAAATAAAACATTAAAGAGCGAATTAGGCAAAATTTACGAAAATGGTCCCCATTATTATTATAAAGATAATAAATTGAAAATAGGGGGTTGTGATTTCACCACAACAAGAAGTTACTATGTTGCGAGTTTTCCTTTGGTGTTTTCTTCCTTCTCCCTCTCCCCTTCGGATTTATACATATATACTTGGATGTCAATAATTTGAAAAATGTAGCACATGGGATTTGCTACTTTTGAAATCAAAATAATTTAATTCCACAACTTGTTCCAACTTCACTATAAATTATGATTAAATTATGATAGGTATTCCACTGACACAGTTTGTTACAACACATGTAATAAAATTATTGAAATCTTTACAATATATGTTAATTCCTTCAAATATAAAAATATCTATTTATTGTTTTTATGCTTAAATAAATAGTTGAAATGCTAGGAATATAAAACATAAAGAGATACACACGCTATCCACAATAGACACCATTTTTTCATTCGATAACTCTTACAAGAGAAAAACCAACTAGAAGGTGATGCCACTTTAGGCTATTTTATATAATATGGAAAATGTGAAAAGACAAATAAATATGCACTCTCTATGGAGTTACTTTAGACATATGGCCTACAAATCTAATATAGAACCTTAACCCCCTCTTTTTTCCTCTCTAACTTCCCTCTCCCAATTTCTTTACTAATACACTATGGAACAAAACACAATAGCATAGAATGGAAACCCTACCCCTCCTACTGGCTTGCTATTTATTATAGCCTAATAGCTAACTAGCGGTAATGTTTGACTCCTTGAACCTTCAACTATAGTTATGGGTTTGAACCTCGTAGAGTATCCTTCAAAGTACACATGTGGCTAGCCCGATATGCATGAGTAATGAAGTTGGATTGTGTTGTAACATTATTTAGTTTTGATAAGTTAGCATGTTAGTTTAAAAAAATAAAAATAAAATGTGATTAGGATATGGATGGAAAAATAAAATAAAAAAATGTTAGGACAATTATGTATTTTATACATCCATGTCAAATAAAATGTTGGAGTTAGTTTCCCTAAAAAATGAAGGCAAAGAAAATAAAATATTAGGAAAGAAAATAAAAAAAGATATAAATGCTTTAGTCTTCAAAAATAAATTACATGGTTGCCTATTTAAATGCACCATTTTCTAAAAAGTTTAAGAATTAATTAATGGTAATTAAATTATTTAAAAAAGAGTTTTAATTTTCATTAGTTATTTGATAAAAATCATATGACACATTATTATTTTTAACCTAAGTTGCAAAACGACAAAGGGTCTTATCGCGCTAAATAAAAAGACCGCAAGTTGCAATGGTGGATCTTTCTCTCGCTCAAGATCAACAGTGGAGGTTGACTTCACACCCTCACCCCCCCCCGATCGTTTCTCATTAATGCGAGGGGGAGGGCGAGTTTGAAAAGCAGTTTTAATGGTTGCCTCCGCTACATACATTTTGCCACTATATGATTTCGCACCCCCTCCACTCAAAACCACAAACCATTAGGTACCCCCCCTGAAATCCGCTGGCGGTCAAATTTTGCAACGGTATTCTCTCTCCGTCTTAACCATTGTTCGTTTAGCTAATTAAATCTCGCCACATCATTCAACCATTCTCCACTTGCTCATTAAAGCCCGATCCCAAGCCGTTACGTCGCTACGGTCATAATCAAACAGTTAGCACATTCATGACTTATAAAATAGATTGTAGGCTACATTTATAAGTTTACCTCTTTCTTTCTGTTGATTATGAGTCATTATCTCTGCGCACCATTTCCCTATCAACAGTTCATTTATTCACCATTTTTAATGTCTCCCAACCAAAATATTCTCACCTTTTCATTATGTCTCTCCGTTTAAAATGGCCTCGAAAGAAAAATACAAAAAGCAGGTTAAAAATAGGAAAAAGATAAGGAACATGTTGTAGAAGAGACAAAGTTCACCAACTAAGTTGTAGAGGAAAGATTTGCTCCCACTTCTCAGCTCAACCTAGATTTAATTCCTCTCATAGATGCCTTTTTCAAGATCGCGGACGCCTAGTGTGAATTTGATTTTTATGAATTACACTTATGGATCAAACATAAGCACATTGATAAACATGACCTCATTAGATTTTGGGAATCATTGTTACGCCTCTTTTCTTTTCCACAAACCCATCCGTTTCCTGACCTCATATCCTGGTGCCAAGCTCAATATGATCCTGTAAAGAGAGCGGTGGTGGCTCAGAATGGAAACATTCTGATCACCATCTCTCCGGAAACCATTAATAAAATGCTTCTTATCCTTCAATCTGATTCTCAGACTCATTTTTCACCAGCTACACTTATGGATCTCTACCATAAGTTGACTTTCCCATAGAGAGCCCAAATTTTCTAAATTTTCTTACATGAGGATGCCATATTACCTAAGAAGAATCCACCATACTCATCCTCCATTTTTCCTGAAGCTTATAAACACTATATTTCTCTTCTCTCTTACTCGTTAGGATACTCAGATGACCAGACAGTTGATGAACCTATCATGGGGTTCCTATCTATTTTTAGTAAGGATCAAGCACCATTGTTAATGTATAATTACAACCAATTCTTGGATGAAATTATACATGAACAATTCATGAATTTCACAACTCAGGGTGTGTTTAGTTACACATGTTTCTTTTTCAATAGGGAGATATTATGCCTATCCATCTCAACAAACATGATTATCAAGGAGTGAATCAATCAGTGATTCACTGGTCTGAACTGGTCAGGACTACATCAGTAAAAACTACATTTTCAGAGTTCGTAGATTCTTTTATACATCTAGTAAAGCAGCTGCTTACCAGTCAGACAAAACCTAGAATTGGAGAAGAAATCAAAAGGATTTTACAATTGAGTGAGAAAGCTAAAATAGGGGATTGGTATTTATAACAAAATTATATATAAATTAGGGTATATAGGGTATAAGGATTACATTCAGCAGATGATAAATATGGATGACCTGCACTTTGTGTCAGGGAGAAGGAAAGAACAATACAATCTCAAAGAAAGTATTGGATCTTTCATTTGTAATACCAGATCAACTGGTGTTGAAGCTAATGCATTTATGAAGAAAATGGGTTTCCAACCAAGTTTCACCCAGTCTTATAACCCCAATGGTATCATTTCTGCTCTGAGAGTTGAACTAAAAGCAAATTCATATAATCATACCTCCAGACCAGAAATAGAAAAATTTATGAATAAAGAGAAATGGGTCGAGGGAACACTTCAAGAGGCAAATGAATAGGTTTTGTAAACTTCTAATGTGCCGACCCCAGTCCCTAAGAGAAAGCAAAAAAAAAGGATGAGATAAGAGCCTACACCTACTAAATAGATCATGAAGGACTTCAGTTTTCAACAAAAGAAGCCGAAGATTGGCTCAGCTATACTTTCAGAAAGAGGACAACCAGAGGTAATTGATCTAGGAGAGACTCAATTTTCTACATCAACAAATGTTTTAGTAACTCCTCCATCATCATCACCTGATAGAGAACCTCTGGAAATCATCCAGCACTCGGAAGCCAGTTCTTCTGATGAACAAAAAATTTTCTCTAGGTTCCTAGACATCAAACATAAGAATGAAGTTTTAAAGTCTAATGTGTACAACCAGTTCTGGAAAAAAACATCAACTTCTAAAAACAATCTTCTTACTGCCTTTGACAATGAGAAAGGAAGAATGAAAATGGCCTTTTTGTAGGAAACAGTTCCTTTTTCTAAGTCTCATTTAGAATATAAAAATACTTTGTTTTCATTTGATGCAAGTCAGATCCATCCTATTGATAAGATGGACATGCACAGGCAATCTAGAGAAATGTTCTTTTCAACAATGAAAACTACATCTATGTCACTCTCCAAACTCAAAACTGCATTGTCAAATGTTCAATCTCAGCTCAAGATTGAAAAGTTGTCTTCATTGTCCAAAGATAACAGACTTAAATATTTGGTGGGTCTTGTAGTCAAGGTTGGATATGATCTAAAGAACTACAAAACAGTTGAAGAAATTATTAGAAATAAAAATGCAGACATCTCTGCTCTACGAAGCAGTTGAAATTTCCTTCAACTGAAGATCCACAGACAAAAGAAATTGCATAAAATGAATATAACAAGGAGGAAATGCTCAAATTGATCATTGAGCAAAACATATAAATAAGGAAAATGGAGGAACATATTTAATAGTTGTTAAAGGAGAAACAAACAACACATGTGGCTATTTCTCTAGTCACAACAGTTCAAATATATTCTGCAGGTACAAAGCCTTCATCATCATTGTGTAGAAATTAGCTGAATAAATCACTTATTCAATGGAGATTAACCTGATCACACATCAATTTCGAATTGCATGCATAACACATAATCTCTTCTACAATTAATTGTCACATGCGGAAATAATAGAAGCGATAGCACATCAAATCATCACACACATTAACACAAAGATGTATGGGAAAGCTATAGGAAAACCCCGCAGCCATAGTATATTATAAATGGAGAGAACATGCAGCAAATACATAGTACACTCCTCACAAGTACCTGTACTATCTCCCAAAGCCGCACAACTATTTCGGCTTTGAACCACTTCACAGTTCAAAACACTCACTACTTCTCTCGCCTTGCATGCGCAATCAAGGCTGGTCTAAATAGAGATCCTGTGTCTAATCTCACTGGCTCCAATCAAGTAATTGTCATTGGTAATTTCCTCCAAGTGTGGTGCAAATCTCATGCACAATCGATCCTCCAACTGATAGCTATACTCACCCTTTCATCTACCTCTTTCACTGGTCTCCACTGAACTGTCCATGCACTGAGTTAAACTGATGTGTTCTTTAGTTGAATAATGAGTTAATAATTAGTGAATTAAATAATATTTAATTCACACAACTCATCTCTAGTGTATTAGCCAGTTAAACTAAATACAACTAGTTCAAATAGTTAACCAGAACACCACCTCCATTAACTCCTCAATCAACTCCACCAAAACTCTGCCACATGAGTCTAACTGAAGTCTAACATGCAAGATGCCATCAAACCATAGGAACCACGTGATTCCTCTGTCAGATGCATGAGCCACCTCCATGACTCGAACTGAAGTGCTCCAAGAGAGTAAACTGCTGTTTACAGTCTAAATATTATTAAGGGTAAATAATATTTGACTTCCATATTTTTAGGAGAGGCAGTCTAAAAATAGCCTTTGACCTCTTTGACCTAAAAAATAGAGTCCCATCTATTTTTACCAACATGACACATACTCCAAGAATCTCATACATGCAATCCCCGAACCATGCTCCATATGTCTAAAAATAGACATAGTCTAAAAATAGATTTTTCCGACAAAAATCACGTGTGTGGTCCCCACCTAGTTTAGGTGATCACTTTCCAACTATGATCAGGAAAGATGTTTCAGGAGGCCTCCTTCACTGTTTCTTGTTGCCATTTTCAACACTCCCTCTCAACAAGAAAGGACTGTCTTTGCATGCGACATGCAACTCCATGCATTCGCCCTGCAACCTCCACAAGCGCCATGCAACTCCATGCATATGCTCTGCAACTCCTCTGAAACTGAATAGGCTCCAAACAACTCAATCAGTCTTGATGCATCTAGCATCTATCATCAAAGTCTTCGACTTCTGCTGGTACCAACCGCACATGTCATCAGGAACTACTGCGCTGTTGAACTCTTGCACCCATGCACTCTTGCACTTGCTGTCAACTCTGATCCGCGCTCCAGTATCCGACACTGTCACTTTGATCTGCCTGCATCACTCCAACTGATCTTGCTACTACCATGCTGTGGGCACCTCGTAGCCAGGTTCAACTCATGAGATCCACACCATCTCATGAATCTGCCCAGAAATCTCCTCATGGGATTACTCATGCATGTCGCCCCACCTCATACCTGGTGGTCTAGCTACATGCACTCCCTCTGCCCGTCTGGCATGAAATTTCTCTGCATGAGTGGTCTCTTCCACTCCATGATCCTCTTGTGGCTGCTCCACACTCCGAGGTTCACTATCACCTGCATGCAAAACCCGCTCCCTCTCAAGCTTCAATTGCATGTCTTTCTCGCCCGCATGCAACACTTGCTCCCTCTCAAGCTTTAGTTGCATGTCTTTCTCCCACTTCCCAACAATAGGAAGCTTCGTAGACATCCCATCTACTTCAAGTCTGTAGAGATTCTTTGCTCGAATCCCAACCTTCTTGACTTGTCCCGTTGCCTTGTGCCGAAGGAAAACTTTCCCTTCTCTAAAGACAACTTCATACCCTTTATCCTCTAACATTGCGACTGAGATCAAATTATTTGTTAGACCTGGTACATGCAATACATCTTGTAAAAGAATGAGTTTACCTGACTCCCTCTGAAAGGTTATGGTACCAATGCCAGTCGCATTGTATCGTCCACCGTCGCCCAACTCAACATGCATCTGGAGACCTTTCTCCACCAAGTTACTGAAAAGATTTGCATCTCCCATCATGTGAAAGGAAGCACCACTATCAATATACCACCCCGATCCCAATGCACTAGACAACATGCATGCGATCAATGAGAAGTCCAGCTCAAATTGCGAGGCAAGAGCCTCACCAGCTGCAGATCCAGCAGCCTGCTTGTTCTTCTTCTTCTTGGGGAAATTTGTGGCGTAATGTCCATGATCGTGACAGTGAAAACACTTCACTTTGGACATGTCACGCTCTTTACCATCCGCACCAGATTGAGAAGCCTTCTCCTTGCCCTTCCCCTTCCTTTCTTTGGCAGCCAAAGCACAGTCTTCTTCATCAGCTCCCTTTGACGAAGAACCATCTCTGGTATTTCGCCGGATCTCCTCTTGCACGAGATCAGACCACAGTCTTTCCCATCCCGGCAACTTTTCCCGACCATTGACACTATCTTGATATGCATGCCAACTCTTCGGCAAACCAAGAAGCGCCAAACTCACCAGATCCTCATCTTCCACCAGCACACCAACACTTCCCAGCTCATCCCGACATTGGGTGAACCTCGTGAGGTACTTCGGCATACTTTCCCCCTTCTCACACTTGATGTTCCTGAGTCTATCTTTGAGCGCCAGCGTCCTCTGATCGCTCTTGCTTTGGTACAGATCCGTCAAGGCTTTCCACATCAAATATGGAGAGGCCTTCCCGTGTAAACTGGATACAATGTGATCCTTTACACCCTCCAACAAGATCCTTCGACATTTTGCTTGTTTCTTTTGCCATGCTTCCACAACAGCAGCATCATTAGAAGTAGGCTTTGGAATCTCTTTCTCCACGAATTCCAACAGCCCATGATCATCTAATACAGCCTCCATGCGGTCCTTCCATGCAACATAATTCGAACTGCCTTCCAAGGCATATTCTAGTCGCAACCCGATGAAAGACATTTTCACCGCGGCACCAAGAACACAAATTTGCAAACTCGAATTTCACCACCAGCTGATAACTCAATCGCTTCCAATCTACACTTGAGAACAAATTATTTCCAAATCAGAGATTGACTGCATGGGCTTTTACCAGACCTTTCACTTTCCAAAGAAAGATGAATCCGGAGGCTATCTAGCCCGTATGCAGGCTCTGTCTGAGGAAATAAGTTTGCAATCACCGTAATAGATCTCGACAATTAATATTGCTCTGATACCATGTAGAAATTTGCTGAATAAATCACTTATTCAATGGAGATTAACCTGATCACACATCAATTTCGAATTGCATGCATAACACATAATCTCTTCTACCATTAATTGTCACATGCGGAAATAATAGAAGCGATAGCACATCAAATCATCACACACATTAACACAGTATGTATGGGGAAAGCTTATAGCTGAAAACCCTGCAGCTATAGTATATTATAAATGGAGAGAACATGCAGCAAATACATAGTACACACTCCTCACAAGTACTCAGTACTATCTCCCAAAGCTACACAAAAACTAGCTTGGTTTTGAACAAGTCACAGGTTCAAAACACACCCACTACTTCTCTGCCTCTATTGTGCAATCAAGGCTGGTCTAAATAGAGATCCAGGTTCGAATCTCACTGGCTCCAACTGTGCAATTGTCATTGGTAATTTCCTCCAAGTGTGGTGCAAATCTCATGCACAACTGATGTCGCAACTGATAGCTAACTCAACCCTTTCATCTACCTCTTTCACTTGTCGCCACTGAACTGTCCATGCACCGAGTTAAACTGATGTGTTCTTTAGTTGAATAATGAGTTAATAATTAGTGAATTAAATAATATTTAATTCACACAACTCATCTCTAGTGTATTAGCCAGTTAAACTAAATACAACTAGTTCAACCAGTTAACCAGAACACCACCTCCATTAACTGTCGCATCAACTCCACCGAACTCCGCCACTTGAGCTCTAACTGAAGTCTAATACAAGACGTTCGTATCAATATGAGCTAAATAAATTCCTCTCGCATGCATGAGCCACCTCCATGACTCGAACTGAAGTGCTCCAAGAGAGTAAACTGCTGTTTATAGTCTAAATATTATTAAGGGTAAATAATATTTGACTTCCATATTTTTAGGAGAGGCAGTCTAAAAATAGCCTTTGACCTCTTTGACCTAAAAAATAGAGTCTCATCTATTTTTACCAACATGACACATACTCCAAGAATTCCTACACATGGAATCCCAAACCATGCTCCATAGTCTAAAAATAGACATAGTCTAAAAATAGATTTTTCCGACAAAAATCACATGTGTGGTCCCCACCTAGTTTAGGTGATCACTTTCCAACTAGGATCAGGAAAGATGTTTCAGGAGGCCTCCTTCACTGTTTCTTGTTGCCATTTTCAGCACATTGAAAACAACTAATACAATAAAGTTAACACAGGATTTGGACATTCAGAAAAAGGAAAATGAGAAGTTGCAGCAGAGATTTTAGATTCTGGAATCATAGAAAATCAGGAATGAAAAAGAGATGAAAAAGTCCCACAAGCTGGGACTTAAGGGTTAAATAATTGGAAAGTGAATCTTTAATGGCAGAGACACTGGCTAAAGCCAAGAAAAACATTTGGGAAGACATAAAAAAATCCATGACAGAGTTATGGCCTTCCTTACATATAATTTTTGAACATCAAGAGCTCATTACCAAGTGCAAAGAAACCATTGAGGAACAGAAAGAAATTCTAAATAAAAATTGAAATGAAGCTACTGATATGATCAAGGTGTTAAACTCAAAGAACAAGGAAGATTTGGAAGAGATAAACATACTTGACAGAACTGCAACAATTTTAGAAATCAAGAAAGTCTTACAAAAGAGGAATTTACTCAATCAACTGCAAACCAAATGTTAGGCTATGAATACTGTTATCCAACGTTTTCATACAAAGTTTAATGCTTTGAATCATAAAGGACTACCAAGATTGGTAGGTCTAGATGAAAAATGGATTAAATTAGAGGATTATTGTAAGAAAATATATACTATTACAATGGATAAGTCTAAATTTGCAGGTATCAAGAGACAAATTATAGGGAAGGAATTTTTAGAGGCTTTGCAGTTTGATTCGATCATTCAACATCAAATCAAGAATTTGTTCATTCACAAGCCTAATTTCGAGAGATACACAGAGGTGGATGAAATATTTAGAAAGATGATGAAGGTAGAAATCCAAAGTGAAGAAAAATGGGATAAATTTAGTGAAACTATTGAGTAAATTTTTTGATATTAATAGCATGCCAGCACAACATCTTCCATCAAAAGGGTCACAGTCATCAACAACTTCCACCAAAATAGAGACACATCATCTATCTGTTTCCTTATTCCTACTATTATATTATATTATTGAAATTCATTTAAGATATTTCTCAGTTTTAGAAATTAGTATAAATAACTCTCATTACGAGTTATTAAGGGTATCACCCTTGGATAAGAAATTTTTTGTAAGCAATATTGTACAAGGTTTTCAATCATCAATAATAGAAGAAGGATTATGAATTTGTCTCATACATCTTTGTTCCTTCTGTGAGTTTTTCCTGTTTTCATTACACTTTGTTTACACATATGTTTAATTTTTATCAAGATAACCAGGTGAGATTAACTGAGTCTCAATCATCTTACAATTCCTCTTGAAGTTATTATTTATATAAAGAATGATTTACTAAACAATATGTTTGTGTAAGTCCCTTTCATCTATAAATTGCCAATATCTTGATAATGTTAAATGTATTTTGTTGAAATTTTAGACATTTTTTAAAGGTTTTCAAACTTATGATTAATTAAAGCATATCATATCTTCTTACATAAATCTACTTAACCATTTACAAAATCTTAAACCACTGCGTGAGATAAAAAAAGCAGCCCTTAGTCTTATTTTATGATATTATCTAAAAGATTTAAGCATAAATGTTTTCAAAATATATTTTATACGTTGGTCATCCAAATTTTCAAAACAAAACAAAACATTATAGATGCTTTGGCATAATTATTGACCCCAATTATCTCAAAGGACAACATCATTCTGGTGCTGTTGCCGAGGATTCAAATTTGATTTGTTTTCCCCGGGACAACGATAAAACCCTATTCCTTCAAAGGTGATTAAAGGTCTAGTTAGGTCAAAATTTTTCACCTGGAAACTTCACTGAACCCAAGCTGGCTCCTTCAAAGCATACCAGGTCTCATTCTGACTCTAAAATTGTCTTACCTTTATCAGATCTAGAGAGACTGGTAAGAAAATATTCTTCCAGAAAAAGAAATCAAACCCCTTTTTTTGTCCCTCAACAAAAGACCACAATAGTTCCTGATCCTTTCATATCTGGACCTATTCCTCTAGAATCAAAAGATATACCTCCTAGAGTACAAGAATTAATATCAAAAGGAGTGGATTTTCAATTTGACTTGTTAGTTCATTCCTTGGAATCCTAAAAATTACCTGAGGCACCTTCTGAATCTCCTATATTAGAACATGATTTGGATCTAAATTTACCTAGATTCAAACCAACTAATTTAATTTCCCTTGTCACATACTCTGCACCATCTACTTCTGCACAACCAGAAGATCCCTTTTTTCTTGATTCTAATCCTTTATTTGAGCACAAAGAAGGAGAAGAAGAGGTTCAAAATTTGGTCATTCGAACTCCTTTAAGATCCCTAAGAAGGTATTCCATTCCATTTTATTCTCCACCTTGTTCATCACCTCCTTCTTCACCTCCTTCTTCCCCATCTTCATCATCACATTATACTTCTTCTTCGACAACCACCAATACTCAATCTTCTTCATCTACATCTTCAAGTATGGCTGGTTTTGGACCCATTGTAAAAGAAAGATATGCTGCCCTATTACTCCCTAATCTACTCAATGATTTTCCTACTGGGTATCTAAAACATCTCCCTAGATTTAATGGATAAAATGGTTTTTCAGCTGAAGATCATCTAGCAGCATTTCTATATTTTCCTGGTGACATGAACATAGAACATGAAAATTTTTATATGAGATTGTTTGTGCAATCTTTAGAAGGAAATGTTAGGATTTGGTTTAGACAATTATCTGCTCATTCTATTAGATCATGGGAGGAGTTGACAACTATATTTAAAAATTAATGAGGTGTGAAAAAGGATCCTGTTTATTTCTTAACAGATTTTGAAGAACTTAAAAGAAATTATGGTGAACCACTAGTTGATTTCATCAAATTATTTAATAAAATTTATCACGAGATGCCTCTTGATTGTAAACCTCTTGTAGCAGCAGCCAAGGTTATATTTTCAAAAGCCTTTAATGATGGTTTTGCTGTCATGTTAAGAGGGAGAACAACTCGTACCTTAGAGGATATGCAAACAAATGCTATAGAGGTTGAAGCAAATGGGTCTACCTTAGCTAAGCTAAAATCCAAAGCTGAAAAGGCCCAAAGAAAATTAAAATCAAATTTGGAAGCTTCTTCTTCCTCTAAATCTAAAAGTGAAGACTCAAAAATAGATGAAATCACATCACTTCTTAGAAACCTTTCAAATAGGATTTCTAAGATTGAAACACAACCTAGAACAGTCCAACAAACTGTTTCTAGACCCTAAATGTAGATTCAAGGTCAGTTAAAAAAGGCTCCTCCATTACAAATTCTTCAGAGACCAAACAATGATCAACAAGTACCTACACCATTGTTGATTGATGACCAACAACCTGATGATAATACTTTATCAATCACTGAAGATATTAATAACATAGACAATACATATATTTAGTCTTCCATCATCCCTGAACCTCAAAATAAAATCTCTCAAGAAGACCAAGAGACTTCTCAGGTCTCTAAATATCAAGCCTTTTCTGAGTTTTTGATTGCAGAACTTAACATAAGGTATGACTTAAGACCTAGAGTTGGTCCTAATGGACCTCTTAAAAACTCTGTCATAATTGAGCCTCAAGTGAAAATTTTTGAAACTAAAACTACTTCTATTCAACCTCTAAATCAGCCAAATGATACTACACAAATTGATAAAACTATATTGACTGCTTTTAATGCTGAAAAAGAGCTAGAAAGAGTTAAAATTCCTATTCCACTTTCAGAACTTTCTAAAAACCCTTGATATAAAAGCCAAATTTCAAAATTGATCCAAAACTCTAGTCTGGATGCTAAAGGGGATATTATTAGTCTGCAAAATGAAAGACCCACAATAGCTTTTAGTCCTAGTTCAGACATGACTGATGAATCTATACCACCTTTCTATGTGACTTTGGAAGTACATGACTCTTTACCATATAATTGTATGGGATTCTGGAGCTTCACACAATCTAATGCAAAAGGTTATTATGGAGCAACTTAATTTGGAAATCACTCGAACTTTTCATGACTTATATACCTTTGAATCTAAAAGATTGCAATGTTTAGGAATTATAAAAGACCTAGTGGTAACCTTACACCAAATACCAGTCAAAAGTGTTGTATTAGACATAGTAGTCACTAATATTCCCCCTAAGTTTGGAATGCTTTTATCAAGATCATGTTGTGCCAAACTAGGAGGGAGTCTTCAAATGGATATGTCTTTTTCCACTATTCCTGTATATGGGGGAGAAAACCTTAGGTTATACAAGGAATTCAGATTCTAACACTGTCTGAAAAGAATATCAAGCTAGAAACCATCCCATTTATGAAGTTGACCAAGACTTTAGTTGCTTCCAACTATCTTCAAATACTTCACAAAATTCTCAACTTAAGATTGAATATGTAATTGAAACTCTAGAAATATGTTCAAATTGACATTTGGAAACTTTTCGTTGATGGATTTTGTACCAAAGATGAAGCTAGAGCAGGTATTGTTTTAATCTCACCTAAGAAAGAGAACATCACTCAATCATGCAAGTTAGATTTTGAGGTCACAAATAACGTTGCTGAATATGAAGCTTTTATTCTAGGATTACAATTTGCTAAAAGTTTAAAGGTGAAAAATTTAAGTGTATTTACTGATTCAAAACTCATAGTAAGACATGTTAGTAATATTTGTCAAACAAAGCATCCTAGGATCTGGTTTTACAGAAATGAAGTTTGGGATACAATTGAAAACTCCTTTAATGCTTTTAATATAACTTTCATTCCTAGAAATGAAAACATTTATGCATATTCCTTAGCTGTTTTTGGTAGTTATTTTAAGATACCAAACCAAATTCAGATACAATACCAAATTCAAGTCAAATATAGGCCATCTATTCCAGATAATCTAAAGTATTGGAAAATATTTGAAGATGATGAACAATTGAAATCATTTCTCCAAGTTATTGATGAATTTTCTGTCTTACAAATTGAAGAAGATAAATCAGACATAAATCAAACTATTAAAGAAAAAGAAAATTCAGATCTAAGTACAAAAGTAGCTGATCATGATATTATTTAGCTGTCAAATAATTTTATTCCTAAAGGCCTTCAACCTTTAGAAAAGCTATTTGATCAAAATTATGTTCCTCGAAATCCACTCTTCGCTTCTCCAGAAGATGATATTGAAGAAACGAATATTGGGACTGATGAAGAAATTAAAAATATTAAAACTTGTGCATCTTCAACTCCCGAAGTCAAAACTGAATACATTAAACTTATTAAAAATTACAAAGATGTTTTTGCTTGGTCTTATGATTATTTGAAAACTTATGACACATCTCTGATAGAGCATAAAATCCCATTAAAACCTGAAGCAAAACCTTATCAACAAAAATTAAGAAGAATGAATCCAATTCTTCTTTGTTGGGAAGGTAAATCCTCTCTGCAGATAGAAATGATCCCTCTACCCCTAAAGTGGGTCTAGAAATAAAGGGACAAGCTAAAGTGTAGGTTCCTAATTAATGAATGAAAAGGACATGGTAGATCAACCTACTTGGAGCCCAACGTTGTCGTCGTTGTAGTGGTGGTGGCCTCTTAATCTCTGTCTCGACGGGTCACAATATTTCTACAACAATACTTGGATACCTGCATGAAGATCAACAAACAAGAGAAGTATACAAAACAATGATTTCATTCATAATCAACTAACCAGTCAAGGAGGGTTAAGCATATTGCATCAAATAAAACACATTAATTGAAGATGGGAACCAGAAAATAGTCATGTATATGCATAAATAGAAGAAAGAGTTATAACCGGAGCCTTGACATCACAGACTCCTTCAACGGGGTTTAGTCGAAGCATGTCTCGAAGAATAATCAGGGAATTCAGACGGGGTGAGGGCTCAAGCCTAAGCTCTCTCAACAAGGGTATCTTCCGTTCTATATTTCTAGTGAAATTTTCAGGAATTCTCTTCAACATTTCAGCTATAATATGTTCAGTTCAGCTAGCTCATCAATGAAAGATGGCTTTATTTATAGAGAGATAGGAGGAGGTTAGGATCCATACAATGGTGGAAGGGAGGCCTTATCCCTTGGGAGGTTTCCCCAAAAGGTGGAAATAAGAGGCCAAAGGAGGGATGCCATGGTTATTCAGTTGAACCACACTAGTTGACTCGCCCACGAAGTTGTTATGATGGAAATTTCGCATCTATTTTTAAAAAATATTCCATAAATAGGTTGGTGCGGGTAGCTCAATGGGACAGAGTGCCAATGGGTCCAGGGCCCAATTTTAATATTCCTCATTGGCACGAGGGCATAAAAGTATACTAGCACCAAGGAAAAAACATTGATGGTCTGCTCAGGGAATTGTCAACAGAAGGAATATTGTCCTCATGGCAATGGATGCAATGATGGTATTTGCAAGGCATGACACTTTTTTTTAGTCTTGATCCTCCAATGTGTGAGATGGGGATTGTAGGGACAGTGAAAAAATGCTATGTAATAGATGCCCCCTAAAGCATGAGGTCCGAGAGAGAGGGAGGGGATAAATGCTTTACGAGAATGCGTGCAAACCAAACACCACTGTCGGAAGACCTACAATTACAAATACAACTGATATATATGATACATGAACATGTGGCATGGGTGCAACCATCTATAAGAGAGTACATATATGAATTGAGATTCTAGGTATGGATGCAGCCATCCAGCAGTAAGGATCAACAAATGGAATCAGGTATGATCGCAACCATCCAATCAAAATAGTCATAATAAGTCATGATAAACCACAATATCCTGCAACCTGGATCTTATCAGAAAAAACCCAGGGTCTTGCACTCCATCTTGACCTGAACAAGTACAAATTCAAGCATGCGAATATGTGAGCTGAAGTCGAACATGAAATAAAATCACCTGATTACCAGCTAATGATGAAAGCTGTTAACAAGCACGAGAAAAACCACCAATAATGAAAATGGCTCTCAAGATACAACAGGTACAGTCCACGGAATGTGAACAATTATCTGGTGTCAAACATCTGTAGAATCACTCGATCAAAGGCCAATGATGTGGACCTGTCATCGAAGGTGAAGAACTTGCCATTAAAGCATGCAAGCTCCAAGGTACCGGAAGGGAGTCTCTAGATCAACTTCCCAGATAATGAGTTGAAGTCGAATAGGAAATGACCCGGTCGAAGGAGGGCCAAAATGTTTCCCACATCATCGACACGAGATAGAGGAACATGATGATAGTGAATCAGGACTGACAGAGAATCACAGGAAGGTTGCAAACTATAGAGGAAAAACTTCTCTTGAACATATCGGTGACACGACACTGGATTTGGCAGTATTCAACATCAAGGGATCTGAGGTCAAGATGATTTGGCAAAGAGTATATGAGAGGTCAAAAAATATTACCCAAACCCATGGAGGCAAACATGACGAAATGAGATGTCACCAACCCGACACGAATGCAAATGAGTGTCATGTTCAAGAGTGACATACTGCCAACATCTAAAAACTAGTTCCATTCCCCCCCACCATTTCTTACGAGTACCATGATTTTTTTTGAAAAACAAGCTTGAAGGGGATAACATATTCTTGTCATGTAATTTTGTTCTTCAAACAAATCCATCCTAGTACATTTTATGAGACCTAGGAAAGAGGAACTCGGGTACGTCATGGTGACGATTTCCGATGTCATTAGAGCTTAACGAGTCTGACAAAGGAATAACTTAGCATCTTTTCATGTTTAGAGAGTTTGAAAAGAAGAAGAAAAGAAAACTCCAACATGTTCCTTTTTGGAAATAGTCCCTCAGATCTGAAAAGGTAGAAAAAAATATCTGAAAGAACCTCTTAGTCGCAATAGGCTAAGGTATTCCTTTTTCGTAAATAATCTATCCCAGCCCGAAAAAGAGGTAAACGTATACTGGGTAGATATCATTTCGCAGCCACTTAATGAGTTCAAAACGACAAGAGTCTTGACAATGTTTTCAGTTTTAGGGAGTCAAAAAAGAGCTGAAAGATGACTCCAGTAGTGAATTTTTCGTGTTTTTACTAAGTCTAAAAAAGTATAAAATACAACTCATTATTTCATCGCTATCTCATTAAAAACTTGTCGCTGCACAAGAGACAAATGTAAAACCTATTTCTCAAAATAATATATTGCAATAAACAAAAAATATTTCTTAAAACATAATTAGGGTTCTGAAAAGTTATAAAATGCAAAAAATGGTAAAAGATAATTACTTTTCACTTTTACCTCTTGCGGAGCAATAGTTACCCATTTTAGACTATGATTTTGTGGCGACGATAGCGGGTGATCCAGCAGATCAATCTCGAATCCGTCAGTTCCAGGTAAGAGCCGACATCCTTCCCTGCATTTTAATTCCTCTTTTATTACCTGCAAACCCAAATTTGGAATTCTGTGCGGGGATTTGTAAAAAATAGGGCACGGTGGTTGGTGCAAGTATCAGGCATGGAATCGCACCAATCGCCCATATTTATGAACTGGGGTGCGCCCATTGGCACGACTATTTCCCAAACAGTCACGCCAACCGCACAAACCTTTTTAAGCCTACAATGCAAGCAAGCAAGCTTAATTTCCACAAATTCAAAGCTTTTAATTTGGCTAATGAAGTTCATATGAACATGTTTGCAAGTGTAAAGCAGCAAAATGGTGATCTAATGGAAAGAACGGGAACACAACGAAGAAGACGAGCTTGCCATGGAAAATGAGAGATGCATGGAAGCTCTTAGAGATTGTGGAATGAAAAAATTATTCATGACACCATGCCTCGGAGCTTAACCAAAGCTGCTACAATACTTGATCAGTATCTGGGATGAGGACCAGGAAAAATTCATTCTTCGTGATCAAGAACTCGAAAATTGATGTTTCAGACATTTACTTCATAACAGGACTGTCACAGAGGGGGGCAATACTAGTCCTAACCAACACCCAACCCACCATGGAGAACATGAGCATGGTGATTGATAGGGTTTGTCCAAGGGCATGGAAAGGATTAGGAAGCGGGAAAGTGGATATCCAAACTATCTCGGACTTGGCACTAAAAGTAGTGCTACACACCATCACGCGAGCTGTGGGATCACAAGCACCGGAAGAAGCAACAAAAACACAGCTGCTTCTTGTAGTAGGCTGTCTGACACCGACCCTCTACAATTAGGTAGAGGCAGCGACGATCAATATGAAATGTCAACTGAAGAAATGCAAGAAGAACAAACTAAAGAAGTTCAGATATGGGTCCATCCTGGTATTATTCTTCCTAGAAGAACTACAAATTTTCTAGTGACAGGAAGTGATAGTCCCAACACCACCAACACAGGAGCCACAAATGGCCTGTTGGGCAACACTGATGCCAAGGTCAGGGGGCGGTCAATAGATGTCCTGGAGACCAGATTTCTTTGATTGGCTCCACCGATAGTTGATCGTCGTGGAGGACTGACCCTACTCTGGCACAGATTTTACTAGTGATCTAGACCTCCCACTCCCAGAAGGAGAGGATTGGGATGAAGCGCTTGGTAAGACTCAATTTTTATTTTTATGAGTATTGTGATTTTTTTGGTATGTATGTTCTGACATTAAATCCATGTGTTACACAGATTCTGGACTAGAAAGACCTGCAGGCATGTCTCTGATAGCGAGGAAAGTCCCTTGCGACTTTGATATTGCCCCTCATGGTGAGGGAGGTGAGAGGAGGAAATCGTGTGCAACCTGGAGGGAATATCTCGTGGAGTCCCGGACTATGCGCGATTCGACGATGTTCCTCATGCATACCAGAGACACACTGTAGGGTTATCAAACCGAGTTCACTGTTTGTTGAGGCGGCTTGTACGGGAAGTGACATGTTATCATGAGCATCACGCCGATTAGACAACTAGGATTTATTTCTGCATATTTATGAGAGATATGATGTCTTAATATGTAACAGAAACACACATATTTTTGAACTTATGATGCACACTGACGCAAGCATTCGATGTATATATATATATATATATACATCTATTTTCCTATATGTATCTTTTTCATGTGATAATGATTTTACAGATTACGCAAATGTCTATCTAATACAATGTTAGCTAATGTATCAGTTAAATAATCTGAATAATAAGTAACGACCCAAAAGAAAGGAAAATGTTCACAAAGCACACCAAGCCAAAAGATTTCAATTTTACGCAAGCTCGAAAACAAAAGTAAACTATGCTTGGAATTTGTTTCATTTTTACGCAAGATTGAAACAAAGGTAAACTATGCTTGAAAAATGGGCATGCCCCCATCATGGTGACTCAATTCAAGGTACATGCCCCTCAAGCTTCAGTCCAGCTGTAATGAATGAAAAGCAGATGGAGTGAAGGTTCAAATTACGAGATTAGAGAAAGACTTGACTGGGATTTTACGAGATATGATCAAATACTCGAATTGAACGAGAATGTGTTTAATTGTTTTAACAAGGTTGACACATTAAAAGAACTATCCTCATGATATAATTCATTTTTTAACGAGGTTGACATAGAAGATGAACCATCCTCATAACACCTTGTTTCATTTTTTAACGAGCTTGACACAATAAAAGGAACTCTGCTTATAACACCTTGTTTCATTTTTAAAGGGGCTCGACACAAGAAAAGGAACTGTGCTCATAACACCTTGTTTCATTTTTAAACAAGCTCGACACAAGAAAAGGAACTCTGCTTGGAAAACCTTGTTTCATTTTTTAAGGAACTTGACACAAGAAAACGAACTATGCTCCCACGACATTTTACCATAATGAATAAGAGATCATGGCTTCCAAGATGTTCACATATGATGGGAGAACAACATCTTGGAAATCATGATCGAATTCCCCCAGTAGATGGTACTTGTTGTCACTATCACTGGATGAGGGAAACGAACAAGTGGCCATATAATTCCCCCATGGTAGGGAAGATACAACCGATAGATAAAGCTCTGACAGGGATGATGGCGGGCCAGATGCCACCTCTGGACCAAAGAAGGAAAGTCACGATCCGACCTTCGTGTGGAAAACATATCACATGAAAGAGGGAGGAGACAAGTGCACCCATAGCATAAGAATAGTCGTGCCCCAAGAGTAAATTGAAATCCAAGGGGCCTGGAACAACCATCACATCTATACAGACGATTTTCCCTCCTAAAGTGATTGGCAACTGTGGAAGGATCCCTACCAGTTTACTGGTTCCTCTATTAAAAGGCAACAGATTTTGCCTAATAGGCACAAGCGGTGGAGAACTAAAATCTTGCCAAGTAGGTGAAGAAAGAACACTAACATATGCGCCTTCATCTATAATTGTGCTAGGTATGGCCACATTGAAGGTCTGTACCGTGATCTCAAAAGGAACATAAGAAGGAAGGCGGTATCCTACAATTCGGCTCCAATCAAAAGAAACAACCACATTAGGGGAATTTTGAGGTTTAAATGGGCCTCGTAAGGAAATAATAAAATAATAGCTAAACTAATAAAATAATATTTATGAATTTGCAATTCACTTTTTGCACAACAATCCATGTAACCATAGTTATATTCAATTCAAAAGTTGTACCAAAATAAAATTAATAAAAAAATTGTATTGATGTGACTATAAATAAGAATGAGTTTCTTAAGAAAAAACCATTATCATTGAACAACTAATGCATTTGTCATTTGTACTTAAATAACTTAAAATAAAACATAAATATAAATTTATAAATTCTTAATTATATTATATTCTATTAATTAAAATTTATATTATTTAAATTGTATAATAACATGTAATTAATATACTGTATAAAAATAATATAATATAATATAATAAATGTATAGGGATATGCATTGTTTCTTTCAAGAAATATGAAAATACAATAATATATTTTTATTCAAAAAGTGTGAAATGACATTTATTATGAGTACTTTACTTTGACTTTAAAAGTACTTAGAGCACTACCATGGTTAACCATGAGTTTTTATCCATCATTAAGAATATGAAAACTAAGTACCTTTAAATCAAGCAATGCCACCTCAACCATTAGGGATGATGTCATCCCCTAAAATGTGATTGGTTCTCATAAAGTGAATTTTGATTGTACATTTTCCTTAGGAGGCCCAATTTAGACCTCAAAATTCCCCTAATGAACTACTTGGAGGGGGTACCATTGAACTGAGATGGTCATCCCCTGGTGTCATTGGAGCAAGAGGAGCATCCTCTTGGACCTCCATCATGGGAGTAGGAGGAGCATATTCTTGAACTATAGGGATGGGAGAATCTTTATCCAAGTTCGAGGAATCTGAAGAAACAAGAAGAACATGAGGGGGATGAGATCCACTCTCGACAGAAAAGAACTGATAAACCATAGGTGGGATTAGATCAATCGATTCGATGACCAATGGTTGGTTGGGAACAGATTATTGAATTTGAATTTCCAAAGGAATGGGATTGACCAAGGATGACTCTTGAATGAACATGGTATCAACTAGCGGAGGACCCAAAGAAAGATTCTTGTAGCCAATCGAAAGGCAGGGCGAAGAAACAACAAGGTTGTCTAACACTCTCGTGGCTTCATCCATGTATGGACAAAGGTGAATGGGATGATTCCATTCACATAGCTTACAGGGATTAGTAATCTTACCTTGTTTCTTATGAGTCTTATTATCGCTAGTCGAAGATGTGCCACCAATATGACTTCCAGAAGCCAAAGGCAACGACAAACGACCATCAGACCATGATTCAAGTACCTTAGGAATGCCAGGGCAGTCTTGAATAAGATGGTCACCTTTGCACAACATGCAAGGGAATTTGACTTTCCGTGGAAGGTTGGATAGTTTTTCAAAGGAAGGGGTCTGAGGCGCAATAGCCATAGAGTTAGCCTCTCTTTTATCTGACATCTTCTTTTTCGTCTTCTTCTTCTCCTTCTTAGCCACTTGGTTACTAGGATCCAGACTTTTACCAGGCGAATTAGAAGAGGAGGATGAAGAAATAGGCAAAGAAGGGGAGAGGTCCACCTAAGAATCAACATGATGTTGTTCAGGTGGAGGAGATGGTTGTACAGTGGGCAGAACACTCGAGACCACTGAGGTCGAGAATAACCAAACCAGAAACCCAACAGTTAAACTGGGCAGGGACAATGTTGCCATATAAGGAGCACCAACATTCCCAAAAGTAGGAAAAGGACCGGGATTCCCTTCGGAGGGGATTCCTTGGTTGGTAAACTCTGGAAAAGTTTCCATTTGGAAATAACCATAAAACAAAACACTAAGGGAGGTAACTTTAACCGGGAATATTTTGTGGACAGTTAATTTTAGGACATTGAAACAAAACTCGGTCGTTTCATATTTTAAGAGTTGAGAAACAGGAAAAAGGTGACTCTATCGCTTTCAAGTTGAAACGAGCGTGAAAGGACAAGCACTCGATGATATCTTCTATTTTTAATGAGTCACAAAAAGATCGAAATTACTACTTAGGTAATCTAAGCAAGAGGATCTACCAAGTTTCCATGAACTACCATATACACCTTGGTGATCTAATGAAAGAGAAATGACCAAGGACTTAACGTACGTTCAGGTGGTCTCCCCGAATGTTGTATTCGGTGTACCACGGTTATAGGGCGGAAAACTTGGCTTCCTATGGATAAAGGATCTGAACCTATGAGGGTCTCCCTTTATATACATGACGGCACGAGGAGCACAAATCCATACTAGTGCTATCTAAAGCCAGGTGGTGAATGAAAAATACTAGGTTTAACGACACTAGAACACGTCACTCGCCTATACCTCTAAAAATGTTTGCGTTAGGTTCCAATGCTTCCTTAGGTTAATTGAATAAATTCTACAGTTGATCTTGAATTAATGTCTCAATTCCAAGGCCCTACCGAATTTGATCTCAAATTTCTTAAATGCAAGCTACATGCAATAGAACACCATTTTCCGTTCGATGAATGCTAGCTAAGATAAGGATAGAGATCTTTCAGAAAGCAAAAAACAATGAAAACATAAGAAGAAGTCCCCTAATGCATCTAATACAATCGAAACGAGAAACGAGAAACTCTTTCCAAGATGCAAGCGCCAGTTATGTAAAAGAACTTTTCATTCTCGATGCAAACGAAAGGATGCAATTTTTTATTTTTTGAATGAATGAAGCACACAATGCACTAATTACATCATAAATCAAATCAAACACTAGTTTGGAGTGCTATGAATATAGAGAACTCAAAACGAATGATGCAAAAGAAATACAAACACAAATGCACTCAAACCAATGATGCACTCTTTCAATCAAAGTGAAAGCTTTCAAAATGACCCAAACGAGCAATGTGATCTATGCTGGAAAACTAAGAGATGGAGAGTCAAACAAACACAAAAGTAATCATTCAACAAACCAAAAAATCAAAGGATCAAGAAAGACTCAAGCAACTAATCAGGGAATCGAGCTGACAAGAAAAAAAAGACTCAAACTTCAATCAGAAGGCTTAGTGAGTGAAAGACACCTAGAAACCTAGGGCTATGAACTGCACCGATAAGAAAATAAACAAATAGGTGAGAAAAGCAAGCCTAAAGTAGTTAAAGAAACTCCAAAAATACCAATTGCAAATCAAGAAACAAGGCAGAGTCAAGCACAACTGACCAAAAACTGAACAAAAGGGTCAAACCAAATCCTACAAGATTCGGCATGAATGTGAGGCAGTAATCCGTGCTAAACAGGGGTTGGCGCTACTGCAACAAAAGCAACCTGTGCCAACTGTTCAAAAAAGCGCGCCAAGCTGGATAACTACGGGAGGAGGGAAGAACTAGTGAGCATAGGTCAATCTTGACACTCTGGAGCTGAACAAGAGGATTCCAAACAATCAAACAAGCTAAGAAAGATAGACAAGCAAGTAAATGACCGAAGTCGACTTGACAAGACAATCTCCTAAAAGGAAATGAAACGACAAACTCACACTGATCCCCAGTGGAGTCGCCAATTTGTTGGGAAGGTAAATCCTCTTCGCAGACAGAGATGATCCCTCTAGCCCTAGAGTGGGTCTAGCAACAAAGGGAAAAGATAAAGTGCAGGTTCCTAATTAATGAATGAAAAGGATAGGGTAGATCGACCTACTTGGAGTCTAAAGCTGTTGTTACTGTAGTGGTGGTGGACTCTTGATCTCTATCTCGATGGGTCACAATCCTTTTGCAACAATGCTTGGATACCTGCACGGAGATTAGAAAACAAGAGTAGCATACAAAACAATGATTTCATTCATAATAAACTAACCAGTCAAGGAGGGTTAAGCATACTACATCAAATAAAATACATTAACACAAGATGGGAACCAGACAATAGTCATGTATATGTATAAATAGAAGAAAGAGTTACAAGCGGAGCCTTGACGTCGCAGCCTCCTTTAGCAGGGTTCAGTCGAAGCGCGTCTTGAAGGATCATCAGGGAATTCGGACGGGGTGAGGGCGTAAGCCTAAGCTCTCTCAACAAAGGTCTCTTCTGTTCTATCTTTCTAACGAAATGTTCAGGAATTCACGAGAACCTTCCTTAAATGCATAAGGGGAGAATCCACAAGAACCTTCCCAAGGCTCTCAAGGAAAGAACCAATAAGAACCTTCTCCTTCAACTCAAACTGTTACTGTTCACATTGATGAAAAGTTTGTACTATTAGATTGGTATGCAGATATTGTACATTTTTTGATCCATTTTGAGTGTCCTACTGAGTTTTCAAAGAGACAATGCAAAAAACTTAAATTGAAATCTATCAAATACCGTATTATCAATGCCAACTTGTACTGGAAAGATCCTCTGAAAATTTTGTTACTCTGCTTAACAAAAGCAGAAATAGAAGGAATCATTAATCAGTTTCATGCAGGGATATGTGGGGGGGATTATGCTTGGAGAGCCACAACATACAAAATACTAAGGGTAATTGGCCCACTCTATTTTCACAAGTGGGAGCAAAGGTTAGAGCCTATGTCCCATGTCAGTTGTTTGCTGGTAAGCAAAAACTAGAAACTCTTCCATAAGTTCCAGTGGTTGTCTAAGCACCATTCCTTCAATGGGGACTAGATTTTATAGGGGAAATTCACCCAACTTCAAGTAATTAGAACATATGGATTTTAAATGCCACATACTATTTCACCAAGTGGGTGGAGGCCATTCTAGTCAGAAATTCCACAGATTCAGTAGTAGTAAAATTTATTGAAGAAAACATTCTCTCTAGATTTGGTTGACCTCAACAAATAGTGACTGATAATGCCACAACATTCAGTAGTATAAATATGATTGAATTTTTCCAAAAGTATCAGATTTTACTGCATCATTCAACTCCTTATTATCCTCAAGGAAATGGTCTCGCTGAATCATCTAACAAGAGCCTAGTTAAAGTGATCAAGAAAACTTTAGAAGATCATAAGAAAAATTGGGAGTGTCATCTTATCTATGCAGTTTGGGCAAACATGATTTATCCAAAAATATCAACAGGTAAATATCCATTTCAACTAGTCTATGTCAAAGATGCCATTTTTCCCATAAATTTGGTTTCCTCGTGCTTAAGTTTTTACAAGAGTCTACTAATGAACCTGATGATTTCTCTAGAAGAATAAATCAAATTATTGAATTAAGTGAGAATAGATATGAGATTCAATACAAATTGAGAGAGTATTAGAATAATATGAAGAGTCCTTTTGATAGAAAGGCTAGGGAAAGTGATTTCAGGGAAGGATATTTAGTTTTAAGATGGGATGCTAGGAGGGAAGACAAAGGTAAACATGGAAAATTTGACAATCTTTGGTTTGGACCACTTAGCATTGCAAAGATAAAGGGGAACACCACATTTTTTCTACAAAATTTGGAAGGAAAGTTCACTGCACTGCCTGTCAATGGCAGATTTCTGAAACATTATATACAATACTAAAGGAGATCAGAGATCATCATTGTACATTATAATTTTTCCTTATCATTTCAAGAGTGTTTTGTTTTTCACAGCAAATACTCCATAGCTCAAGGAGAAGGCACATGGATCTACTTGTTCTCTACATTCCATAGGGGGAATCAGTACCCAATTAGAGCCAACGTTGTAACATTATTTGGTTTTGATAAGTTAGCACGTTAGTTTAAAAAAACAAAAATAAAATGTTAAGTTAGGATATGGATGGAAAAATAAAATAAAAAAATGTTAGGACAATTATGTATTTTATACATCCATGTCAAATAAAATGTTAGAGTTAGTTTCCCTAAATAATGAAGGAAAAGAAAATAAAATTTTAGGAAAGCAAATAAAAATATATATAAATGCTTTAGTCTTCAAAAATAAATTGCATGGCTGCCTATTTAAATGCGCCATTTTCCAAAAAATTTAAGAATTAATTAATGGTGATTAAATTATTTAAAAAGGAGTTAGAATTTTCATTAGTTATTTGAAACAAATCATATGGCGCATTATTATTTTTAACCTAAGTCACAAAACAACAAAGGGTCTTATCGCGCTACATAAAAAGACTGCAAGTTGTAATGGTGGGTCTTTCTCCCGCTCGAGATCAATGGCGGAGGTTGACTTCGCACCCCTCCCCCCCCCACCCACCCATCCTCGATCGTTTCTCATTAATGCGGGTGGGGGGGTCTGAAAAGTGGTTTTAATGGCTGCTGTTACTGCATACGTGTCACCATCATATGATTTCACACCCCCTCCTCTTAAAACCACAAACCGTTAGGTACCCCCCCGAAATTTGCTGGCAGTAAAATTCTGCAATGATACTCTCTCCCATGTCTTAACCATTGTTTGTTAAACCAATTAAATCCCGCCACATCACTCGACCGTTCTCCACTTGCACATCCTCTCCCTAACCGTTTGTACTCACTCCACTTTATCATTAAAGCCCACTCCCAAACCGTTAAGACGCTATGGTCATAATCAAACTGTTAGCACATTTGTCACTTATAAAACAGATTGTAGGCTACATTTATTAATTTACCTCTTTCTTGTTGTTGATTATGAGTTATTATCTCTGTGCATCATTTCCCTGTCATCAGCTCATTCAGTCATATTTTTTACTTTTTCCCAAGAAAAATATTATCATCTTTTCATTCTATCTCTTTGTTTAAAATGGCCTCGAAAGAAAAATCCAAAAAGTAGGCTACCAAACAAGCAAAAGCTAAGGAACATGTTGTAGAAGAGACAAATTCCACCAACTAAGTTGCAGAGGAAAGATCTGCTCCCACTTCTCAACTCAACCTAGACTTAATTCCTCTCGCAGACGCCTTTTTCAAGATTGGGGATGCCCAATGTGAATTGCATTTTTATGAATTACACTTATGACTCAAAAAGAAGCACAATGATAAACATGACCTCATTATTTTTTGGGAATCACTATTACCCCTCTTTGATTTTCCACAAACCCATCTGTTTCCTGACCTCATCTACTGGTGCCAAGCTCAATATGATCCTATAAAGAGGGTAGTGGTGGCTCAGAATGGAAAAATTCTGATCACGATCTCTTCAGAAACCATTAATCAAATGATTCTTATCCCTCAATCCAATTATCTAACTCATTTTTCTAGCTGCACTTATGGATATCTACCATAAGTTGAATTTCCCACAGAGAGCCCAAATTTACGAAATTTTCTTACCTGAGGATGTCGAATTGCCTAAGAAGAATCCACCATACTTATCCTCCATTTTCCTCGAAGCTTCTAAACACTATATTTCCCTTCTCTCTTACCTGTTAGGATACTCAGATGAACAAATAATTTATGAACCTATCATGGGGTTCCTATCTATTTTTAGTAAGGATCAAGCACCATTGTTCATGTATAATTACAACCAATTCTTGGCTGAAATTATACATGAAAAATTCATGAATTTCACAACTCAGGGTGTGTTTAGTTACACTTCTGTAATTATGCACATGTTTCTTTTTCAATAGGGAGATATTATTCCTATCTAGCTCAAAAAACAGGATGAAAAAGGAGTGAATCAATCAGTGATTCACTGGACTGAACTGGTTAGGACTACATCAACAAAAGCTACATTTTCATAGTTCATAGATTCTTTTATACATCCAGTAAAGAAGCTACTTACCAGTCAGACAGAACCTAGAATTGGAGAAGAAATCAAAAGGATTTTACATTCGAGTGAGCAAGCTAAAACAACGGATTTGTATTTATACCAAAATTATACAAAAATTAGAGTATATGGATGCGAACTCCCACCATATAAGCTTCCCAGATATTTTCCTATGAGAGTATTTTCTCTAGATTACATTCGACAGATGATAAATATGGATGACCTGCACTTTGTGTCAGGGAAAAGGAAAGCACAATTCAAGATCAAAGCAAGTATTAGATCTTTCATTTGTAATACCAGATCAGTTGGTGTTGAAGCTGATGCACCATTGAAGAAAATGGGTTTCCAACCAAGTTTCACTTGGTTTTATGACCCATATGGTATCATTTCTGCTCTGAGATTTGAACTAAAATCAACTTCATATAATCATACCTCCAGACCAGAAATAGAAAAATTTATGAATCAAGAGAAATGGTTTGAGGGAACATTTCAAGAGGCAGATGAACATGTTTTGTCAACTTCTAATGTGCAGACCCCAGTCCCTGAGAGCAAGAAACATAAAATGATGAGATAAGAGCCTCCACCTGCTAAAGAGATCATGAAGGAATTCATTTTGCAACAAAAGAAGACGAAGATTGACTTAGCTATACTTTCAGAAGGAGGACAACCAGAGGTAATTGATATGGGAGAGACTCAAGTTTCTACATCAACAAATGTTTCAGTAGCTCCTCCATCATCATCACCTACTAGAGAACCTATGGAAATCATCCAACACTCAAAATCCAGTTCTTCTGATGAAAAAAACATTCTCTCTAGGTTCCTAAACATCAAACATAATAATGAAGCTTTAAAGTCTAATGTGTACAACCAGTTATGGAAACAAACATCAAATTCTCAACACAGGCTTCTTACTGCCGTTGATAGTGGTAAAGGAAGAATGAAAATGGCCTTTTTGTAGACAACAGTTCCTTTTCCTAAGTCTCATTCAGAATATAAAAAGAATGTGTTTTCATTTGATGCAAGTGAGATCCATCCTATTGATAGATGGACATGCACAGGAAATCCAGAGAAATGCTCTTTTCAACTATGACAACTACAGCTATGTCACTCTCCAAACTCAAAACTACATTGTCAAAGGTTCAATCTCAGCTCAATATTGGAAATATGTCTTCATTGATCAAAGATAACAGACTTAAATCTTTGGAGGATCTTGTAGTCAAGGTTGGATATGATCCAAAGAACTACAAAGCGGTTGAAGAAATTATTAAAAAGAAAAATAAAAACATCTATGCTCTGCATAAACAATTGAAATTACCTTCAACTGAAGATCCATAGACAAAATAAATTGCAAAAAATGAATATAACAAGGAGTAAATGGTCAAATTGATCATTGAGAAAAACATACAAATAAGGAAAATGGATCAGGAACAAATTGAATAGTTGTTAAAGGAGAAAAAATTAGCATAGGTGGCTATTGCTCCAGTCACAATAGTTCAAATAACTTATGTACGTACAAAGCCTTCATCATCATCGACAACAACTGATACAACAAATTTAACACGGGATTTGGGCATTCAGAAAAAGGAAAATGAGAAGCTGCAATAGATATTTCAGATACTAGAATCACAGAAAATCAGGAATGACACTCTATATATGGAAGAGATGCAAAAGTCCCACAAGCTGGGAATTAAGGTTAAAGAATTGGAAAGTGAATCTTTAATGGCAGAGAAATTGGTTGAAGCCAAGAAAAACATTTGGGAAGACATCAACAAATCCATGATAGAGGTATAACCATCCATACGTATAATTTTTGAACAGAAAGAGCTCATTACCAAGTGAAAAGCAGCCATTGAGGAACAGAAAGAAATTATAAAGAAATAGCCAAGTGAAGCTACTGATATGATCAAGGTGTTAAAATCAAAGGACAAGGAAGAATTGGAAGACATAAACATACTTGATAGAAATGCAACAATTTTAGAAATCAATAAAGTCTTACAAAAGATGAATTTGAGCTATCAACTGCAAACCAAATGTGAAGCTCTAAGTACTGTTATCCAACGATTTCATACAAAGTTTAATTCTTTGAATCATAAATGACTACCAGGATTGGAAGGTCTAGATGAAAAATTGATTAAATTAGAGAATTATTGTAAGAAACTATATACTATTGCAGCGGATAAGTCTAAATTTGCAGGTATCAAGGGACAAATTATAGGGAAGGAATTTTTAGAGGCTTTGCATTTTGATTTGATAATTCAACATCAAATCAAGCATTTGTTCATTCACAAGCCTACTTTCGAGAGATACACAAAGGTGGATGAAATATTTAGAAAGATGATGAATGTAGAAATCACAAGTGAAGAAAAATGGGATAAATTTAGTGAAACTATTGAGAATTTTTTTTGATATAATAGCCTTCCAGCACAACAGATTCCATCAAAAGGGTCACAATCATCAACAACTTCTACCAAAATAGAGACACATCATTTATCTGTTTCCTTCTCCCTACTATTCTATTCTATTATTTTAATCCATTTAAGATATTTCTCAGTTTTAGAAATTAGTATAAATAAATCTCAGTACGAGTTATTAAGGGTTGCACCCCTGGATAAACAATTTTTTTTAAGCATCATTGCACAAGTTTTTCGATCATCAATAATAGAAGAAGGATTTAGAATTTGTCTCATACAACTTTGTTTTTTCTGTGAGTTTTTCCTGTTTTCATTACACTTAGTTTCTACATATGTTTAATTGTTATCAAGATAACCAAGTGAGATTAACTGACTCTCAATCATCTTACAATTCCTCCTGAATTTATTATTTATATAAAGAATGATTTACTAAACAATATGTTTGTGTAAGTCCCTTTCATCTATAAATTGTCAGCATCTTGATAATGTTAAATGTATTCTGTTGAACTTTTAGAATTTGTTTAAAGCTTTTCAAACCTATGATTAATTAAAGCATTCAATCTGAATATTTGGTTATCATATCTTCTTACATAAGTCTACTTAATCATTTGCAAAATCTTAAACCACGGTGTGAGATAAACAAGCAGTCCTTAGTCTTATTTTTGATATTATCTGAAAGATTTAAGTATAACTGTTTGCAAAAGTTATTTTATACATTGGTCATCCAAATTTTCAAAACAAAACAAAACATTATAGATGCTTTGGCATAATTATTGACCCCAATTTTCTCAAAGGACAACAGCTTGGAATCCACTCATATGATGATGGTCAACACGATAGGTCAACATTTTGCATAAGAACTTCATTTGATGCAATTCTTACACCATTGGAAAGTCCTCAAAGTGTAGAAAAATTGTATAGGATAATCCACAAGCGAGAGTTTTTTTTTCCTAAAAGACAATGTATAATGCTTCAAAAGGGCTCAACAAGGTTTCAAAGCTTAATCCTCTAAGCTGATACCCACTTGTAAAAAATGAGCTTGCAAACTAATTCCTCCATTTTTTAACTCTAAAAGTATCATGATAGGTGACAAATATGGTAATGATTTAATATAAATCATTAACCATTTGAAACAGAGATATCTTTTCGAAGATTAAATATTTCTATCTCAATTTGAGTTACATCTTACCTATAAATTTGTGAATCTCAATGCTTATTTTGAAAGAGGATTTCCATATTAAACCATGTAAGTTTCATAATGAATAAGTCTACTAATTTTTAAGAAATGTATACAAAGACAACTCAAGTGAATTATGTCCATCAAATAAGGAAAATGATACATGAATGAAAAAGGAAATTGTGTTTTTAAATTTGAGTAATTCTACATTCGAAAAAGTAAATTGAATATTTCCAAGGAAAATTTTCTTTAGAGCCACATACTGGTGGAGCATAACATAAAGTTAAAGAGAGTGAGCCTTAGTGTGAAAGAAAATCCTTAGAATAATTTTACTTTTAAGTAATTTATACCAAACTAATTTTTAATTATCAAAATACATGATTTTAAAATAATGAATATGATGAATGCTTTTGAAATAATAAAGAATTTAGCTATACAATGATGCATACACATTACATAATATAGAAATGGAAAACTATGAATGAATATTAGAAGTAAGAGATTTCAATTCACTAATTGTGAATGCACAATTAAGTAATAACTTAATATTCTAATTGTGACACAAGTGCATGCAAACTCCTTCAATTATCATAGGTAGAAATAAGGTGCACTCAAATCTTATGAGCTTAAATTTTAGAAATGAAGCAAGGTTTGAATGCAATTTTGCAAATGTGTAAGTTTCATATTTAGTTTGAAAGGCTTAACTGATGATACTCTATTTATTGAATAATTTCAAATTTAAAAAGCACTATCATGTAGAATGGAAAATTGGATTTTCCTTAATGTAGATTATAAAAATCATAAATATATTTTCTTTTTTTTTCTATAATTTATGTTTGGAATAAAATATCAATTAGGAAATCTATAAAAAAATGAAAATGAAAAATACATACTAGAAAAATTGAATTTTCCTTCATGTAAGTTTAAAAATGATGAATAACTTTTTTGTTTCTTTTAATTTATGTTTGGAGTGAAATATCAATTAGGAAATCTATGAAAGAAATGAAAATGAAAGAAGAAAGCACTCGAAGACCACTCATAAAAATGTTGATTTTGGAATTAGGACTATTGGAGCATTGAGACCAAACTTGACGTGTGGGGGCACTTAAACAAGGTTTTGTTGGTAATATCAGGGCCAATTAACAAATCAATTCAATAATTTGAAAGTAAAATATTTCAGTATAAAATACGTGAGAAGGGTTTGATTAAGGGATTAAGCCCAACTACGAATAGGGTGTAATAGAAAATCAAATAGAATAATATTAGGGATATTAGCAAGATCAATTCGCACCAATTTTTATATAAGTTTCACAAGGTTTACCATTATACTAGCTTTTGAGATTACATGTCCAAGTAATTTTCAAAAATATTTTTTTTTGGAAGTGAGAGAAATTCTATACTTATGGTATTACACAAAAATATTTCTAAGATGTTGTAGATGGTTATAATGTTTTTTTTAATAAACAATGGCATCATCTAAGTAAACAACCACTCTTTGATTAATTAGTCCATTAAATACCTATTACTTGTTGGAACGTTGCTCCTGTATTGAAGAGACTAAAAGTCCATTACTCTTTGGAAGGTTTCTTTTACATTAATGAAACCAAAATTCTATTGTTACATGGAATGTAAGAGAACATTTTTATAGGTTAAGGTTTCCTTTTAATTTAAAATGTAAATTATAATATATTTTTTAAAAAACCAAAACTTAATTATATTCTAAAAATTTAGTCAATAAACAAATAATTTTATAACTATAAATCAATTGTAGAATTTGTTCCATAAAAAGAATTGGATAATTATTTTAAATGTAAGATTTATATTTTTTAAATCAATATACATAATTTATTTTTTTCATTTTTTTTAACAAAATAACATCACACATTAGCAACCCAAGTGAAATGTAAGTTTCCATTTTCAACTTTTTTGTCATGTTGGATATAGTTATGTATATATCTCCAATTTTTTTAATAAAATAACACTGCATTAGCCACCCAAGTGAAATGTAGATTTTTATTTTCACCTTTTTTGTTAGATTATATATATATATATATATATATATATATATATATATATATATATATATAAATATATATATATATAAATATAACATAGTGATTTTGAAACTTCATAATATTATCTTTGAAAATTAATAAAATATATATCATTGGTTGATTGAGTTAGAGAACCCAAGGGAACATGTTTCCTTATAAAGGGGAAATGTAAAAGGGTCCAAAACTCATGATTTTTCTACAATTTATATATACACTATTTAATATGATTATCTTATTTCTTAATGTTCATACTAAGTAAATTATGGATTTGGTTAATTAAATTATGAGCCTAGTTATTTGAAAGGGAATAAAAAAGTGGAAGACTTAATTATGTCAAGTAATTATCTCTCATGTTTAAGTAATCGTTTCATACTTTGAAGTAATCAAATAAAATCTATTTTAGGGAACTAAATAAGTGATTCAAGTTGGATTATTATATTATTAGTCATCCATATTGATGCTTTTAGAGTGAAAAAATAAGAGAAATAAACTCATAGGACCATTTTTACTAACAAGTCCAATTTGGTCTTTGAGCTTTAAAACCTTTTGGAGACAATTTGAGGCATTTAATGAAGTTTTTAACTCTCCAAAACCTCTTGCGTGTGCCAAATCTCATGACGTTAATGTACACTTAATGGCTCAAACAATGTAAAAATAACCTCAAACATACTTTGTGTGCAAAAGTTATACCACCTAGAAATTGACCATCCTATTTTGTCAGATATAATTTGAGAGGATGCCACATCATTCCATTACTTATGGTAAATGAGCTAGCCACGTGACTATGAAGAAAAAGACTAGAAAAATGACATTGTAACTCATATTAAAGGTTGAGGGGACCAAATTTAAACCAATAAACCACTAAGGAGAATTTTTTTTTAATTCTATTATATTTTATTTTGTTTCATAATTAAATAAAATTTGTATTTTATAACAACTCATAAATATACATATATAGAAATCAACAATTAATTAATTTGATTTATAATCTCAGATAAAATCTAACTACTACCCTATAATTTTTAAATACCTACAAATTTTATATATATATATATATATATAATTGTCATAGCAATAACAAATATTTCGTTCCAAAATTTTAAACAAATCCAGCCACCATTAAGATAAATTAATGATGATTATGCAGAGATGGGATGATGAGGAGATGGATGGGTTACACTTACACGAGTGCCGTCCGATGCTTGTCTCTGCGCCCTCCCCACTAATTTCTGCAAGTAGCGTAAGCATTGGGCATTACATCCATCTAATTTGAAGAATAATCCAATGCTTTCAAATGTCATAAAGCAAAATCTCTTCATAGCTCCTTAAACAATGATCTCATGGTTATCATTAATAATGATTTTATGATGTTTTATATATTAAGGGAATTGAAAATCAATTTGTTACTGTGCCTATCTGCATTTTTTAAATAAGATATTATAACTAAATATTAAATCATATCTTTATAATAATAAGAAAATATATTTGTAATCTATATTTTATTAAAGTCAAAATAAAATATATTACAAATTCAATAAAAATGTTTAAATTATTTCTTAGATTTGCACCATTGAAGTTTAAACATTAATATTGGTAAAATTGGATGAACTGATTAGACTCTTTATTATATTGGAAAGATTGAATTCTCAATATTATTTTAATATAAAATTTTGATTAAATTGATTTGAATTCATAATATTATTATTTTTAAAATTAAATTTTGATATTAGATTTAAGAATTTTGTAATTCATAATGTAAATAATCACACCATTAAATTTTGATTATATTGAAAAAATTAAATTTTTAATATTAATATTTTTAAAAGTAATTAAAATTATTAAAAAAAACAATGTTTAAAAGTAAAATGAAAAAAAATAAAAAATAATATATATATATATATATATATATATATATATATATATATATATATATATATAATTTTTTATTTTATTTTTATTGTGTTTTAATAAATTTTCTATAACAACTACCATTATAATTAATAATATCATATAATCAAATAATAATATAATTAACATAATTTTTTGTTTATCTATTATTTTAGTAATTTTTTTTTTTAATTGATATAAAGAGGTGAACAAGAAAGTAAAGTACATGACACATATTTTCTAGAAACTATATATAAGTTATATATTAAATTTTGTTTAGTATATATAATATTAATTGTAATTAGATAATAATAAGGTTTTGTTTTTAGTGTTTTCATCTAAAGTTTTTAGATTATTTTATTTAATTAAATTACAACATTTTGAAAAATCTCTTGTTAGGTCATAAAGCAAAATCTCTTCATGGCTCCTTAAACAATGATCTTGTGGTTATCATTAACAATGATTTATGATGTTGTATATATTAAGGGAATTGAAAATCAATTTGTTAATGTGCCTATCTACACTTCTTAAATAAGATATTATAAATAAACATTAAATCATGTCATTATAATAATAAGAAAATATATTTGTAACCTATATTTTATTAAAGTCAAAATAAAATATATTACAAATTCAATAAAAATGTTTAAATTATTTCTTAGTTTTGAACCATTGAAGTTTAAACATTAATATTTCCAAAATTAGATGAAGGATTGAATTGTCAATATTATTATTTTTAAAATAAAAGTTTGATTAAATTGATTTGAATTTTCAATATTATTATTTTTAAAATTAAATTTTGATATTAGATTTAAGAATTTTGTAATTTATAATGTAGATAATCACACTATTAAAATTTGATTAGAATTTTTATTATATTAAAAAAATTAAATTTTTAATATTAATATTTTTAAAATTAATTAAAATTATTTAAAAAAACAATGTTCAAAAGTAAAATGAAAAAAATAAAAAATTATATATATATATATATAATTTTTTATTTTATTTTTATTGTGTTTTAATAATTTTTTTGTAATAACTACAATTAAAATTAATAATATCATATAATCAAATAATAATATAATTAACATAATTTTTTGTTTATCTATTATTTTAGTATTTATTCTATTTTTTTTAAATTGATATAAAGAGGTGAACAAGAAAGTGAAGTACATGACATATATTTTCTAGAAATTATATGTAAGTTATATATTAAGTTTTCATTTAAAAAATCTTCAATAATATTATATTTCAGTATATTACAAAGTTGGAATATTAAAATATTAATTTTTATTTTAAAAAATATTTAATAATATTATATTCCAAGTCAAGAATTTAAAATGTAGTATTAAATGACAAAATTTAAACATTGAGATATTAGTTTTCATTTAAAAAAAAAACTTTTTTTTTTTTTTTTATATCTAAAGAATAAGAAATCATTTACCAACTCCAGGGTAAATGCACTGCTAACTAATAAACAACTAGGCTTACCAAATGAACTCCTTTGGTAGGTTAAAAAATAAAAATTCTTTAATAGTATTTTCTTTCAATTTAAGAACCTAAAATAAAGTAATTGTACTTTTTTGTAACACTAAAATTTATCTTTTTAAGGTGGGAAAAAATTGAATGTGTTGTTATTTATTTTGATGATATTTTCATTTTATAATGTTGGAGTATCATGTATTTAGCTAACTACTTTATCTTTCTGATTCTTAATTTTATTTATGTGTTAGGATATTTCGACACATAGGAAATACGCTCCTTTTGTGTCACTTTTGTAAATCCTTGAATCTTATCCCAAGTTGTTATTAAGGGGGGGTCTTAGGATATTCCCACACATAGGAAATAGTTAAGTATAACTTGGTCTAGTGTAGAGTTAGGTAAAATGTGTTTCTTTACTATATGCATTTGTAACTTATAATCCGACGATCACAATTTGTAGTGATCCGACAGTTCACTCTCTCCTCGGTGTTAATGACACTTGATCCATGGCTTAACACCCAATTGATCCATGATCTCTATTTAAAGAGCATGAAGGGTCATTTTTCCTGTAACTATTTATGAGAGAAACATATGTAACTTTTCTTTTTATATTAATAAATTGCTTGAAGTGGCCGCATTGGCTCAGGCCGTGGACTGTTTCCCTCTTCAAGGGTTTTAACCACGTGATATACTGGTGTACTGATTTGTGATCTGTTTGTGAGCAGTGACCTTTAGTGTTTGATCTAAGAAACTTACCCTGTAAATTAACCAGACATATTGTTTTTCTCTTGTTGGTGTTTGTATTCTTTTTATTTGTTGTTCTATCTTCTTCATAACATGTTTAATATCTTAAAAAAATGTATTAAACTATGTAGACGAAGAAACAAATACTCTAAAAATATTGATAAATGAAAAGTATATATATTTTTAAAATATATATTCTACATAAATTATTCATAACAAAAAAATTCAAATCCAAAATTAAATTAAAAATATATTATAAAATATTTATTATTATTTATTTATTTTCTATATAAATGATTTAATATACACTATTTCTAACCCATAAATTACATTTCTAACCCATAAATTACATTTTGAAATTCATAAATAAATTCACAACCTTAGAAAAACAACCTCACAAGTTACAAGAGTATATATATGATAGTCATTTATATAAGTGAATTTTGTTTATATGGTGTATAATTTAAAGTTCCTTCACAATTTATTAATATTTATTTTTAAATTCTACACAATTTTTTAAAATTTATTTTTTCTCAATCAATTTAGATGTTAAGTAAATTTCATATTAATTTTATAATTATAAAATTATATATTTATAATTATTAATTTTAATATTAATTAAATATTTATAATCATAATATTAATATAATAATTTTATACATTAATTATTATAAATAAAATTTAATAATTATAATTAATAATAATTTTATTAACACTAATCATTAAAGATAACACCTGATAATCATAATCTCATATTACAAAAGATTTAATAAACATATTTTTTTATAATCAAAAGTTATAACATAATGATGATTTCTCACACTTATCATAAATAAACATCACTATCATTATCTCATATTGCCATCATAATAATAACAAGAATGATAACATATAGTAGATGTCAGCTGCCTTCACGAATGTTTAAGGAAAGTATAATATAATATTTCATAATTATACATATAACAATTTAAATAAATTTAGCGTAAATGTTGGATTTTTAAAATACCGAAATTAAATTTAATATATTTTTCATTTTTCATTCTCTTTAATTAAGTATAGATAAGGGATACTTCAATTCAACATTTACCATTTATTTTAATAAATAAAATAAGGTTCTCATTCTCCTGCAATAACATAGCGATGTATTAATTTATGCATTAAAATACAAACTGAAATCACATGATATTTGAATACTGTATTTTTCTTGGGTATGTGAAATTTCACATCTTTTTGTTTTAATTAATTTAAAAAGATAACGTAACTTCGACTCGAGAAATTGAATGTCTCAATAATTAAATTAATGTCTCAACTTTACTTTATTTTATTTAGTGATAACAGAAATTATTGCTATATTTTATTTAGTGGTAATAGAAATTATTACTAGGAAATATATATATATATATATATATATATATATATATATATATATATATATATATATATATATATATATATATATATAGTTTTCTCACAATTTAAAATATACAATTTTTTTTGGTTTAATTACAATTTATTTGACAAATTTGTTAAGACTATGGTATTAATTGATCTAAAAACAAGTATGGTTTTTATTATAATTTAGGTGTCAAATTAATAATATTATTATTGGCATACTCATCACTGTTATTTAAATAAAATCACACCACCTAAAATTACACCTTGATGATCCACAAAGATACTAAATATCTCTAGATCTTGTGCCATTAACTTGTTTCTTTGTATAAGAAAACTACTAATATTGTTAACATTATATATATATATATATGAAACTTAACTATTCCATATTGAATTAATAAAAATATTTTATTTTTTTATATGATATTAGTATAATTCATTATGATTGTTAATAATGGCTTAATTTAACTAATAAATGAAATGTGTGCACTTTTTTGGGTAGACTTTGCCATCCAGAGAGGTTTTTAAGAATTTTAAGTGTTTTAATTTGCAAAGAATGAGAAGTGTAAGGGTTTTGTGCTAAATTTATTTATGTTTTTAAAAGTTATTTAAATGAGAAGAAATCACAATCTTCCTACAAATTGTATTGTGATATTTCTGGAAAAAATAAATAAATTCCATTTAACTATTAATTAAATTGTGATATTTACCCATAACTGCAATGTATCTCTTTAAACGCAACAATGTATTTCTTTAAACACAACAATGTATTTCTTTAAACACAATGCCTATGTAGGATTGGATTATAAAATCAACGAACACATATATTTTATTATAGTTTTGAACCATATATCGTAGTTAGCGCAAAAATGAAAATAAAAGCTATCTGTGATTGTTTTCTATCTGGTGATAGTAAAAAATGACTTCATCAACATGTGAGAGAGACCACCCAGCCAGAGCCCAAACTAAGCCCTTACATGTATGATTTAGTGGTTATGACTGGTTCAATTGGGTCATGTTACCCCCTCTCTTTCTCTCTGCTGACTTATAATATATCTATTAGTTACCAATAGAAATAGAGAAATCAGATCCGCCCTCTTGTTGTGCACATGCAAGCAAGCAGATCCTTAAGCTGACTCTATGGCTCAGCCAAGCCATAGCTAAGGTCCGCCCTTGTGTGAGGGGACTTCTAAAATGAATAATTAACTAACTAACTATTATTAATTGGAAAATGATAGCCTTCTCTCAATTCAAGAGTAGATGAACTAACTAACCAAGGGAAAATGATTGTTTATATAATGATTGAATTCATTATATAATTCTCATCAATTAAAAGAAGAAGTTCATTTAATTAATGAAGAATAAAAAAAAATAGGAATGAATTTAAACAATAAAAGGTCACTGTTGAAAGAACTAAAATTTTAATGAATTCATCTTAATTTTAACTCTGTTATGCTCCTTAGAGATAAATCCTACATAGCTTCAATAACTTATATAAATTGATACAAAATAAGTGCCTAATATCAAATAATAATACACTATTTAGAACACACATTAAAAACAATTAGAAAAATTAAGGCAATAGAAGATTAACTTATAATATTTTGATGAAAGGGAACACTGATAACTACATTGCATCCATAAATAAATAACCGAGGAAATGTTTTGAAATGACATATTTTGGATATGTTCACTACTATCTTGGTGTTGAAGTAACTCAACATCCAAATTATATACTCCTCTCTCATAAGAAGTACACTGGAGATATATTGAACATGTTTAGCATGGTTGAGTGAAATCATTTGACTACACCAATGGAACATAATTTAAAGCTCACATCCATAGAGGGAAAAGAATCTGAGCATGCAACAAAGTATAGATAGCTCATAGGAAGTCTCAACTATCTGACTAATACCTGTTGGAACACCTAATCCTCCATGGGTAGGTGTGGAATGCGAAAAGTCACAATGGAGCCCAAGTGACCTTGGAATGTGAAACCAAGAGTCACACCATTGTACTATAAATGTACATAATGTATAATGGAAAAATGAGTGAGCTACAAGCTTATCCTTCATTGTGTGTTGAGTCTCTTGTGTGTGTGTGTTTATCTTCCTAATACACCATGTGTGTGTTCAACATGGTGTTTAACATGGTATCAGAGCTGAGAAGTTCATAACCAGCTCAACTTTGAGTGAGCCATTTGTGTTTATGGCCTGTGCATATCTGCAAAAATTCTTGGCATTTTTTGCAGCATTTAGAGAATTTATGCAACTGACATTTTTCCACATTCAGAAAGTGATTTTGAAGAAGAGCATCATTGGTTTTGAGAAGGAGCAACATTCAAAATCCTTGGTAGCATTCAGAAATTGGTTTGGAGAAAAGTAGCATTGTGCATCTGAAGGTTTTCTCACTGCTTATTTTTCCTGCAATTTCTACCTTTATTCTGCAATTTGGAGAGTTGCTGAAAACTGTTTAAATTGGGTTTCTGAAGAAGAAGTTTCTAGTTTTTATTAGAAAAATTTCTGAGTTTTTACTGGCGAAATTTTCTCTGCAATTTCTGAAAGTTATTCTACTGAAAAATTCCACTCTACTGTATATCTGTGAAATTCTCCAATTCTGCTATAAAATCTGCATTTCTCCTGTTATCCTTCTACTCTCTGCTGTTTTAAAATTAAAAAAAATAAAAATAAAATAAAAAAATAAAAAAATAAAAAATTTCTGTAACCCAACCCACGCTCCTCCCTCACCATACCCGGCCGCTCCCCTACGCCATACCTTACCCACGGCCCTCGGCACCTCGAGCTCCCCTCCCTCGAGCTCCCCTCGGCGCCTCACCTCACACATGCAATCTACACCCCACGGCCTGTGTAAAATCCCACCCACACTGCATCACTCTCCTCTCGGCCTTACCTCCCTACCCTACTACAGCCCTCGAGCTATTGCCCACTCCTCAATGCTACCCTGGCCACTCTCCTAAGCTACGCAAACCCTCGCACCCAAGCTCATATCCCTCGCTCTGAATTTACTACGCCCTCAACCCACCCCCTCACCAGCGCCCTCAACCCACCCCCTCTTCCCACAGCTCCCTCTCAACGCCGTCTCCCTTACCTCCCCTCTGGTCGACCCCTCACTTTGTGCTAAAGCCCACACCCCCTACTCCTAACACTCCTCGCTGCTACAATAACCTTCCCCACAGCCTCCTTACTCACAAACGCTCCCTTCCTCACATACCCTACCCTGCGCTCTGCTCACCCAACCCCTTATCACTCCTCCCTACTCTCCCTAACGCACCCAGCCTCCCTTCTTTCCTCACGGCCCATCCCTCAACCATCCTCACCACGGCCTTTGGCCGGCCCCTCCTTGCAACTACCATGCTCTATTCGGCTCCATACACTCGGCCCTTATCCTTCCCACAGACCTGCGCTCTCCCCCTCCCACCTTATCGCTCCACCCCTCCCACCTCACTCCACCCTTGCATCTACAACCCACGACCTTTCAGCCCCCAAACCCACTTCTCCCTCACCGCTCTGCCTGCAAACGCCCCTCCAAATTCTACCTTTAAATTTTTTAAAATCCCCATCCCTTTTCTTTTAAATTCCCTCTCCCTTTTAATTCCCCTCCCACAATTGTAATTAACCACACTCCATTCCCATCTTAATTTTTTTTTTTATTGTTAAAAAGCCCCCTTCCCCTTTTAATTAATTCCCATTTCAATAAATCCATTTTTTAATTAATTAAAAAAAAACAGTAGAGAGAGGAAGAGCAGAGAGAGAAAATGACATATCAGTAAATGGACAGTACACATGGAGAAAATTGCAGTTTTGCATTGTGATTTGTGGCATTGACATAAGGGTGACTTTTTCTAAAAGAGATTGACATGTGAAGATGAGTTGTTCTTGATGAAAAATAGCTCCTTGAAGAAGAAAAATCAGCTGCCTTAAAGGCCTCTTGCACAAGTGTTTTTGTTGCACATCTTTACAAAATATTTTTGCAGAGATATTGACATTGTATTGCTTCTTCATTCATAGTTGCAGTCAGTATTTGAGTTGTTGGAAAAATTGTTTATTGTCCTCCATCATTTGAGGAGAAGATCTTGTACATTGAGATTTCCATAGTTGGAAATTCTTTTGAGTCATTTGTAATTTTTGAAAGGAAGTTGAATCATATTGTAAACGTGTGCATTTTCAGTTGAAGCCGACACCCTTTCATTTGTTTTGAGTCTAAGTTGTTGAAATGGCTAAAATCAATGAGGCATTAGAGTTTTTGAATAACCTCATTGATTCCAATGTTGATGACATGATAAAAATGAGAAAGAATGCTCTTTGTAATATTCAAAGTTGTTTGCAAGATGCACAAGAAAAGATTGAGTTTTTGCAGTTGGAATCTCAGCTCCAACAAGATGAAATTCAGCAAAAGAGTCACCATTCTGAACCTGTTTCTGTTCAGAAGATTGTGAAGGACTCTCATCAGAAGAAACAAGATAAAGTTGTAGTTGATTGAAATTCAGTTCCTTGTACTAGAGCAGATGTACATGCAGATGCAGCAGTTCAACCTGCACTTCTCAAGCCCATCATCATACCTTGGGAAGAGCTTGTCCACAAAAAGCACAACACTGGTCTTGGATATGACAAGGATGTGTCCTTTCATATTCCAGACTACACCAAGCCCATCATATTTTAGAGTGCCAGATTTCTATATGACAGTTCACCTGCAGCTGTTCCAGATCCTGTTCCACTTTTACAACAACAGATTGTAAAATGCCAACACTGTGATCGAGTTGGCCATATGAAAGATCACTATTTTGATCTTCACCCATGCAAGCACTGTGGTCGGCACACCCATTCTTCAGACAGATGCTTCAGAAACAAGCCTCCTGCAAGAACAAAGATTCGTCTTGGATGGATCGCTTCTTAGCAATGGGCATCAGCATCCAAGAAGATGTTTAAGACACATGTCAGAACTTGTTCACGGATATTGAGCAAACTTGCAGTTGAGTTTCACCATCATCTCACCTTTTCCCTGACAGGGGGGGAAATGGTGGTCATGTACAAGCTTCGACGTCAGATCAAGAGAGCCTGGGCCACAATCTCTCATTCCATGTTCAAAGTTGTATCTAGAGACACAACAGTTCAAGCGAGCCTGAGCCACAATTCGTCATTCCAGATTCAGAGATGGTGAGCATGCCTTTGGCTGATGGACAACCTTAAACCATCATCTTTGGTTGGTGGAAAACCTTAAACCATCATAGGTAGTAGACCTCCCTTCTTTTAGGTTGAAGGTCTCCCTTTCATATATGAGGAACACTTCCTCTAGCAGAAGCTTTCAGTTTCTTGCCAGATTTGGTTGAGTTCCAGGAAATGCTTCAAGCATTCCAGAGTTGTTGGTAATCATAAAACCATCACAGGTAGTAGACCTCCCTTGTTTTAGGTTGAAGGTCTCCCTTTTATATGAGGGACAATTCCTCTAGCAGAAGCTTTCAGCTTCTTGCTAGTTTTGGAAGATTTTCGGGAACTGTAACAAGTTTTGTGTTCCAGTGTTGGTGGTCATCCTTAAACCACCTCTTTTTTCCAACATTTCAGAGAGTTGATTCAGCCCGCGTCGCTATGCATACTTTGCGTATTTGTGTATTATAAATTCTTGGGGATACACACATACTTTCTAACATTAAGGGGGGGGGGAACCTTGGGAATACCTAACTTCATGGTAGGTGGAGAATAAAAGTCACAATGGAGTCCAAGTGACCTTGGAATGTGAAACCAAGAGTCACACCATTGTACTATAAATGTACATCATGTATAATGGAAAAATGAGTGAGCTACAAGCTTATCCTTTATTGTGTGTTGAGTCTCTTGTGTGTGTGTGTTTATCTTCCTCATACACCATGTGTGTGTTCAAAATGGTGTTTAACAATAACATAACAAACATTTCACTTTTTGTTGGAATCCTCTCCAAGTTTATGCAAAAGCCTTGTGAGGATCATCGGTCTGGTGCAAAAAGAGTTCAAAAGTACTTGAAGGGAACTCAAGATTTTGGAGTCAAACATAGACATGTGGGTGACTCCAACTTGTTTGGATACTATGATTAAGATTTTTAAGGAGATAAAGAAACTAGAGTATCCACTTTAGGTTATGTTATGAGTCTTGGTCCGGAGTTGTCCCTTGGAGGTCACACAAAAGTTAGTTCCAAAAGATTCCAAAACTAAGGCATAATATGTAGCGAAATATGAAGCAACAAAGAAAATTGTGTGGCTCAGGAATTTTTTGGAATATTTGCAGGAGAAACAAGTACATTGAACTCCTCTTTTGATTTAAAACACTTTTGCAATAAATTTCACCAAGAACCCAAAGTTTCACGATTGAATGAAGCACACCAATACAAAATACCATATGGTTCGACATCATTTTGAAGCCAAAATAATCCACCTACGACATTGTTTAATAAATGAGTAGCTTGCAAACATCTTCACCAAAGCGCTTGGAAGGGAAAAGTTTGAAATATTCAAAACAATGCTTGGAATCACCAACATCCCCTTAGATTAATGAGGGGAATGTTGACACCTAATCTTTGGGATTAGGAAATCCTATGTAAGTATTGAAAATAGAAAAATAAAGGAAGCCACAAGACAAAGAGACATTGGGAGATGAAACTAAATAGTCTCCCTCTCCCTGTATATATATTCATATCCTCTCTTAATGCAAAACTATAATTAATTCCTCAAGTTACTCCTGGTCTAAAAATAAGGTTGTGCACACATCAAATATTTCATCTGTTTTCCCTAGAGTTACCTTAGGAGCATAATCAACTTCCATCTCAATAGTGTTGCCACCCAAATTTATGGTGTCAGGGATTCATGAAATTCTAGAAGATGGGGAAGTGTTATGAGGAGATGAACCAGGGGAATGGGGGGGATGGACAAGAGGAGATTGATGAGGTTCTCCAACTATATGAGTTCTTGTGACAAAGTCTTGAGGTTCAAAATTGGTGAGATCAACAATGTGAGAGTTTTAGACATTAGGATTTCTTTGAGTGAAAAAATGAACAAATACATCAAAAGTAGAAGGATTCATAACAGAAATTGAGGGCTGAATGGTAGAGGTGGGGTCCATAGTAGTGAAAATAATGGACAATGGCTTAAGAAAATGACTAGTGAGTGGAAGAAAAGTTTGAATTTCTGAACTATAGGGACCAAAACTTACCAATGAACCAAATTTTTGCGAGGTATTACGAGCTGAAAATATGGACTCCTGAAATTTCTTCAATACCAGCTAAATTTATTGGTCAAAATATATTGTGAACTTCTTAGAAGATGATCAACACTTGAGAGAAGAAGTATGAGGAAACATACCATCTAGAGAATGAACAATCTTGTTGTCTTGTTACTAACATTTAACTCTAGGCCACGACACTACCTCATTGTGGAAAGCTTCATCAGAAACATAAAAGGGAAACATTTTTATGTGAAATGTATCAGTACATGAACCTTTGTGATGAATATAAGAATGATTGTGGTGTAATCCAAACCAAAATAATTGGGCATATGTGTCCAAAAGCAACCTAGGTATTTGGGTCACATTTTCTATAATGTGCACCATCTTAATATATTAGTTAACAATTTCTTCTTCATTAAGAACATTATTAGCTGAGTCACCCGATACTTTCCATGGGGCATAAGTGAGAGCTAAAGGTTCATCGTTAGCAACTTCAACTACTTGTCTTCCTTTCGGTTTACACCACTTCATCATAGCAATTGTAATCACCAAATAACCATAAATAAAATATCTTTCAAACTTAAAAACATGCTCACATGCTTCAAACAACTCGTTCAACAGATAACTATACCAGTTGAGCTGCTCGCCTTGATCATAAGATTCTACAAAAAAAATAACATCTAGGGTACATTCTCCTTTAGTATAGTGGAACATAATCTTGCCTACAATGATATGGCATGAAAATATAGTTTCGTGATTGGTTATCATATCGATGATAACACCCTAATCTCCATGTTGAGTGCCATATTTTGTATAAAAATTGGCATCACTATTATTCTTGCTATGCTTGGAAGTATTTTGAAAGGAAATAGAAATGTTTATGCCTTATGTTGAAAATCCCCTCAAACCTATAGATGTCATTAACATGGATGGGAGATTGTTGATCAATCAACAATGAACCTCCTTGAATTCGACTAATAAGAAACTTAGTGCACCACATGATTGCGCCACAGGTGCCAAAAATAAGCAAATTGTGTAGTTTCATCAATGAGGACCATTGCGAAGGACAAAATTCTAGTTTAACATAAGAAGAAGCACTCCCACATATGTTAGTTGTAGGTTCCATGAAAAATTTGGGCTTCAAAGAAGGAAACAAAAAAGGGTCAGCCAAATCACTATCAACGAGAGAAGCTTTCTCATATTTACCCAAGGTATCTACCATGGCCTCGATATAGGGATCTAAAAATCCCAATGGAACTGCAGGATTAGGTAGAGAAGGGGACATGAGTGGGGTTGGGAATTAGAGTGACTCGATGCAGAAGTCAAGGTGGATAATTTGAACATATAGACAAACCGACATAACGAAGAACTTATGCATTTACATGCAGTCTATATAGAAAACTCAAAAAAATGTGGAGTAATTAGACTGTTAGTTAATAAATACGAAAAATTAACAAAATTAATTTGAATCCAGATAGTAACGATGAATAGGACATAAAAGACACAAAAAAAGGGAATTATCATTATGAAAAGGTAAGAGGAAGTGATTTAAAATCTATAAAGAGGAGGATCAAATCAATCAAAAAATTATTATGGGAAAGTTTAGAATAATGACTCAAAAGATCCTTATTAATAATTACAAAAGTGAAAGGAAAGACACCTAGCATGCGCTCCCATGACCACAATCAATTGTGGTGGGCCGCAACTAAAATAGACTAGAGGAACTGATGAAACTATACTAATAGACTAAATATCACAACAAATGGGAAAAATAACTAACTAACATGACTACTTGATCTTAGACCATTACATATTTTGGAGGTATAAAATGGGCCTCCTAAGGAATATTATAAAATATTAGTGGAAATAATAAAATAAGATTAGATTACATCATAAAATTTTAGATGGAAAAAGAAAAAACTACTTTTTCAACTTATCTCCCTACTATTTTACTTAAATTTCAAGCGTGAGCACTTGCTGGATGCATAATTTAATTCCTCATCCAAGGAGTACCCATGTTGCATACTTTTGATGGACCCTGCTAAGTCTAGCATCATAATTTATCTTAAATTAATGATCCTCTAGTAAGTCTAACATATTGGAGGACTTCAACACCTTGAAGGAAGAAATATTTTATAGGAATATTCAAGACCCCATAGCCCAATGGTAAGAGCCATCCCTTCCATATTTTTATAACTATATTTAATCCCCTTCCGTCCTTTCCAAATTTTTAGGTGATCTAGGGTTCAATATAAAGTATAATTCCATTTCTAAACCACATTACTCAAGTAGAATCCAACTCTTGATTTATTTTTTTCACAACTTTAGTTTTTTTTCCTTGATGAAAAAAGCTTCATATTCATAAAATTTGAATATACATATTTCTATCCAAGACTTACAAGATTTGGCTTTAATAGTCTTTGAAAACAGATAAACATCATTACAACCTTGTTCTATGCTGCAAATCCTCTGCTAACATATCAAATTGTTGGAAATATTGTTTACATTGATTTTAGGGATAGGGAAACACTATAGATATCCAAGATAAAGATTTCAAAATGGAGATTGTTCGAAATATTGTATTTGGGATTTTGATGCCCAGTTTGGATATTATATATTTGAATGTTTTTTTATTTAAATACATAGCTCAAATAGGAATATAATATATATTATTGAATATATTGTTCCAATACCTTTCCAATGGTATATGACACTCCCTCCATCTCCATAGGTATGGGGATATATGAAAGCTTTTGTCAAATTGACCCAACTAGTTTTACAAGTTGGCCCCATAAAATATCATAACATTTTTACAAATAAAGGATAGATGGGGCTTATTTGAATATCACTGGAGTAAGAAGATATCTAAAATGTACAAAATAATTTAGGGAATACTCTTGGGATTTTAAAGGTGGAACAAAAGTGTGATTTATCACGTGAAAAATTAATTTTGACATTTTTGCTATATTTTTTTTTTTTTTTGGGGGGGGGGGGGGGGGATGTTTCAAATAGTGGAATTTGGAAGAGATAGAGAAAATATATTTTTGTAAAGTTGGTGAAAATTCCAAGCATTGTTTTTCTATATTTTCAAAGATATTCGTTGCGGAAGTTATTGTTCCTAAATGCTCCTAAAATATGCTTCAAATAGGTCAACTTGGAATTTTCATTGTAACTTTTCTTCTGAGATGTTTCAAACCATAAAATTTAGATAATGAGGCAGGATCTATAGGTACTTATGATAAAAAAATTATTATTTCCAATATAATTTTGAAGATATTCCCTATGGAATTTAGGGTTTCTAAATTGTCCTAACTCATTAGCTTTAAAAATGTCAATTTTGCATTTTTTCTATAACTTGTTTTCTAAGTTGTTTTAGACTATGAAGTTTTTCGATACCCATGGAGAAATATTGTAGAAATTGAAGGAAAATTTGTATAATTTGGTTCACTATACTATCATATATTTCTCTTGTTTGAGTTAGGGTTCTTAAATGATCCTAAAATCAGTTTTGAATGGGTCAACTAGGAATTTTTTTTGTGGCTTTTTCTTTGGTACTTTTCAAACTATGATATTTTTAGAGATGCAAGGATAGATACAAGTGTCTTGGATAAAAAATTTACAACCAGTCTTTCAAAATTGGATACATGGTAATTTGTGGAATTTTTTCCTTAGGAAGAGGCCAAAAACTGTAAGTTTTGGGAGAAGTAGACCCAATGAAGGAAGGGGTGGGAAGAGGGCCTAATAAAGGAAAAAGCAACTAAAAAACCTAGTGAAGGAAAATTAGAAAGAAAACTCAATGAATTAGGTTGAGACCTACAAATATTTGTAGTAGTGGGGATTGTTGTCGCCATTAGGTTGGTGCCTAAATATTTTTGTACACCTACAAATAACTATTTTAAATAATTTTTCACTTATAGCTTATGTTACATGTTCTGTATATGAGCTTCTTTTCCTATGACTCATAATTTTTTGAATAGGAAACAGATTTATTATGTTAATTCACCCTGTTCTTAGTATAAGTGTGAATTCAACAATTGGTATTAGAAAAAGATCCTTCCAAATCAGTCTAACCACTAGAAATAATATTGTATAAACACATATGGTTAGTATTGAATGCTCTTTAACAATTTAGCTCCATTATTCAATGGAACAAGATATGCCTCTAGATGATAAGGATGAGAAATTATCTAATATATTTTGGGTTTGATAGTTTTAAATCTATAGTGGATGTTTATAGAGCTCCATTAAATCCTCCTTTGATCAAGATGGTAAGAAGGCTTGTCCAAATAATGCAAAATCCATGAATTCCATCCTATGTTGCCTATCATAACTAGAATTTGTCAAATTAATTAATTCATTGTAATTTTTCAAATTACATTGGGGGGGAATTTAAAAATATTTATGAAGGAGATGACTAGGTGAAGAAGGAAAATTTTCAAAACCTTAGAATATAGTTTGAAATTTTAAATATGAAATATGAAGAAAATATTGTAGCCTACTCCCTTCATGTGGAAAAAATTGTTAACACCTTCAGAGGACACGGTGAGGAGGTTAAAGAACCAAGGGCTGTGCAAAAGGTGATGCGATCACTACCCTTAAGATTTGATGCAAAGGTCTCAAATATTGAGGAAATTAAGGATCTATAAAATTTTAAGGTGGATGGGCTACATGGAATCCTCACTACAAATGAAATGATGACAAAAAATAAAAGTTAGTATTGAAGGAGGAATCCTTCAAATCATCAAAAATGAAAAAAATATACAAATATTGTGATTTGTCTAACCATGAATCAAATGTAGAAGGAGAACTATTTGTGAGAAAGCTAAAAAGAGGATCTAGAAAATAAAAAGGTAATCTACCATTAAAAATGTTTTAATTGTGGTAAAGTAGGAAATTTTGTTTCCATATTTCCATGTGAAAAATGTGAAGGAATTATGATCAAGAAGTGTTAGGCGGATAAATCATTCTTGCAGACAAGAACGATCTCCCTAGTATCACAAGGATAGTTAGAAACAAACAGGACAAATGTAAACTAATTTCTCTAGATTATATGTAATTAAGAATTTTCTATGATGAAGAAAGTACCTACCTGTGATCCAATGCTAATTGAATTCTTCTTTCTGTCGCTCCAAGAAGTCACCTCTTAAGATCTGCAAACAAAGACATAGAAGAGAATCAAAAGCAAAAGAAACATATACTAATTCAGAAATCACAAATCTATCTTAATGATCAAGGAATTTAAGAAATAAGTCATTCAAGTAAATACATAAACAACTTATTGAGAAAACAGGATCCAATTGTATTATCTTTAAATAAAATAAGGAGTCTTACAACCGCATTCGCCTTGATGTTGTACAGGTCCTTCCAGGTTCCAGAACAAGCGTTTTCCTTTGGTCTGACAAGCCCTTCCACTCTTTGAACCAGTATAACTACGAGTATGTAATCGTTCTCGCAGCTAGCAAAAAGAGTATGTTTCTTCAGAAATTCCCTTTTCTACCACAACTACCAAGTACAAAGCAAGTACTAAGTGTATACAAAATGCATAGAGAAGTTTTACATGTGTGAGCATGTACCCTTGAGACTGAACCAAAGCTTCAATTTATAGGAGAAGGAAAGTGATTACAGCTCCAAAATGGAAGGGATAAAGTCCCCTTATCAAGGGATTAAGTTCCAAAGACCAAGGAATAGGCTCCTTTTATGAAGGAATGAATGTTTATGATAATGGAGGGAGTAAGGCTTCGACTGGATAACTTCTTCTAGAAGCTTCCAACTGGGAGAATATCTGACTAGCTGGTGCTTCTAGAATTTACTTTCGCCTTCAATTTACCTTTTACAGGGGTCCACACTTTTAATGAAGAAAAAATGCGGTCAGCTCCGCATTTTTTAGAGAAAAAGGGTGTGGTGCCGCAGGTAAGGCTAAGGAAAAGCGCGGTACAAGTGTTTTTATGATTTTTACAAGATTTTCTCCAAATTCAATACTTGGTTTAGGAACTTTAGGGTTATATACTTCTAAGGGAGAATTATATAGGTATTTATGAACCCATATAGACAGTAAAATGTCATGGTGACAAAATAATGTGTAACAAGAACATAAAAATAAAAGAAAATCTTATAGACACAAAATAGGAAAACATTCAAAGAAGAAAAGTTTAACTCCGTAGAAGATAATGGTTCTTTAGAAGAGAGTGATGAATATTTTTTGAAATTAAAAAAGAATAATTCATCTTCATAGACATGGATATAAATAATTTTAATGGATAAAATGAATAAAACCAGAAAGAGAAAATAAATTTTGAAGAAGAAGACATTAACGGGGAAGTCAATCTTGACGGAGAACTTGTTAGTTCCCTTGAAGAAATAAATAGGCTCAAAGGAAATATTAAAACGTACAAGGAAATACAGTATAAATATGAGAAGGATGATAATAACATTGATGAAAGAAGTTACTATCCTAAATACAAAATATAGGAATCAAAGATGATAGAAGAATATAGCTAAAAGAAAAAAAAATAATATTGGGAGAATCTAGAAGAAGAAGTTATTTCCTTAAGAAAAAAAAATAGAGAAAACAAACGTTTAGTTCAATCAAAGCTTGATATTTGGAAATAGTACTGAAACATTATAGGATATTCTCAATTTCCAGTCATAATATTTATAAGGGAAAGGAAAGCACAAAGCCACGTGAAAAGGAAAATGAAGAAAGACCCAAAATATTTGCAAATATTCTCAAAGTCTCTATCAAAAATGAAAATAACACCCATTAAAGGAGTTATAGACTAGTAGATATCTAATTTCATCACAAGAACAATAAGAAAGAGTTCAAAATATTTTTTCCTTCAAGAATTCCTTTCGCCACTTGGTACCAAAATCTCTTCCTTGGGTATTTTTTTTCATGTAATATTTTTTTTGAAAAAGAAATAAGTTTTAGACCTTGTGTGAGAGAAATATAGGATATTATAAGATTTTTTAAGTGGGAAAAATATATATATATATGCCTTCATGGGATTGACAGAAACTACAATTTGTTTTCTCTCATTTGTTTATCATGTTTAATTTTATAAGTGATATAACTATGGGAACAAAACATGTGATTGTAGAAGCAACGCAACAATTTATTTTCATAAAAAAAAGGAATAAGATGTTGTTGCAATGAATTAACAAAAAAACACAAATTAATGGAAAAGGAAGTGATTAAATTAGGAGAAGGAAGAATGTGGACTTGCACTATATGCCCAAAACAAGGGTAGAAAAGTATACATTGATAGTGGGTTTTTAAAACATGTGATAGGGGATTACTAAAAATTTCTCACTCAAAAATAAGAAAAGGGAGTTAGTATTACTTTTAGGGATAATGCATAAATAAAGATAGTTGGAAAATGCACAATTAGTCTTTATAATGGAATATTAAAACATGAAATGTCTTATTCATTGAAGGTATAAAAAAAATATTCTAAGTGTCGTTCAAATGTGTGATCAAGGATATTATCTCAAGTTTTGTTCTAAAGGATGTGAGATAAGAAAATAAGGCTCAAAAAGTTTAGTGGAAAATATAAATATGACCTAAAGTATTATATATTTCCCAGAGGAAGTTAAAGGAGAAAACTGTTGTATGGGAAAATTTGATGAAAGCTAGTTATGGCATAGAAGGATGGGTCATATATTCCTTGGAAATCCAGTAAAGCTCAACGAGAAACAAGCAATAAGAGATATGGAAAATATATCCAAACATACCAACACTAGTTGTAAGCGATGTCAACATGTGAAGTAGACTAGAGTTAAGTTGAAGGCAAAGGAGTACTAATCATCAAAGTCATTGGAACTTGTCCATACAAACCTTTGTGAGCCAACAAGAACAAAAAACTTAAAAAGTGAGAGTTATTTTATATTTATTTTTAATTATTATATAAGAATGACATGGGATACATTTATTAAAGAAAAATATGAACTATTTGAGAAGCTTAAAGCTTTAAAAGACCTAGTTGAAAATGAAACTAATATAAAAATTAAGTGCTAAATATTATACAAATGAGGTGAGTTTACCTCTAATGAATTCAATGACTTTTGTGAAATTCATGGGATCAAGAAACATTTTTAAGTGGCAAGGACTACACAACAAAATGGATTTGTAGAAAGGAAGAACAAAATAGTACATGAAATTACCAGAACAATGTTGAATGAGTCCAAACAACCAAACACATTTTCGGGAGAAATATTTACCTGCACAAAAATTGATATTTTGAATAGAGCATAGATCAAAGTGAACAAAAAAAAGAATCCTTCTGAATTATGGAAAGGTAGACCAACTACGGTAAAATACTTCAAAGTATTTGGAAGCACAAGCTATATAAAAGTAAATGAAGAAAATTTAGGAAAATGTGAATGTATTTAGAGGAAAGGACTAAAAATGATACAAAAAAAAAGAATATTGAAGGTGACAAAATGTTAGGTCCCTATATTACTAGTATAGTCCCTTATTGTTGTTAGTGTAACCCCCTTATTGTTATTATTGTACCCTTGTAACCCCCAATTTGTTATTATTGTGCCCTTAAATTATTATTGTTAGGTCGGCTAGGATTACATTGTGGGCCACTAGGATTACATTATGGCCCCATGGACTCCTATATATAGAAAGGAGGTTTTGTAAATTGTATCATCCAAGAATTGTTCATTCATGTAATGTATTGGAGGTTGCCCCCTAGAAGTGGCTTATTTCTAAGGCGTTGATATCTCATTTCTTCTATTTTTGGAGTTGGTTACACAACATTTGGTATCAGAGGTTTGGATTCTAGGGTTTCGCTGCTCCAAACAGGTCATCGTGGAATTTTCGATATAACTTTTTTTCTACAAAGTTTCAGAAGCTGAAATTTGTAGGGTGTGAAGCTGAAATCCTGAGGAAGCTTGTCTAAAAATTTCAGAGCTTGGTTCGCAATATTTTCGGAGATATCATCTGTGGAAGTTAGGTCTTTTTTCAAGCTCCTAAACAGGTCATCGTGGAATTTTCGCTATAATTTGTTTTCTACGAAGGTTCAGAATCTGAAATTCATATGGTGCGAAGCTGAAATCCTGAGGAAATTCTTCAAAAACTTTCAGAGCTTGGTTCGAAATATTTTTGGAGATATGATCTGTGGAAGGTAGTGCTTTTTCAGGCTCCTGAATTGCATCTAAAAGAGGTGATCGTGGGAAAAGTTCAATAACTCTCTCTCTGGGCATTAGATTGGAGTGCCATAAAAAGTGGTCGCAAGTGCACAGACTGTAGTTTATTTTCTATCAATTTCAGAGACAAAGGATGAAACAGTGACACGTGGCAAGTCGTACAAGTTCTCTCTACTGAACCAGTCCATAATTAGGTCATTGTAGGAGATTGGACACAACTTTGTCTTGGAGAATCCAAATCAGGTCATACCTGTGGCATTAAAAAGAAAATTTAGAGGGCTACTACAGTGCTGAATTTCAGATATTGAAGATCTACAATCACAGAGATAATACAATTTCAATACCGAGCTCCTCAAAGCAAGAAAAAGGTGTGTATTTTTTTCAAATTGCACAAGTCTTGTTTGAATAATCAAGTTATATTGATCCCAAGGGAATATTGTAGAATAGATATCAGTATTGGATTCTAAAATGGCCCCTAAAAAGAATTCAACACCCATTAAGCCTTTAGAAGGCTCTACTATGACTCATGAAGATGAAGAATGGCAACATGACATATCAAAATTACAAGAGCAAATTTCGCTCTCGCAAAGAACAACAAAAAATGAAATGGAAGTTTTTAAGAAAGGCGTGGAAACTAAGATGGATGGTTTGAAGAAAGGCGTGGAAGCTAAGATGGTTGGTTTGGAAGCTAAGATGGATGGCATGGAAGTGGGCATGGAAGCTAAGATTGATGACATGGAAGCTAAGATCGATGAGAAAATGGAAAACATGAAGAATTTTCTAAAAGCACACATGGAAGGTTTGACAAAGTTTATACAAGAAAGGTTTCCTAATGGTGAAAAGATAGTAGAAGAACCTCATGATGAGAACAAAATAAATGTTAATTGTGATTTCATAAACTCTAATGTTGGCGGGAAGAACCACCATATTCCAAAGATGGATATGAGGAAGTTTGATGGAAAGGATCCTGTAACATGGATACCACAGATGGAGCAATATTTTGATCTCCATAACGTGCAAAACACACAAAAGGTACGCATTGCAACTTTACATTTAGAACAAAATACATTTGTATGGTATCAATGGCTTTGCTCCCGTAAAAAAATTGTCACTTGGTCAATTTTTACGGAGGAAATGATAGCACATTATGAGGATACGAAGAGCAACACCTTCTTTAGCCAATTGATAAATCTCAAACAAAAGGGTTTAGTGGGGCAGCACATTGAGGACTTCCAAAAATTGAATATAAGGGTAACTAATATTCTAGAGGAACACATGATTGATCTCTTCTTAGGTACTCTAAAGGATAACATCCAACATGAAGTTCGTGTTTTGGAACCTGATTCATTGGAGAAGGCATTCAGGTTGGCAAGAAAAGTTGAATGTAAAATTATGGCGACAAGGAAGCTTACCACTCAATTCTATAAAGAAGGAAGTGTGGCTACGCCTAGATTTCCAAAACCTACAAGGTTGACACCACAACAATTGGAAGAAAAAGAGCAAAAGGGCTTTGCTACAGTTGTGATAGCAAATACACTAAAGGTCATAAGTGTGCTGAAAAGAAATTATTTTACATAGATTGTGAAGAAGAAGAAGAAAATGAAAAAGAAGAGGATATACACCAGGAACCAGCCATAGAAGAGGAAGAAATAAATCCGACCATATCATGTAATGCACTGGCCGGAATTACCACTCCTCAAACTCTCAAGATAGTAGGACAGATCAAGAAGAAAAGGGTAATAGTGTTGATTGATTCAGGTAGCACCCATAATTTTATTCATTGTAAGGTAGCCAAGGAACTAAATTGTTTCCTATACCCAGCACCAGAATGTCAAGTGATGGTTGCAAATGGAGGAACTATAAATTGCTCTGGAAAATGCCATAATACCAAGCTAACCATGGGGGAATATGTATTGACTAGTCCAATGCTTGCCATTCCTATGGGAGGTGCCGATGTTGTACTAGGAGTACAATGGTTACAATCTTTGGGGACGGTAGCTTTTAATTTTCAAGAACTTTTCTTGAAATTTTTTTCAGAAGGAAAGGAAGTCGAATTACAGGGTATTGCGAGGAAGCCAGGAAGGATAATAAGCTCTAATGTCATGAAAAAGCTTCTAAAGAAAGAACAACGAGGCGTAATTGCACAATTATGCTCACTGGAACTTCCAACATCAAAATCATCTATTTCTGCAGATCTCCAACAAGTCTTGGACAATCATTCCAAGGTGTTTGAAACTCCCAAAGGACTCCTACCTATTCGTGATCATGATCATGCTATTCATTTGATTCCAGGAAGTGTTCCTCCAAACATCCGGCCTTATAGATATCCTTACTTCCAAAAGAGAAAAATTGAACGTATGATTGCAGAAATGTTAGAGGCGGGTATAATTCAACCTAGTCAAAGTTCTTTCTCTGCTCCCGTAGTATTGGTACACAAGAAGGATGGATCATGGCGAATGTGTCCGGATTATAGGGAGCTCAATAAGCTCACCATTAAAGACAAATTTCCCATTCCCGTGATTGATGAATTATTGGATGAATTACATGGAGCAATTTATTTTACCAAGTTGGATCTTCGTTCAGGATATCATCAAATTAGAATGAAGACCGAAGATATTCCAAAAACAGCATTTCAAACTCATGAAGGTCATTATGAATTTTTGGTCATGCCTTTTGGCCTTACCAATGCACCTTCTACATTTCAAGGGTTGATGAATTCCATTTTCAAACCCTTCCTTAGAAAATTTGTGCTAGTATATTTTGATGATATACTAATCTACAGCAGGTCTTGGAAGGATCATGTTGAACATGTTGACAGGGTGCTCAAACTATTGCAGGAGAAACAATTATATGCAAAACATCCAAATGTTTCTTTGGAGTACAAGAGGTGGAATATCTGGGTCATATTATATCTCACGAGGGTGTGAAAGTAGACCCTAACAAAATTAAAGCCATTAAGGAATGGAAAGTCCCCAAGACAATAAAGCGGTTGCGAGGATTTCTCGGGTTAACAGGCTATTATCGCAAGTTTGTTAAGAATTATGGGAGAATAGCAGCACCTCTAACAACATTATTGAAGAAAGATGCATTTTCATGGACTCTTGAAGCAACTAAGGCCTTTGAACATCTTAAGGAGGCAATGTGCCCAGCACCGGTCTTAGCTACGCCAGACTTCACAAAAACCTTTATTGTGGAATGTGATGCCTCAGGAAATGGAATTGGTGCAGTTTTAATGTAGGAAGGAAGACCCATTGCTTTTGAAAGTCCTCCAATCAAAGGAAAGTATTTACAGAAACCTATTTATGAGAAGGAAATGTTAGCAATACTGCATGCACTAAAGAAATGGCGAACTTACCTAATGGGAAGACACTTCAAGGTAAAAACTGATCATGATAGTCTTAAACACTTTTTGGAACGAAGACTATCTTCAGAAGAGCAGCAAAAATGGGTCACAAAGATGTTGGGTTATGACTTTGAAATAATCTACAAAAAAGGAAAGCTTAATGTCGTTGCAGATGCACTCTCAAGAAAGAATGAAGAGGTGGAAGCATTGCTTTGTGCCATTTCTATTATCCAACCAGATTGGATAACCGAAACAAGAGATGAATGGAAGAAGGACAAAGATGTATGGACACTCATTCAAAAGTTGCAGCAAGATCCTAGTACATCTGATACATTTAGTTGGAAAATGATTCCTTATGGTACAAAGATCGCTTATATCTTTGTAAGAATTCCCAACTAAAACAAAATATTCTTCTGGAATTGCACACTTCTCCTTTAGGAGGACACCCAGGATTTTTAAAAACTTACCACAGGGTGAAGAAAGATTTTTTTTGGGATGGCCTTAAATCTGATATTCAAAAGTTTGTGGCGGAATGTTTGGTTTGCCAGCAGAATAAAGTGGAGACAATTAAGACTCCGGGACTTCTACAACCTTTATCCATTCCAAGTCAACGTTGGGAGGAGATTTCAATGGATTTTATCACAGGTTTACCTAAGTCCGAAGGAAAGAATGTCATCATGGTGGTATTTGATAGACTTACCAAGTATGCACACTTTTGTGCATTATCTCATCCATTTAAAGCAAGTACAGTTGCTACTACATTTATGGACAGAATTCAAAAGCTACATGGAAGCCAAGGGTTATTGTGAGCGACAGAGATCCCATTTTTACTGGAAATTTTTGGACATAGTTATTTTCTTGTTTGGGTACTCAATTAGCTCATAGCTCATCTTATCATCCTCAATCTGATGGTCAAACTGAGATAGTAAATAAATTTTTGGAAGGATATCTTCGTTGTTTTGTATCCGATAAACAAACACAATGGGTCAAGTGGTTACCTCTCGCTGAATGGTGGTATAACACTTCCTTCCATACTGCAGCAAAAATGACCCCATTTATGGCACTTTATGGATATCATCCACCATCGATTACATCATATTTAAGAGAAAATTCGAAGGTTCAAGCAGTCGAAGATCACATCGAGCATCAGCAAGAAGTTCTCCAACTCTTAAAGGATAACCTTAATTTGGCACAAAATCGAATGAAACAACAGGAAGATCAACATCGCAGCGAGAGAAGTTTTGATGTAGGAGATTGGGTATTTTTACGGCTACAACCATACAAACAAATGTCCCCCAAGCAAGCTAAGAAGGATAATAAATTATCACCAAAGTACTATGGTCCTTACAAGGTGTTGCAAAAGATTGGTTCTATGGCATACAAATTGGAGCTTCCTGCTTCTTCGCGAGTACATCCAGTTTTCCATGTTTCATGCTTAAAAAATGTTATAGGTGAAAATCTTCCAGTTCAAACAATATTGCCAGAACTTGATGAGGAAGGAAAATCATATTGGAACCTGAAGCGGTCATGGAAACAAGAACTCGACAGCTACGGAATCGATCAATTTCAGAGTATCTCATCAAGTGGAAGAACTTACCCACTGAAGATTCTACATGGGAGGATGAGAATTTTATACAGAAGCACCTGGAGCTACTCAAGTGTTGAGGAAAACACTTTTTTTGAAGGAGAGGGGCATGTTAGGTCCCTATATCACTAGTATAGTCCCTTATTATTGTTAGTGTAAACCCCTTATTGTTATTATTGTACCTTTGTAACCCCCATTTTGTTATTATTATGCCCTTAAATTATTATTGTTAGGTCGGCTAGGATTACATTGTGGCCCACTAGGATTACATTATGGCCCCATGGACTCATATATATAGAAAGGAGGTTTTGTAAATTGTATCATCCAAGAATTGTTCATTCATGTAATGTATTGGAGGTTGCCCCCTCGAAGTGGCTTATTTCTAAGGCGTTGATATCTCATTTCTTCTATTTTTGGAGTTGGTTACACAACACAAAAAGTATTGATGTCAGAGTGGATGAATAAATACCTCAAAAGGAAAAGTTAGAAACAAGTGAAGATTTAGAGGAGACAATCAGTAGAGATTAAGAAAAGGAATAAGAAGAGGAAGGGGAAGAACAAAAAGAATGATAAAAAAAAGGAAGAAGAAATAGAACATTAAAATCCAAAGAATCCATCCAAATCTGTTCAAAATAATCATCCAAAAAAAAAATCTTTGCTAATAAATATATAGGAGTTAAAACTAGAAGAAAGTTAACAACTACACCAAAGAAAGATTTTTTTTTCCAAATTATAACCCAAAATATTTACACACGCTAGTGAAGATGAGAAATGGCTTAGTGATATGGAAAAAGAGATGAATTAGATTGTGAAGAATGAGACATTAGAGCTTATGCCTAACCAGAATACTATAATGTGATCTACACCTAATGAATATTTGGAAACAGGTTGAATGAGGATGTACAAGTAGTAAGGAATAAAGAAATATTCGTTTGTAAAGGATATGCTCAAGTTGAGGGTATTGAAATTGAAGAAACCTTTGCTCTAGTTGCAATACTAGAAGAAATCAAAATGTTCTTGGCATTTGCATGTTTTGGGAACTTCAAAGTTTATCAAACGGATTTCAAGTTAACAGCTTTTCTAAAGGTAAACTTAGAAGAAGAGGTATATATTAAAAAATAAAATGAATTTTATCTATCAGAAAATGAATATTACCTATGTAGATTGAAAAAGTAAATTTATGGACTAAAGAAAATTCCCAAGGCTTGGTATTCAAGACTTAACAAGTGCTTACAACAACAAGTTTTCAAATATGAGGTACAAACATCAACTTATACATCAAATCGGATAATAAAAATACGTTAATCGTCATGGTGAATGTAGATGATATCATTTTTGGAAGTGGTGTTTCTAAAATGAGCCAAAGGTTTGTATAAGAAATGTAAGAATAATTTCCAATGACCATGCTTGGATAACTGTCATTCTTTCTAGTTTTGAAAGTTTTTAAATCTAACAAAGGCATATTCATTTCATAAAATAAGTACATAAAAGATATGTCAAATAAATATAGAATGGATAATTTTCCACCTATTTGTACACCCATGGTCATAGGATGCAAATTGGGAAAATATAATAAATCCCCAAAAGAAAGCCAAAATTTATATAGCTCAATAATTGGTGGCCTACTATATTTGACAACATTAATAATAGATATCATGAAATAAGTAGGATTAGTTTCAAATTTTCACTATGCATCAAAGGAGAGAAATGTGCAAGAAATAAGAAGAAAATTCACATATTTGAAGGAAACGGTAGAATTTGGATTGTGTTATTCAAGAAGCAAATACTTTAGTATAATATATAGATGAAAATTGGGTAGGAAATATTAATGACAATAAGAGTACAAGTGGAGGAGCATTCCTTCTGTGAAAGTGTCCAGTATCATGGTTAAGAAAGAAAGAAACTTCAATCTCTCTATCCATAGTTAAAGCTAAATACATTGTAGCATCAACATGTTGCACACAAGTTCTATGGATGAAGAAAAAATAGAAGGATATCAATGTACAATATGAATAATAAATGTCAATCATCTATGGAAATACAAGTGAAATCAACATTTTAAAGAAACCTATTCTTTAAAAAAATTATATTCCTATCAATTACCAATTCCTAAGAGAACAAGTAGTTGAACATTATATCAAGCAGGAATACTTTGCCAGCAAGGAATAGGTTGCAAATAATTTTACTAAATATGTTCCCATATAAATATTTGAATATCTCAAATAGAAGCTAGAATGTATGTCCCTATCATCTCATCAATGAGGGGAATCACAAGCTTAGGGGGAGAAAACCATTTCCATTGATGTCAAAAGGGGAGAAGTTGCAAATAGAGGAAGAATTGCAAACATAGAGAATTGTATACAGTGGGAGTGTTGTAATCTAGTGAATAGTATGCATTTTTACCAGTAGATAGACATAAGTAAACATACAGAAAGCATGTAAAGAGAGAAGACATGGTAATGGGGAGATAACCAAGTCATATATGTGTATTTTGTATTATATGTGGAATCACTATTACGTTCATATTGAAAAGTATATATATACTGATAAGATAGTTACAAATTTTAACTGTTGGATATACACATTGTGTATTCCATCATTAGTTATCCATATGTCATATTACAATATGTTACATTGAGGTTAGTTGATTGGATCTAGTAGCCTTTTTCATATTCGACTAATCGGTCAACCCGACTAGCTCCTTCAACATCTCCCCCACCCTCAATGCCTTCTTCATCCCGAAGAAGGGGGAGAATTGGAAAAAACAAAAAACAAGACAAAAATACAAAAGAGGATTTTTACATCAAAATTTATGAATTACAATTAAAAGAAAAGATCAATTTCATGAAACTGGTGGATTGGAGCTCAATGCTTTTGTTGTTGTGGTCAACATATCTGAGACTGACTGAGATGATTGTTTCATTTTTTTATTAACCTCTTCTTTGTGAGACTATTTTTTTGAGATGGAAACAAATTTAGAAACACTAGGTGCATAGAATTAATGAATAGGTCATTGTGGATGTGGAGAGGCAGAAAGTGCACATGGTGGTGGAGTTGTGCCATGAAAAACGACCTGATAGGTCACTGAATCCAATATCTACAAGTGTTCATCAAAGATCGACCATTCTCAGACTGCTTCTCAAGCTGTTACACTCGACTCTATAAGGTCATAAAAGTATTGCACATTGTCTTCTACTGCTACAGAGCCTGTTATCATGTGATTGAATTGTATTTTTTATCAATATTCTCCACCTGATGCAAAATTTGTTGCAGAAACTCATAGGCATTTGAAGCTTTATGTTGGGATTTATTTCCTTCACACAACGACTGATGATAGTGCTGCAAAAGTTGTGCACAATTTTCCCTCTCTTGTTCCAATTGAGTATTTATTGTTTGATAAGCTCTAGAGTTTGAAGTATGCACGACCAAGATGTCCCTGAGAAGAATTTATTGGACCTTTATCTTCAAGTGAAAAACAACCAAATAGAAAGGCCAATTATTCAGAGTGTTTTTTATAACAACCCTTTGTCAATTGTAGCTTCCAATGTCCTTTTTGTTGCTAAAAAGTCACCGTGGGCCTTGTGCAAATCTCGTGTAAAGTTAGGATTAGAAGCAAGTGTAGGTAGGGACTGAAAATTAGATACATTTGCATTAATTTTTACATTCTATTCAATCAACTACTCTACCAATTGTTGAATAACAAGGAGATGATCATCACTCTTAGCTAGAGCGAGAATGTTTAATTTTTATGTTGCCTAGTTATGGAACTTTAGGCAAGTCTCCCTTTCTCATTCTTGAGGGCATTAAAGCTTATTAGTATCTTTATTTATTTTATGGAGCCATTTCTTAGCAAATTTGAAAAATGGTTCCATAACCTGAAAGAGTTATTTGTCACTATAAAGCTTAATCTTGACATACTTAGTAGCGATATCGACAAGATTATTCTTGTCCTTGGTTGCTGAAGTGGCTATTGTAATCAAATATGCATTTCCTTGGGTAGTTGGGATAGGGGTAGTACCTGGATTAATTACAGCTGTTGTATTAATGTCAGGTACTCCTCCTACTTCTCACTAGTGTGACTCAGTCAAACCATGGTTTTTTTATGGTTGAATTATCCGATGGTTTGCTTTGACTGAGTTCATTCCGACGAATTATCATTAGAAGTAGGAATTGAGTTGTTTTGGTTGTTTGAGTGGTTATCCTCACTCTGGTTTACTTTCAACTGGGACTTGTCTTTCTGAGTGCGATCTGACTGAACTTGTTCTGCATTTTTGTTTTATGCTTGATCCTTGTCAGACTACTTTTCTCCTGATTGTTTTGCATTAGATTTATCTTTGTCAGAATCTGCTTTATCAAAGTTTGGTATGTTTGATTCCTCTTTCTCAGAATACTCGCTTCCTAAATGTTCCTCATCGAAATTATCTTAGCCATTGTGATTGTGCTCTTCAAAAACTCGGGTCAGATAATTAACAGGAGTATCCTTGGTTAAGTCAATATTAGTAATTGTGCTAGACTTATGTTTTCCTTGCTGAAAAGTCAACAAGAAACGTGTGTCTAATTTAATTTTCCCTTAATTAAATTGGATAATAAAATGTAAACTTATCTCATAATCACTTGTAATAGTTAACTGAGTGCGATGAACTCAGTTATCTCATGGAATTCGAGTTGAGGGTGGATAGTGAGGCATTCAGAATGATTCTATTTTTTTTTAGTCCAAGTTACATTTAGTGTATTAGTTTAGTGCATGAGAAATCAGTTAACTCAATTAATTGAGTTAAAATTAAGTTAACTAGTTGTAACTGATTGTTGCACTAGTGAGAGGTCAAGTGAATTAAATAGGATTTAATTCACATGCACTGATTTTTATAACATCATTTATCACCATCATATACTTATTGGCCTTAGGAAACCCTTCCCTTCAGACTTGGGTATATTTCTCAAAAAAAGTTTCTTAAAACCCATACGAGACTCTGCCCAGAATTTTCCGCATATACATGCGAGTCCATACATAGAGAACTGCGTATGCTTATTTAAACATTAAAAAATATATAATTTCCCTATTTTAGAGGCGGGGTTTATGGTTGTTCATGTAACTTAACTACCCCAGCCTGTGGCCTAACTATTCCCAACTGCAAAAAACTAATTTGAGGGAGTGTAAAATCCCCTCAAGGGAATGGCCTAAGAGATAAAGAGAGAGAGAAATATAGATATTATACGTTGTTGGAGCCCTATCCAAGTCTGATATATTCCCTGTGCCTCCTGCACTTCCCAAATATTTTTAGGAAACCCCTGTTTCCTTGAGATGTTCACTCACCCTATGTGACATCCATTGTGCACTACTCTTGGAAGAAGTTTTGTGAGGCTAGGGTTGGATGGATCCAGAGGACGATATGCTCGAAGGTTGTGGCAGATTTCAGGTGATCTCTCCACATTTTTTTACTGTACATGTCATTATTAAAATAAGTGCCATCTTGTTCCTGATGTTTATATGTCATTTATCTCTTATACATGTGTAATGATCTTAAATCATTCATTTAATATTGTTTTTATGGGATTATACATGATTTTCACTAACATCTAGAACATATATATGCTGTACAACTAGGTTTTTGTGTTTGTTCTTTGCTGTTTTGCAATTTCTAAAGCATAAAGAGTTGTAGGGGGTTTGCACCCCGCGAGATCTACTATAACTAAAGGATATACGGGTAAGGTCTACAACCTTTAGTTTCTAGTTTAAAGCATAGAAGTTGGTTAAGTGAGTCCTTCTTGTAATGGCATGCCCCTAATATGTGAATGTTTATCAACCCAAGACCTTAGGGTAACATTACCGCGTATGCTTGGAAAAATTTGAAAATTTGAGTTTCCAGCCTTTGTAGTCTTCTTTGTCTGTGGTGAACCATTCCTGTGGTGTCTTTAAGGTTTATAGACTGTATTTATGGTGATTGCATATCCATTTCTCTCTTGTTCTTGTGAAAAACTAGCCATTTGGTAAATTTCCTATTTTCTGTGATTGCAATTGTGGCTGAAGCACCAAGATATTTTTCTGAAGTTCTTGGCTGTTCTCACCATTCATAACAGTCAACCTCTGCTTGTTTGCTCTCCATTGCCCTATGCATTGCTTCAATTTTGGTTTTTTCTCTTTTGGACTATCTTGGTTTTCTTGATTTATTGGACTAGCCTTGTTGCGAATCTTGAAGAATCTCTTTTTGGTTTTTTGAGTCATTGTTTGCTGAAAGATTGTGCTACTATAATGAATCAATCATTTGAGTTTTGAGTTTCTTTTTGCTCATTTGGGTCCCACTACGAAAGTAGCATAGTTGGCTTGAGCACCTTGAAGTCATGTTGAGACTCATTTTGCTTGATTCCGGTTCTTGGGTAGTTTGTGCTTGTCTTCTTGAAATCTTTTTCCTTTCATTATATGTGAAAAGCCCAAAAAACATTTGTGTTTTCCGTAGCTTTTGCTTTGAGTTTTTTTTTTTACGGTTTCATCATATCTTTTGAAGCTTTTTTTTGGTTTCTAGTCTTTGGTTCTTGTCTTGATTTTGAAGGAATATTTTTCTTAATTTCTCTCTTTTGTATGAAGTACATTTTGGCGTTCTTATGCATAGGAGTTTGGTTTAGAACTAGCCTTATTTTTCCTGTCAAAAAGTGATCGAACCATTATCTTTATAGAGACTCTTTTTCGCTTCTTTATAGTTAGCATCTTAGGATTTTAATATCATTGGTAGTTTGCATTAAATGCATTTGAGCATTTTTAGTCTTTTTCATAGTTTTCTGGACCATGTGAAGTGTGAGTAACTGAAAAGAAAAATCAAATTTTTTTCTTAATTACTTTCGTAGAACCCATGTAGAGATATCTTTTCATCGAAAAGAAATTGTTGCATTTGCATGTAACTAGGTTTTCATTGATTTCTTCTGCGTCATCAGACACCATCAGTTTCACTTCCGTATACCCTTGAATTAAGTAACAACCAATTTAAAACAAGTGATATAATTAAAGGAAACTAGAAGTTTCTGTATCATTGTCATTAATCATACACCAACTAGCTAGGTTGTAGGGCCTTGGATTAGGTGAGTGGAGAGTTAACTCTCCAAGGCTGCTCAAACTGTTAAACATAGAAAGTTTATTAAAGAGTGAAATCCAACACTGTTAAGTGGACCGAGAAATCTCTCCTCCAAAGAGTCAAGCATGAGGGATAACACAAGCGGAGAAGAGAAATATCCCCTCTCCTATTTGCTGAATCTTGACCTAAGACCGTTCCGCCCGATTGTCGATATAGATTGGTGCCCTTAGTTGCCTATCCTAGGGACCACACAGGTGACTGAGGGGGGGAATGTCTATGGTACCAAAGACAGACGTTGCATCACTTACATCAGTACTTCTAGAGGGTGCCTTTGTGAAGCTTGGGGAATTTTACCGACAAAGGCTGTCGTTAGGAGGTTAGCGTAACTTTTTCTGTTACCTTCGCTAGTAGGCATGGGGCGTAATTACCCCAGAATATTTTTGGAAGGTCCTATTATTTTGCTTTCTTGTATTTTGGTTTCTGGTCCTCATCACCTAGAGCAGAAATACCTGGAGCTGCTTGTCTGGATATATATTAGGAACTTTTTAGAGTGTGCTCTTTGCTCCTAGATTGCTTAGCTTCTTACATTTTTTGAGTCTAAAATTAATCTCTTAAAGTGGTTGACCGATCGCCTCGTCGATTGAGGAGGCTTTGTGGGCTTTCTCCCATGAGTGTCGAGCCTTATTCAAGAAGGAATAGGAGTAATTCGATGGGTGATTTTCACCCAGTGATTTCGAACGTAGCAGAGAGTGATCCTCTGTTGGGGCTTGTTGTTTCCGTGGGTGGTTCTGGTGTCAGTGTTAGTGTATAGAGGAGTGCTCCACTCATCTCTAGAGTTTTATTTATAGTAGAAGAAGTTGAAGTAGAGGAAGTTCCTCAGCCTACTAAGTCTCTTCCATCTCCTCTTCCTGCTATTTTTCCTGACATTCTTCAGTACATCGGGCCCGATTCTCAGAGACCGGCTAGTCCTTTTCCATCATATCCCTTTCTTTCGATGATCACGACTGGGAACACTGCAAGTGTTCAGACTCCTCTTTTAGTTGAAGGAGGAAGAACTATTTCCATATCAACAATCACTTCTAGTGCTATTGTGCTTGGCTCTGGAAACACCTAGGCACATGCTTCTCAATCTGGTCCCTTTTATTATGGAATTCCCACTAGTGGAATTCCTTCTTTCTCCTTTTCTGTTGCTTCAGCTGTCTCCGCAACCATACCTTCTATGGCTAGTGGATTAGCTTCATTTCAATGGTTCCCCTTTGGAAGTGGGCATATCCCTCATTTAAACCCTTCCTTAGGATCCATGCCTTTCACCTCTCAAAGTCAAGGTTTTAATCCTTTTTGTGGAGGTCAAATCTCTAATGTTTTTTCGGGATGGAACCCTGCTTTTACAAGATTAGGAGTGGGGATTCAGTTCTTCGCTGGTCAGCAAGGGAATTTTCCTTTCCCTTCATTGAGTACTGATTAGGATTTTTCTCTGTTTGCAAATTCTTGGAACCCTTACCAAGGGGTTTCTTCTTCATTCAACACCTCGGTTGGAGGGAATGCTCCTTTGTATAGTAACTCTATGTTGGGAGGCGGTCCTTCTTCGAATGTTGGGTCGCAAGGATTTTCTTATGGCCCAAATTTTCTACGAACAATATTTGGCAACCTGGTGCCTCAAAAAATTCAGGTTATTCTTTTCAGAATATGGGGAATCCTTCCTATGGGGGATGGAATTCCGAGGCTCCTCCACGCTTACCATTTTTGGAAACGTTAAACTTTCCAGATATATTGGAATTAACTAACAATCCTATTCGGTATAGTCTAGGTTGGCCTCTGGTCCCCACCAAGCTCCCCTCAGAAATTCCAAAGTTTGAAGGGAATACTGGTGAGGATCCGATAGATCATATCACCACTTTCCATTTATGATGTTTGTCAAACTCCCTGATCGATGACTCGATTAGGTTGAGATTATTTCAATGAACATTAACTAGAAATGTGGCCAAATGGTACATAGAGTTAACTGGGGGCAGTTTTGCTACTTTTGGAGAGTTGGCTATCATGTTATTCAATCATTTTCAGTTACCTATCCGTTATGACGCTGGGATTGACCTCTTGGCCAATTTTCAATAGGACAAGCCAACTCACATTTCTGACCATATTCAGAATGGAAAAGAAGGAAGAGGCTCATTAAAGCCCAAATCCCAAATGAATTCCTTCTTGAATGGTGTTTGAAATCTTTACAGCCAGAAATTTCTAAGGACATATCCCTTTCAGGGTTATTTTCTGAAGAGAAGGCTATTTTTAGGGCTCAAAATATAGAACTGATTTATTCTCAGGGTGGAGTCCTTAATAAAATTTTTCCGAATGTTCCTCACTCCAAATTGGACTTATCCAAAACTAAACCTGGTCCTCATGGTGACGGGCTTATCGGTTCGATTGATAGTGGTACGACTAACCTGCTAAGTCAATTGCAGCAGTTATCTATACAATCTACTTCTTCTGGTCAGGTTGTGCCTTCAGTGTCAACTCCTTCCTAGTCCTTGGCAATTAATGATGTTCAAAATTCTAACCCCAAAGGAAATCAACAATCCGATGGGAAGAAGAAAGGATAGAATAACAAGAAAAAGGACAAGGGTGGGAAGGGGAATGCGAACAAATCCAACGATCATGTTGGAGAGGGTAAAAAGGATAATAAAAAGAAAGTGAAGTTTCCATGCAAGTTGTGCACTGGAGACCATCTTACGCACTTTTTCCCAAAATTCAAGATGTGCAGTGCTTGTTAGCTAAACATGGTTCTTATAGTTCCCAGGCTGTGCTAACAAACCCTTTTACCCAAGGGCATAAATTAATTGCTCGCGCGAATCCAAATACTGGGGCTCCCTTAGGGAGCATCCAGGAAGGGGAAAATACATCAAACATGTACATGATGAGTGCTCATGCAGATATTTCTATGAGATCTCATGATTATGGTGAAGCTGAGTCTTCGAAAGCTAAGGGTACTCCCAATAGTGCTGAGCCACTCCATATTGAGAGGCCTGCAATTGAGTCTATACCTTGGATGCTGAAAGGGTCCTCAAAGTGTACGACGATCAATCCTAATGCCAAGGATGCCTAGAACTACTCGATTGTAGAAGATCTGGCTCAAAGTACTTGTGCCATGTCTACGTTAAAGGTGCTCCATTCTTGTCCTACACAAAAGAGTGCTTTTCTCACTGCTATTGGGGCTATTGACCCAAAGAATTCTCTGATGATCACATTTGACATGTTGAATTTTAAAAAGAGACTTCCTCATCATATATCTTTTCATATTAGGTCAACTTATCGAAAATTCAATATCTTTTGAATGGTTGTTTATGAGGGCGCTTCCACGTGTGTAATGTCTCTTGCATGTTGGAAGGGTATTCGATCTCCCGCAACTGTTTCTTCAGCCACTCTTCTGACTGCATTTGATGGTCATTCTCACAGGCTGCATGGTATTGTTCCAGCTTTGCCCATCTTTGTTGGGGGAAAAATTGTTAATATCAAAGTTGAGATAGTCGATGCAAACTTAGACTATAACCTTCTTTTGGGGTGAAACTGGATCTATGAGATGGATGCCATTTCATCCTCATTATTTCGTATTGTTTGTTTCCCTCACAAAGGTAGAATTGTCACAGTTGACCAATTGGATTTTTCTCCCGTAGATCCAAATTCATATTTTGACTCAACCATTCCTTTGGTGAAGGATACCAAGAAACCTACTGAGAATCTGGGGGTTGGAATGTACACATCCTTTATGGGTACTTTTCATCTTCCACCTCCTTCGGTTCATATAAATGTTATTTCATCCTCCAGGGTTCCTATTCGGAGAGAGTTCTTCATAACTCATTATTTTTCGGACCCTTGGACCTTACCTTCTCTAAAGTCCACATTAGAAGAAGGTCAAGTGGGTGGAATGGAATTTCCTATGTTTGCAGCTGAGATTTATTGTAGATCTATTGTTGACTCTACAGATTCCATTCGAGTTTCTCTTTCACCAAAGGAATTGGATGGAGATGTGGCTCCAGCTTGGATTCTCAGTTCCTCTTTTGCTCAGGATTTCCTTGATACCACTCTTCCATATGAATAGGCTATCCTCGAAGCAATGAATGATATAGAGAGACCGTGGGATGATTTGCATCATCAAGCTTACTTTCTACTATACTTTCGAGAAGTTGAATCAAGTTTCCCAAGCCTTCAGTATTCTAGACATGTTCACCCAGTCCTGAACCCTTTAGCACCAACATGGGTTTTTTTTGAAGGGAACATGGCTATTATTTTTGCTACTACCCCGATGAACATCTCTAGAGATTCCAACATCATAGAGAATGTCTTCATTGGAGCCGAGTATTCCCCTAAATAAATTCAGACTTACACCGATCTCTTTCTAGAGTTTCAGGATGTGTTTTCTTGGTCTTATGAGGAAATGCTTGGTCTAGATCCATCTATTATCTAGCATGAGATCACGATATAAGAAAATGCTAAGCCTATTAGGCTAAAGCTTCATCCAATCATCCCTAGGAAGGAAGCATATATCAAAGCTGAGGTGGAGAAGCTGCTTCAAGAGGGTTTCATTTACCACATTCCTTTATTTGAGTGGGTTTCAAATCCAGTTCCTGTGGACAAGAAACAACGAACGATTCGAGTTTGCATAGATTTTCGGGACTTAAACAAAGCATGTCCTAAAGATAATTACCCCACACCATTTATAGATCAGATCCTCGATGAGTGTGTGGGGAATGAGATTTTCTCCTTCATGGATGGTTTCTATGGATATAATAAAATCACTATCCGTCTTTAAGATCAACATAAGACTGCATTTATTTTTCCTTGGGGTACCTTTGCTTACAAGAAAATTCCTTTTTTCCTAAAAAATGTTGGAGCTACTTTTCAGTGGGCCATGTCTTACGCCTTCCATGACATCAAACATATTATCGAGGCATATTTGGATGATTTAACTGCTTGTTTTCACAACAAAATTGATCATCCTTCTCACCTCCGTCAAGTTTTTGAACGATGTCGATATTACAAAATCCGATTGAACCCGAACAAGTGTGTTTTCGCTGTCACATCAGGTCAATTGTTGGGATTCATTGTGTCTATGGAAGGGATTCAGGTAGATCCCTTCAAGGTTGAGGCAATACTTCAGTTGCCTCCCCTGTCTTCAATTCGTCAACTTCAAAGTCTGCAAGAAAAAAGCTAATTTCCTATGGAGATTCATCATAAATTATGCCGAGATTACAAAGGGATTTATGAGATTATTAAAGAAAGGAGTTCCATTCTTTTGGGATGAATTTTCTCAATGCTTATTCGATGCTTTGAAAAAACATTGACTTCTAATCCTTTACTGAGTCCACCCGATTATAGCAGGAATTCCCTCTTGTATCTCATGGAAGCAGAATCTACCATTGGTATGGTTCTGGTTCGGGAAGATGATAATCTTTCTGAGCATGTTATATACTACCTTAGTTGAGGCTTGGTAGGTCCTGAACTTCGGTATTCTCCGATAGAGAAACTTGCTTTAGCAGTTGTTCAGCTGTTCAACGGCTCAAACATTATATTCTCCTTCGCAAAACATATATTTTGGCAGTGGTCAATCCATTTAAATTTGTTCTCAGTAGGCAAGTTATTGGGGGCAAATACAATCGATGGATTGTGATTTTTCAAGAATTTGATCTTGAGTTTATGTCTGCCAAGTCCAAGAAATCATTAGTTTTTGCGGAATTGATTTCTGAGTTTCCCTATGGAGAAGAGATTGTTTATGATGAAAATTTTCCTGATAAACATATTTTTCTCATTTCTTCACAAGATCCTTGGTATGGGGATCTCATATTTTATCTCCAGACTGCGAAGTTTCCCTTGACTTTTTCGAAAGATGAGCATCGAAAGTTACGTTACTTAGCCAAAAGTTATTTGATTATTGGTGACACTTTATATCGTCGCGAGGTCGATTCGATTCTTAGACACTTCCTAACTCTCGAAGAAGCTGAGGTTTTGCTTAATGATTGCCGCAGTGGAGCTTGTGGTGGTCATTTATCTGGGCTTGCTACAACCCAAAAAATATTGCGTGTAGGATACTTTTGGCCTTTGATTTTCAAAGAATGTATTGAATCTGTCAAAAAGTTTCATCCATGTCAGATTTATACTCGAAAGATGCGTGCTCATCTAGCTCTGCTCTTTCCTGTCGTCACTGTCATACCCTTTACAAAGTGGGGTATTGATTATACTACTTGTAGCTTGCCTTTGGCTAAAGGTCACAAGTACATTATTGTAGTTGTAGACTACTTCACGAAGTGGGTTGAGGCTATGCCTACTTTTGGGAATTACGGTGAGACAACAACTTTGTTCCTCTTCAATCAAGTCATTTATCGCTTTGGTATCCCTAAAGAGATTGTCATTGACCATGGAAGTCACTTTCAGAAAAGCATGATGGTTGAATTGGCTCTGAAATTAGGTTTTAGGTAGGAGCATTCATCTCCTTATTATACTCGGGACAATGGGCAAGTTGAAGCCGTGAAAAAATCCTTTAAGACAATTCTTCAATGGACGATTGATAAATCCAGTTCCAATTGGCATATTATGTTGTATCCTGCACTTTGGGCATATTGGATGTCAGTTAAAACTACAACTAATTTTACTCCGCTTCAACTGGCTTATGGGTTGGAACCTATCTTTCCTATTGAATGTGAAATTCCCTCTCTTAAGTTAGCAGTTGCTCTTCTTCCTGACACTTCCAGTCTCGAAGAATGCCTTCTTCATCTGGAACATCTTGATGAGCAGCATCGAGATGCATTTACGATGAATGAGGCACATAAGAAATGGGTAAAGGGTTAGTACGATAAGGCAGTCAAACCAAGGGTTTTCTATGAAGGCAACCTTGTCTTGGTTTACGCCCAAGAGAAGGACGCCTTGGGGGTAGGCAAGTTCAAATCTATGTGGTATGGCCCCTTTATCATCAAAAAGGTCCTGAAGAAAGGAGCCTATGCCTTGATTGATTTTGATGGAAATGAGTTGGCGAAGCCTAGAAATGGGATCTACTTGAAAAAGTATTATGCCATAGGCACCCAGTCTCATGGTACTCCTACTACTCGTCTCTGGACAACCTCCGTTAGGTCCTCTATAGCAGCCATAGCCACTTGGAGAGTCAAATTCTCCAAGTTTCTTTTTACTACATGGAGTGTCTTATCAGGGTCTTTTGCAGCTGCCTCACCTCTATGGTGCTTATGCCTTGGGTATCCCTTAGGCCTTATTAGTCCCATGTATGAATCATGATCATCATAATTTTTTAAGTAATTTAGTCCAATCAAAAACATTTTTTCATTTTTATACTTTGAAAAAATAATAAAAAAAATCATATAATCAAAAATCAAAAAATGCAATCTCACTGAATGCGCCCCATGTTGCACCGGGTGGTAGGACTAGATCTGGATCTCCACGAAATTCCATCCCAACATAGGGATAACCTTCCACTGTGATGAATTTTTCTTCCCACCATTGGAAAAACTCATCATCCCAAATGGTTCGAGGAACCTCCCCCCTAATCTCTTCATCAGATCTTCCCATCGAGCTATTCTTGGATCTCTCAGGTTGTTGATAGTTGAGATGAACTTGGGCCAAAGCCCCGGGACCCTCTCGAAGAAGAATGTCAACAATATTGTACCATACCCAAAGTGTTTAGTCTTTGCTTTCTGGATTGAATTCAATTTATTTTTCATATTTCTCAGCAAGGCTGTGCACCAATCAAAGAGATGAATGGGGCATTCTACTTCTATGCTCATTTGTGTCCTTGAAGCCTAATGTAGAGAAGTTGATCCTGCTACCCTGCCAATGGTAAAGAGAAGGATCTTCATGTATAAATCCTTCATATCTCTGATAGGAATTTGAGTTCCTACCTTCTATGCATTGTCTATGCAATATACTTGGACATAATCCTCTATGATAAGCCCTCCAACAGGATTTTCATGCAAGTCTACTGGGTCTCCCCTTCGAGAGAGTCCAGTAATGAAGTATATATCTTCCACTTCTATGCATAGTGGCATCTGATCAATTATGAAACAATATTCTTCTGGTTCTCAATGATCAACTAGAATTTGAAGCAAACAAACATTGCTTTTCATATTGGTCATTTTGAAAATTTTGAGCAATCCGCAATTCTAGATAATATCTAAGGAAGTTTTATCCTCCATCACCTCATTGTCAATTTCACTATGCTCATGCTCTCTCCAGCTGATGGACATCCTGGGAAAAATCATTAAATGGTTGATTAGATACAAGTTTTAAATTTTTGCTCCGCGCATACGTGACCTCGCTTGTACATAGTCGTGTATCATACACAGGTTTGTTCACACGAACCTGCGTATGCGCAGAGGGTTTCAATAAAAATATATTTTCATGGTACTCCTACCACCCGTCTCTGGATAGCCTCCATTAGGTCCTCTATAGCGGCCATAGGCACTTGGTGAGTAAAACTCTCCAAGTTTCTTTGTACTGCATGGAGTGTCCTACCAGGGTCTTCTGCACCCGCCTCACCTCTGTGGTGCTTATGCCTTGGGTATCCCTCTGACCTTATTAGTCCCATGTCTGCATCATGATCATCATAATTTTGTAAGTCATTTAGTCCAACCAAAAACATTTTTTCATTTTTATACTTTGAAAAAATCATTAAAAAAATCATATAATCAAAAATCAAAAAATGCAATCTCACCGATTACGCCCCATGTTGCACTAGGTGGTAGGACTAGATCTAGATCTGCATGAAAGTCCATCCCAACATAGGGATAATATTCCACTGTGATGATTTTTTCTTCCCACCATTGGAAAAACTCATCATCCCAAGTGGTTCGGGGAACCTCCCCCCTAATCTCTTCATCAGATCTGCCCATCGAGCTATTCTTGGATCTCTTGGGCTGTTGATAGTTGAGATGAACTTGGGTCGAAGCCTTGGGACCCTCTCGAATAAGAATGTCAGAAATATTATACCATACCCAAAGTGTTTAGTCTTTGCTTTCCAGATTGAATTCAATTTCTTTTTCATATTTATCAGCAAGGTTGTGCACCAATCAAAGAGATGAACCAATCATTCTACTGTTATGCTCATTTGTGTCCTTGAAGCCTGATGTAGAGAAGATGATCTTGCTACCCTGCCACTGGTAAAGAGAAGGATCTTCATGTATAAATCCTTCAGATCTCTGATAGGAATCTAAGTTCCTACCTTCTGTGCATTGTCTACGCAATAGACTTGGACATAATCCTCTACGGTAAGCCCTCCAGCAGGCTTTCTGTGTAAGTCTACTGGGTCTCCCCTTCGAGAGAGTCTAGTAATGAAGTATATATCTTCCACTTCTATGCATAGTGGCATCTGATCAATTATGAAACAATATTCTTCCGGTTCCCAATGATCAACTAGAATTTGAAGCAAATGAACATTTCTTTTCATATTGGTCATTTTGAAAATTTTGAGCAATCCGCAATTTTGAAGAATATCTAAGGAAGTTTGATCCTCCATCACCTCATTGTCAATTGCACTATGCTCACACTCTCTCCAGCTGATGGACATCCTGGGAAAAATCATTAAATGGCTGATTAGATACAAGTTTTAAATTTTTTCTCTGTGCATACGCGACCTCGCTTATACACAGTCGCGTATCATACACAGGTTCGTTCACACGAACCCGCGTATGCGTAGAGGGTTTCAATAAAAATATATTTTCGTGGTACTCCTACCACCCATCTCTAGACAGCCTCCGTTAGGTCCTCTATAAACACTGTTACCGATGAAATAGGTAACCTGACCTCAAAACGGGAACTCTAGCCCAAAAAGACTCAAAAAACATGAAAAAACACCCCAAAAACAAAAAATGTGTATTCTAGAGCGCACTTAGTTTTTTTTGAAGGTCAAATTTCAACATTTTATAAAATAATGCTAAAAACAAAATTGTTTCTTAAAAAAAGGATTGAAAAAACACCCTCAAAACAAAACCAGTTAATGCTGGAATAACAAAAAAAAAATTGTGTCATATTTTTGACATTTAAAAAAATAGAAATAAGATTCTTTAATTTTTAAAATTCAAACATTAAAAAAAACCTAAAATTTAAGAAAAAAATAAATTTAAAAAATAAAAACATTTTAAAACTTAAAATTTAAAAATATATAGGAATACAAAAATAAAAATAAAAACAAAATAAAAATTTTAATTCAAACATTAAAAACTCAAAAATTTAAGGAAAAAAAAAATAAAAAAAAATTAAAGATTAAAATTTCAATATATATAGAAATAAAAAAATAAAAATAAAAACAAAATAAAAATATTAAATTAAAAAAAAAAAGAGTTGAAAAAAAAAAGAAATTATAAAAAATAAAATATAGAAATTAAATTTAAAAAAGAAAAAGAAAATGTTTATTACATTTAAAAAAAATATATAATTCTAAAATAAAAAATTAAATTTAAAGAAATGTATTAATTTAAAAAAATAAAAGTAAAAATAAAAAAAACATTATTTAAATTAAAAGTAAAAAAATGAAAAATAAAATACAATAAAAATATTAAATTTAAAAAAATATATATTAAAAAAACAAATAAATTTTAAAAAATAAATTAAATTTAAATTATAAAAAATAATATATATATATATATATATATATATATATATATATATATATATATATATATGAACTTAAATTAAAAATATATATTAGATCATTAAATTAAAAAATATTAATATTAAAATAACAAATTAAATTTAAAAAAAAAATATTAAATTTTAATAAATAAATGAATAAACAAATAAATTTTGAAATAAAAAATAAATTTTAAATATAAATAAAAAAAACATTTTTAAAATAAAAAGTTACAAAACTTTTAAAATCAATTAAAATTGAAAAATTGAAAAAAAATAAAAATTAAATAAAATATATTAAATAAAAAATTAAATAAAAAAACAAATTAATTTAAAAATATTAAGTTTAATTAAAAAAAAAACTAATTTTAAATACACAATTTTAATTGAAATAAAAAAATATAAATTTTTTATGTAATTAAAAAATTAATAATAAAAAATTAAAAAATTAAAAAAATATTACATTCAAATAAATAAATAAATTAAAATACTAAATTTACTAAATTTTAAAAAATTAAATGAAAAAAATAAATATAAAATTTAATAATAAAAAAAAAACATGAAAAAATTAAATAAAAAAACAATTAAATAAAAAAAAAAAACAAAATTTAATAAAAATTACTAACAAAATTTAGAAAAAAAAAAAAAAATTTAAAACTAAAAAATGAATAGAATTTTAAAAAAAATTAAAAAAAAATTAAAAATTTTTTGAATTAAAAAACAGTATTAAAAATAATTAAAAATTAAAAGAAAAGAGAATTTTTCGACCGTGGTGGCGCGCCACCTGCTCGCTCAGTGGCGCAGGTTGGCTGCCAGAAAGGTGAGGTCGCATGCGGGCCTCGCCCTCGCCTAGCGCATCGCCCTTGCCGCTACTTGTGTGGGAGGCTGACCCGCAACCGCTCCTGCCCGGAGGACACCTCGGGACCGCGACGCGATGGCGGAGGCGTCTCGACCGCTTCCGGCCACGAGGGTGACCCCCGACCCGCTCGCTCAGTGGCGTGAAAGCCGCCCGCCTGGGCGGGGCGAGGGCACGCATGCGCCTCCGCCGCCACGGTCGACCTCCGTGGCCACCTAGGTGGGAGACCGATTGGCGGCGCCACCACGATCAAAAATTTCTTATATATATATATATATATATATATATATATTTTTTTTTTTTTTTTTTTAATTTGATTTTTTTTTTTAAATTCAAAAAATTTAAATTTTTTTATTTTTTATTTTTTTAGTTCAAATTTTTTATTTTAAATTTAATTTGTTTTAATTTTAAATTTTTTTTTTTAATTTTGTTTTTAAATTTAATATTTTAGGTTAATTACTTTTTAAAATTTAAAATTTATTTATTAAATTTTAATTTAATTAAATTTTTTTTTTAATCTTTTAGTTTATTTAGTTTTTCATTTTTAAAATGTATAAATTGTTTCATTTAAAAAAAAAAAAGTAAATTTATGGATATTTGTTTTTTAATTATTTGCATGTGGTTTTTTTTAATTTTTTTGTTTTTTAATGATAGTTTTTTTTATTTTAATTTTCTTTTTCAATTTTATTTTATTTATTTATTTATTTTTTTTAATTTTAAAATTTGTATTTTTTTTCTTGTTATTATTATTTTTTTAATTTAAATTTTTAATTTTTTTTTTTTTTTGTATTTTTTTTTTATCTAAATTTTAATTTTGTAATTTAAATTATTTTTAAATTTTCTATCTATTTATTTATTTATTTTTTTAAACAATATGGTTTTTTTTAATAACTTAGAAAAAAATGTTTTTGATGTTTTATTTTTTTGGTTAATTTTTGTTTTTTCTCTAAATTATGTGTTTTTTTTTCAAATTTTGTCATTTCTTTTGATATAATTTTCGAATATTTTTGTTATTTATTTATTTCTGTTTAAATTTTTTATTTTTACGAGTTAATTTTTTTTATTTTTACATTTTTATTGTTTTTATATATATATTTTTAATCTAAGTTTTGTGTTTTATTACCAACATGAAAATCACCACTCTAAAAAAAAAAGGTTGATGTTGCATCAATACGTTTCAAAATTAGCATGAAAATCACCACTCTAAAAAAAAAGAAGTTGATGCTGCATCAATACGTTTCAAAATTAGCATGAAAATCACTAACATTTTAAAACAAATATTCATACTTCATAAATAAAAATATAAGAGTGTCAAAAATGTGCACAAAAAAAAAGGGGGTGATTCTGCATCACCACTTTTCAAAATCGGGTGCTTTTTATGCTACCAAAAAAAAGTAGGTAACAGTGCAGTTACCTATTTCATCGGTAATAGTGTTTATAGCGACCATAGGCACTTGGCGAGTCAAACTCTCCAAGTTTCTTTGTACTGCATGGAGTGTCATGCCAGGGTTTTCTGCACCCGCCTCACCTCTATGGTGCTTATGCCTTGGGTACCCCTCCGGCCTTATTAGTCCCATGTCTGCATCATGATCATCATAATTTTGTAAGTCATTTAGTCCAATCAAGAACATTTTTTCATTTTGAAAAAATCATAAAAAAATCATATAATCAAAAATTAAAAAAATGCAATCTCACTGATTGTGCCCCATGCTGCACCGGGTGGCAGGACTAGATTTGGATCTGCACGAAAGTCCATCCCAACATAGGTATAATCTTCCATTGTGATGAATTGTTCTTCCCACCATTGGAAAAAATCATCATCCCAAGTGGTTCGGGGAACCTCACTTCACCCTAATCTCTTCATCAGATCTGCCCATCGAGCTATTCTTGGATCTCTCGGGTTGTTGATAGTCGATATGAACTTGGGCCGAAGCCCTAGGACCCTCTCAAAGAAGAATGTCAGCAAGATTGTACCATACCCAAAGTGTTTATTATTTACTTTCTGGATTGAATTCAATTTCTTTTTCATATTTCTCAGCAAGGCTGTGCACCAATCAAAGAGATGAATCAGGCATTCTACTGCTATGCTCATTTGTGTCCTTGAAGCCTGATGCAAAGAATTTGATCCTACTACCCTGCCAATGGTAAAGAGAAGGATATTCTTGTATAAATCCTTCAGATATATGATAGGAATATGAGTTCCTACCTTCTGTGCATTATCTACGCAATAGACTTGGACATAATCCTCTATGGTAAGCCCTCCAACAGGCTTTCCGTGCAAGTCTACTGGGTCTCCCCTTCGAGAGAGTCTAGTAATGAAGTATATATATTCCACTTCTATGCATAGTGGCATCTGATCAATTATGAAACAATATTCTTCCGGTTCCCAATGATCAACTAGAATTTGAAGCAAACGAGCATTGCTTTTCATATTGGTCATTTTGAAAATTTTGAGCAATCTGCAATTCTGAATAATATCTAAGGAAGTTTGATTCTCCATCACCTCATTGTCAATTGCACTATGCTCATGCTCTCTCCAGCTGATGGAAATCCTGGGAAAAATCATTAAATGGCTGATTAGATACAAGTTTTAAATTTTCGCTCTGCACATACGCGACCTCGCTTGTACACAATCGCGTATCATATGCAGGTTCATTCACACGAACCCGCATATGCACAGAGGGTTTCAATAAAAATATATTTTCTATGGTCAAAATTCCAAAATTTTGCTTCAAACAGGAACAAAATTAATGAATAAGATGAGTTTAAAGCTTACTTGACTAATTTGGCATGATTTTATGGTCGATTGCTCCATATTTGAGAAGAGGGATTTTTGCCACAAAGCTCTTTCTCCACTTCTGCAATGTGAAAATGATCAAAATGTGAATCAAATTGTGTATTTATGCCTAGAATTTGAAAAATTTTCAGAAATTTCATTTGTGCTTATTTTTTGAATTTGACTAAGGCTGTATAACAATTTGGCTTGTAAGCATTGGGAAAGGTAAATTTTCAGGTACATTTTGCTGAATTCGAGATTTTACTAGTTTTTCTTTGGATCCATGACCGATGACCTGTCATGGTAGGTATTTGATTTTGAACTGGCATATAGGTTATGGAATTCACTTTCTGTTGCATCTTTTCATACTAGCCTCCATTCTGATCACTTGCCATAGGGTCAATCCCATCATGTCATGAGTACTTAACCCATTTCACTCGTTGATTTTTTAATCATGACTTGGTGGTAGAGTCATCCTTTACATGGGCTTCCTAGTTAGTTCCTCCCTAGCATTTGTCGCCCATGCTGCAATTTATGTAGGCTTGGGAGTCCTCTTTAGTCCCGTCATGACTTATGCATTGAAGCTTCATTCTTCTTGTTCTTTGCTATCATTATTCTAGCCACCTACCATAGAGGCTCCCTTATGTTGTCGAGTTGTATTACTGCATTGCATGTTGACTACTTGTTTATCTTGGCCTTTAGTTGGCTTCATTTGGAATCATCTTTAAGCCATCGTTTGACCATGTATTTCTGTTTAAGTTAACCATGCAATCACTTATCTTCTGTGACTTGACACCTTTACCCATGGATGGAACATTCCTTTGAGTGTCACTTACCAGTTTTTGCCACCTTGCATTGAGCATAGGATTGTTCCTATCCCAGGAACTAGTGCATCTGTTTCACGACACTCGTTCTATCCATTATACTATAGCATTCTTTTATTCCTTTTGAGGCTTTGAATATGAAAAAGACAAAAAAATTAAATATTTTAAAAAGAGCAGGAACGAGATATTACTTCCATACTTGATGGCAGCTATAGTGTGAGTTATGTCGCCCTTGAACAAAGCACAAAAAAGCTAAGTCTTTTCTCCATTTGGGATGGTTTTAGTTTTTGACTTAGGAGAAGCCATAACCTTGTTTCATGAGTCAGTTCTCCCCTAGTTGGTTATCTCTTCCAATAATATAGAGGGTTTTTTTATGCCTCCTGCATGACAAACTTATACAAAGTTATCATTTGCTGCCATAGTCAACATGATTCGTGCTTTTGTTCAAGGGAAGTCAACCTGAGTCATCCTTTCTGCGGTGTCCCTTGACTCATTTTTTCAGTCAGCCTTCTTGGTCTTGTTAGTATCTTGTTCTATCACATCATATATTTGGTCCTTTGCTCGTGCTGGTTTGAGAAGGTCTCCACTGAATTCTTGCTAGTGGGCTTGTCTCTTATCGACTACGACATATTTCTCTGAGAGTAAACCTAGAGCTGCACCCTAGCCCTATTTACATCATTGATAGGTGACCTTGTGCTCAGCATTTGATCATCATCATGGGTCTTTGACTGAGTGCTTTCCCTTGTGTGCGACTTCAGCTTACATTATCACACCTGGGATTCGTGCAGTACCTTGATTTCGATTTGACTCTATCGGTGGATATCTCGCCTCTTTGTCAGCTTTCATTATTGGTTGGTTCATAGGGTTTCTTCTGTGCGGTAGATTCATCTTGTGCATGCTAGAAATGTACTTCAGGTTGGTTACTTCACTTTACTTCATCCGATTCCTTCCAAATATTGGCCTACAGGTTATACTCGCACTGGACTGACGTGGGATGTCTTAATGTCTTCCTTCCAACAGATATTTTCCCATTGAATCTGACTCATTGCTCTGGGAATAAGGTCTAGAGTACTTTTGTCAGTACCTTAGGGTTTGCTGTCATCAGTGGTAGAATCTTCGCTATTGATAGTGAGGATACATCATTTACTCCTGATTGGTAGATTATTTCAAGTGCTCACTTCAACTCATTCATTCACACTTGCTAGATTGTACTAGGGCACCTTGACACTCATTATCATTATCGGTGGGTTGTCTCACGTTTGTTAACAGTATACATCAGTGACCGGCAATCAAAAAATTTCTCACATGGTCAACTTCAGCTCATTTATTCCCATTGTGTAGAATTGTACCATGGTGATCAGAGAAGACCTCGGGTTTGCATCAACATGCTTTGGTTCACTTTGATAGCTCCTTCAGTTTTTTTCCAGTGACACCATCCACCCTTATATGTTGCAGTTTCATCACATTAGCATCTTATATGTTGGCTCCTGAGTTGCGTGTTGTACCATTTGTTCCACCACTTATGATTTGGTACTTGGAGATTCAGTTGTTACTTTTGTGATCAGATATCTATTGCAGCATCATTGATTAGTCTTCTATATGTGATACTTGGACCTGATTTTGATTTGTACTTCCGGGCAGTGATCAGATGATTCACTATGTACTTTAAATTTCAGCTATACTTGTATACATATTGAATCCACTCTATACTTCATATGCGGACATGATTTTATTTCACTGAGCATGGGTATGCCCGCCTCAGACATGAGCTATCTTTCTGATCTCTCTCATTGGTTTTTTGGCAGGATGAAATATGATGAAGTCCTCTCTAGTCCTCGCAAGGTTCTTTCTATGCACATAATGCATTTTGGCCATCATGTACCCCTTCTGACCTCATATATTAGGGGGCATATGTTATAGCATCATTTATCACCATCATATACTTGATGATTTATACATTGGCCTTGTGCAACCCTTCCCTTCAGGCTTGGACATATTTCACAAAAAACAGTTTCTTAAAACCCATACGTTACTCTGCCCAAAATTTTCCACGTATACACGCGAGTCCATACATAGAGAACCGTGTATGCTTATTTAAACATTAAAAAATATATAATTTCCCTATTTTAGAGGCGGGGTTTACGGTTTTTCCTGTAACTTAACTACCCTAGCCCGTGGCCTAACTGTTCCCAACTGCAAAAAACTAATTTGAGGGAGTATAAAAGCCCCTCAAGGGAATGGCCTAAGAGAGAAAGAGAGAGAGAAATATAGATATTATACACTGTTGGAGCCATATCCAAGTATGATATATTCCCTGTGCCTCCTGCACTTCCCAGATATTTTCAGGAAACCCTTGTTTCCTTGAGATGTTCACTCACCTTATGTGACATCCATTGTGCACTACTCTTGGAAGAAGTTTTGTGAGGCCAGGGCTAGACAGATCCAGAGGACGATATGATCAAAGGCCGTGGTAGATTTTAGGTGATCTCTCCACATTTGTTTACAGTACATGTCATTATTAAAAGAAGTGTCATCTTGTTCCTGATGTTTACGTGTCATTTATCTCTTATACATGTGTAATGATCTTAAATCATTCATTTAATATTGTTTTTATCGGATTATGCATGCTTTTCACTAACATCTAGAACATATATATGTTGTACAACTAGGTTTTTGTGTTTTTTCTTTGTTGGTTTGTAGGTTCTGAAGCATAAAGAGTTGTAGGGAGTTTGCACCCCACAGGATCTACTACAACCGAAGGATATACGGGTAAGGTCTGCAACCTTTATTTTCTAGTTTAAAGCATAGAATTTGGTAAAGTGTGTCCTTATTGTAATGGCATGCCCCTGATCTGTGAAGGTTTATTAACCCAAGACGTTATGGTAACATTACCCACAACAGTGATTTTGCAAGTGATTGATTATTTACTATTAATAGTTGCATGCATGTCAGTTTTGATGAAGACCCAGTTGAGACAAAGTTTAAAGGGATGTTAACTATCATTTGTATTATTATCAAACTGTATGCATGCAGTAATATACCCATAGGATTTCCCATGAGAATTGCATAGTTTTGGAAGGCTGAAATTCCTAAAGAATAGGGATTGCATTCCACATGAATTGTGAAAGCAAGGCAAGCTTAGCAGAGGCTGAAAATTGGCTAAGTGTTGGTCGATTTTGTCCAGATCAGTGTGAGATAGTTGTGAGAGTGCAACATACTCTTGTGAGAAGAGTGCATTGTAATTGTTTCATGATTCCTTGGTTGAATATACAATAGAAGATAGAGGGGTTTTGAGCAGCAAGTTTTCCCTGAGAAAAATATCTGTGTTGGGGATTGATTTGCTTCTTTATTTTATTTGGTGTGATGGCGAGTTCGTGTTTATTTTTCACAGTTAATTTGTATAAGGATTAAGTATCTCGCTTTATCATATCGCATGATTAGATTGAATCCATTGGTATGCATATTATTTGTATAATTTCTACATGGTATCAGAGCACAGGAAATCACTATAGTGGAGAACATACTGAGTTTGTGTTGGAAGACATTCAAATTTGCAAAAATATTATTTGGTGTGACAGGCGGATCAAGATGGATTTCAATGGCTTGAGATTGGAATATGCACTCGAGGGAAGTTATAATTATATTTCACGGAAAGACAGAATGGAGGCAGTGCTGTAGCACAACGGGTTGAAAGAATTCATTGATAATGACATTCCCAAGCCCACAACAGCATACGCCACTCTTCTTGATGATTGGAAAAAGAAGGTTGCAAAGGCAAGGAGGATCTTATTAGAGGGAGTTCAAGACCACATTGTCTTGAGTCTCCATGGAAAAGTGACTCGATATGCAATGTGGAAGGCTTTGAAAAAATTGTTTCAGAGTAGCAGCGACCACAAAAAACTGGCACTGAAGAACAAGCTCAGGAAAATCAAAATGGAGAAAGGAAACACTATTTTGAAATATTTAACCAATTTCATCCAATGTCGAGATGAGCTTGGGAGTGTCAAAATTATTGTAGCGGATGATGACTTGGTGAGTCTAGCTCTTCTAGGCCTTCCCAAGAGTTGTCATAGTTATCAGGACTCTATCAATGGGAGGGAGAAGCTACCAGATTGGGAGTGACTTTGGTCAGATTTGGTACAAGAAGAATTCAGGCAGAATACCAAGGATGTATCCTTATCCAAGGAAGATGATGAGGAAAATTTCTCCTTGGCTAGTAAGGCAAAGAAGGGGAAGGGAAATAAATCCTATTCCAAATCTTAGACCGGAAAAGAAGGCAAGAAGCATGACATGTCCAGAGTGAAATGATTTCACTGTCATGAACATGGACATTATTCCACTAATTGTCCACAGAAGAAGAATAACAACAAGAAGGCTTCAGGATCTGCAGAGGGTGAATATTTGGCTTCACAATTTTAGTTGGACTTATCACTCATCACATGCATGGTGTCTAGTGCGTTGGGATCAGTGTGGTACTTGGATAGTGGTGAATATTTCCACATGATGAGAGACAAATAAATTTTTAGTAGCTTGGAGGAGAAGTATCTTCAGATACATATTGAAATGGGTGATGACAGGAATTATAGCACTACCGATATTGGTACAATTACTTTCCAGATATATTCAGGTAAACCCTTATTATTAAAATATGGCATGCATCTACCGGGCTTGTAAAAGAATTTAGTTTCATTTTTTATTTTGGAGGATAGAGGATATGATGTGGTTTTCAATGAAGGGAAAGTATTCCTTTGTCACAAAGCCATAGGAAAAGTCAAGAAGATTGGGATTCATGTGAAGAATCCCTACAAACTTGATGTAGATGGTTGCAAAACATTGATGGGTAAAGTAGACAAAGTGGTGAGTCAGGATGAGGGTGACTTATGGCACAGGAGATTGGGCCATCTACACCACGGTGCTTTGAAGGTCATGCAACAGATTTTTATGGGGCTTCCAAAGGGTAATCTTGTGCAGATAGACACATGCAAGGGATGTACCATGGGGAAGTATGCAAAGGTCACTTTTCATGAGAAGGTGAACTGAGCAATGAAAATCCTTGAGAGAGTTCACTCATATGTGTGTGGACCATTATCTACAGCTTCTACAACAAAGCACATGTATTATGTGATTTTTGTTGATGATTTTTCTAGAAAGTGTTGGATCTACTTCATGCAAAAGAATGATCAGACCTTCTCAAAATTTTGTGAGTTCAAAGCATTGGTTGAGAAAGATACAGGGAAGCATGTGAAGGCTCTGAGGAGTGAAAATGGTGGTGAGTACATCTCCAATGAATTCAATAACTTCTAGAGAAAATAAGGAATTAAAATAGAGTTGATTGCACCTCATAACCCACAACAGAATGGGGTTGTAGAAAGAAATACCGGAACAATTGTGGGTGCGGCACGAGCGATGTTACATGATCAAGGTCTACCATTTCATCTATGGGAAGAGGCATGCAACACAATGGTATTTGTGTAGAACCGTAGCCCTCATCAGATACTTGGCATGAGTACATTAAAGGAGGCTTTTTATGGTAAGAAACCTGATGTTTCATATTTTAAATTTTTTTGCTCATTCGTCTATTGCCATGTGACAAAAGATTCCAGAAAGAAGCTAGAACCAACAACTGAGATTGGGATATTTATGGGGTACACTGATACTCCCCACAACTATCGGGTGTATTTTTTGAATAGAGGGATGACTGTTGTAAGACGAGATATAAAATTTGATGAGGATAAATCCATGCAATTGTCCCTTGAGAGGGAGCTTGATTTGCATGCAGATGAGCAACTCTTGGTTCCAAAGGATGAAAATAAAGATGTGGAGCAGCCACATGCAGAGGATCATGGAGTGGAAGAAACCACTCATGCAGAGACATCCACCAGACATGGTAGAAGGCGCACCACAGAATCTGATAGATTAAGACTTGATGCGACAGAACATGTAGGAGCACCTACATCAATGTGCAAACGGAGATAGTCTCCAGACAAGTTTATTGGATACATGGCTCTTATGAGAAAGTGTATTGTGAAAAAACCATCCTCTTTTGAGGAAGCAGTGCAACAACCAAATTGGGTTGATGCCATGGTTGATGAGTATGAATCCATCATCGGAAACACTGCATGGGAAGTTGTCCCAAGACCAGTTGGGAAATCAATGGTTGAATCTAGATGGATCTATAACATGAAGCAGGCAACAGATGGGAGTGTGGAGAAGTACAAGGCTATATTTGTAGCCCAGGGCTTCTCACAAGTTGAGGGGATTCACTATGAGGAGAATTTTGCATTGGTTGCAAGGTACTCATCGATTAGATCTATCCTTGCACTCTCATAAAAAATGGGGTGGAAGATACATCGGATGGATGTGAAGAATGCATTTCAAAATGGAATTATTGAGGAAGACGTGTACATTGGGAAGTCATAAGGTTTTTAGACCTTTGACAATGAGTCACATGTGTGCAGACTCAAGAGAATATTGTATGGGCTAAAGAAAGCACCTCGTGCTTGGTACACTAGGATTGACAACTATTTCACTGAGTTGGGCTTCACGAAGGGTGAAGCGGATGCGAACCTGTATCAAATTGTGGTTGATGGTAAGCTTTTGATTATCGTACTTTATGTTGATGATCTTATTTTTACAGGTGATGAGAAACTCATAACTTCTTTCAAAGAGGATCTTGCAAGAGATTTTGAGATGAAGGACATGGGAATCCTTCAATATTTCCTTGGTTTGGAGATATGGTAGCATGATGGGGAGCTATATGTCTCTCAAGGCAAGTATGCCAAAGAGATTCTTAGTAAGTTCCACATGGAGAGATGTAAACCCATGGAGACTCCTCTTCCAGGAAACTGGAGGAAGGAGGTTTCTACATTAGGTGAGGCAGTAGATGCTACTTTTTATAGGAAGCTTGTGGGTTTACTCATGTACTTGGTGAACACAAGACTAGACATTTTATATGTAGCTAACCAACTGAGTCAAGCTATGGTTAAGCTGACCAAGCTCTTTTGGAAGGCGGGAAAGCATTTCTTGATATCTCTCAGGGGCACTACAGAGTATGGATTATGGTACAGATGGACAGAGGGAGTGAAGCTTCAAGGCTTCACCGATGTAGATTGGGCAGGAAATTCATCGGACAGGAAGAGCACATCAAGAGGGATCTTCAACATAGAATCAACAATAGTTTCTTGGTACAACAAGAAGCAGAGATCAGTTGCACTCAATTCAGTCGAGGCTGAGTACATGGCAGCCATTCAGGTTTCATGTGAGGTCATCTGGATGAGGAAGATACTTGTTGGTTTTCTTAGTTGTCAGATGGATCTGACGGTGATACATTGTGATAACTAGAGTTGCATAAAACTCTCGCTTAATCCGATATTCCACGACAGGTCCAAGCATATAGACATCTGGTACCACCATCTTAGAGATTGTTTTTAGAGACGCATTATGTTACTTGAGTACATTCCCATGGAGGATTAGGATGCAGATATTCTGATGAAGGCACTCACTAAGAGAAAATTCGAATACCACAGAGGCAGGATTAGTGTAGCTGATAATCCCTTTCTTGTTGAGAGGGAGTGTTGAAAAGTCAACAAGAAATGTGTGTCTAATTTAATTTTCGCTTATTTAAATTGGACAATAACTTGTAATCTTATCTCATAATCACTTGTAATAGTTAATTGAGTGTGATAAACTCAATTAGCTCATGGAATTCGAGTTGAGGGTGGTTGGTGAGGCATGTAGAATGATTCTATTTGTTTTTGAGTCCAAGTTGCAGTTAGTGTATTAGTTTAATGAATGAGAAATCAATTAACTCAATTAATTGAGTTAAAATCAGTTTAACTAGTTGTAACTGATTGTTGCACTAGTGAGAGGTCAAGTGAATTGAATTAGATTTAATTCACATGTAGTGATCTATCAAGTGACTGATGATTTACTATTAATAGCTGCATGCATGCAAGCTTTGATGAAGACCCCGTTGAGACAGAGGTTAATGGGATGTGAAATATCAATTTTATTATTAGTAAAATTCCAACATGCAGTAATACACCCATATGATTTCCCATGAGCATTGCGCAATTTTGGAAGGCTTAAATTCCTAAAGAATAGGGATTTCATTCCATATGAATTGTGCAAGAAAGGTAGGCTGAGTAGAGGCTGAAAATTGGCCAAGTGTGAGATAGTTGTGAGAGTGCAACAGACTCTTGTGAGAAGAGTGAATTGTAATTGTTTCATGATTCCTTGGTTGAATATACAATAGAAGATAGAGGGGTTTTGAGCAGCAAGCTTTCCTTGGGAAAACTATCTGTGTTGTGGATTTATTTGCTTCTTTATTTTACTTGGTGTGATTGTGTTTATTTTCAGCAATTAATTTGTAGAAGGATTTAGTATCTTTCTTTAGCATATCGCCTGATCGTATTGAATCCATTGGTATACACATTTTTTGTATAATTTCTACATTTCTTATGAGGTTGAAAATATGGTTGAGTATCCTTCTTTCCTTTTTTAAGGAATTTGATTGTTTTATTCCAAATATTATCATCAAGAAAGCCTTTGGAATTTTCTATGGTGTTCCAGATCTTCAATATATTGGAAAATGTTATGTGCTTAGAAGGCTTCTTGATAGTAGTTTGTTTAGGCTCCAAATATTTAAGAATTGTGTCCAACTTCTACTACTTGGATGGATCATTCAATTTAATATTTTGAAGTATTTTCTGCCAGTGGGATGGTTTAAATTTGGATGGGGTATACTTAGGACTCACATGCTCTTTACGAGAAGACTTGTGTGAGCCTTTAGGAAAGGGTATAGATAGATAAACTTTGAAGGGTTTCAAGTAACGAATAGCATGGAATTCCTCCTCGTCATCAACATCTTTTAAGGATGTGACGATGTCATGGATATGTTCAAATACAATGGGTGGAATGACATATTTAGTATTATACTGATGACTTAATTAATAAAATATTTGTTCTGTTATGGGCTGGTAGGGGAGTTCCAGTGGGTCGACCATGAGAGAATTATTATACCAGAATTTAGTGTAGTCTAGGCCCAATTGAATATGAGATAAGGGAGGAAGGGCACGACAAACATGTTTGGGCACTCACCATTTATCAGAAATATTCCCAGTATTTAACATCCAGTTTCTAAAACTTTCATCACACCCTAGTGACAGAGGTTCCATTGACCAAGTACTAGAGAAAATTTTGAAATTGTTCATCATAGGTAGATCTTTCTTTGTAAAGTCACCTTCCCCAAATGGTGGGTTCGACTTCATAGCAATCCATATCAAAATAGAAGGGAAACAAATAGGCTTACTAGAGATCTATAAATCTTTATAATTAACTTTAATTAGGTCGGGCACGTGATCCTCCCAATTATATCGAACTCCAGATTTTTCTATTTCATTGATATATTCTAGCATGTTGAGCTTAATATATGAGGCTTGACCTGCTGAATTCATACATAGGGAAACAATCATGTATATCCATATTGCCAAAAGGTCCTGCAAATGAGTGACCACTAGACCTCTTGAATTTTTTCTGGAAGCCCATCCATCAAGTTCCGCAAGCCAATGACTAACATTAGCTATGGTTGGTACCTTAGGTCCTTTGTAAGGGAGTCCGGTGATCAAATGTATGGTAGTGTTAGAAATGGAATGTAGTTGGTCTAGCCATAATTTTCCATTGTGGTATATGCTCACTAGATATTTGGTGGCTTCACCTTCATCCCTTTAAGTTCTGCGACCAACGAGGCCCCCAAAATTTTGTGTATTCCATCTTTCTCCAAGTAACCTATCTAAGGATTCCATTGATTTTATGTCTTGTCTCACTTGAGATAAGCATCAAAATGATTTTCCTGTGTGGGTTTTGTTAAAATTATAAAACTGAGGTCAAATTCCACTTTGGAAAAATAATATGATGAACATAATAATTGCAATAGATTCCACTTTTCGAGAGGACCAAAATTGATCTAAAGAACACCTTATTAGGTTAAGCGGAAGTTGATTTTTGAATTATTTGATTTATTAATTTATAATGGAATGGGTCGGCCTAAGCACATTTGGAATTGGTTAAGTTGACCTTAACGCCAAGTGGACCCTCATGAAAGCCTATAAATATAAGTGACCTCAAGCTCATTCTAACACATTGATTTAGTTATCTTCTACTCTCATATTTGGTCTTGGTTCACATAGGTTTGTCGGAAGGAGTTTGCGCAGAGGTCCAAAATCACAGTTCCAATGCTAGAACAAAATTTAGCATTTATGTTATGTTTGCATGCACAAAACTAGTGGATTTGGGCTCTAGATATATTATTTATATGGACATGGTAGCAGTTAGGAACCTAAAACTACATGCATGCTGATGTGTGGTAGCAGATAGGGATTCATAGGCAGATTGGGTTGCACTCACTCATAACCGTAGGCACATAGTGTCCTAGTAGCGGCTAGGGACACATAGCCATTGGCACAAAGAGTTATGCTAGAGGCTAGGACATCAACGATGAAACTAAAGTACTCTGAAGTTTTCGCTTAGTGACAAGAGTGTTCAACAATACGCTACATGCAATGACAGTGCATTACAGTTCTCAGAATCAAGACCCTTTAGTAGAAGTATATTTAAGGTTATATTATGGATGTGCTAGATGTTTTAATGCATTATGAAGAAATGGATCTGGATATATGGATCATTGTACTCTTGTTTGCTGAATCATTTGATGATGATCTAAGAAGAATAATTTGCAAGGGTTTTCCCCATAGTGGGTTTTTCCCTGGTCTCGGACCAACCCTGGTGTCTCTATGTGTGCATGTTTTTCTTCCATTTGTTTGTTTATGTTTCGATGCATAGATGATGATGATGATATTGTTCTTTCTACAAAGTTTCATATGTTGATGGTTAATAGTGAAAATATGAATAATGATATAATTATATGAGGTGAACTTAATGTCTTAATGAAGAAAAGAAACTATGAAAGAAAATATAAAAGTAGCCATATGAAAAATTAACATAGTATCAAAGCTGGACTGAAGAAAATCCATGGAGATCACCCCCATGGAGACACTTTTGATGGAAGCAAGAAGAGGATGGTGGAGACCTAAAATAATTCTATGGTATGAAAAAAACCCTAGTGATCCAGATTCATGCAGGAACGCAATAAAATATAGAAATAAACACAAACATAGAGATGCAATAGAAATAATGCTTCATTTCATTAATATCAAATAATAGAAATATGCTTACAGACATAATGGAAATAAAATAGCTAGGGCACTGGTAGCTTATCTCTAAGAAGATATGTGGCGGCTACATGCCTCTGAACTGTGTTACAATGAGGCTCAAGGGCCTATTTATTATTGAGAAGCAATGGAAAAAACTAAACGTCCAAAAACCTAACCCTATGAGATGAAGCATCAAAACTATGGGCCCTGTTTGGGTAAATTGGTGTTTCAACTCCCTGGGGTTGTAACTTTGGCATACTATCTTCGTTTGACACACATGATACATCGTTAGAAAGATATATCTGTGGAGTACAAATGATGGCTATGAATATTAATTTGGAAATGAAATCATAGTTTTCATAGGCGCAATGCCCTAAAGACATTGTTTAGGGCCTCAAAATGGCACTAGAAGTTCAAGACCTGAAAAACTGCTAAAAATAGTAAGTTGTGCTGAAACTGAAAAATTGAAAGAAATGATGGTGGAATTTAAAATGGAATAGGTGGGTAGCCACCAATATCAACCTAGATTATTAGGGTCCCAAAACGTCTCCAGGAATGTAGGACCCGAAAACCTGCTAAAAATAGTAAGTTGTGCTGAAAGTGAAAAGCTACAAGAATTGATTGTTAGAAAATTATATATTACAGAGCAATGCAACACATAAAATATGCGGAAAAAAAAAGCACACAAAACACATAAAACCAGAGAGACACAGATATACGTGGTTCACCTAGTTTGGGCTACGTCCACCTCGAACAACTAGTCCTTCCTTTTTATTATCCAAAAAAATGAAGAGACACAACCTACAACAGATCCGCTGTAATATCCTTTGTTCTCTCTCACAGTCTCCCTATCTGTTTCTCTCTCTGAGAATACTCATACAATACACCGGCACAATACAATACCCTCATACAAAGCGAGGGATTTCCTTCTAGGGCAAAAAAACCTAAAATAAACATAACTTCTACTGTCAGATCATCCGCCTAATGAACGGCCCAGATTAACTATAAATTACTATAATTTTACAAGGCAATTTTACATCTGTTTTTAGCTTCGGGGGAATTGCCCCCGAAACCCCCCAGCTGGGGGGTCAACCCCCTTGGACCCCATGGGGGGTACAAGTCCCCCCTACACCCCCCCGTTGCAGGGGTGTACAATTTTCCTGGGGTATACATCCGGCTAAAACAAGGATTTCTGAATCAGGATAAAAATCAGGCTCCACACCCAACAATCTCCCACTTGGAGAGTGATTGTAGCAACTCCACCGCTACTTCATTTGCTAGAAAATGACTCCTCTTTGAACCTGGTTGTTTCTCATCTTTATCGTCATCTTTGAAGACCAATTGAAATTGAGCATAATATTAGTTTCTCCCCGGTCACAACTTTTGTTAGCATATCTGCAGGATTTTGTCTAGTGTGTATCTTTTCCAACTTCAATTGTCCATATTCCAATACTGACCATATGAAATGGTACTTGAGCTGTATGTGTTTAGTCCTGGAATGAAATGTTGAGTTCTTTGCAAGTTTAATGGCACTTTGGCTATCACTATATAATGTGCCCATATCATGATTCTTACCCAATTCATCCATAAACCTTTGTAACCAAATCATTTCTTTACTAGCCTCTATAGCAAAAACATACTCTGCTTCTGTTGTTGAAATTGAAATAATACTTTGGATTTTTGAAACCCAACTGACAATTGTTCCACCTACAGTAAATACATACCCTATAGTGCTCCTCCTGTCATCTTTGTCACCTACCATATCTGCATCAACATATCCCTATAGAGCAATGTTTGAACCACAAAAGCATAATGCTTGATTTGTGGTACCTCTCAAATATCTGAGAATCCATTTTACTGCCATCCAATGTTATTTTCCTGGATTTTTCATGTACCTACTTACAACTCCCACTACATGTGCAATAGCAGGCCTTGTGTAGAACATTACATACATTAAGCTTCCAACTGCTGATGCATATGGAACTTTAGACATATAGTCCATTTCTTCTTGGGTCTTGGGGCACATCTCCTTACTAAGCTTGAAATGGCTAGAAAAAGGTGTACTAACTGGTTTTGCATTTTGCATATTAAATATTTTCAACACCTTTTGTATGTACTCATTCTGAGACAGTGTTAATTTTCAATTTTTCCTGTCTCTAGTTATTCTCATACCAAGGATTTGTTTTGCAGCTCCCAAATCCTTCATTGTAAATGAGTTTGGCAATTTTCTTTTGAGCACATTTATTTCCTGCATGTTAGACCCTATAAAAAGCATGTCATCTACATACAATAACAATATAATATAGCTGCCATCATTTTTCTTTTTCAAATAAACACAATGATCAGAGTGACATCTAGTATAACCTTGTTCAGACATAAACCTGTCAAATTTTAATACCACTGCCTTGGAGCCTGTTTTATGCCATACAAGCTCTTCTTTAACCTACACACTAATTTTTCTTTCCCTTTGACCTCATATCCTTCTGGTTGCTCCATATAGATCTCTTCCTCCAAATCTCCATGGAGTAATCTTTTCTTTACATCTAATTTTTCAAGATGCAATTTTTCCGCTGCTACAAGACTTAAAATAGTTTTTATTGAAGTCATCTTAACAACAGGAGAAAAAATTTCATCAAAATCAATACTTTTCTTTTGTACAAACCCATTCACCACAAGTCTAGCTTTGTACCTATGTTTTCCTCCATCTTCTTCCTTCAGCCTGTAAACCCATTTATTCTGCAATGTATTTTTACTTGCAAGCAACCTAAATAAGTTCCAAGTCTGGTTATGCATTAAGTAGTCCATCTCTTCTTCCATGGCTAGCTCCCACTTCTTCCTAGTTTCAACCTGCATTACTTCTTCATATAATTTAGGTTCACCAGAATCAGTCAACAATAAATAATATAATGAAGGAGAGTATTGTTCAGGGGGTCTACTTATCCTTGTAGATCTTTTGACACAAATTTCAGGTGTTTGAGGTGCCTATTGCTGTTGTTGTGGCTGTTGATTATTATTATTTTCAGGCACCTTTACTTTTTCTATGATCTCATCAAGAACTGTGTACTCTTTGTTTTCTTTTTCCTGTTTCTTTTCCTGCAACTGATTCTTATACAAGACCTTTTCATTGAATATTACATCTCTGCTCCTAATGATTTTGTGATTTTCATAATCATATAAGCGATAACCAAAATTATTAACATCATATCCAATAAAGGTACATTTCTTTGATTTTGCCTCAAGCTTTGTTCTATTTTCTTTATTAATATGGACAATGGCCTCACAGCCAAAAGGCTTTAAAAAAGATTAGTTTACCTTTTTACCTGTCCATGCTTCCTATGGAATACCACCATCCAAGGAACTTGAAGGCCCTCTATTTATTAGATAAACAACAGTATCTATAGCATCTGCCCAAAATTGTAAAGGAAATCCTGCATGAAATCTCATGCACCTTGCACACTCCATGATTTTTCTGTTCATTCTTTCTGACACACCATTTTCTTGTGGTGTTCTTGGAATTGTCTTCTCTCTATGAATTCCATGCTCTGAACAGTACCTATCAAACTCTTTGCTGCAATATTCACCTCCATTGTCTGATCTGAGACACTTCAACTTATTTCCTATCTCAATCTCAACCAAAGGTTTCCATTTCTTGAAAATATCAAATACATTAGATTTATTCTGAATACAATAGATCCATTTTTTCTAGTTGCATCATCAATAAAAGTAACATTATAATGAGAGCCACCGAGAGATGATACCTGAGCAGGTCACCATACCTCTATATGCAAAAGATCTAATTTTTCGCTCTTCTTTTCTTTCCCAAGTCTGAGAAATCTGACTCTCTTCTGTTTTCCATAAATTCAATTCTCACAGAAATCCAAATCAACATTCTTCAAACCTAGCAACAAATTTCTTGATTGAAGAATCTTCATCCCCTTCTCACTCATGTTTCTGAGCCTATGATGCCATAATGCTGCATCTGCTCCTTTGGAAGTTAAAGCATTAGCAGAGCTAGAAATACCATTGCATGAATACAATGTACCAACCTATTCTCCTTTTGCTATTACCAGGGCTCTTTTGGTGACCTTCCAAGTTTTATCTGCGAAGGTTGTCACATAACCTTCACCACCTAAATACCCTATTGAACTCATATTTTTCTTTAGATCTGGAACATGCCTTACCTCCTTTAATAGCCATTGGTTTCCATTCTATTGTTTTACAAGAACCTTACCCATTCCAACAATTTTACAAGGTTTATCATCACCCAAACGGACTTGTCCAAAATCTCCTTGAACATAGTCATGAAAATATTTCTTATCAGGTGTGGCATGGAATGAGGCCCTTGAATCTACAACCCAAGAATCAGTAACATTTCAAAAGAAAGAATCAAAGCATCTTGTAACACATCACCTGTCACATTTTCTTCATGATTGTTTTCTTGTTGTGCATCTCCTTCTTTTCCCTTCCGAGATCTATAGTCTTTCTTTAGATGTCCTTTCTTTCTGCATTTCCAGCACACTATCCCCGATCTAGACTTGGATCTGCCTTTCCTTGATTTCCTGCGATATCCTGAGCTCTTTCCTCTTTCTATTTTTCTTCCCTGAGACTCTGCACTCAAAGCATTACCTGATGTCTCACCGGAGCTTTTCTGTCGCATTTCCTCGCTAAGGATAACACCGACAACATCATCAAACTTTAAAGTACTAGATCTGGAGAAATAATTACTAATGGCCATAACTTTACCATTCCAAATTTCTAGCAATGAGCACAGAAATTAAAGAGCCCTAAATTCATCATCAAAGTTTACCCCTACAGAATTTAACTGATTGGTAACTATATTAAAATCATTTAAATGGTCTGCAACAGATCCACCTTCCGACATCTTCATATTAAATAAACGTTTCATAAGAAATACCTTGTTTGAGGCCGAGGGTTTTTCATATAATTTCGCCAACACCTTAATCAAACCCTCTGTTGTTATTTCCTTTGAAATATTGAAGGCTACCAACGCCGCGAGGCACAACCGTACTGTTCCGAGTGCCTTTCTATCGAGAATCTCCCATTCTGTGTCTGTCATAGCCATCGACTTCTTTGTTTTTCCGCTCAATGGTAGGTACAGATCTTTCTAATACAGATATTATTCCATATGCATCTTCCATAATGGGAAGTTTTGGCCGTTAAATTTCTCAACCCTAAAATTACCATCTTCCTCCATTGCTCCCACTTGAACCAGGAACCCTTATTTCCTTCGAGTTTATCATCCAAATAGACCTTCGGTTCTGATACCAGTTGTTAGAAAATTATATATTACAAAGCAATGCAACAAATAAAATATGCAGAAAACACAAGCACACAAAAAACATAAAACCAGAGAGATACAAATATATTTGGTTCACCCAGTTTGGGCTACTTCCATCCCGAAAAACCAATCTTTCCTTTCTATTATCCAGCAAAATGAAGAGACACAACCTACAACAGATCCACTTTAATATCCTCTATTCTCTCTCACAGTCTCCCTATCTATTTCTCGCTTTGAAAATAATCATACAATACACAGTCATAATACAATACCCTCATACAAAGCGAGGGGTTGCCTTCTAGGGAAAAAAACCCTAAACTAAACATAACTTCTACCGTCAGATCATTCGCCTAATGAACAACCTAGATTGACTAGAAATTACTATACTTTTATAAGGAAATTTTACATCTATTTTTAGCTTCAGGGGCGCTACCCCAGAAACCCCCACCGGGGGACCGCTGGCCCCCGGACCCCACCAGCCTAGGGGTCAGCCCCCCTGGACCCTGTGGGGGGGACAAGTCCCCCCCACATCCCCCCGCTGCAGGGGTATACATCTGGCTAAAACAAGGATCTCTGAATCAGGATGAAAATCAGGCTCCACACCCAACATTGATGGTGAGGGTCCAAATGGAATAGGTGGGTGGCTAGCGATATCCACCTAGATCATTCCTCCCTCCTTAGGAAGCAATGGTTCCCATTGCATTGATATCCTCCATGAGATGAGGCAAATTCTGTTGAAATGGGTATTATATTTTTCGAAGATGTCATGGACCCACGGGTAGACATGCTGGATGCGTTTACTAAATTTGGTGTCTTTATTAGCCTCAGAAAGTACATGCGTGGATTATGTTTGTGTAGTTGTATGAGGTATGGAAACATCAAGTGGCGGTGTGTCGGGGGTCAGATCAATGGAGTGCTTGTCTTGACAGTATAGAGGAACCTTTGTGAGTGAGGATAAAATGTCCTCATGTTCCTCCATGATTTTTTCCATTTGCTGCAGCTGTGCAGGGGATCCCTGTTTCAAGGTTGTGGCCACAATTTCTTCTTTCCCCGTGAGTGATTTGTAAGAAAAATATATTTCCTGGTTTGGGAAACAATCTTACTGCGTTGTTTTACAGTAGTCAAAGAGATGACATGAGGCTGTACTACCTCCGGTATCCTGTACAGGTTATTTCAAAAAGTAATAATAATAGCATGAGGCCTAGATTCACACACAACATGTCGCCTCCATAAGTATGGTTGTCCGAATAATACATCAGTTACATTAAGAGGAGGAACATAAAAATCTACCTCATCCGTGAATGGCTTGATACTATACGGAAGACGACACTGCTGGCGAATGTGTAGATCTTTCCCTTGGTGAAGCCACCCGATGGTATACAATTGTGGGTGTGCTATGGTCAGTAAGCTGATCTGCTTCACGAACTTTGCTGAAATGAGGTTCTTTTGGCTTCCGCTATTGACAAGGAATTGTAGTGGAGAACCCTTCACCCACATCTGGGAATGGAAGAGGCGCTCCCCCTCCTTTGGATCCTCGAGAACCTCCCTCTGGATCTTGGTGGTGGAAACAGTGGCACTGGGATCTGCATCAATGATCTACTTCCCTTTGTCATTTCCTTTTTCTGGTTCTAACTCACGCTCAAAACATGCATCTGATTCAAGTGCCTTTAGTTCGGCCACTAGCGAATGTTTGGCTTGACACTCGTTTGTGCTACGAGTGGGGCTATTATGAAATTCACACCACTTCCCTGTGTCCTTCTATGACTTGTGGTGTTGTTTTGAGTCACCCCACTTTGGCATTGCCCCTTGTTCCGTAGTTTAGGGGCACCTTTCCCTTGCTTCGGATTCGCGGATCCAAAGTCTAGCTTCGTCTGCTTAAATTTATGTTCAATCTTGGCGAGATAGCGATATGTCGTGGAAGCAATGTAATTTCAAGGAAGTCCATTTCCTCCTGAATGTGTCTATGAAGATAGTTGTGGTACTTGAGCACCAAATGTCTCTCTTAATATTTAATACCCAACTTTGTGTGCAAGGTATGGAACAAATTCTTCAGTTCGTGCACATCTTGATCCCTTTGTTGTCGTAGCATGGTCCATTGGATGTACTTGTCCTCATAGCTCCCCACAGGGTAATATTGTTCCTTGATGCCATCTCGGAACGAATTCCAAGTGGGTGTGGCCAAGAGCAGAGAGGATTTTGTCCCGTCGTTTTGATCATAGTAGGTTTCCCACCAATATTTGACATGGGGGGGCAGCTTTGAGGAGTGCAAAAATAATCTTTTCTCGGTCGGAGAAATCATGGACTGAGAAATACCCTTCTAGAAAATCCAACCATCTATCTAGGGCGTCTGCATATATTTGGCCTTCAAAGATAGGAATGTCAAAGTTTACCTATACCTTGAAGGGAGTGGTGCCTACAGAATGGTTGTTGGATGCAGATGCACCGTAGGTGGGAAGTCGTTGAAGGATCTGAGCAAAGTTATCCATCATCGTGTTCCTTTGTTTCTTGAGGGCCTCTAAGAAATATTTTGATAGAATATCCTGCTCCCTCTTCTTTCTTTTCTTCCGCCATGGGAGGTCATCGGGGTTTACGAGGATAATATTTTAAGGGTTCAACCAGATCGAGCCCTAACTCCTTATACCTTGACCGCATTGGGGACATGCAAATAAAAACAAAGAAAGAGCAGACCCGCTCTGATACCACTGATCCAGATTTATGCAGGAATGCAATAAAATACAGAAATAGACATAAACACATAGATGCAGTGGAAATAATTCTTCATTTAATTAATATCAAATAACAGAAATATGCTTACAGACATAATGGAAATCAAATAGCTAGGGCGCTGGTAGCTTATCTATGAGAAGATATGTGGTGGCTACATGCCTCTGAACTGTGTTACAATGAGGCTTGAGGGATTATTTATTATTGAGAAACAATGGAAAAATATAAATGTGCAAAAACCTAACCCTAGGAGATGAAGCACCAAAACTATGGGCCCTGTTTGGGTAAATTGGTGCTTCAACTTCCTGGGGTCGTAACTTTGGCATACTATCTCCGTTTGATGCACATGATACATCATTAGAAATATCTATCCGAGGAATAAAAATGTTGGCTGCGAAACTTGATGATGAAATGAAATCACATTAGCCTCAGGCGCGATTCCCAAAAAATGTCGTTTAGGGCCTCAAAATGGCTCCGGAAGTTCAGGACCCGAAAAACTGCTAAAAATAGTAATTTGTGCTAAAACTAAAAAATTGAAAGAATTGATGGTGGCTTTTCAAATGGAATATGTGGGAAGCCACCAATATCCACCTGGATCATTAGGGTCCCAAAACAGCTCTGGGAGTGTAGGACCTGAAAACCTGCTAAAAATAGTAAGTTGCGCTGAAAGTGAAAAGCTACAAGAATTGATGGTGTGAGTCCAAATGGAATAGGTGGGTGGCCAAAGATATCCACCTGGACCACCTAGGTAGTTAGTGCATAAGGTTTTTTATGAGAGAAAACATGTTTTATGGAAAATAATTGAGATATGAAACCCTTGCATGATCAATTCAATACATTCAGATATAAATGAAGCCCTAAATGGGATAGTCTCTAGTAGACCCGGTTGTTGATAAATTTGATTGAAGGCAACACTGTTATGTGGTTTATGGATGGATCTTGAAGGTTGATTCAAGAGGCAGAGGATCATATCTCATTGAAGATAAGTATTCCTTGACTTATGACTTTACTCTTGTTTAGACTTATGGATATGATTATGATGATTATTTCTTACACTTCCTGCATGTATATTTTGAGTACCTGAATGTTTCTAACCTTATTTATGAGACGTGATAAGTGGATCATTCTTGAGGATCATTTGAGATGCAGGAATGAAAAGAAATATCTGGAAAAGGTAAAGAGGCACTTGATGAAAAGGTGACATGCACTACAAGTTGCCTATGTGAAGGTGCACAAGTATCTAAATACTACAAGGCATGCATGGCATGCAGTAACATTGATGGCTAGGTTAGCCGTATGATATGTTGAGAATGTCTCCTTCACAAATAGCTCATGCATGCATATGAGAGTAATTTGGATTTATGTTTCCTATGATGAAAAGTTTCACCTGGTATTGAACGATTTGATTGTGACGATCTTCTTAAAATACACTTATTTTTTATTTTTCACATAATGGTATACTTGATGTATGAAAAACATCTATCTCATGCATAATTTGAAGCAGGCTAGCACCTTGACTCTAATAGATGATACTATTGATGATGGATATCACATAGAAGGATAGCTCATTAATTCCTTTACATGACATTATTCATAATGCCCGTGATAAACATGATGGAAGCTCATGGAAAGAGCGTTTGACACTCTTTTGGTAAAGATTTATTGAATAACCTAAATTGATCCTATTGATGATGATAATCATGGTATTTGGAACCATGATGATAGAGGTATAGCTATGAGATTGATATTATAGATTTCCTACTACTTGTGGTTATGGAATATGGTGAAACTAAATTGCCTAACTTGATGTATTGTTATTGTGTTCATAATCTTTGAGATATGGTGTCACATATGCCTGTTGCGATGATATTTCCAATCTAACCCTTGATGAAAGATTGATGACATTATTTTGATGATCATGATAGATATGTGTTTATGATCTAACATATATGTTTTTGCATGAATCTAGTAAATAAAGGTTGATGACATGAATGAAAATGAAATTATATGTTCTATTGAAGTATGATTTATGGGCATATGACATTGATAGTGTATCTGAAATTGTTTATCTACAGCTGAGGTCTGAGCCTCACTCGCACAAATGAGGTCCCATAGGTGCAAATATGCCTTATAGACACAAAATTTAATTTTTGTACACGAAAAAATATTGTACTCTAAATCAAGGGATCTATGACATGTCCTGCCATTATAAACTAATTTCTAAAGTTGTTGGGTTAAAATTTATGATCACATAAAATGAAGGATTGTGCATGAAATCGGATGGTCACCTGGAAGATGTCATTTCTACATATGTGTTGCAAATATCAGTAAGATCTATTAGCGGGAAAGGTTCATATAATTGAACCAAACTTGTGTTTGTAGGTGATCGATACATTCTTATGAATATGCCATTATGTTTGAAGTTTTTGCTAAAAAAGTGTAGAAATTATACAACAATCATGGATATCATGGATTCAATCCGATCTAACAATGTGCTAAAGCTAGATATTGAATCACTTCTACAAATCAATTGTGGAATTAAAAACACAATCGCCAATCAGATGAAGCAAAGAAGAATCAATAAAATGAGAACACATATAATTTCACGGGGAAATGTTGTTGTTCAAAACCCCATTATCTTCTATTGTATATTCAGCATGGATACATGAAATAATTACATACAAATCTTCTCACAAGAGCCCTCCTGTATTCAACTAATTGTCTCACACTGTCCTAGATAAAACTGACCAATACTTAGCCAATTTTCTACCTCCTGAAAGCCTACCTTGCTTGCAAAATTCATGTGGAATCCAATCCCTATTCCATAGGAGTTTTGGCCTTCCTTGACTGTGCAAGGATCATGGGAAATCCAATGGGTGTTTGGTTGCATGGGTACAATCCAATAATCCTACAACTGATAGTCAACTTCCCTTTCACCTTGATCTCAACTGGGTCTCCACTGGAATTGACATGCATGAAACTAATAATAGTAAATCCTCAGTTGCATGTGAGACCATTGATTGTGGATTAAATAATATTTAATTCACTTGATGTAATATCTCAAAAGGGAGAATGCAGTAATACAAAAACACAATAGAAGAACTGTAATAGTGTAAAAAAATAATCTAAAGACACCATACAAATGCACAGAATAGTTGAGCCATTTTATTAATAGGATATGGATAAACTAGTACAACAGTTCTCAAAATATGAGACACTCAAGCAAAAGAAGTGGCCTAGAATGACCATGAAGGCCTCCCACAAGAGGGACTACGTAACTATTGGATTGCTGGAAGGAATATTGCAATGTTCCTGCTGCAAATGTTGGGATTGCAGCTGTCATCAAAATATAAAAGTGTATAGCTGTCAGTTCTAGAGCTCAAATGATGTCGGGATTTTATATCTGCGGTCTATGATGAATACCCAAGATAACCCAGAAAATATTTCCAGATCTAACAATATTGGAAAATCACCCTCTTAGGCCCTGCAACATATGTTCGCTGGGTATGCATATTTGAAGCAAGAACTGATCATAAGATGGTTGCAATGTGATACAATCAGATATATGCTTGAAGGGTTGATCCCTTCACTATATCCTCAACCTAGAAGCTCAAGATCTAGCTCTTCCTTCCTCCTCCACTGATTTCAGTTGTTGAATACACAATAACTGGGTTAAAATGCACTGACAAGGATGGAGGCTCTATGGCCTAATGCTAGATGTTGTAATGAAGCTAAAAAATGATGGAAATAATGTTCCCAAAGTTAGGAGATGGTACTTCACAGGATTTCCATTTGAAACACTGGAAACTTCTCTCCTCCAATAGATCTACAAGACTAGAATGTGCAATCCCTTGGGGAATTTTTGTTGCATGGAGGTGTGCACTGATGGCCTGAATGTCGGATATGAATATAAAACCCTTGGAATACTGATCTTGAAGCCCAAGGTGAAAGGATGAATCCTCCACTGGTTTCTTAGCTGAAATGCCAAGAACTACCTCCTCCTCTCAAACCCTCAAGAAGGAATGTGTAATTCTTGAACTGAATGTGTTGTAGAGAGGGGTTGAATGTGGCACCAATGCCTGATGATGTATGGAAACTTAGAATAGCCTTCCTAGAGTAGGCACTCGAAGTCCCCCGTGCGATAAAAAACATTGTAGACTTAGCTAAACAACTTAAGCATGCATAGAAATGTCCAAATAAAAATCCATATCTAAACAAATTAGAAATAATAATCTAAAGTGTGCCTTATATTATTGCCTTCATCTCCCTTATATGCTTTGTGAGTCTTAGATAGCCCTAGCCTACCTCATAACTGTGTTGCACATGTGGCCACTAGCCTCCAAGAAGACTGTATTGTCTCTCCATGTTCTCCACCATCTTTGCATTTAATTCCCACTCTCTCCATCATGTGTGCATTAGGTGCACAACTTCCTCCACTATCTCATCATTAGTGATATATGATATTACTTTTAATGCACCATGATCTCATTTGAATTCCTACATGATCTCCATGATATATCATTAATATGGCATGATCTCCACTCTTCCTTTATTTAAGAAGCTGCTCCACTACTCCATAATGCAGATATAACTCAAAATTATCCACATACACACATCAAAAGTGGATTTTATTCATCTATGGGGTTTATGGGTCCCTCCACCTTCTTATTTAATCAATTAATTAGAAAAAAATAAGATCTCTAATATTCCAATTATCTGATGGAAAATTTGAAATATTACACTTGATCTCTCACTAGTGTATCTAATAATTACAACTAGCACAACTAAGTTTAACTCAAATAACTGAGTTAAAATAATTACAACATGCATTAACTAAAGCACCACTACACTTCAAACTCTGTTACAACTATAATTACTTTGCATGCCTCACCAACTACCCTAAACTTGAAATTCATGAGTTAACTGAGTTTATCACACCCAGTTAACTATTACAAGTTATTTTGAGATAAGATTACATTTTTTTTTCCATCTTAATAAAGGAATAACTAAAATAGACATGCACCAAATTTATCCCACACTAGTGTAGGTGTTGCTAAGACCTGTGGTCCCACACTAATGTAGGTGCTGCTTGGACTTCCTAGTCCCACACTAGTGTAGGTGCTGAAATTTCTTGTTGAACTTCAACACTCCCTCTCATCAATAAAGGGATTATCCTTCACCCCAATCCTGCCTCTATGGTATTCGAATTTGCTCCTGGTGAGCGCCTTCGTCAGAATATCTGCATCCTGATCTTCCATGGGAATTATTGAAGTAACATTATTCGTCTCTACACACAATCTCTGAGATGGTGTTACTGGATATCTATGTGCTTGTACCTATCATGAAATACAAGATTAATCGAGAGTTTAATGCAATTTTGATTATCACAATGTATCATTTTCGAATCCATCTGAGAACCAAACAAACCAGCCAAGATATTTATCATCTAGATAGCCTCACATGTAGCTTGAATTTTTGACATGTACTCTGCTTCCGCTAAACTGAGTGCCATAGATCGTTGCTTCCTGTTGTACCAAGAAACTATTGTCGATCCTATGTTGAAGATCCCGCCTGATGTGCTCTTTCTGTCTGATGGACTGCCTACCTAATATGCATCCATGAATCCTTGAAGCTTCACTCCCTATATTTGTTTGTACCATAATCCATACTCTGATTTTCCCCTCAAGTATCTCAAGTCATGCTTCCCCACCTTCCAAAAGATCTTGGTAGGCTTAACCATAGCTTGACTCAGTTGGTTAACTGTGTAGCTAATGTCTGGTCTGATGTCAACTAAATACATCAATGAACCAACAAACTTCTTGTAGATAGTAGCATCCACTAACTCTCCAGAAGTAGCATCCTCTTTCCTCCAATTTCCTGGAAGAGGAGTGTCCATGGGTTTGCAGCTCTCCATGTGAAACTTATCCAGTATCTCTTTGGCATACTTGCCTTGACAAAAAAAAATTTCACCATCCCACTGCCATATTTCCAAACCAAGGAAATAATGAAGGAGTCCCATGTCATTCATTTCGAACTCCATTGCAAGGTCCTCCTTGCATGAGTGTATTAACTGCTCATCACCAATCAAAATTAGATCATCAACATAAAGTACAATAATCAATAACTTACCCTCAACCACGATCTGGTACAAGTTTGCATCATCTTCACTTTTGGTGAAGCCCAATCCGGTGAAATAGTTGTCTATCCAAGTGTACCAAGTACGAGGTGCTTCCTTCAGCCCATACAATGCTCTCTTGAGTCGAAAGACATGATACTCACTGTCTAAGATCTTGAAACCTTCTGGCTACTCTATGTTCACTTCCTCATCAATGACTCCATTGAGAAACATAGTTTTCACATCCATCTGATGAATGTGCCACCCCATATGCACTGAGAGTGAAAGGATGGATCTAATGGAATAGTACCTTGCAACTAGTGCCAAAGTCTCATCATAATCGATCCCCTCAATCTATGAGAATTCTCGAGCCACAAATTTGGCCTTGTATTTCTCCACACTCCCATCAGCAAATTCCTTTACCTTGTAGATCCATCTATATCTAACCACTGATTTTTTGACTAGTCTTGGGACAATCTCCCATGCACTTGTATTGATAATGGAGTTATACTCCTTCACCATTGCATCAACCCAAATTGGTTGTTGCATTGCCTCCTAAAAGGAATATGGTTTAGTCACAATACATTTCCTCATAAGAGCCATGTATCCAGTAAACCTGTTTGGAGACCGTCTCTGTTTGTGATGTGAAGTAGGGGCTCCTACATTCTCTACAGCATCAAGTCTCAATCTATCATCTTCCATGGTATTCCTTATACCAATTCTGATGGATGGCTCTACATGAGTGTTTCCTGCCACTCCATGATCCTCTGCATGTGGCTGCTTCACATCTTGAGGCTCATCCTAAGGAACCAAGAGTTCCTCCTCTGCATGCAAATCCATCTCCCTCTCAAGGGACAATTGCATGGCTTTCTCCTCATCAAATTTTATATCCCGTCGCACAATAGTCATTCTGTTGTTTGGAAAATACACCCAATAGTTGTGGGGAGTATCAGTGTACCCCACAAAATCCCAATCTCAGCTGTTGGTTCTAGCTTCTTCCTGGTGTCTTTGGTCACATGCACATAAAAAGATGAGCCAAAAATATTAAAATGTGATACATCAGGTTTCTTACTAGTGAAAGCCTCTTCTGGTGTACTCATGCCAAGTATCCTATGAGGAGAACGGTTTTGCACAAATATTGTTGTGTTGCATGTGTCCGCCCACATGCATCGGTAGGCCCTGATCATGAAAAATCACTCTTGCTACACCCACAATCGTTCTGTTCTTTCTTTCAGAGACCCCACTCTGATGTGGGTTATGAGGCGCTATCAGTTCTCTCTGAATTCCTTCTTTGATGCATAAGTTCTTGAATTCATTAGAGATGTACTCACCACCATTATCACTCCTAAGATCCTTCAATTTCTTCCTCGTGTCTTTCTGCACCAGTGCTTTAAACTCAAGAAAATTTGAGAATGTCTGATCTTTCTTCTACATGAAGAAGATCTACCACTTCCGAGAAAAGTCATCAAAAAATATCACATAGTACTTATGTTTTTCGATCGAAGCAACAAATAATGGTCCATACATGTCTGTGTGAACTCTCTCAAGGATCCCCATGGCTCGGTTCTCCTTCTCATGAAAGGTGGAATTTACATATTTTCCCATAGTAAATTCCTTGCATGTGTCTCACTGCACAACTGTACCTTTGGGAAGTCATGTAGAAATTTGCCGCATGACTTTCAAGGCTCCATGGTGAAGATGGACCAATCTCTTGTGCCATAACTCTCCCTAATCTCGGCTCACCACTTTGTCCACCTTTCCCATCAATTCTGCACAAACATTTACATCCATATTATAGAGATTCTTAACTCGAATCCCTATCTTCTTGGCTTGTCTTGTTGTTTTGTGTCGTAGGAAAGCTTTTCCTTCACTGAAAACAACATCATAGCCTCTATCCTCCAACATTGCAACTGAAAATGAAATTTTATTCAAACCTAGTACATGCATTACATATTTTAATTGAAAGGGTTTACTAGACTGTCTCTAGAAGGTAATGGTACCAATCGCGGTAGCACTATACCGCCCGTCATCACCCATTTCGATATGCATCTAGAGATCCTTCTCCTCCAAGCTACTGAAAATTTCCTTGTCTCCCATCATGTGAAAGGATGCACCACTATCCAAATACCACACAGATCCCAATGCACTTGACACCATACATGTGATCAATGAGAACTCAAGCTAAAATTATGAGGCCAAAGCCTCACCGACTGTAGATCCTGAAGCCTTATTGTTCTTCTTCTTTTGTGGATAGTTAGTAGCATAATTCCCATGCTCGTGACAGTGAAAACACTTTACTCTGGACATGTCGCACTTCTTGCCATATTTGGACTCGGATTTGGAATGGAAATTCTTTCCTTTCCCCTTCTTCACCTTGGCATCCAAATCAAAATCTTCTTCATCTTCATTCTTAGATGAAGATCCATCTTCGATATTCCTTCTGTACTCCTCCTACACCAAATCAGACCATAGTCATTCCCAATCTGGCAACTTTTCCCTTCCATTGAGAGAGTCTTGATAACTATGCCAACCCTTGGAAACTCCTGGGAGAGCTAGACTCACCAAATCATCATCAACGATAGTAATTCCAATGCTCCCCAGCTCATCCCGACATTGGAAAAACATTGTTAAATATTTTGGCATGGAGTCGCCTTTCTCCATATTGATCTTCCTGAGATTATTTTTCAGTGCCAATTTTTTATGGTCACTGCTGCTCTGAAATAGAAACGTCAAAGCTTTCCACATATAATATGGTGTCACTTTTCCATGGAGACTTGAGACCATGTGGTCTCGTACTCCCTCTAGTAGGATCCTCCTCATATTTTCCACTTTCTTTTTACATGCATCAAGATTTGCAGCATCTGCCACAACGGGTTTAGGAACATCATTGTCAATGAATTCCTTCAAGCCATTGTCTTCGAGTACTGCCTCCATCCCATATTTCCAAGAAATATAGTTAGAGCTGCCCTCAAGTGCATACTCCAATCTCAAGCCATTAAAAGCCATTTCGATCCTGAATCAGATGTAGCACCAAGAAAGTCTTTCTGCAAATTTGAATTCTATCCAGTCACAAACTCAGCTCCTCCTTCACTATTGTGATTTTTTGTGCTCTAATACCATGTAGAAATTATAAAAAAATCATGCATATCATGGATTCAATCCGATCTAACAATGTGCTAAAGCTAGATACTGAATCACTTCTAGAAATCAATTGGGGAATTAAAAACACATTCGCCAATCACATGAAGCAAAGAAGAATAAATCAAAACACAACACAGATAATTTCCCGGGGAAAGCTTGTTGCTCAAAACCCCACTATATTCTATTGTATATTTATCATGGATACATGAAACAATTACATACAACTCTTCTCACAAGAGACCTCATGTAATTAACTAACTATATCACACTATCCTAGATAAAACTAGCCAATACTTAGCCAATTTTCTGCGTCTTGACAGCCTTCCTGCCTTGTGTAATTCATGTGGAATGAAATCCCTATTCCATAGGAATTTTTTCCTTCCTTGAATACGCAAGGATCATGGGTAATGCAATGGGTGTTTGGTTGCATGGGTGCAACCCAATAATCCTACAAGTGATAGTCAACTTCCCTTTCACCTAGATCTCAACCGAGTCTCCACTGGAGCTGACATGCATGCACCTAATAATAGTAAATCCTCAGTTGCATGTGATATCACTGATTGTGAATTAAATAATATTTAATTTACTTGATCTCTCACTAGTGTATCTAATATTAACAACTAGCACAATTGAGTATAACTCACTTAACTGAGTTAAACCGATTACAACCTACATTAACTAATGCACGACTTCACTTCAAACTCTGTTACAACTAGAATTACTCTGCATGCCTCACCAAATTCCCTCAACTAGAAATTCATGAGTTAACTGAGTTTATCATACCCAGTTAACTATTAAAAGTTATTTTGAGATAATATTACATTTAATTGTTCATATTAATTAAGGGATAACTAAAATAGACATGCACCAAATTTTTCCCATACCAGTGTAGGTGCTGCTAAGAATTGTGGTCCCACACTAGTGTAGGTGCTGCTTAGACCTCCTGATCCCACAATAGTGTAGGTGCTGCTTAGACCTCCTGATCCCACAATAGTGTAGGTGCTGCTTAGACCTCCTGATCCCACAATAGTGTAGGTGCTCAAATTTCTTGTTGAACTTCAACAAAATTTTTGACATGATTTGGTTGATTGATATAGATGATTTGTGTTTTGAACTTTGACATGATGCTTAAAAATAAATTAGAAGCTTGAATTGATTATTGAGACATGTATTTGGATTATAGATCTATCTATGATAACAAATTTGGACTTGAACTGATGACTGATGATTTCTGATTTTCCCTGTGTCAATGTTATGTGGGCATAGTGACATTTAGTGACTTCACAATGGTTGAAGTATTGATAATTGTGATTTTGTATGAAGATGGAACCTGCAAAACTTAACCTTGATGTATGCACTTTAAGTTAGTGACATAAATGACTTGTAATGGCATTGGAAATGATAGAATTTTTGTCTTGATAGTACATGAAGTCAAGACTTGATATGAGCTCTACCTGTCAGCTGGTTGAAATAATTGATATTATGATATCAATGTCTTTGATAATAGTTTTGGTATGGCTTCTAAAATCTAATGATATGAATTCTTAACACAACATTAATTTATGTAAAGATTATTATGTTGGCTTGGCAAGTAATTGTGCTGGTAGAGAGCGTTGTGTGATGCAAGGTCCTCGATTCAGATTTGTCAATATTTGACTGTTATATGATGAAGCCAGGATGATGAGTTCCAAGGCATGGCCTTGATTTTGATTATGGCTTTGGTTTTACATACTGGTGGTATACCCTTGACAGGTGATGAGCCTCTGATGAACTAAGTAAGAGGAATATGGATTATGAAGCTGGAAATGATGTATCATGGCATGATGAATCGATTCCTGAAATTTTGGAAAGAAATCCTATATTGCAAATCTGTTGAAAAAATGTCTTTGTGTAGTGGAAATTGTTGGAACGGGGTTCCCTAAGCTGCATTTTGGATACAATTTTGTAGTAATTGGTCTTTCGTATGGGTTTTGGGTGGGTCAAATCCCCCAATGTTTTGTAAATGGGTCAACGGGTAGACCTAGATTCTGCAAACCACGGTTTACGAACCATAGGATAGCAAAGGCTATGATGATATAAATAGATAGGTAGTTGGGTCTAGTAAGGAAAAAGAAGTAAGATTGATGCTGTGAACGAACTATTGAAATATGCCTTGGGTTGTTTTGGATAAGGACTTTTGTTGGCTATGTGCACAGAGATCCTCAGTCCTGCTGTGTGTGAACCCCGTTGGCTGTGTGCGCGGGCTGTGTCTTGGGTTTGTAATTGGGTTTTTAGATATTAATGAATGTGAAATATCATTGAAGTATATTTATTCTATCTGGACTGGTCGTGTTTATTACTGAAGTGCCTCTGTGTTATTTGAATAAGCTGCAATTGTGTCTGCGATATACGAATTAGCTGCGATTATAATGTTCTGTGGTGATAATTACTGATGTGCACGTGAATGTGAATGTATTGATTAGATCTGTTAATGATAGTAGATTTGTTTATATGCTGATTATACTATTAAGGGCTTGATAATAGACTCGTTCTGTGAAAACCTGATAAATTCAATGAAGATATGCCATAATTACCTACTCTCTCATAGGGTGCGGAAACCTAGTTCCAGCACCAACCCATACTACTTTGGGTGAGACCTTGGCCTATGAAAGTAGGTCATTGCTGAAAGGGCCAGTATTATAGGGGTTTTTTGGCAAACCTTAAACTTTGAACCTAGGTTAGGACCCCTAAAGCCAACAAATGGTTCTGTTTCCGGGATCAGGAGCATTTTGAGAGAGAGATCAGGTAATGCCACGAGGCCATTGGAGACCTGAGAAATTGGAGCTCGAAGACTGGTTCGAAAGATAGATTTAGGAATTTTATATGAAAGAGAATCGTAGCATGAAACTAACAACTGAGAAGTGGAAGAACAAATACATTTTCACCGAAGTATATAAAATTTTATTTGTAAATTTTGTGCACGAGCTCCAGGAGTGGTTAGCAAGGCTCGCAGAATTCTAGACGTGTTAGAAAGACGATCATATTAATCATTGGACTCTGGAATTGATTCAACGACTGGAGAATAATAAAATCACAATCACCCGTATGGTAGATCATTGGGTGGATAACGTGCTAGGAGGGTTTGTAACGGAATTCGCAGTCGATCAGTTCGTATCCTACTCTGAGGTGGAGCAGAGGTTCTTCAAAGGATTTTGGGGTAAGTTCTTGCAAACATTGCCATTGCTAATTAAAATATTACTGAGCGAAAAGGGCATTCTGTGCAGCCACACCGAATGAATTATATCTGATTAGAGCGAGAGTACAGTGTGAAGTGGTAAGTACTACCAAACCAACCGAGAAGGGGATGGATCCAACTATAGCCCATTAAGAGAGTCGACTGCACACGTAGGAAGTAGACCTCCGGCTACACCACCTTCAAGTCAGCATAAGGGCAAGAACTCCCCCACACCTCCGCCACCACCGGAAGAAGATATGGCCACACACATGAAGCTACCCACCTTCAAGGGTGTAGGAGATGAAGATATGGACCGATTTTGGTTAATAGCTGAAATAGTATGGACTGCGTAGAATGTGGCCAGTGATGCTATAAAGAGGGTGAAACTATCCCTCTCCTTTGAAGGAAGGGCCCTGGATTGGTACATGGGGTATGTAGGCCAGCATGTGAATCCATCTATTCAAGAGATTAAGAATGTGATAAAACAATAGTTCTGGAAGCCCAAGTCCTACTCTCAGCTGGTGGTTGACTTGAAAGACTTTAGACAAGGACCCACTGAGTCGATATGGGAGGTTGATCAGTAGCTGAAGAAGGTTATTAGGGATGGGGAATTTTAGTATGATGATAGATAGCACAAGGAATGGTTCATCTCCATGCTATTACCTCACCTGCACAGACCTATGGGTTAGCAAGCAGTTGAGACACAAGAGAAAGCCTTGGAGATTTCTATGAAGCTAGAGGTTGCGCCAAGAGATGATGACCAGTTTGGGGCATAGCATATCCAAGGACAACTGGAGGTAATGCACCTCGAAATCTAGAATTTGTGGAAGGAGCGAGGAAAATAATCTAGCCTAGATGTATGGTGCATAAGATGCAGGGTGTCCGGCCACACCAAGGATCAGTGCCCTTAGCTAGCGGACTACATGCAAGCTAGGGGACCCAGCCCATTGCGCCCTAAAGAGGATGCGGTACCAAGCGGCCTGACATTATGGTGCAATGACTGTTGCATAGTTGGACTGCATGATACCAATCACTGCCCCCATCTTGGTGCTTATGTTCCAGAGTTGAAGCAACAATCGTGATGATTTTTCTCATCTATGGGACACGACGAACATAACTGTCAGACATATGACTTAATGATCGACCAAGGAAACCTGTACATAGTACAGGATAACACTTCTTCACCGCTATCTCCCTCAGGTAGAGGAGGTTCTCTAGCCAGAGGCAAGGGAGGGGGAAGAGGTGGAAACTATGCCCGGAGTGTTGAAATAACTCAAAAAACAAAAGAGTATAAGCAACAGAAGAACATCACAGAAACCTGTTGTATTACATAAATGAACAATTATTGGATGATACAAATGACCAAAACCTCCTTCTATATATAGGAGTCCATGGGGCCACAATGTAATCCTAGCTGACCTAAAAATAATAATTTAAGGGCACAATAATAACAATATTGGGTTTATAGGGGTACAACAATAACAATAAGGGGGGATACACTAACATAATAAGGGGCTACACTATTAATATAGGGACCTAACATGCCCCTGTCATTCAAACAAGTGTTTTCCTCAATGCTTCAGTAGCTCCGCGTGCTTTTGTATAAAATTCTCATCCTCCCATGTAAAATCTTCAGTGGGTAAGTTCTTCCATTTGATGAGATACTCTGAAATTGATCTATTTCGTAGTTTTCGAGTTCTTTTTTCCGTGACTGCTTCAGGTTCGAATATGGTTTTTCCATCCTCATCAAGTTCTGGAAATATTGTTTGAATTGGAAGTTTCTCCCATATAACCTTTTTTAAGCATGAAACATGGAAAACTGGATGCACTCGCGAAGAAGCAGGAAGCTCCAATTTGTATGCCATGGTACCAATCTTTTTCAAAACCTTGTAAGGACCATAGTAATTTGGCAATAATTTATTATCCTTCTTAGCTTGCTTGAGGGACATTTGTTTGTATGCTTGTAGTCGTAAAAATACCTAGTCTCCCACATCAAAACTTCTCTCACTGCGATGTTGATCTGCCTGTTGTTTCATTCGATTTTGTGCCAAATTTAGGTTATCCTTTTAGAGTTGGAGAACTTCTTGTTGATGCTCGATGTGATCCTCCACTGCTTGAACCCTAGAATTTTCCCTTAAATAATATGTGATGGATGGTGGATTATATCCATAAAGTGCCATAAATGGGGTCATTTTTGTTGTAGTATGGAAGGAAGTGTTATACCACCATTCAATGAGAGGTAACCACTTGACCCATTGTGCTTGCTTATCAGATTCAAAACAACGAAGATATCCTTCCAAAAATTTATTCACTATCTCTATTTTACCATAAGATTGAGGATGATAAGATGAGCTATGAGCTAGTTGAGTACCCAAACAAGAAAATAATTTTGTCCAAAAATTTCCTGTAAAAATGGGGTCTCTGTCACTTACAATAATCTTCGGGTTTCCATGTAGCTTTTGAATTGTTTCCATAAATGCAGTAGCAACTGTACTTGATTTAAATGGATGAGATAATGCACAAAAGTGTGCATACTTGGTAAGTCTATCCACTACCACCATGATGACGCTCCTTCCTTCAGACTTAGGTAAACCTGTGATAAAATCCATTGAAATCTCCTCCCAACGTTGACTTGGAATGGATAAAGGTTGTAGAAGACCCAGGGTCTTAATTTTCTCAACTTTATTTTGCTGGCAAACCAAACATTCTGCCACAAAATTTTGAATATCATATTTAAGGCCATCCCCAAAAAATTCTTTCTTCACCATGTGGTAAGTTTTTAAAAATCCCGAGTATCCTCCTAAAGGAGAAGTGTGCAATTCCAAAAGAATATTTTGTTTTAGTTTGGAATTCTTGCAAATATACAAGCGATCTTTGTAGCATAAGGAATCATTTTTCCAACAAAATGTATCAGATGTACTAGGATCTTGCTGCAAATTTTGAATGAGAGTCCACACTTCTTCGTCCTTCTTCCATTCATCCCTTGCTTTGGTTATCCAATCTAGTTGGATAATTGAAATGGCACAAAGCAATGCTTCCACCTCTTCATCCTTTCTTGAGAGTGCATCTACAACAACATTTAGCTTCCCTTTTTTGTAGACAATTTCAAATTCATAACCCAACATCTTTGTGACCCATTTTTGTTGCTCTTTTGAAGATAGTCTTTGTTCCAAAAAGTGTTTAAGACTATCACGATCAGTTTTTACCTTGAAGTGTCTTCCCATTAGGTAAGGTCTCCATTTCTTTAGTGCATGTAGTATTGCCAACATTTCCTTCTCATAAATATCATTTTGTAAATACTTTCCTTTGATTGAACGACTTTCAAAATCAATGGGTCTTCCTTCTTGCATTAAAACAACACCAATTCAATTTCCTGAGGCATCACATTCCACAATAAAGGTTTTTGTGAAGTCTGATGTAGCTAAGACTAGTGTTAGGCACATTGCCTCTTTAAGATGTTCAAAGGCTTTAGTTGCTTCACGAGTCCATGAAAATCCATATTTCTTCAATAGTATTGTTAGAGGTGCTGCTATTCTCCCATAATTCTTAACAAACTTGCGATAATACCCTGTTAACCCGAGAAATCCGCACAACTGCTTTATGGTTGTGGGGAATTTCCATTCCTTAATGGCTTTAATTTTGATAGGGTCTACCTTAACACCCTCGTGAGATACAATATGACCCAGATATTCCACCTCTTGTACTCCAAAGAAACATTTGGATGTTTTAGCATATAATTGTTTCTCCTTCAATCGATTGAGCACCCTGTCAACATGTTGAACATGATCCTTCCAAGACCTATTGTAGATTAGTATATCATCAAAAAATACTAGCACAAATTTTCTAAGGGTTTGAAAATGGAATTCATCAACCCTTGAAATGTAGAAGGTGCATTGGTAAGGCAAAAAGGCATGAATAAAAATTCATAATGACCCTCATGAGTTCGAAATGTTGTTTTCGAAATATCTTCAGTCTTCATTCTAATTTAATGATATCCTGAACGAAGATCCAACTTGGTAAAATAAATTTCTTCGTGTAATTCATCCAATAATTCATCAATCACAGGAATGGGAAATTTATCTTTAATAGTGAGCCTATTTAGCTCCTATAATCCGGACACATGTTCCATGATCCATATTTTTTGTGCACCAATACTACTGGAGCAGAGAAAGAACTTTGACTAGGTTGAATTATACCAGCCTCTAACATTTCTGCAATCATACGTTCAATTTCGCTCTTTTGGACATAAGGATATCTGATGCAGGAGCATCAAGGGCGTTTTTTTATTTTGTAAATATGTTAAAAGTGGGTGTGATGATTTTTAATATTTTATTAATTAATTTGAATAAAATAGGAGAAGGTGAGGATTTTTGTAAATATCTTTTTATTAATAAAAGGATATGAGGGAATTTAATTAGTTGAAGGATTTTAGGGATAAAGATCTATCCTTTAGGGATGTTGAGAGATTTAGGGGTTTGTTGAGGAATTGAAGGGATTGAACATTTAATTAAATGATTTTTTAAAATTGTATAAATAGGAAGGGGTTTTGAGTGAAAAAGACATTAGAGATTGTGAAATAGAGAGCTGTTTTGGAACAACCAAGGCTGTAAGCCTTCAGAAAATTGTAAGGGCCACAAATATGAAATATCTGGCCAGCAAAAGTTGTAAGTTATTGTTTTGTTTCAGTTTATATATATTTGTTGATTGAGAAATTGTATATTTGTTTCCTGAAGTTCATGGTATTGTTGAGTTAATGAGGATCGATGGGCTTGAAATCACATTTATGTGTAAAATCTGCCATACAAATCATTTAGGGTAAAGTGGCGTTAAAATCTCTGTTTTCAATTTAAAAGGACACCGTTCTAAGTGAAAATTTTGATTGGAAGTCGATTTTAATGTATGTTTAAGGGCGCAGACTTGAAATGAAACAGTGGCAGCAATTGCAACATTTATGAAATTCGATTTCATATCTTTTGTACGGTTATAATGAGTAATAGTAGATATGTTTTGAAAATGCACAGTACCAGATCTAAATCAGGAATAAACCTTCATATCTGTTATGAATTGTGTGAGCGCTACAAACAAGAATCGATTTCACTCATTAATGATATGAGTCACACTGACAATTGCTGGTTTGAAAAGCGATGGCACAAATTTGAATAGTTGATATTGTGCAATCGATACACAACTTGCAGACGGAGGAGACAAGTTTCAATTGGTTCGATTTCTATATGCAATTGTACAGAAGGTTAATGCTGTTAGTTAATGCAGTGAATTAATTTCAATAAGAAAACAATTCCAAATCTGGACGCAGAAAAATGGATGCAGAGTTATGTTGCTGGAAATTGAGTACGTTGAATGCAGTTGAAGGCGTGATAAATTGTTGCTGTGGAAAGATCGATGTGATTTAAGATCAATTAAGTCCTTGCTGTAAGGTTAAATTGGTGTTTGCTGTAGGGTTAATAAATCATTGCCATTATGTTCAATACGTTCACACTTTGTTTGGTTGTGTAAGAAGAATTGGATACCATGCCAAAAACGCAATGGAGAAGCCATGGAACGGTTTTCTGGACGATGAAACAAGTATCAGTTCATTTGTAATCGATCATCAAAGTTCTGCTGGAGAGTAAACAACGTTTTGATAATCCAGAATTGATAAAAGTTTGATGAATTAAATCTGAATTAACAGTATGGACAGAAATGATGAAAACGCAGTTTGCCAGAGTATTTGTAAGGAAATCGAAGGTGCAGATGTTGAATGAACAGTTAAATTTCGACTTAAATGCAGGGACGGTCGATGGATGAAATGTAGAAGTGTTGTTGAGGTAATCCCTTTTAGCATATCGAGATTTATTATTGATTCCTTGCGCTATGTTTGTTAGAAAGTGCAGATATAATAAATATTTGCAAAGGCCCGAGTTTTATATTGGAATCCGAATTTGCATTGAGTTGAATTCATATGTGGACAAGTGGGGATTTTAAGCATGATTACATTGACCTTATTGAATTTTAAGCATAGCCATGTGTGAATGGGGTTGGGTGATAATAAATAGAATTGGATTGAAAATGCGAATGTGGTATTATGGTCAAGTTAGATCTTCACTTGTCCATAGGCGTATTAAAGTTAATTGTGAATGAAATTTGAAAAGGCACATGAATTTGGTCATATATGAATGATATCTATTGAATTAGTGAGCATGCTCAAGATTTAACACCGATTGAAATGAAGTCTCTAGATTGAATGAAGTTGCAGATTGTAATTGGATAAACACGCTTGAATGTTGGTAACTAAATGAATGAGTGAATGTTGGCATTGATATGGTTTAAGGAGGCATTTGAACATTTTTTGAAGGTTTAAAAGTTATGGAATTGTTTGAAGGTGAGTGGATGTGAGATTGTTCAAATATGAGATGGTGTGATTTTGCCAATTTTTTGAGAGTGATGATGATGCATGAACAGAGATTAAAGTTCCTGGGTATGGCAAGCTTTAGGCTTGCATTATTTGGTATCAGAGCTTGGCTCTGTTGAAATGAAGAATGTTTGTTTTTTTTGAATGAAGACAGAAGGTTCTTGGAATGTATTTCTGAATGTGTGATGAATGATGAAGATCAGATTTTAAATCTACAATTGCAAGTGAACGAGAATGCGAGGTAAGGGAGATCAGATTCTAATCTGACAGTCAAGCAACCAGAGTACAACTGGGAGAATGGAGAAGAAAAATTAAGTTCTTAGAGGCAAGTAAAGTAGAATTAAGCAGAGATTGCAGAGACAGAAAGAATCTACAGCGATGTTGGGGAATGGAAATTCACTTGGATCGTGCAGGTATTGTGTTTGTTTAATTTTGATTTGAGTTTTACTGACAAAGAAATGGAATGAGGATTGATGGTTGCAGCAATAGAAAACTCGGTGAGTAAGGAATTGTTCTTTGACGGCTAAAAACATGGAAGAGGGATGGATTTTAAAATCTGATTGTGGTGAAATTTTGCGGAAGGAAGCATAAAGATTTGCGAGGTGGTGAGATTCTGAAGGTAATTGAAGTGCAGGTGAATGGAAGGACAAGATCAGACGAGATCTTGGAGGTAAGATGATATGGTTTTATTTGGATTTGAAGAATAGAATATTGTAGTCTTTGCACTGAAATATTATTGCAACTCCCAAAAGGCAATGTGTTTAGAATTGCTAACAGATAAAGAAAACTGGTGAAAACATAGATGTGGCAGAACCTTGAGGAATTCCAATAGAGATTGGATAAGGAGGACAGTTGTGAACAAGCGGATGAGTTGAAGCCAGAAAGAGCAAAGAAGAAGTGCTCAAAGGAGGTTCCAGAGATAGAGAACCAATTGCTCGCCAAAAGACTGAGTGAGGAGAGCTTGGTGAGGTAAGTGGCAGCAGGACAGGACTTGCTGCTGAAGAGGCTTAGTTACAACTCATAGTAAAGTGAGTGAGGAACTCATAAAGATGGAAAGGATGATGACTAGTGACAGTCGTAACAGAGATCTGAAAATAAACCACAGCAGAGGACAAAAGGAGAAGGATGCCAAGGCAATTGGCATGCAGAGACAGTTAAGCAAAGAGGAATATGAGAGGGAGAAGGCTGAGATAGCAGTTCGGCTTGAGGTGTTAATGGAGATGTTGCAAAGAAGTGAGGAAAACCAGAAGCATGGTTATGTCATGAGAAAGAATCTGAAATGGCAGAGGCTACAAGAGAAGAGGAATCATCAGGTGAATATGTAGTTGATAAAGGAACTAAGGGAACTTGAACAGGTTATAGATGCCAGACAGAGGATAGAGAAGCTCGAAAGAGTTGAGCTACAGCAAAATGAAGATGCTGAAGAAGATGTTGAAGTTTCGATATTTTATCCAGAGAATGGACCATTACTTTTTGAAAGTGATGAAGAGCTAGAGGAGTTGAATCATATGAATGATTTGAAGCAGCCCGAAGAATTGATGACTGAAGCATCAAATAAGACCGTAAGGTCTTGTGATTTTAAAACTAATGATTTGTGTATGATGGCAGGTTTGGAAGAAGAGGAAGAACATCTACTGAAGGATGTTAAGGAAGATTTAGCAGAAGAAAGACCATGTGATAATGAGACAATAACAAATGAGGAAATGGAAGATCGTGTAAAATTTCCATAGTCCACTCCAAGTAAAATCATTGAGTTATATAGAGAATTGGACTTTCAAAGGAGGAAATTGGAAGAACAGAGGATGAGTGTCCAGGATAGATTGCTGAAGAAGGATGACAAAGCAGTTGTCATAAATGATAATCAAGATGAAATTGCAAGTGACGCGCAAAAGAATGTTGCAGTGGGACAGGAAGTTTGGGAGGTCGCAACATCCATAGTGACAGCAAGAGCAACATGTTTTATTGAAGATGTTGGAAACAATCAGCGGACAGAGGACATATTGGACAAAGAAATTGAGTTGATAAGGAGGTTAATGATAAAAACATCCCAGAGAAAGACAACCGAAAGAAAGAAAAGGAGCGACAACAAGAAAATGACAGTGAAAGATTGCAAGAGCAGAGCAAGTGGAGCATTACAGCACAAAATATGGAAACCTAGAAGACTACAGCAGATAACAATAGCAGTAAAGCAATCGACAAGCACAGAGAGATTACAAAATAAAATTTGGGATCCAGGAGGAAATATCCAGACTTATGACCAGGTGGTCATGAATTTTTTACATGGGGAGTCTGATGCAGGAGCATCAAGGGCGTTTTTATTTTGTAAATATGTTAAAAAGGGGGTGTGATGATTTTTAATATTTTATTAATTAAAATAGGAGAATGTGAGGATTTTTGTAAATATCTTTTTATTTAATAAAAGGATATGAGGGAATTTAATTAGTTGAAGGATTTTAGGGATAAAGATCTATCCTTTAGGGATGTTGAGAGATTTAGGGGTTTGTTGAGGAATTGAAGGGATTGAGCGTTTAATTAAATGATTTTTTTAATTGTATAAATAGGAAGGGGTTTTGAGAGAAAAGGACATTGAAAATAATGAGAGAAGTAGAGAGTTGATTTGGAACAACCAAGGCTGTAAGCCTTTGGTAAATTGTAAGGGCCACATAATTGAAATATACGTAGGCAAAAGTTGTAATTTATTGTTTTGTTTCGAGTTTATATCTATTTGTTGATTGAGAAATTGTATATTTGTTCCTGAAGTTCATGGTATTGTTGAGTTAATGAGGATCGATGGGCTTGAAATCACATTTATGTGTAAAATACTCACCTAAATCATTTAGGGTAAAGTGGCGTTAAAATCTACTGTTTTCAATTTAAAAGGACAACTGTTCTAAGTGAAAATTTTGATTGAAGTCGATTTTAATGTATGTTTAGGCGCACAGACTTGAAATGTAACAGTGGCAGCAATTGCAACATTTATGAAATTCGATTTCATATCTTTTGTACGGTTATAATGAGTAATAGTAGATATGTTTTGAAAATGCACAGTACCATATCTAAATCAGGAATAAACCTTCATATCTGTTATGAATTGTGTGAGCGCTACAAACAAGAATCGATTTCACTCATTAATGATATGAGTCACACTGACAATTGCTGGTTTGAAAAGCGATGGCGCAGATTTGAATAGTTGATATTGTGCAATCGATACACAACTTGCAGACGGAGGAGACAAGTTTCAATTGGTTCGATTTCTATATGCAATTGTACAGAAGGTTAATGCTGTTAGTTAATGCAGTGAATTAATTTCAATAAGAAAACAATTCCAAATCTGGACGCAGAAAAATGGATGCAGAGTTATGTTGCTGGAAATTGAGTACGTTGAATGCAGTTGAAGGCGTGATAAATTGTTGCTGTGGAAAGATCGATGTGATTTAAGATCAATTAAGTCCTTGCTGTAAGGTTAAATTGGTGTTTGCTGTAGGGTTAATAAATCATTGCCATTATGTTCAATACGTTCACACTTTGTTTGGTTGTGTAAGAAGAATTGGATACCATGACAAAAACGCAATGGAGAAGCCATGGAACGGTTTCTTGGAAGATGAAAAAAGTATCAGTTCATTTGTAATCGATCATCAAAGTTCTGCTGGAGAGTAAACAACGTTTTGATAATCCAGAATTGATAAAAGTTTGATGAATTAAATCTGAATTAACAGTATGGACAGAAATGATGAAAACGCAGTTTGCCAGAGTATTTGTAAGGAAATCGAAGGTGCAGATGTTGAATGAACAGTTAAATTTCGACTTAAATGCAGGGACGGTCGATGGATGAAATGCAGAAGCGTTGTTGAGGTAATCCCTTTTAGCATATCGAGATTTATTATTGATTCCTTGCGCTATGTTTGTTAGAAAGTGCAAATATAATAAATATTTGCAAAGGCCCGAGTTTTATATTGGAATCCGAATTTGCATTGAGTTGAATTCATATGTGGACAAGTGGGGATTTTAAGCATGATTACATTGACCTTATTGAATTTTAAGCATAGCCATGTGTGAATGGGAATTGGGTGATAATAAATAAATTGGATTGAAAATGCAGAATGCTGGTATTATGGTCAAGTTCGAATCTCACTTGTCCATAGGCGTATTAAAGTTAATTGTGAATGAAATTTGAAAAGGCACATTGAATTTTGGTCATATATGAATGATGTCTATTGAATTGATGAGCATGCTCAAGATTTGGCATAGGGATTGAAATGAAGTCTCTAGATTGAATGAAGTTGTAGATTGTAATTGGATAAACACACTTGAATGTTGGTAACTAAATGAATGAGTGAATGTTGGCATTGATATGGTTTAAGGAGGCATTTGAACATTGTTTTAAGGTTTAAAAGTTATGGAATTGTTTGAAGGTGAGTGGATGTGAGATTGTTCAAATATGAGATGGTGTGATTTTGCCAATTTTTGAGAGTGATGATGATGCATGAACAGAGATTAAAGTTCCTGGGTATGGCAAGCTTTAGGCTTGCATTAATATCTGTAAGGCCTGATGTTTGGAGGAACACTTCCTGGAATCAAATGAATAGCATGATTATGATCATGAGTAGGTGGGAGTCCTTTGGGATAATCAAACACCTTGGAATGATTTTCCAAGACTTTCTAGAGATCTGGAGAAATAGATGATTTTGATGTTGGAAATTCTAGTGGGCATAATTGTGCAATTACACCCCATTGTTTTTTCTTTAGAAGCTTTGTCATGAAATTAGAGCTTATTATCTTTCTTGGATTCCCTGTGATACCCCATAATTCGATTTCCTTTCCTTCCAAAAAAAATTTCAAGAAAATTTCTTGAAAATTAAAAGCTACCATCCCTAAAGATTGTAACTGTTGTACTCCTAGTACAACATCAACACCTCCCATTGGGATGGAAAACATTGGAATATTCAATACATATTCCCCCATGGCTAGCTTGATATTATGGCATTTTCTAGAGAAATTTATAGTTCCTCCATTTGCAACCATCACTTGACATTCTGGTGCTGGGTATAGGAAACAATTCAATTCCTTGGCTACCTTACAATGAATAAAATTATGGGTGCTACCTGAATCAATCAACACTATTACCTTTTCCTTCTTGATATGTCCTTCTATCTTGAGAGTTTGAGGAGTGGTAATTCCTGCCAATGCATTACACGATATGGTCGGACTCATTTCTTCCTCTTCTTGGGTTGGTTCCTGGCGTATATCCTCTTCTTGTTCATTTTCTTCTTCCTCTTCACAATCTATGTAAAATAATTTCTTCTCAGCACACCTATGACCTTTAGTGTATTTGCTATCACAACTGTAGCAAAGCCCTTTTGCTCTTTTTTCTTCCCATTTTTGTGGTGTCAACCTTGTAGGTTGTGGAAATAGAGGCGTAGCAACACTTCCTTCTTTATATAAGTGAGTGGTAGGCTTCCTTGTCGCCATAATTTTACATTCAATTTTTCTTGCCATCCTGAATGCCTTCTCCAATGAAGCAGGTTCCAAAATGCGAACTTCATGTTGGATGTTATCCTTTAAAGTACTTATGAAGAGATCAATCCTGTGTTCCTCTGGAATATCAGTTACCCTTATATTCAATTTTTGGAAGTCCTCAATGTGCTCCCCCACTAAACCCTTTTGTTTGAGATTTATCAATTGGCTAAAGAAGGTGTTTCTCTTTGTATCCTCATAATGTGTTATCATTTCCTCCGTAAAAATTGACTAAGTGACAATTTTTTTACGGGAGCAAAGCCATCGATACCATACAAATGAATTTTTTTCTAAATGTAAAGTTCCAATGCGTACCTTTTGTGTGTTTTGCACATTATGGAGATAAAAATATTGCTCCATCTGTAGTATCCATGTTACAGGATCCTTTCCATCAAACTTCCTCATATCCATTTTTGGAATATGGTGGTTCTTCCCGCCAACATTAGAGTTTATGAAATCACGATTAACATTTATTTTTTTCTCGTCATGAGTTTCCTCTACTATCTTTTCACCATTAGGAAACATTTCTTGTATCAACTTTGTCAAACCTTCCATGTCTTCTTTTAGATCATTCTTCATGTTTTCCATTTTTTCATCGATCTTAGCTTCCATGTCATCCATCTTAGATTCCATGCCAGCTTCCATGCCATCTATCTTAGATTCCATGCATTTCTTCAAACCATCCATCTTCGCTTCCACGCCTTTCTTCAAAACTTCCATTTCATTTTTTGCTGCTCTTTGGGAGAGCGAAATTTGGTGCACTTTCTCTTGTAATTTTGATACATCATGTTGCAATTCTTCATCTTCATGAGTCATAGTAAAGCCTTCTGAAGGCTTAATGGGTGTTGAATTATTTTTACGGGGCATTTTTTAGAACCCTTTTAGAACCCAATACTGATATCTATTCTAAAATATGCCCTTGTAATCAATTCAAATTGATTCTTCAAACAAGAATTATGCAATTCGGAAAAAAAAATACACACCTTTTTCTTGTTTTTGAAGAGCTCGATATTGAAATTGGATTATCTCTATGATTGCAGCTCTTCAATATCTGAAATTTGGCACTGAGGTAGCCCTCTAAATTCTCTTTCGAATGCCATACGTCTGACCTAATTTGGATTCTCCAAGGCAATGTTATGTCCAATCGCCCACAATGACCTAATTATGGACTAGTTCAATAGAGCGAACTTGTACGACTTGCCACGTGTCACTGTTTCATCCTTCAGCTCTAAAATTGATAGCACATAAACAAAAGTCCATGTACTTGCGACCAATTTTTACGGTACTCCAATCCGATGCTCAGAGAGAGAGTTATGAATATTTTCCCAAAATCATGTCTTTGAGATGAAATTCAGGAGCCTGAAAAAGCACTACCTTCCACAGATCATATCTCCGAAAATATTTCGAACCAAGCTCTGAAATTTTGCGACAAGTTTCCTTAGGCTTTCGGCTTTGCACCCTAAAAATTTCAGATTTTGAACCTTCGTAGAAAAAAGGTTATAGCAAAAATTCCATGGTGACCTGTTTAGAGAAGCTAAACCCTAGAATCCAAAGCTCTGATACCAAATGTTGTGAAACCAACTCCAAAAATAGAAGAAAATAGATATAAACGCCTTAGAAATAATCCACTTTGAGGGGGAAACCTCCAATACATTACATAAATGAACAATTCTTGGATGATACAAATGACCAAAACCTCCTTCTATATATAGGAGTCCATGGGACCACAATGTAATCCTAGCCAACCTAACAATAATAATTTAAGGGCACAATAATAACAATATTGGGGTTACAGGGGTACAAAAATAACAATAAGGGGGGCTACACTAACATAATAAGGGACTACACTATTAATATAGGGACCTAATAGGGGAAGAGGGAAATTGATTTGTTATAACTGTGGAGAGGTAGAACACTTCGCAAGGGACTATCCGAACCCTACATGACAATCTTGTCGATATTGTAGACAATTGGATCACGTGATCGAATATTTTCCAATACTGATAGCGAAAATGTAGGAAAAACAGCAGACATCAACGCAAAATGTGCAAAGGGTTAAGGCAGAACCATGTGATGAGGGACCTAGTATTAATGTCGTAACATGCAGCAGCATGGCTACTAGAGGAGCTTAGGAAAGGGCTGCGATTGAATCCTTTATCCAAAAAGTTTCTATCAAACATAAAATTTTGGACCTAGAGAAGGAGAAATAAACCTTCATCGAAGCTCACAAATACTTTACCGAAGATGTGGCATCTACTTCCAAGGCTCCAACAAGCCTAAGAGCATACAATGAAGTTAAGCCATTCCTACAAGAATGTATGAAGCTGCTAGGCAACCAGAAGGTAGTATAAAATATTCAAGCACTGATAGACAACCACGTAGAAATAAATGACCCTCCCATAGAAGTTAAAGATGTTCACAAACTATACAAGCCTAAGAAACGCACTGGTAAGGAAATACGACTAACAGCGTAGATCGGTGATTATGAGATGGATCAGGTCATCCTGGATCTGGGATTTGATGCGAACGTCCTGCCCAAGCAGACATGGCAAAGGATGGGAGAACCTAAGATGGAATGGTATACTATATAGGTGTGCATGGCTAACCAACATAATATTATACCATTGGGGAGACTGTCAAAGTTTATGGTATATATTGCAGGGGTTAAGGTATGCACGGATTTAGAAGTAATTTAGACTGTGGAAGATTTGGACCCTTATCCTACACTCTTGGGACTAGATTGGGCAATAGACATGGGAGGCATTATCAACTTGAAGAAAAGGAGCATGGTTTTTTAGAATGAGGGTATGAGAGTGATAGTCCCTCTAGACCCAGCGGAAGGAGAGCGGTATACAGAACCTATGCGCGAAGAAGACGACGTGGATCATATTTATAAACTAACTGTCCAAGATGAGGATTGGATTAATTCTATAACTGATGGTGTGATTTGCTAGGAGAAAGATAGTGAATGCCTCTTTGACTTCGACGAGGATATTGAAAATTGGCAGAATTGGTTACATGATGTATATGTGCTATGATGTCTTAGGATTACAAAGAGATTCCAGTGTATCTCCTCAGAGGTAAGAGAGTTGCCTTATTTTGATGGGTCTAGTAGTATTAGGGTTTTTTTGAGAACATTTGAAGCAGAAGTCGCAAGGGAGTGAATAATGTGGGTGCTTAACCTAGCCATGCTTGCAACCCCTTCGCAGCAGTGAGAAACTCATAAGGGGACTTTACAAGGTTGGGAGAAGTGCCACGAGATGATGATCCTATAGTTCGAACCCCGAGTTCACCTACGCATGGAGACTTTCCTTGGCCAAGGAGACCCACGCAAGCACATGGCCGCATGGATGGAGGTATGGTGTGAAAGGACCATGGATGAATGGGTCCACCTATTTATTCATGCCTTGGGGCCAATCCCCACTGCATGGTATCTGGATGAAGAACTACATTAGTGTACCCGCCACTGGGAGACCATGAAGGATAATTTTGTGGGGACGTTCGGGTTGATAGGCGAAAACTGAGGCATTAGACGAGGCCCTGCAGGATATAGATGCCCTAGTATTTTATGAATCATGTCTGTGTGTGGAGCATGGGGCACCATCTTGGGACATGTAGATGCAGGATATTGTTAACTGCTCCAATCTATCAATGGATGAATTTGATGAAGACCCGCGAAATATCACTATCCCAGAATGAGAGGGAGAACACGTAGTTGCTGGATTCCCACTGCAAGCCATTGATGTAACCAAGCCTCTTAAGCTAAGGGACGTCAATATTGGAATAGAAGAACAACCTAAGCTAGCTAAAATTGGGGACCACTGGGATGATTATATTGTTGGGAAAGTCGCGGAGCTTCTCACAGGAGTACAAGGACCTGTTTCCCACAAAATTCTCAGAGCTCAAGGGTATTACAGGGGACCTAGGAGTCATGCGCATCACTTTAAAACCAGATGCGCGCCCTGTTAAGCAACATCCTTACCGATTGAACCCCAAGTATAAGCAGAAATTCAGGGAGGAAATTGACAAAATGATAGCCGCAGGTATCATCGAACTGGTAGAACAGTCAGATTTGTAAGCCCTATGGTGGTCCAGGAGAAAAATACTAAAGGAGAAATAAGAATCTATGTTGACCTACACAAATTGAATGGTGTCTGCATCCATAATCCCTTCCCTACGCCATTCTCTGATGAAATTCTCGATAGTGTGGGAGGGCAGAAAGTGTACTCGTTCACTGACGGGTTTTCGAGCTACTATTAGATCACAATTGCACCTGAAGATCATAGCAAAACTACGTTCACCACTGAATGGGGATCCTTCTAGGACACTTTCATGCCATTTGGTCTCAAGAATGCCCCTGCCATATTTTCGTAGGTAGTGGTCGCAGTATTGAAGGAATTCATCCACAAGTTTTTGGAGGTATATTTTGACGATTGGAAAATATTTTGGTTGGTAAAGAAGCACGTATCAAACCTACGCATGATGTTGGATGCCTGTAGAAAGCACCAGATTTCCCTAAATATTAATAAGTGCATATTTTTCATACCTTTTGGGATCTTGTTAGGCCACATAGTCTATCGGTAGGGATTGATGGTTGACCCTGCCAAGGTAGCAGTTATCATCAACCTAGTAGTCCCTACAACTGAGAAATATTTGCGCTTTATCCTTGGGCACATGGGCTAATATAGGAATTTCATTCAAGGGTATGCACTGATCACAACACCAAGGAGAAGTTTATAAAGAAGGATGTTTCATTTTTTTGGGATGCAAAGTGTCAGAAGAGCTTTGAGCTACTCAAGGAAAAGATGGTCTCTGCACTTATCCTCATAATTACTGACTGGGTGAAGGTTTTCCATGTCCATGTAGATGCTTCAGGGATCACCATGGGAGCTTCCCTTACGTAGCCCAAGGAAGGAGAAATTGACCACCCGGTTGCATTTTCTAGTAGAAAACTCTCTAGTGTGGAGTGTAACTACTCCACTACTAAGTGCGAGGGGCTGGCCATGGTATATTCCCTATAGAAATACCAACATTATCTGTTGGGGGGGCACTTCAAGATGTTCACGGAACACTCAACTTTGAAGTACCTAGTGAATAAGCATGTGTTGGGGGGGAATATTTGCCGATGGCTACTGCTATTTCAATAATATGATTTTGAGATCATCGTGAAGCCGGGAAAACTAAATGATGGGTCGGACCACTTGTCCTAAATCGAGAGTGGTGAAGAATTAACCAACCTAGAAGAAGGATTTCCTGATGCGTAGCTATTTTCTATTAAGGTGGTTGATGCACACTTCGCCAATATCATTCACTTATTAAATACGAGGATGGCACCTGCAGAATATTTGGTACAACAGAAAAAAGAGCTAGTAACCTGCGTAATGGACTTTACCATCATAGCGGGCCACTTATATAAGCTAGCAGCTGATGAAGTATTGCGAAGATACGTTCTGGAGCATGAAAGACAAGCCATCTTAGTAGAGGCCCATGAAGGCATAGCAAGAGGTCACTATGCAGGGAAAGCGACGACGCAGAAGATCTTAAGAGCTGGGCTATGGTGGCCCACACTGCATAGTGACTCTTATGATTATTGCAAAGCCTGCGATACATGCCAAAGGATAGAAAGACCGTCGCGTAGGGATGAAATGGACTTGCAACCACAGATGGCCCTGCAAGCATTTGAAAAATGGGCCATAGACTTCGTTGGGCCCATTAACCCACCATGGAAGAAGACAGGTGCCCGCTACATCATCATTGCAACTGATTATGTAACCAGATGGGTCGAGGCGCAAGCTGTGAAGGATTTTATTGCATACACTGTTGCGCACTTTATTTTTGAACATGTTCTAACCAGGTTTGGTTGTCCGAAGATATTGATGAGTGATAGAGGTATGCATTTTGTTAATGAAACAATACATGCTTTGACTGAAGAATTTCAGATTCACCATGCAAAAAGTACCCCATATTGGCCGCAGGAAAATGGAACCATGGAAGATTTTAATAAAATTCTGGAACAAGAACTGACCAAGATCCTTAATGTCGATCGAAGAGATTGGGAAATATGCATTCCATCGGTCCTATAGGCTTATCGGATCACGTGCAAAAAGTTGACTGGGAAAACACTGTTTCGGATGGTTTATGGAAAGGAAGCCAATATGCCCATGGAGTATATCGTTCCTAGCTTGCACATTGAAGCCTTTACGAACATGGCAGAGCCTGATATCATGGAGGAACATTTATCACATCTAGTCACCTTGGAGGAAGATCGACTCATTGCCAACTTTCATCAGCAAGTTCATAAAGCCCAGGAAAAAGCATGGCATGATAGACATATTCAGCAGAAGGTCTTCACGAAAGGTGAATTGGTCCTGCTATACGATAGCCAGTTTGTGAAACACCCGGGGAAGTTTCGTCAGCACTGGCTAGGCCCCAATATGGTAATGGAAATCACTAACAGAGGAGCTATCTGGTTAGATACGTTGCGCGGTGATAATATACCAAGATATGTTAATGGAAACCATATCAAACTCTACTAGATCAAATGACTATATGGCTGGAGTAGCTCTGTTACGAACGGTATGTGCAGGGATGGTGAGCGGGAATGGAAGAGTAGGGATGATGTGTAGGGGGTGCACTATCTGCGCTAGTGGGATGCACAATGGGAAAAACTAGCTGTTGAAACGGGGTGGCACTTGGGAAACCACTCTTCTCGGTTGGGGAAACGGGTTACTGGAAATTAATATGGAAAATTTCGAGGACTGTTTATCATTTCCATAATGATGAAGGGAAAATAAGGAGCTATGAGCTAGTTTCCACTTAGGATGGCTATAAAATGGGGACTGTTTAGACTACAGGGTTCACGCCTTGGTCTAGCTTATTAGCCTTAGAATACTCTGATACCTATCATCTTCTGGCTTCCTGCATGACTACTGGAATTGCACCATCCAACGATAGCACTGATGAATTTATCTTCCAAGCTAGGATGCCTACTACCAACCCCGTTCGCCCCCCACTTGAGATGAACTCTGAAGAAGAGGGATCTGATGAAGTTCGAGAAATAACCCCCATAGCGGAAGAAGTCGTTTCCACCCTAGCCATGTGGAAAGGCAAAGAGAAGGTTAAACAGACACGTTGGGCGGGTGGAAAGCCTCGCACTTCCCCCCGGATTTGGCAGTCCCATAAGGAATTTCCTAAGAAGAAATTTCCTGTTGCCCCTTCGAACCCCATGGCACTCACAGCAGAAGGTCTATAAGCGACCTCATTGACCTGGTTATCGCCTTATATTCGGCCACGTAGAACAATGTCCTATATGCCCAACGTGGATGTTTTTCGTTCATGTATTCAGACGTCATTGGTCCCTAAAGATGTGCTTAAATTGGGAGATATGGTTGGCAACCTACCCCACATCATATTTGATGATCATGACTTGGGTAACCTAGACGCTTTTCCTTCACTAGCTCCATACATGTACTTAGAACAATTCATCGAAGACGGTGTACCCAAAGTAGAGCCAATGGTTTGGGTCAAGGGACTTGTTGGTGCTGGAATTTTGAACTTACTACGCCTCCCTCAATTTGGTCGCTAAAACATCACTAGCCTCGTCGTTCGTTAATTGATGGAACTTGTTCACGGCGGCTGCTTATGGCTCCAAGGCTGCATACCAATAGATGCTGCTCTCATTTGCCGCATTATTGACCTACCTATGCATGGGCCTAATCCGTGGGATGGCAGAGAAAAAAGATTCGAGCATCATCTCGCTAAAACTATCCGAGGCAAGTACGCGGTTAAGAATAACAGGTGGGGATTCCTGATTGATACAATCAATGACCCTGGTACATGTCTTTGTACTCAAATCCTGGCCTGCAAGGTGATGCGGAAATGTCATGTAGCAACCACCCCTACTCATGTAATTGAAGTCGCGGGCCGGTGTGAAAAAGGCATCTGCTTTAACTGGTCCCAGTACCTGGTAGAATAATTCCTTGATAATTTGCTTGAGGCTTAGGAGCACGATAAAACATTCTAATATTCATGGCTGATCCTGCTTATTGTATTAGTTGCCTGGGAGATCTCAAAAGACATAGTATTTCCCCTCCTGGAGCCTGGCATGTGTGAAGGAGCGTGTTTTTCCAACCTCTGGGATTCCAAGGACCCCTAGTGGCTTGAGGAAGATAAGACCTTCTAGCTACTCTACAAGGGTTCTGTCTTTCAAGCCATTAATTCCCAGCTACGCCTATCCCCAACTGTCTACGACAAGTACAAGCACATCGCTGCATTTTGAGTAATAATGCACAATGTGAAAATTCAGGCTCATAAGGAACGTACTTGGCATAATCTTCCATATGTGACTACCGAGGTTGAAATTGAGCAGGTCATCGAATCTTGGCTGGTGGAATGGAAAGTCGCCGCCCCACCCACTGCCCTCGATGCAACAGGTATGTCTAGGCACCTTGTAGTATCCTAGCCCACCATTCCACTCAGCTTCGCGATGACACCAGAGATTCCTACCATGATGACTGAACCAGACTCCCCACCAGACCATAATCTCATTGATGAAACCGACACAAGTACACTAGTCCTACAAAATCTCAAACGGCCCTGCGAATCATCCCAAGGAATTCGTAAGAAGCAGAAAGCCACTAAGACCAGCACCAAGGTCGCGGGTACCTTAACGGAGGACAATATGGAAAAGATTTTTGATGCTATCACCACTGCAATTTTTGATCAATGGATTACATGGGAAGAGCAGAACAAGGTTGAGATGGAAGTTCTGCAGACAGAACTACGATTCCTTTGGCTCAAAGCGGACACCCTTCAAGCGAGCGTTGATCAAGTAAGGCAGAATCAAGTGAGCAAGGATCAAGCAGGATAGTTGAGCCAAGAGGGCACCATTACAACCCTACCAACCACTGAGGATAGTTGACCTTGCCAGCTCCTAGGCAATGCCCTTACAATGGAACCCGCTGACCTCTGCAACCAAGTCCAGGGGTGCCTAGTTGCCCTTGATGTTAGTCGATTGTCCAACGAAAAGTTACGTGAGCTATGTACCACCATCACCTATGAATTTCAGCACCAGGAACTCCACACACATCAACACCTCAACGCGACCGAATGGACTATTGCGACCCATGTTGCTGAAGCTACCCAAATCCGGGCCATGCATACCGCTAGTATCGCACAGCAAGCTGCCTTGGAACAACTTATTGATCGACTATTCGAAGATGTGCCAGGGGTGATTCCTGCTTCTGCTGAGCCCCAGGCCAAGATTGAAGGTCTGATAGCTACTTTGAAGGCATCCTGGACTGAGGTATCAAATGTCAGGGCTGAGTTTGAACTTTAGATTGCTTCGTTGCAGGCCAAACTCCATCCTGCCATCCCCCCAAAAGAACGTGCCCAACAAGTTGCACTAATTACAGAGGCCACTGCTACTGTCACTGTGAAAATCATTCAGGGTGTCACGCTACTTGAAAATGCTATGGAAATATGGTTCCAGGTGCAGCATGATCCTCTCCTCCACAAGATCGATCAGGAATTGACTCAGAAGGAGTAGGACTTTGAGCAGCTAGAAGCTATGATGTCCACCCTTGTTCCAGCTCAGCGCTTTTCACAATTTCAAACTAGCCATGCGCTTCATATAGTGACATCGTTGTGCTCCAACATAAAAATAAAATCCTCAGTGACCATTTGACACCCTGGTCGGAGGACGCCCTTAAGCTCTCATAGGACATAGACGGGCGGTCTGACAGTTGAACTAGGCTCTTGACAGTGTCACCACTGCCTCGGAAGGACCAACATCTCAGAAATTGGTGTAGATCGCACAGACGACAGCCTCACAGAGCCTTCTAGTGTTTTCTCCGCTTACTGCCACCATGGAACAACTTAAAGAAAGGATGAAGGTCTCCCCCGTGCTGTGACTCGGGACGAGTCACAAGATTGTGTTGGGGGCCTGTTGGAACGAGGTTCCCTAAGCTGCATTTTGGATATAATTTTGTAGTAATTGGTCTTGCGTAGGGGTTTTGGGGTGGGTCAAAGCCCCCAATGTTTTGTAAATGGGTCAACGGGTAGACCTAGAGTCCACAAACCACGGTTTGCAGACCATAGGATGGAAAAGGCTACGATGATATAAATAGATAGATAGTTGGGTCTAGTAAGGAAAAAGAAGTAAGACTAATGCTGTGAATGAACTATTGAAATTTGTCTTGGGTTGTTTTGGGTAAGGACTCCTACTGGCTGTGTGCGCGGAGATCCTCAGTCCTGCTATGTGCGAACCCTACTGGCTATGTGCGCGGGCTGTGTCTTGGGTTTGTAATTGGGTTTTTGGATATTAATGAATGCGAAATATCATTGAAGTATCTTTATGCTATCTAGACTGGTCATGTTTATTATTGAAGTGCCTCTGTGTTATTTGAATAAGCTGCAAGTGTGTCTGCGATATACGAATTAGCTGCAATTATAATGTTCTATGGTGATAATTACTGATGTGCACGTGGATGCAAATGTATTGATCAGATATTTTAATAATAGTAGCTTTTTTTATATGCTGATTATGTTGTTAAGGGCTTGATAATGGACTCATTTTGTGCAAACCTGATAAATTCAATGAAGATCTGCCATAATTACCTACTCTCTCCTGGGGTGCGGAAAACTGCTTCCAGCACCCACCCATACTACTTCGGGTGATACCTTGGCCTGCGAAAGTAGGTCATTGCCGAAAGGACTAGTATTATAGGGGTTTGTTGGAAAACCTTAAACTCTAAACCTGGGTCAAGACCCCTAAAGTGAACAGAAATGTAAATCCTCGACACTCTGATTTAAAGTTCAAATGTTGTTGAACTTGACATGACATCTGACAGTTGATTAAAGTGTTTATGTTCCTTTTTGAACATCCATCTCCATATTATGTGTATAGAACCTGAATTGAGCTGCTTCATTCACATAGAGTTTCCACCAAACATCCTTTGAAATATTTGCATGAAACGTTCTATTTTTAAGGCTGAGATACTTCGCCTATGATATGTGACTGCATGGATGTATTGTTTATTATTGAGAACATTGGGATGTTGCCTTAATATGATATTTTCTATGATATCTTGGATGAAAGGTCCATAGAATGAGTGAGGTTGAGTACGATGTTGCTAGCATGGCTAGATGTGAGGAAGTATGAAGAATCTCTTTAGAGAGTTGTCTGAGCATGATCGAGATATGACATGGATACATTGTGATGACAAAGAATAAATCCAATATATATAGTTTGGATTTAGATTTATCCATATATTGAGATAGTGTAGTAGTTCGAGACAAGATTAGGCTTGTGATTGACACCTCCTTGAGAGGGAGAATGATTATGGTATCCTTTTTTTATTTTATATGATTATTTATGTTCTAACTTAATATTTGATTTTATTTCATGTATGAATAGGAATCAACTGCCATTGAGACAAGTAGATACCAGATTTGAGTATGATGAGAGCATTGCAGATCAAGGTCATTGAGCCAACTCTTCCTCCCTCACTGAGCTCTTAGGATGAGGAATTGAGATAGACGGCTCTTGGGGTTTAGGGAACTGTGGATAGGGTCAGACAATGTTTCTCCCATGTCTACTCTTTGCAAAGTATACCCTAGTTGGCATTATACCCAGAATCAGGGCTTGTTGGGAATACCACTTGTTTTTCCAACGGGTTAAGAGTGTACTTGGGGTATAAAAACCAAGTTTATTATGATGCAAATGTTCTACCACATGATTATTCAAGATCGTCGATGGTAATATTAGTAGGATATAGGATGGGTTGAGATAAACTTATGTAGTTCTGGGTTGAGATTGAGCTCTTCGATGTAATCCCTGGGATGAGATGGGCTCTCCTGTGTGTTTTGATATCCTATTACTCGATATGGGGTTGTATGTCTATATATCTCCCATGAGATTTTGGGTCGATATGTACTCCCTGATGTGGTTACAAGTTGAGATGTTCTCTTTGATGATATGCTCTTCGATGATGATATTCTGGATAGTAGCCCACTGGAAGAGATTATGAATGATAACCTCATGGATAAAGGGTTGTATCCTAAGCTCCCCTCTAGTAACAAATTCTTCTTCTTCTATATCCGAAAATGTTCAACATACGAGCAACAACAATCAAGAGATAAGAAATAATAAGAATAACAAGTACATTGATGATTTGTAATGATATAATATCACAACATGATGACTACATGATGAAGATAATCAGTGACGATAGGTGATGATGCTTGAATATACTATAATGGCATATTCATCGATGAAAAAATATTGGTAGGTGGAATTCTCCCTTGTTGAGAGGGAGTGTTAAATTTATACAACGACAGTCAAATTTCACTTTGAACAACTGATATGATGAATACGATAATTGCAATAGATTCCTATTTCCAATAGGACCAAAATTGATCTAAATATCACCCTATTTGGTTAAGCGGAAGTTTATTTTTGAATTATTTTATTTATTAATGTATAATGGAACGGGTCGGCCTAAGCACATGTGGAATTAGTTAAGTCGGCCTTAACCCCAAGTGGACCCTCATGAAAGCCTATAAATAGAAGTGACCAAGAGGTCATTCTCACACATTGACTTATATATCTTATACTCTCGTATTTTTTCTTGGCTAAAATAGGTTTGTTGGAAGGAGTTCGCGAAGAGGTTCGAAATCACAGGTCCAAAGCTCGCACAAAAATTAGGGTTAATATTCTAGCGTAGGCATAGAACTAGTGGATTCGGACTCTAGAAATAGGCTTTATATGGGCATGGTATTGGTTAGAAACCTAAAATCATTGGAATGTTGACTTGTGGTAGCAGATAGGGCTTCATAGGCAGATCGGGTTGCGCTCACCCATAGATGCAGGCACATAGTGTCCTAGTAGAGGCTAGGGACCCATAATCGCTGGCATAGAGAGATATGTTAGAATTTAGGGCCTCAAATATGAAACTATAGTACTCTAAAGTTTCCTCTTATTGATAATAGTGTCCAATAGTATGCTAAAAGCGGTGGCAGTGCATTACAGTTCTCAGAATCAGGATCCTTTAGTAGAAGTATGTTTAAGGTTATATTATGGACGTGCTAGTTATTTTACTACATTATGAATAAATGGATCTAGATATATGGATCATTTTAGTCTTGTTTGCTGAATCATTTGATGACGATCTAAGAATAAGATTTTTAAAGGGTTTTCCCCATAGTGGGTTTTTCCATGGTCTTGAACCAATCTTGGTGTATCCATGTGTGCATGATTTTCTTCCATTTGTTTCTTTATGTTATGATGCACAAATGATGATGATGTTATTTTTGTTTCTACATAGTTGCATATGCCGATGGTTAATAATGAAAATAAATGATATAATGATATTGGGTGAACTTAATGTGTTAATGAAGAAAATAAACTATCAAAGAAAATATCAATGTAGCCATATGAAAAATTAACAGGTTCTTTGACCTTTTCTTGACAGATATTATGCATACGAACTTAAAGTTTCATTTTACTAGCAGGATCGAACTGAGGTTTGGTTCTGGCTTCAATTTTAAATTCTTATTCCTCTGATTTGGCCTTGCATTTCGTCATGGAAAAGTATTCACATATTTTTTTTGTTCACAATAAATCAAGCAGCTATGAATTGTAGATTATAGGACTTGGAATGTCCGGGATGTCCTCCAAGTCACAGGGAAATTTTTTTGGAACTTCTGGAAATATTTTAGAAATATGGGGTATTCCTTTATTTTTATACAGGTGGCGTTAAATGCACCATCAATAATATATTATTAATATCTGGGTAGAGCCATGCAAATATATATATATTTTTTTTCACTCAACTATTGTATAGTAGTACTAAATTACCAACTTGGAAATGTTTAGATTGTAGGTTTTGATCGTGCCACGCTTTTTGTTGATCCTTAATAATTTGTTGTTGATATAACACATATAGTCTGTATTATTATAGTTGATGTAGTTTTCAGAGTCATTGTGCAAGTGATTTTGTGTTAAATTTAAGTCTGGTTGACACGGCTTGTGCGTTCGCTGAACAATGAAATGAAAAGAGTCACTCCTATCTAAAAACAAGTCTAAATGGTTTCGACCCCGTTGAATACTTATAATTTGTGTGTTAAGCCCATAAAATTGTTGGAATTTGTTCATCCCATTTTTCCTTGTCTATGTTTCATATTTTCAATAATCCTTTTTGCAAAATTTTATTAAAGTACTCAACTGCACTATTTTCTTGGGGATGGTATGCGATAGATTTTCTATGTTCAATCATGAAGTTTTTTGTAAGGAATTCAATTGTGTTATTAACAAAGTGTGTTCCTATGTTGCTAATGAGGATTATAGGGTATCTAAAATGTGTCCCTACATTTTCATATATAAATTTGGATACAAATTCCTTAGTACATGATACTATTATTTCTGCTTTTCCCCATTTCGGTACATATTCAACCACAATGATAATGTACTTTTCACCTATTCTATTTTCTCTCTTAGGGAAAAGACTGAAAAAATTCAATGCCCATATTTAAAATGGTAAATATGGAATTATAGAATGTAACGACATTTTATGTTTTGGAAGGAGTTGACCAGTTCTCTGGCATATGTCACATTTTTTTACACATTGATGACAATCGTGAAATATGGTCAGCCATCACAATATTACATGCATTATTTTGTGGGCAGTCGTGTCTCCTTGGTAGTTTCCTTCATATCCCCCTTTGTCAGATTCATCAATGAAATATTCTCTTTCATGTTCAATAACACACCTCGAGAGTACTTCATCAATTCCTTGTTTATAAAGTTGGCCATTTATTAATCTGTATGGTGTTGCTTTAATCACTAAATTTTTTATTTTTTTTTTCGGTAAATCCTTCCATAATTTTTCCTATGTGGAGAAACTCTGTTATTTTGTAAATTTTGGTAGGGACTTCTTAAACCTTAAATAAGTGTGCATCAAGAATATCATCATCAATCTCCGTCGGTTCACCCTATGATTCTAGTTGTGATATATTATCAGGGCCGACATTTTATTTTCCAAGTTGAACAATAACTTCAAATTCAAATTCCTGAAATAATAGCAGCCATCGACAAATTCGGCCTTGATGCACAAGTTTTTTTATGAGGTGATTTAAGGCTTGATGATTTGTATAGAATATGGAGGGATTTTCTAAGATGTGATGCTTGAATTATTGTAGAGAAAATATCATTGCTAAGGCTTCACATTTTTTCTTCAAATGGTTTCTTTCTTCTTTTTTAAGCTTAAGAGTGGAATAATCATTTGGGGGAACTATTAGTTCTTCATCGGGTTGCGCTAAGACTGACCCAACTACCACATTCAATGCATCAATGTGAATCTGTTTAGACCAATATGGAAATTTAATAATTGGAGCTTCGACTAGTTTCTTCTTTAATAATTGAAACAATTTGTCACATTCATCATACAAAATAAAAGGTATATATTTTTTCATGAGTTCATCAATTGGGAATTTTATGTCGAAGTAGTCTAATAAATATTCTGTAATACCATGTATGTCCTAGAAATTTTTTAATCTAGTTCTAGTTAACTCGGGCCATTAAATATAGGATAACCTTTATTTTCACCATATCCACTTTAATTCAGTATTGGAAACACCATGACCCAATAGTATTCTGATGTGAGTTGCAGAAATACCTTTCTTTATGTTAAGGGATAGTCATATATATATACGCCTTTCGAGCATTATGAATATGATCCTTTCGTTGTGTGTATATTGTCTAGTTGTCAAAGTAAACAACCATGGTTTTATAGATGTATTCCTAAAATTATTTGACGACAAATCTTGAGAATACAATTGGTGCATTTTTTAATCTGAACAACATTAATCTATACAAAAAGGAGCCAAATTTTGTAACAAATGTTGTTTTCTCTCATCCTTATTCTGCTATGGGTACTTGATTGTACCCTTAAAAGTCATTCGTAAAAGAATAACATTCATGTCATGCTAATTCATTAATAATTTCGTTGATAAAAGGAGCTGGAAATGGGTCAGTAACTGTTAGCTTATTTAATCCACGATATTCAACACATATGTGAAGCCTTGTTTGGCCAATTTTTGTTGGTTGAACGACCATAGAGATTTCCAATTCCGATGTTTCTATCGGGTATATAATACCGATGAAAATAATTCCTTCAATTTATTTTTGTATAATAGGCTTGTATTTATGAGCTAATTTATATGAACCCTTCTTTATTGGCTTGGCTCCTGGGATTACATTAATCTTCATTTATCCCATTTATTTAAATAATCCTTTTAATTCTTTGTAATATCAAGAAAATACGTCTTGGTATTCTTTGAGCAAGTCGAAAAATTATGTTATTTGTTTCTCTGACCAATAGTCTTTTAGTTGGGCAATTTTTGCTTGATCGTCATTTTATATGTCGATTTCTCTTATCTCAATTTTTACGTCCATCCAATCGGGTGCCTTATATTCGTAGAGTCATTTATCCTCTACTTTTTCTTCCTAATATGCCGATGAAAAATCTAACTTTTCTAGTTTATATATAACATGTTTATCGACTTTGTATATTCACTAGATTTTCTTATAATTTCTAGGATGATGCTTATTCAAGGTAGAATTTTGTCCAACAATGGGTGATTCTTCCATTTCTAACTGATTGGTCATCCTTTGTTTTGTAGTAGAGGTTATATGATTGTAAGTTAACAAATTATTTGTTGGAGCCTATGGATCGACTGGTTTTTCTAGTACAAATTATTTGCTTTTCTGGATTGCATCCTTCATTTTTGCCTCCTCTAATTGAAATTGGAAATTTTTAATGAATTTTTATTTTAATTCCTTACATTGGATGGATTGGTCCCTCACTTGTTCTAATTTGTACCACTAGTTTGGATTATCAGCTAGTGTGTTTGGGAACATGTGTGGCAAGAAATGTTCATCCTTATATCTGATTCTTCACCATTTCTTTTCAAAAATTTTAATGTGTTCAGCAAGGTCCTAACCAACACTGAAAGTTGGTATTTTTTCTTATGCGGATAAATTTATTCCTCCCAATTAATCAATAAAATAAGAGGTTGCAAGCATCTAGGTATAAAGTCGGGATGAGTGTGTATTCCACCGTCTCGTTGATTGACCAATAAAAAATTTCACTGTGCTCTACATTTCTCCTTGTTTTCCAATTTTTTTTTTACGTGTTTTACATGGTTAATGGGTGATTCCTTTTCCTTAAAGCAGGTGTGAGACATGGAGTCAAATTTTAAATCAGTCGGGATTAGGGATGGTGTTTCTCGACAATTATTTTCTCGTATGATAGGGATGACCTTGATGGAATAGCAAGGTCAGATTATAGATGTTGGAATAGTTTGTACTGACCAACACTCCTTTCCATTTGATTCATAGTTCTCGATTTTCCATTCGAATAGTTAAATATCTAATTGTTCCTATTGAAAGAGGATATCTAGTTAATATTTCACACAAAGCATTTAGCTCCACATTATCATGCTCATCATGTAACATTTGGTATATTTTTTTTATTTCAGCTTCTTAATCAGTAGAATCTACCCAAGGATTACCTTCATGAGGATCTAGAGGAATGATGATATTTTATTTTTTGTCTTTTAATTTGATTCTATATTTTTTCTATTTATAGAGTCAACTTCATTCTTCGTCCCCATGGTCGGAAAACTAATGCGGGATAGGCAGGATGTCATCTACTAAGTCGATGAATTCAAAGTCGATTGTTGTTGGCATTCCCATTATCGATGCTTGAACTTATCGAGGTGTGTCGATTGGTTCAATGAATATTTTCTTGGCCAATTTAATGTAATTAGTTATTCTCTCTATACTTGGTCATCTTGTGTTAATCCATCTGTCTATCAACAGAATATTTACTTGAGATACAAAGTCAAAAAATACTTGTTTAATCATAAAACCATTTATTTCCATGTCAAATTGTGGATCATGATCATCTACCTGGCTACCATGTGAATTTTTTTTTACATTTTTCCCTCTTTCTCTTTTTTAGTTACAATATTTCAACATATTCAATAGTTCAATAAGTCAGGTGATAGAGTTTTCTTCCTTTAGAAGCTTGATAAATTATTCTAAGATTAGGTCCTTAGATACTCTTTGGTATTCACTTTCTTTTGTAAATAATTTAACTACTCTGGACATTGTTTGATTTTGTTTTTGTATGTCTGGATACTTTGTTGAATTCTTGACAGGTCAGATCAATTGATTATTATAATTGTTGTCATCTCTTCCAACTCTTGACCTTGTGACTACATGGAGGCTTTTAGATTTTAACATATCATGCTTCAGGGAAACTTGTAGAATATTAGTGGACATTTTATTTAAAGCATCTTTTATGAGTTTTGGATTGTCTTCCAACGAGTGGTTTCCCATAACACATATGTTGTAGAAGCAGAGGTCCATTTTATCTTTTAAGGAAAATTCTATTGTAATATGTCCTTCTTTCCAACAAGTATAGTAGTAAAATATCCCATGTCACTCGGACCTGACCATGACCTCTGTTGTTGTAAATTCCTTGTCGTGCACCATAACCTCCTCGACCTCATCCTCTTCCATTAAATGGAGGTGGTTCTGATAGTTGGTCGGTGGCATGTGTATGATAAAAACATGATAATTGGGTTTATTTTTTCCATTCAATTGACACTCCTAGTTGGAATGTGCATTGTCTTCAAAGATTATGTACCATTTCGATTTATAATTTTGTAGGTTATACTAGAAATATTTAGTAGTGTGGTTAGAAGCAGTTTGACAGATATCAAAATAGACATCAGCTTGTATTCTTTGAACATCTTGGTAAAATTATTCTAATAACTTACATGTGTCTTCCGTGTATCCTTCCATGTGAAAATTGGTGCACCATAAGTGATTCTTTTGGAGATAGCATTGTAGTAAAGAGTTTTGTAGTTGGTCTCATCTATCTTTAATTTTTTTGTAAGTCGTTAAATTGATTGATTGATTCTCGTCATATTTTTCAATTCATTGGGATAGTTTAAGAGATTCTTGATTCAGAATTATGTAGGAACGAAATAAAATATAGAAATACACATAAATGATGAGGTGCAGCAAAAATAAAACTTCATTTCATTAATATCACATAATTGAAATATGCTTACAGACATAATGCAAATAAACTAGTTAGGGCATTGGTAGCTTATCTCTGAGAAGAGATGTGGTGGCTACAGGCCTCTAAACTATGTTACAATGAGGATCAAGGGCATTTTATTATTGAACAACATAGGAAAACCATAAACAACCAAAAACCTAACACAGGAGATGAAACACCAAGAATTTGTGGTCCTCGTCGGGGTTAGTTGGGCAACCAATTTCCCAGGGTCGTAACTTGGTCATATTATATTTTTTTGGCACGTACGATATATCATCAGAAATATATCTCTATTTAGGGGGTCAAAATTGCGTCGGAAGGTCAGGACCTAAAAAACTGCTAAAAATAGTAAATGCTACTATAAAAAAAAAGAAACAGATGAAAATGACTCGAGTTCTAGGTGGAATGGGTGGGTGGCCACCAATACCCACCTAGATCATTCATCTCCCATTAGGAAGAAATGGTCCCCATTGCATGCAGAGCCTCCATGAGGTGAGGAATTTTTTTTTTTGAACCCGGTCCCTAGTGAAGTAGTTGGCTAGCTTTGACAACTCGATATAGATGGATCCTCTGTTGGAAGGTGTTCTTAATTTTTGTGTCCATGATCCAATTAGTTGTGGCTTATTCCATGTATTCTAGGTTTAACTCTATTAGTGTGAGTTGTTCTACCATTTCGGATGTGTCTAGTAGAGGTGGAAAGAAGGGTCGAAGGTAGTCCAAATTGAACACTGGGTGAAAACCAGGGAATATTGGTATGCTGAGCTTGAAGGCATTTTCCCCTACAACCTTGGTGATGGTGTATGGCTGATATCGGAGTGTACAAAGCTTGTGGTGGGGTCCAGTGAGGCGCTCCTTCTGCAAATGTAGCCAGACTTTGTCACCCACCTAGAAGTTGTGTGGCACCAAATGTTGATTGTGTCACTTCTTGTACTTAGCATTGGATCTGTCCAATATGTCATGAACCTGATGGTGGATGTGTTGAATGCGCTCAATGAAGTTTTTCACCTTTTTAAATTCAGACTAGACATGAGCCAAATATGCCTGAGTAGTCACAAATGGCAAGGCTACATCAATTGGACATAGTTGATGGAATCCAAAGCTCACGTGAAAGGGGCTAAGGTCGGTTGAGATATGGAAAGCTTGGTTATAGTTGTGTTGTATAGAGGGGAGGCTCTCATACCGTGTGCTTTAATGCTTTAAGTTTTACATGCTTAGAATGTGTACGATCATCATGTTGATGACCCGCCATCAGTTTGGGGATGGAAATTTGTGGACTTGGTGAGCTTGGTGTCCAACATCAACTAGAGGCCGTACCAAAATATACTAAGGAACCTAGTGTCCTGATTTGAGATTATCAACCGTGGGTTCCCAAAGTGTACCCACACTTGTTCAAATAAGAGTTTAGAAGTGGCTTCTTTTGTGATATTCTTCTTGCAAGTCGCCATAATGTGCATCTTCTAGAATCTGTCGATGAGCACAAGAACATAGTCATTTCCATGCTTAGTAGAAGGAAGTCCCGACATGTAATCTATAGAGATGGATTCCCAAGGTCGACTAAGGGTAGGTAGCGGAGTATAGAGGCCTTTATTCTTGATCATCTTGTATGTGTGGCTGAATTCTGGGTTGATTTTGTAGAAGAGCAGTCATTTGGAAGTCTCGACCCACAAGAGTTGAGCATGGTGGTCAGAACCATGATCGGTGGTCAGCTAAGGCAGTCTGCAACATTATTGGTGCTACCCTTCTTGTACTTGATGTTAAAATTAAATTGTTGCAGGTATGTGGACCACTTCTGATAGGTGATGTTTCAACTCTATGAATGCATTTTGTTGAGATTCATAAGAAAAAAAATGTTTCTTTCACTCCTCCCTTGGTGACTTGACTCAAGGGAAAACTTATATGAGACAATGCCAACACGAACCTATGATAGAATTGGCAAGACCTAGAAAGTTGCAAAGCTCTATTATAGTGGTTGGGGGTGGCCAATCCTGAATGACTTGGATATTAGTTGGATCCACATGCACCCCCCCTCATCAATAATGTATCCCAGATACTGAACCTGGGTCATGCCAAAAGTTCGCTTCTCCAAATTGGAATACAACTTGTGTTGCCGTAGTTTTTGGAGGATATGTCAGATGTGGTGGAGGTGCTCTTCCCAAGTCTGGATAAAGGTTAGGATGTCATCCAAGTACATCACTACAAATGGGTTGGTGAATGGCCGCAAAATGTCGTCCATCAACCTCATGAAGGTTGCAGGAGCATTCATCAACCTGAAAGGCAAGACCAACCATTTGAAAAGGCCCTCCTTCTATTTGAAGGCAGTCTTCCACACATAAGAGGGTTTGATTTGCACCTGGTTATACCTGGACTTCAAGTCGATCTTGCTGAAATATTGTTCCCCCATGAGTTGGTCCAAAAGGTCATCAATCTGTGGGATTTGGTACCTATTCTGGACATTCATCTTGTTAAACGCCCGATAGTCAATACAGAGTCTCCAAGTCCCATCCTTCTTATGCACCAACTCGATCGAGCTCCCACAAGGTGGTGAACTTGGCCGTATGTGACCTTTCTGCAACACCTCCTAAATCTGCCTCTTGATTTCGTCATTCTCCAAAACATAGCGCGGATATATTGTTTCATTGGGCAATGACGTACCTGGGGTCAGATCGATGGAGTGCTTAACTTGACAGTGCAAAGGAACCCCTGTGGGTGAGGTGAATATGTCCCCGTAGTCCTCCACAACCTTTTCCAACTGTGGTTGTCATGTGGAGGAGCCCTGTCTAGAGGTCTTGGCCACAATATTCTTCTTTCCCTGAGGGTGGATCATCAGGAAAACAAATTTCTCGGTTTTGGAAATGAGCTTACTACATTTTTTTATAGTAACCATAGAGTTGGAAGTAAGCGGTGCTACCTCTAGTATCTTGTACAACTTATTTCCCAAAGTAATAATAAAAATGTGAGGCCTAGAATCATACACAACATGTCACTTCCACAACTATGGTTGGCCTAATAATGCATCACAAACATCAAGAAGATCAATGTCACATAATATATCATCCGTGAAGGGCTTGATTCTATAGGGAAGGCGACGCTACTGGCTTCCGCAGAGATCCCATCCTTGGTGAAGCCACCTGATGGGGTACGACTGTGGGTGTGTTGTGTTCGAAAAGCCCAACCACTACATGACCTCTTCCAAAATGAGTTTCTTTTGGATCCTGCTGTCGACAAAGAACTGGAGCGTCAAAATGGAAGAGGCACTCCCCCTCCTCTAGATCTTCTGGTTCCTCCTTCTAGATCTTCATGGAGGCATCAGTGGCATTGGGATCCACATCGATGATTTGCTTCCCTATGTCATCCCCCCTTTCAAGTTCTGATTCAAAGTTAGATCATGCATTTGATTCAAAATCCTTCATCTCGGCCACCAGTGACTTATTTTCCCGACACTCACTTGTGTTGTGAGTGGAGCTCTTATGGAACTCACACCACTTTCTCGTGTCGTTATTTGGCTTTGCGGTGTTGTTCCTCACTTGTATCTTTGGCAAGTTTTCCTCGGCCTCCCAACCTTGGATTTTTCCTTTTTTTCTATAGTTTGGGGGCACCTTTCCCTTACTTTTGATTCGTAGATCCAAATTATCATTTATTCTATTTTAATTTATGCTCAATCTTGGTATCATAACTGTATGTTACACCAAGTGAGGAGATGTCAAGGAACTCCATTTATTCCTGAATGTATATGTGCATACAACTGTGGTACTTCATCACCAAATGTTTATTTGAATATTTGATACCCAACTTTGTGCGCAAGGTATGGAACATATTCATCAGCTCATGCACATCTTGATCCCTTTGTTGCCACATCATAGTCCATTGTATGTACTTGTCCTCATAACTCCCCAATACCTAATATTTTTCCTTGATGGCATCTCAGAAAGAATCCCAAGTGGGTGTGGTCGATAAGAGAGAGGTTTCCCTCTCGTCCTTTTGCTCACAGTAGGTTTCCCACTAGTCCTTGACATGGGGGGTGTATTTGAGGAGGGAAAAAGTAATATTTTCCCCACTGGAAACATCATGAACCGAGAAATGTCCTTCTAATAGATTCGACCATCTATCTATGATGTTTGAATCTATTTGGCCCTCAAATATGGCAATCTCAAATTTTACTTGTACCATAAAAAGAGTGGCACCTCCAGAGTGGTTTTTGGATGCAGGTGCGCCACCAGTGTGAAACCATTGAAGGATCTAGATAAACTTATCCATCATCACGTTCCTTTGTTTCTTGAGGGAATCCTCAAGAAATATTTTGTAGGATCTCCTGCTCCCTCTTCTTTCTTTTCTTCTCCCATGGGTGGTCATCGAGTTTTGCGAGGCTGATCTTGCAGAGGTTCAACCATATCAATCCTGAACTCCTTATACCCCAACCTTGTTGGGGACATGGAAAGAAGGATTGAGAAAGAGAAGACTGTTCTGATACCACTGATCCAGACTCATTAAGGAACACAATAAAATACATAAATACACATAAACACATATATGCAACATAAATAAAATTTCATTTCATTAATATCACATAACTGAAATATGCCTATAGACATAATGGAAATAAACTAGCTATGGTGTTGGTAGCTAATCTCTGAGAAGAGATGTGGTGGCTGCAGGCCTCTAAAATGTGTTACAATGAGGCTCAAGGGAATTTTTATTATTGAACAACATAGGAAAACCCTAAACAACCAAAACCCTAGCCCCATGAGATGAAACACCAAGTGTTTGTGGGTCCAGATGGGGTTAGTTGGGAAGCCAAATTCTTGGGGTCGTAACTTGGTCATATTATATTCGTTCTCCATGTAAAATATATCATCAAAAATATCTCTCTAAATATTACAGGTTTTTCCACCTCCAAAAATTGTCGTTTAGGGGGTAAAAACTACTCTGGAAGTTTAGGACCCAAAAAAATGCTAAAAATAGTAAATGCTGCTATAAAAAAGGAAACTAGTGAAATTAACTGAAGGTGTAGGTGGAATAGCTGGGTGGAAACCAATATCCACCTATATCACTTCTTCACATGTATTAATTTCATGAATTCATAGTGGCACATGGATTTTCTAAAGTATTCCAGCCAGATACCATTGTACTAGTAGATTCTTGTTGATACTGTATGGAATATTACTTAAGAAGTCTTTGAAGCATTTATCATATTCCAGTACAGATTTGTTCGGTCTTTTATTTATTTCTTATAGATTATGCACTACCAAGTGCTTAACATATTTCACTTTAAAGAAGCTTAGAAATCTAGTCTTGACCTCATCCTTCGTCTTTTTTTGTTTTTCTATTAAATTCATAAACCATGTTAAGGATCGTTTACTTAACGCTAGAAAAAATTGTGCCATTTTCATGTCTTCATCATTTATATAATTTTTGGCCCATAATTTTCCACAAATGAACTAGTGCCTCTTCGGATATTCATCTCCTTCATAAATGGGTATATGATTTAGCCCCATATTGGTCATTCACTGTGAAGTCGGGTGAAACTGATCGTTGTTGCTAGTTTCATCGCCAGAGCTTAGGTATTTTCTTTCCTCTCTTATGTTGATGAATTTATATAATGATTAATTTGTATGACACTCCCTATACATATATTCCGTGAATCGAATTGTTTCCAATCACGACTCTCTATCGACTAATTCTAGACATCAGTTTTCTTCAATAGATATGTGTTGCAGCAAGGGAGGGTATAATTGTGAGGTTAGACAGTTGGAGAAGTATTTGGTCTAATTAATTACTATTATTCAATTGGTTTTTAGTATAATTTTAATTTTCTTTGTTAGTCGTCAGTATACCAGACTATAGGTATTTCAAAATAATTCCTTAACTTTAGAAACTCTCTTATACTAGGACTCAAGAAGGATCTCCTTGGAGAACTTATTGTTGGACCAGAATCATATATTTCCATAGTGTATACTTGCTCTCTTGGATTTGTCAGTAGACCTTTGTTCTCAGTCAGGGAAGGTGGTGCTAAGCCTCTCAACTATTCTAAGGAGTCCCATGCATCATTGATCTTATGCTACTGATTTCTCATTCTTTTCCTCTAGTATTTATGTTCTCTAATTTTTTCCCATCGATGTTGTTTGAGGTACCTTGCTAATTTGTGTATCTCACTCGATTAATTGTATTGTCAGAAACTATTTGGTTGGTTCTTTTCTTGTTTATTTTTCTTGTCGGATGACTTCTTCTCTTCCATTTTTGTTGACTTTATACTTCTCCAAATTTTTCTTTGATTCTTTTATTTTCTTTTTTATTCCTCACAATCCTCTAACCCCCTCATGCCAACCATTATGGGAATTTTTAGGTCTAAAATAGGCCTCCTAAGGAAAATGTACAACCAAATTAGACTTTATTAGAACCAATAGGGTTGAAGATGATGATTTCAACCATGGGGGATGATTCAACATTTTGGGAGTAGAAAAGTAAAAAGATTAAAAAGTAATAAAATAATAAAACTACTTTTTCAACTTGCATTTTCAACTTATCTCCCTAAGATTTTACTCAAATTTATACTATGAGTACTCATTGGATGCAAAATTCAATTCCTCATCCAAGGAGTACCCATGGTGCATTCTTTTGATGGACTCTACTATACGAAAAATGAGAATTACATGAAATAACGTGATTGCAATCACGTATTTAATGTATTTCTAATTTTTCTTGTGGTAGGATCTATCGAAAGTATTCAAAATGGATACTCTTTGGATGAAGAATCAAATTCTACATCCAACGAGTGTTTCCGCACAAAATTTGAGAAAACCCATAGAGAAATAAGTTGAAATACGAGTTGAAAAAATAGTTTTTTAGTGATTCCCTCTAGAATTTGGTGATTTAATCTAATATTATTTTATTATTTCCACTATTATTTTATAATTTCCTTAGGAGGCCCATTTTAGTCCTAAAAATTCTCCTAATGCCTACTAGTGTCGGTTCACGAGCGAGCATCTCTCGCCCATACTTATTTTCTTAAAAAATAATCCCAAGCTTCTTTCGTGATATTCTAAAATGTGGTTTGTGCCTTTCTCTAAAAGGAATTTGTGTAGTGGAGCTCATACCATGCAAAAGAACCCATATTGTATATCATTATAGAAACTATTTCTTATATGTTCGACAGGTGTTTGAACTTCTAATTCTTGTTCTTCACAATAAAATTCCAAGATGGACTTAAGGCACTCCTATAAATTCATTTGACCGCCATTTGATAATTTCAATAGAAACATGACATCAATTTGGTTTTGATGTTTTTTCATGAGTAATATAATTGTCAAGGAAATTTTTAATCTATATTAGGGCTCCTTCGATAAGAATTCTCATGTGCTTCTGTGAAGAAGTTAGACATGGCTTCTTCAATCGACAATTGATTCCTTAATGGGTAATTTTTTAGATAGTTATTGATATTCACTTCCCACCATAATTATATCTCATATATGGTTAAAATTTATGCTTTCATATTATATTGGACTTGAGTTATTTCCACCAACGTATAAACCAATGTTTTAATCTTGTAAATATTATGCATTTTTACCAGTATAAAAACACAATTAAACATACAAAAAGCATGTAAAGAGACAAGGCATAGTAATGGGGAGATAACCAAGTCACATATGTGTATTATATATTATATTTGGAATCACTATTACATTCATACTAATAGGTATATATAGACTAATAAGAAAGTTGCAAGAGTCTAACTATTGGATTAACCACACTATCTATTCTATCATTAGTTATCTATTTGTCATATTATAATATGTTACATTGAGGCTAGTTGGTTGGGATGACTAGCCTTTTTCATATTCGACTAGTCAGTCATCCCAACTAGATACTTTAATAGGGAGTATTAAAATATTATTTCGAAATTGATAAGGCTTTCCATCAATGAAAATGGGGGATATTGTTTTAAATATTGTTTTCATTAACGTTAAATATAGGGGGAGACTATATATATCCAAGATAAATATTCAAGATGGATATTATTGGAACTATTCTTTTTGGTATTTTTATTCCCAAATTGAATATCATGTATTTGAAGTATTGTTTACTCTAAATTCATAGCTAAAATTGGAGAATAATAGATATCATTTAATAGCTTATTCTAATATATTTCCAATGTTATATGACACTCCCTCTAACTTCTAGGAATGAGGACTTATAAAATATTTTGTCAAGTCAGTCCAATCATTATACAATTTGGCCCCATAACTAAACACAAAAACACTATAAATAAAGGAAATATTATTACATTTGGATATCATTCAAGCATGAAGATATATGAGGTGCACAAAATAAATCAATGAATACTCTTAGGGTTTTAAATTTGGAGCAGAAAACATGATTCATGGAGTGAACGCGTCATCTTGGACATTTCACTATAAATTTTCCTTTGGGACATTTTATACTATGAAATTTTAAGGAGATATAGGTGAAATATTTGTGTACATGTTATATAAAATTAAAGAATTGGTTCACTATACTTTTAGAGATATTATCTAAGGAATTTATGGTTCTTGAATGCTTTTGAAATCTAATTCAAACAAGTCAACTTGGAATTTTCTCTATAAATTTTGTCCTAATATGTTTCTGACTATGAAATATGGAGGACAAAGAGACAAGACCTCTAGGTACCTATGGTAAAATTTTCTAACTATGATTCACTATAATTTTGGAGATATGCTCTGTAAAAATTACGGTTTCTTAATAGCTGTGAAATCAACCTCGAACAATTTAGTTTGACATTTTTGCTATAAATTATTTTCTGAGATGTTTAAGATAATGAAAATACTATATATGTGTGGAGGCATATAGTAGTACCTTAGATAAAATTTCATACTTTGGTTTGAAATATGTTTAGTGATATGAACTTAAATGGGGATGCAGAAAAATACAGATATAACCATAAATACATAGATGCAAAATAAATAACTTCATTTCATTAATATCAAAGAACTGAAATATGCTTATAGATAGAATGGAAATAAAATAGCTCGGGCGATGGTAGCTTATCTCTGAGAATAGATGTGGTGATTACCCTCTAAAATGTGTTGCAATGAGCCTCAAGGGAATTTTTATTATTGAACAACAAGAGAAAACCCTAAACAACCAAAACCCTAACCCCAGGAGATAGAACAACAAGAGTTTGTTGGCCCTGTTGGGGTTAGTTGGGTAGCCAACTTCCCCGGGTCGTAACTTGGTCATATTATCTATGTTTGGTTTTTACGATACCTCGTTGGAAAGATATCTCTGATTATTATAGTATTTTCCATGGGCCCTTGCCTATGGCTACGGGCCTACTGTAGACCTAAAAAAAATTGTCATTTAAGTGGTCAAAACTGCTCCAGAAGTTCAGGACCCGAAAAAATGCTAAAAATAATAAACGGTGCTATAAAGAAGGAAACTAATGAAACCAACTGGAGGTCTAGGTGGAATAGGTAGGTTTCCACCAATATCCACCTAGATCAGTATTCCATACTTAGGAAGCAATGGTCTTCATTGCATGTAGAGCCTCCATGAGGTGAGGAAATTTCTGTTGAAACTAGTTCTTGATGAACCACCCTAGTGAAGGCATTGGCCTGCTTCGACAACTCGATATAGAGGGATACTTTGTTGGTGAGTTTTATTGATCTATGTGTCAATGATCCGATCATTTGTGGCATGTTCCATGAAGTATGGGTTTAACTTCATTGGTGTGAGTTGTTTGACAATGTTTGATGTGTCTAGCAATGGTGGAAAGTATGGTCGAAGGCGGTCCACATTGAATACTAGGTGCAAGCCATGGAACGGTGGAATGCTGATCTCAAAGTAATTGTCCCCTACAAGCTTGGTGATGGTGTAAAACCCATATCAGAGTGAGCAAATCTTGTGGTGGGGCATAGCGAGGCACTCCTGCAAATGTAGCCAAACTTTGTCGCCCACCTGGAACTTGTGTGGCACCTGATGTTGATCATGTCGCTGCTTGTACTTAGAATTAACTCTATCCAATATGTCATGGATCTACTGGTGAATGTGCTGAATGCGCTGAATGAATTTGTTAACCCATTAGGGGAATTTTGAGGTATAAAATGGGCCTCCTAAGGAAATTATGAAATAATAGTGGAAATAATCAAACAAGATTAGATTACATCATTAAATTTTAGATGTAGGAAAGAAAAAAAAAAGTTTTTCAATTCATATATTCAATTTATCTCCTTATGTCTTTACTCAAATTTCCATCATGAACTCTCTTTGGATGCATAAATTGATTCCTCATCCAAATATTATCCATGTTGCATACTTTCGATGAGCCCCGCTACACAAAAAATGAGTGATAGATGAAAAACGTGTTTGCAATCATGTTTTTTCATTTATTTTTTATTTTTCGTGTAGCAGGGTCCATCGAAAGTATGCAACATGGGTACTCCTTGGATGAGGAATTAAATTTTTCATCCAACGAGTAATCCCGCTTGAAATTTGGGTAAAAACTAGGGAGATAAGTTGAAAATACAAGTTGAAAAAGTAGTTTTATTATTTTATTATTTTTTAATATTTTACTTTTTTACCCCAAAAATGGTAAATCATCCCCCATGGTTGACATCATCATCTTGAATCTTATTAGTTCATATAAAGTTTATTTTGGTTGTACATTTTCTTAAGAGGCCCATTTTAGACCTCAAAATTTCTCTAATTCATATCTGCTTCAGATTGGACATGAGTTGAATATGTGTCAGTCACTGCAAATGGTATGGCCACATCAATAAAACATAGTGGTAGGAATCCCAACCCCACCTTAAAGGGGTTGTGGCCAATTGGTATATGGAGATCTCTGTTGTAGCTGTGCTAGACATAGGGGAGTCTTTCATCCCATGTGCATGGATTCTTTGAGTTATACATGCAATAAATATGTATGTTCATCTCGTTGATGACCTGTATTTGGTCATCAGTTTGGGCACTACAAAATTTGGCCCAATTTCCGACGACCAATTCGTCGCTATTCCTACATAGTCATCGCAAGAGTGACGGTTCAAGGACGGGAAAAACGTGGTTTGCCATCCCATCGCAATTCCAACGCACTTACAAAGTGTCGCACTACCAACACTTTTTCCGTCGCTTCCAAACAAGCGTCACTCTTCCGACGTTTCCCAAACCATCGTGCTTCCGACATTTGTAAACTGTCGCACTTCCGACGAAATGTGGTTCGGCGTTTTGAACGTCGCTCTTCCGACGTTTGTAAACTGTCGCAATTCCGACGAAATGTGGTCCGATGTTTTGAACGTCGCTCTTCCAATGTTTGTAAACTGTCGCAATTTCGACGCGATGTGGTTAGACATTTGTAAACTGTCACAATTCCGACGAAATGTGGTCTGACGTTTTGAACGTCGCTCTTCCGATTTTTGTAAACTGTCGCAATTCCGACGAAATGTGGTACAAAGTTTTGAACGTCGCTCGTCCGACATTTTTCTACTGTCGCTCTTCTGATTTTTTTAAGCTGTCACAATTCCGACGCTTACAAGGCGTCGATATACTGACGGCTGGTTCAATTTAAAAAAAAAAATGAAACTTTAAAACAGGACAGTAAATGTCCAATATTTGTTATGAATTTTGGGCGTTCCAATGACCATGAAATATTAATATAATAAACCACCCCGTAGCGCTTCGACTGTAAACAATCATATAAACATGGCTCTGTATTTCAAAAAATAGGTTTAAAATAGAAACAAGGCAACATTTTTTTTTTCCAATTGTTATGAACATAATTCGACCGTGAAATATTAAAATAATAAACCACGCCACAGCACTTCGACTATAAACAATCATTTTTTTTTCACAAGAGAAAAAAATGCTATTTTGAATATATTATATGAAGTAAAACAGTCCATGAAGTCATTACATTTTCACATCTAAAGATTGGAACCCAAATATCCATCCAGAAAACTGGAAGTACCACCCCAGACAATGATAGAAAAATACCGCATGTCACATACAGGGACATGATATAAAACCCAGTAGCGGTCCACATGGATATTATTGACAATCTGAGAAAGCATCCAAATATGCCCGAGGCATCTATAAGAAAGTGAAATAGCAGTATGTAGAATAGTAAAGCAACAGATAGAGTACCGACGTCCATTGTTCCAAATACAAATTAAAGTACCCAAAATCCTTGAACGGAGAAAAATGCTAATCATGTGAGGAGTGTGATATGTCCAAAATATAAAAAGACCATCAGACCATATCAATAAACCAGCAACATAGACCAACATCGCTAGTTTTGAAGGCAGAGTGATAAACATTAATCATTTTTTTTTCACAAGAGAAAAAATGTTATTTTGAATATATTATATGAAGTAAAACAGTCCATGAAGTCATTACATTTTCACATCTAAATATTGGAACCAAAATATCCATCCAGAAAAGTGGAAGTCCCACCATAGACAATGATAGAAAAATACCCCATGTCACATACATGGACATGATATAAAACCCAGTAATGGTCCACATGGAGATTATCGACAATTTGAGAAAGCATCCAAATATGCCCGAGGCATCTATAAGAAAGTGAAATAGCAGTATGTAGAATAGTAAAGCAACAGATAGAGTACCAATGTCCATTTTTCCGAATACAAATTAAAGTACCCAAAATCCTTGAACAGAGAAAAACGCTAATCATGTGAGGAGTGTGATATGTCCAAAATATAAAAATACCATCAGACCATATCAATAAACCAGCATCGCTAGTTTTGAAGGCAAAGTGATAACCTGTCAACACATAAAATAGTATCATAAAGCGGATACAGGAAATGTGTAGAGACATGTACTGTTGATATACACCTTACAGAAAAAGCATCCATGATAGAGAAAAAATATGTATAAACCTAGGGTTGATTGTATGTTCTGGCTCGCTTGTTCCCATAAATAAAAACCATCTGCAGAAACCCAGGCTCGCTTGTAAGGTCAGGCTCGCTTGATTCCAAAATTGGTAACCATCTGTTGCATCTCAGATGTAAGGTTCAGGCTCGCTTGTTTCCATTAGTAGCCCGCTACAGCATCCACCCTGTTCATATCAAAAAGGTTCCTATAGATATACAGAGAAAGAGTATAATACGTATACCATATAAACATGGCTCTGTATTTCAAAAAACAGGTTTAAAATAGAAACAGGGCAACATTTTTTTTTTCCAATTATTGTGAACATAATTCGACCGTGAAATATTAATATAATAAACCACCCCGCAGCTCTTCAACTATAAACAATCATATAAACATGGCTCTGTATTTCAAAACACAGGTTTAAAATAGAAACAGGGCAACCATTTTTTTTCTAAGTAAAGTTAATCTATTAACAGTGGGAATAAAATTACACCGAAGTCAAAAACATTTCTCATACTCATGGAAAATTTGTCATCAAAAAATCAAAAAAGAAGACTGCCCTCATACGGGGAAACCAGTCTTGAACGTTTACTGAATTCAAAAATACTACAGAGGTCCAGCACAGTAATATAATCTAAAAGCAGCCCAATTAAGTGGGCCGCGAAGCAAGTAAAACAAATTAATCAAACTACTCCTCTGGTGGTTCCTCGAAGATTCGACACCATCCTTCGGAAGGTCCAGGATCGCCAGGTGCTATCTCCACATTCATGCCACCACTCCCCTCCTGAAGGCCCGAATGCTGGCTGGCTTTTTCTGAGCTCAGACCCGCCAAACGGGTGCATTGTTCTTCCATTTGGGCCTCCTCACGGAAAACCACAGTAATTGAAGTTGTGATTCGTGGGCAGTTCAGAGAGAAATTAAAGGAAAAAATCACAGTGCGCGTCGTGGGAGAAGGTGAAGCGGTGGGGAAATGAGGAGCAGGGGAGCCCATACGGTGGCTAGATCCTAGAACCCGACCCCGCCCACTTCTAGTATCTGGATAGCAACCTGCGTGATAATCACTGGAATGTGAAGATGACTCAGTTGAGGGGCTGGAGGGAGCGCGGAGGGGTTGACCTCTAGTGCTCCCCCTGCGGCAACGCATCCTTTGATGTAGGTGAGGCATGAGTGCAGTCTCAACAGTGGGCACAAGACGAGACGGAGAAGCAGAATTCCAAGAAATAGAGGAAGACAGACACAGACTAGACCGAGAGAAATGCAGATATACACCAAGGTCTAAGCAGCAGTTCATTTGGCCACTTCTCCTTCTCATCACAGTGAGCAGGCAGTGTAACCTAGCAACCGGCTTGTCTGAAAAACCATAGCGAAACGCCATTTGATCGACCCACCTGCAATGCAATCAAAGAACGCCCGTCATAATTAATCTCTGATCATTAATGAGAGCCGAAGGCCGGATCATATTGGAGCATGCAAAATCGCTAACAGGAGTGGAGGCCCGATCTTGAACAGTGTTAAAACTTAATGCGATTTGATGTGAAAACCTTGGAACTTAATTGAACAACGTTAAAACTTAATGCGATTGATATGAAATCGCCACATCCATGTCCCATCGCCTTAAATGCCATCGAATGCACCCGAATCCAGGAACAGGGCAACATTTGGTTAAGGACAGATGGCAGAAATTGATTGGAGCGGATCTTTGTTTGGGCCGCTCGCGCAAAGGAAATCCAGACCCGAAAAATATTAGGGTGAATTTGATAAGAAATTCACATCACAACTCTCCCTCCGTACACCAGACCAACTTTGGACCCGAAAAAGATTAGGGCGGAATTCAATTGGTTTTCGCGTCACAAAATTGGCCGACGTCAGCTGGCTATTTTGGAACGCGAATTTGGTTTTAATTATGGTTTATCGCCGTTTGAAGTCTGACGGGCTCGACTTAAGAACAATTTTGTTTGATCCCATCTTATAAAATTTGTGTTGGTTTTCTTTGATAATACACATATTTATAATAAATCATGGGAATACCACACTAAACATGTGGAAAAGCTATATAATTTATTGAGAACAATCATTTTTATGTAAAAATATCCAAATGTGCTTTTGGGAAATAAGAATTCGAGTATTTGGTTCATATTGTTTTAAAGGAAGGAGTGAAGTTGGAGCCTCAAAAGATGCAAGCTATTAAAAAATGACCTATTCCTAAGAAAATCAAGGTTATTAGAATATTTTTTAGACTTACATGATATTATTGATAATTTGTTAAGAATTATGCATGCATTTCAAGTCCACTCACATATCTCTTGAAGAAAATATCATTTATATGGAATGATGAGGCTACTTTGGCATTCTCTCTTTTAATGGATGCCATGTCTTCTACACCAACATTGGTTGCACCTAATTTTGGTAAAACATTCATAGTAGAGTGTGAGACACTAGGAAAAGAAATTTACGTAACATTAACACAATAAGGGATATCATTGGCTTTTAAAAGCAAGGAATTCAAAGAAAATATTTGGTGAAATCTACGTATGAAAAATAAATGGAAGAAATATTACATGAAATAAAAATGGGGATAGTATATCATTGGGAGGTACTTTAAAGTCAAGATATACCATGATAGCATAAAGTATTTTTTGAAGCTATGATTTTCATTAGAAGATTAACAAAAATGAGGAGAAAAAATGAAAAGTTTTAATTTTGAGATAATCTACAAAAAGGGTAAGGAAAATTTAGTACATGATGCTCTTTCTAAAATAGAAGAGGCCTCAAATTTATATCCAATTACATTTTCTATTCCTAGGTGGCTAGAAGAAGCTTGCCATAATGGAAAAATGACAATAGTACTAAACAAAAACTAAAATTTAGAAACGATGGGATGAACTCTATGGAGCATTGGGAGTGAAAGAGAGATATACTTTGGTGCAAATGTAGAATATTTTTATGCACGCAAGCATATTTTAATAAACAAATATTAAGGGAGTCCCATGTCTCTCTGATGGTAGGACGCAGGGTTCCTTAAAACATCTCAAAGGATCAAAAAATATATTTTTGGAAGGAATGAGGAAAGATATTCAAAATTTTGTAAGAGAAGGTCAGGTTTGCATAATAAATAAAAGAGAGATAGTAAAATCTCTAGGGTTACTTCAACCATTCCACATACATATTCAAAGACTAGAAGATATATCAATAGATTTTATTACAGGGTTACTGAAATATAAAGGTAAGTATTACATTTTTGTGGTCATTTATATAGACAAATTTTGTAGATTTTTTTTGTAGAGCTCAAAGTACATAAACAACAAGCCAAGTGGCAGAAGTGTCTGTGAAAGAAATTCATAGTTTTCATGGTTTTCCTAAAGTAATAGTAACAAGAAAATTTTGGAAGTAATTATTTAATATGAGTGGAGAAACACTAGCTGCCATGAGTTCTACATATCAAACACAATCAAATGGTCAAACAAAAATAGTTAACAAATGTTTTTAAGGTCATCTACAATGTTACTCTTTAGCAAAGAAATCTTAATGGATGAAGTGGGTTCGTCAAGGAAGAATGGTAATATGATACTACCTATCACACATCTACTAAAATTTCCCCATTTAAGGCCCTTTATGGATATCCAACCCCTGGTATCCCATACATTTTGCAAGATAAGTCCAAAGTATAGGAAACAGAGTCACATATGGAAAATACTAAAGAAACTTTGAAAATTATTATGGAAAACCTTCAAATGACATGAAACATGATAAAAAAACAAGGGGAACAACATTGAAGTGAAAGATAATTTGAGGAGGGTAATTGGGTATTTTTTAGATTATAGCATTATAAGCAATATTCATTCAAGAAAAAGAAGAATAAAGAATTAGCTCAAAAATGTTATGGCCCTAAATAATTATTCATAGGATTGCACAAGTGGTATAGAAGTTATATTTTCCTTCTTCTTGCATTCATAAGGTTTTTCATGTATCTTGCCTAAAAAAGGTTTTGGGAAAAATATGCCAATGTAAATAGAACTTCCAAAATTAGATGAAGAATGAAAGTTGATTCTTGAACCACAAAAAGTTATAGATAAACATTCTGTATCTCTTTGACATATAACCATCATGAAGTACCTAATCAAGTGGAAGAATATTCCTCTAGAAGAAGGTACATGGTAAAATGATCAATTCATGATGAAATACCCATGGCTAAAGGGTTCGTTTGAAGTTTTGACAAAGGTTTTGTTATATGTTTTATATAACGCGCGGCGGAATAGTTTTATTGTTTGTTAAGGTCCCACACAGTGATCAAATTTGAAGGGTAGGTCCGAATTTCAATTAGAAGGGCATATATCTATGTCGCCCTTCCATAATGAAAAGCTTTAAAAAAAACTTTTCAATTGACCACAATAAATTATTTTTACATTTCATTTTTAGAAAGACAAAACCATCAATCTTTATATTAATAAAAGACTGTTACATATACAAAAATGAAGAAGGCTCCATCTTTCATTGCTTAAATATCTCATTGGAAATGTCAACATAAGTCTTGAAGACACTATTATAAGAATTTGGATACATACCACCAAGATATAGGAGATTCTTATGTGTCAGATTGTGTAATGCAATTTTGACTTTGTCTCACAAGGAGCAGTAGCATGGAGGTCTGGATTTTTCTTATAGAACTTTTTTATTATTATTTGAAACATTGTTTATAGATTTGAATACAACAATGAAATTATGAGCATGGTGGACAATTAGTCAAGCTCATGATGCCAAACCATGATGATGTAAGTTTGGAATTTAACATTTTTACATGTTAAAGACAAATAGTCAAAATCATTGACAACTAGTAGGCCATAATTAATAATCATTCCCTGTTCACTTTTGTTAATAGGTTTATGTCACATGATGATCTCTCTTCTTTGGCATTTACTTATATTGAAGATCACTATTCTAGGAATAAGGAGTTATTTTCTCCAAAAATAAGCCTAGCCAAACATTGACAATGCATCAAGGATATCTTTCTATGCTTCATAAGTACATATGTTCTACTTCTAAATCATGTCTTGGAAGTGGTTGTTTTGCTGGAAATTATTCACCAGTTGGTTTCATACCAAAGTCTTTTTTTCATTTTCAGCATCCAATACATGAAAAAGATAATGGTTTAAAACAACATAAATATTTGAAATTTTGCAAGAATTGTCTAGCACACTTTGAATATTAATTTTGAAGTCAAGTGCATGATGTTGTATAGGATCAAGTGTCATTTTGAATACCAAATGTTTCACAAGAAACTTCTCAACATGCTACCCTGCAGTAAGGATTAAATGACAATATTGCATCAACTATTTCCATAATAAAAGTGCACCTCCGCCATAAGAATAAACAACTACAAATGTTGTAGATCTAACAAGACCACACAATCAAATGTATTCCACAAGGCCAATACTGTATGAAAAATGAAAAGGAGTTTGCAACCAAAAATACTTTAGGCAACTAATTCAATTAGATACACCAAACCATCAGCAAAAAGGAAAACCAGCCTACTCAAAAGGCAAGCGTTTACCTCCTTTGACAAAATTTTGAGTTCCTAACAAGGGCCTTTATTGTCTTGTCAATGCCCTAGTAATTTGAATGGGGTTTGCACCTGCTGCAACAACCTAAAAAAAAAGGTTTCATTTCAAATTATTTTCCACAAATTTAAGATACAACCATTGTCAGTTTTGTATTTCCTAACAAGCTCATAAATTTTGACAAAAGAACCAAATTTTTTTAATACCTAATAGCAATTTTTTCACTCAAAAAATATCTTAAACTCAATAAGCCCAACCCAAAACTAAAGAACCAAACACCATAAGACCCTACAAAAATGAATAGATGATCTTAATCCAGTACTATTGACAAAAATTTACCTTTACACCCTCACTTATTAAACCCTGTGTTGTTGAATTTTAACTTCAACTGCTGCAGCAGAAGGACGGATGCAACAACAACATTTTTTTTTGGAGGTTGCTTGCATGCCATCCAGAAAATTAATTCATCATTTAAAATTCCTGCAAGTTTTTTTTGTAGACAGCCGCAGACATATTTCTGTACAGGATTGTATTTAAACACAACAACCAGCATTAACGCAATTCACCAACCAGAAATTAAACAAACAGAAATTTACCCCCCAGTTTTGTAAATTCAAAAGGAGGACATGTGGAGCATTAATATTGGATCGCATGAAATTGAAGGGAATCTGAAAACTTGAAAACCGGACCCGAATTTTTTATAAAGCACATTGGATTGATAATTCGCGTTACAAATTAGGCAGACGTCAGCATCCCATTTTGGAACGAAAATTTGGTTTGAAATTTAATCTATTCAGACTTTTGAAGTCCGACGGAAAGGGTTATTTAATGTTTTGATAGTCTAATTTTATGTATGCTTTAATATATACATATGCGAAATGAAAGGTGGGCCATAGAATTTAGTTTTAATTTTATTTTTTTAAAAATTGGGTTTATTATAATATGTTTTATATGTTACGACATATAAAAATAAAAAAGACAAAAAAGCTTGGTAGTTTTTTTTATAGAAAATATGTAAATTTTTTATTACACAGCAGTGTGTAAAAAGTGAAAGACTGAGTGTAACTTTTTAAGTTTGTATGCACAACAGTGCGAAAGTGAAAAACACAGCAGAGTGTTTTAGAGACAGAGTATGTTTGTTTTGAACAGACAGTGAGTTGGTTTTATGCACTACGTTTTGTAGCAGTCATAATTTTGTAATCCCTCTCAGTGAGGAAGAAGTGTAATAGTTTTTTTTTGAGTTATTGAAGGGAATAGAAGTTTGTTTTCAAAGTATTGAAACTCTGTCTCCCGTCAAAGAAATTTTTATTTTCTCTGTGTTAGAGGAAGGGAGATTTATTCTCCATTCATTGTTCTGGAATTTTTCAATATTCCAACATGTGCAAGAACAACAGATGTTGTGGTTCCATCCCTACCTAAATCATTTTTCTTTGCCGCAGCTTGCCTTACCAACTTGGCCCCAATATTTTCAACTGGGTCCTCTAATTCAACCAATAAAAAGGCCAAAACCATAGCATTGAGATACATTTCATTACACTGTCAATAAAAATAAAATTTGACTCAGCCATAACCCTTTCCTTTTATTGTTGTGAAAAGCTTTATGAATTACTCTAATGTGGCTAGTCCATAGGCCAAGTAGACCACTAGGTAACAAATATGTTTCCTTTCACCTTTGAGTTTTCAAATTATGCCTACCAAATCTAAGACATTTAAGAGGGGGAACTAATACAAGGTTAAAAAGAAAACCAGAGCACACATCTACAAATTACCTCCTTAGCTATTGTCACACCATCATTAACTATTTTTGGAGAACCATGCTTGCTCTCCAAGACAACATTTTTCCCTTCGCCCCAAGGGTGAATCCAACAAGATCAGCAAATTTGTTCACACCGCCTGTAAGACAAATTGACAATGCTTTCAGTAAGTGTGAAATTGAATGCTAGACCATATGCAAAAACAACCCTCCATGAAAAATTAAAATAACACATTAAAATCGAATATAAGTGGACAAGGAAAGATCCACCGCAGTGAAGTTTCACATGCAAGTGACCTTCCTTTAAACATAATTTTTTCTCTAACCTACAATTTTTTTGTCACTGAGCCATCCTTGTTGAAGTACAACTCCTTTTCCATAGCTCTTGTATTAACTACCTTCTCTCTGTCACGTAATCTCAGATTCCCTCTTCTACTTGAGCGATTAAAGGAAATGGGTGAAAAAAATGAAAGAGAAGACAATTGTCTACCATAATTATCAAACATTGCACCCAACTTCCTCCCCTTTCCATTGTTACCCAATGAGGTAGATGTGGAAATTGTTGTCACACTTCCCAAAGCAGAGGCCATCTTCTCTTATCCTGAATATAGAATTACAAGATCTTCATATTAGTATGAACCTTAAAAAACATGACTCCCATTGCTAAAAACCACTTTTAAGTTGTAACAGGCAAACTAAACAACTATCGCAACTTTTGGCAACTTCTGGAGCATTAAGAGAGAAACAACCAAAGAGAAATACAACCACAATCCTCATTTTAATGATACCGGACTATATATTTGCATTAATATAATAGAAATAAATCACGACTATATTAAGGCCAGCACAAAACAATCTTTAACCAGTGTCTCTCGCGGCCTACAGGTTAACATGCTAGAGGTTGCATATTTTTAATTTAAATTCTTGACCTCTCGTGCCCATCTATGAATGCATCCAATGGGATATCTACATCAAATTCTCCTTTATATCCCCAAAAACAAATTCCCTACTACAAGAGCACCAGTATTGATGGATCACCCCACACCATCCCACCCACTAGAAACGGTGAAAAAGGAAACCTGAGAAAACTTCTGAAATATCTCAAGATGAATATATGGGTGGTTCTTATGAATCAACCAACCATTCAGAACATTCTCATCAATCCAAACCATGAGTATTATGTGACGATATTCAAGCAGGCACTGAATCGGATTTATGAAGCTATGTTAGAGAAACCCTAAACTCTCACTGAAAATAGGTGAAATGTGGCACCACTCAAGGATTGACATGTGCCAATTGGTACAAGTGGTAGAAAATTGGCATGCTCAAACAACGAGGTGATGCAAGAATGACATGAGGGAGAAAATATCAGAAAAGCCCCAAATCTGGAAAACTAAAGCTCATCACCAACCTGAGATTGACAACTTTACATGATGTAACCTATGAAATCGTAAATGGAGAAATCATAGTAACAATAAAGTAACCTATGTAACAATAAAGTCGCATTCATCCTGGGAGTGGTAATGGGAGAAATCATAGTGAACAACAGGAAACATGCAGAGTTGCTTACAATCAAATAGATGAAAAAACACATACAAAAAACCTAGATAATAATCATGAACAAGCTTATTATTGAATTATGAACTGTAAAGGAACTTAAAAAATGTGACATTACGAACCTGGTCAAGCGCACAAGAAAAAATATCCTAAACATGACCCTGGTTGACAAGTTTTATTGCTCATGATGCAAGAGGATTTGTACCTGCACTGCCAAGTCAATCAAAATCCATCATTATCTATACAATAAATACAAGTAATTGATGTAGTATTTTTTACTCTAAGATGCATTCTTATGATAATGTTAAAACATATGTTGAAAATGTCAAAACATACCTGAATAAGCTCCTCTTCATTTCAAGAACAATTTATCGGAGTCGCATGAACTTGGAACAAGCCTCCCACGATCTGAAAGAGTAGCAACTAAGTCAACAGTGACTTTTTTGTTGCTACGCTGGATCGAGGGAGGTTTGCTCCAAGATTAAATCGCTCCAATAAATTTTTCTCTACTAAACAGGGCCAACCACGTGAAGGTGGAAGCTCTTATGGCCCCTCCCCCCCCCTCACATCACTCTCAATTCCCCAATACCCAATCTATATTTCATTTTTTACTTTCATGAGCATAAAAAAAATATTCAAAAACTAATAAAAAAACAATTCAACAGAAAGTACGCAAGGAAACATTGTAATTAATGCTTGACATAAAAATAGTATGATAAATGAGTTTTTTATATAACGCAAAAAATGTTCCAAGTATGGTAACATTTGTCTTATAATAATACAATATTTTACATTATCAAATTTTTTTTTTCTTCTTCCTATTTCTAAAGCTCCTAATTACATCATCAATATCATCATGCTCTGCTCCTGTTTCGTGCCTTTCGACCCGCACTGCTGACCTAGTTGCGTAGTCACGATGTCTGGTCTCATCCAGTGACGGGGCATCGCCTACAAAAACAGATAATATTAAATTTTAATTTTTAGTTTTTAAATATCATTGAACTAGTTCGGTAATATTAATAAAAAAAATTGCAATGAGATTATTTACCTGGTGCACCAGTTGTCGCCGCTGACCTAGTTGCGTAGTCACGATGTCTGGTCTCATCCAGTGACGGGGCATCGCTTACAAAAATAGATAATATTAAATTTTAATTGTCAGTTTTTAAATATCATTGAACTAGTTCGGTAATATTAATAAAAAAAATTGCAATGAGATTATTTACCTGGTGCACCAGTTGTCGTCGTTGGGATTGTTGTCCTGTCTTCCTCTCTGGTGGTAAGATCCTCAAGGGAAACATTCTCCGTCATTTAAACAAAAAACGTTATAAGGACAACCATCAAGGTATAATTAGAAAAAATTATAAGTGGAAATTAATTACCGTCACGGCCCTCACTGATAGTAGCATTGTCGGCTTGGTCCCCACTACAATGATCAGGTTGCACGTGAGGATCATCTACATCTGGCTCTAAAACTGGGTTATTTGCCTCGTCGGTAGTGTTGCTCCCCTGATTTAAACAAAGTTGTTAGACATTAAATTTATGGACGAAAACAAACATATTGAAAGTTTAATGTTTTACCTTATCAGGCATTCTAGATCTTGGGACCTGCCCCAAGCTTCTGCGACGTTCAACTACGGCTTGATAGCCGAAATGGAAAGCGATATTTTTATCTTCCTCTGTAGTTTCTGTTTCGAAGTCATCACCCTACATTACATATGATTGTGTATTTTTAATCATATTTGATAGGATTACAAAAATGTTGGAAGGCGATACAATTAATTATAAGATGTTTAGCTACTTAATTACAATTCTTGCGGCTAATTTCAAGTAGTCGCCCTGGCCTAGCTTGTGATGGCCCTTTTTTTCAATCCTAGCTTTAGTTGCCTTTGAGGTGTCAGGCAACCTAGCATCAAAATATTGAAGTCAAATATGACGTAGCACACTTTTATTTTAGACATAGAGAAAATTAAAGCTATTGAATTAAAGTTGTAATTTACCTTGCGGGTCCAGTTGGCATTTTTCCTTCTTTCTTTGCTCTTTTCTCTTTTCCGTCATGGATGAGTGCTCTCCACTCACTCTCTGAAACTGCGAGAGGACGCTCATATCTAGGGTTAAATTGCAATTGCATCCTATAGGTGTCCCTGGTATATTTCAAATATTTGCCGGCTACCTGAGCCACCGCTTTTCTGTCAAATGTGCCGACCCCAAAAAGGGCTTCTAGATAATCTAGAAGTTCTTTTTTCAGGTTGGAATTCTGGGAATTCCACCCTGTGCATATGGTTGGGCCAAAAATTACCAACACATGGCTCTCCAAAAACCTGTAGAACTCATTGTTTCCTACACAGAAAAAAGAAGAAGATATTATCATTAATTTAAAAATAAAAATCATGATAAATATGTTTTAGATAAAGTACATGAAATAGTTAAAATATTAAAATTTACCTAGGAGTTGTACATGCTTTATAGGGACACCTTCATCGTTCACCAACAACGTGCCATTAATGGTCCCTGTGGAGCTGACACGTGTAGCTCCAGGAAACACAATAATGTAGTTGGCCATATTAGCCTCATCACTTCCAACACGTTCAACAGTTGGCTGGGTGTCTGCTTGGGTAGGGCGTGTTTCTTGGCTGGCACCTAAAGGAGTAGAAGGTGTACGAGAGGGTTGCTGGGAAATCTCTTGCCCTTGTGTCCCACTACCACCAACACCAGGTTCAGCAAGTGCCAGAAAACGCTACGTACAAAAGAACTTTTTGTTAATTTAATCAATGTAAAAATTAAAAATCAAACTATCACAATTCATCTCATGCAGAACAAAAAAAATATCTTTTAACTTTTTATTATTACCTGATATGTTTCTAGCTGGCTCATAATTTGTTTTATCCTCTCTTCTGTTTCAGGTGTTTGAGGCGTGTCTATCAAAGTATTAAATTCTGACCTTGCATCTCGTGCCTTTTTTCGCAACAAGAGCACTGGAGATAGGAATGAAGAAAGCTCTTCCTCAAAGAGGGAATCATCAGGCGTACCATGGCTAGGTGTCTGCATATTTGAACAAAATTAATATTATTTCAATTATGTAAATAAGTAAAATACCTGAAGATAGAGAAATGCTGGCACTTTACATGTTCTTCTGCTAGCCTCTTTCCGCGATCATCTCGTCTCAAGGTTGTTCCTGTATTGCCCTGATCAGTCTGCCACATTGCAATAAAATTATAAATGTAAAAACTTGAAAACACAAAATGAAAACTGAAATAATTTCTAATAAGACACTAGAAGACAGAGTTAGAGTTTCAAATATGCCTTGCATTGAATTCAGTCTTGGAAACATGTCATTACACATTAAGGCACCCAAACAAGAGACGAGTTGACAATGAAGACCTTATTGAATATATTGTTGGAGCAACTTCTAGTAAACTTGTTGTGAAGACCTTGAGGACATTTTTGGAGCAACATTGTTGAATTTGATGGTATAGCATTGTTGGAGACGATCTTGAAGGGCCTTGAAGTGAAGCTTTTGGAGCAACTATTGAAAAATCCTTAGAGCATTTAAGTAAGGCACTTTCTATCTTCCATCACCTTTTTTCCTTTCAATATCCTTTAAACGATTTTGTTGATATTTAATGTTTGAAATCACGTTATAATTCCTTTATTATATGTGTTTGGGGACTTTCCCTTTGAAATTACCCAAAAATACCCTGGCAATTTTATCTTCAGGATGCATGTCTGAACCTATTGTTCAATATTTTGATTGATAGTAGTAAACATAGAGAGTTAGGGGGCTCTTGACTTGGTTTGGTTGGGCCATTAGATCCCTAACATCTACTAGGGAGAACCCCCTTGAGTTGGAGGAGAGCTAGCCCGAAGTGAAAAGAGGTTGGTGAGGTGACAATGGGGCTATTGAATTACACATGGTATCACACTTTGGCTTTAGGACTTTATCTTGAGAAGTGCGAGATTTTGCTATATCAATTCTCAAATTGTTTACAACACTATTGTTAAGAACTAATAAGAAGTGATGTTGAAGGGTTTTTGGGTATAAGAAACAATACCATTTAAAAACTAGGGTTCTCAGTCCTTGGCATTCCTTCACCTGGGCCTAGGGGCACACTAGAATAATTTCACACTAAACCATGCAAAATTAAAAGTAACTTAATAGATCCATAAAGTAATAATAATCATAATTCCTAATTTCCTATTGTACGATATGATGCAAATTATTCAAACATGAAGCAATGAAGACATGCAATGTCTGAATTTCAAGATTGATGAACCAATACAAGAAGTTAGAAGCTACAACTTTGATTCAATACTCTGTGTCCTAACTCCAGGAAGGAATCTAGTTTGTAGTACAGAACATGCATCGTGTATTATCAATTCTTAATTGACAACAACTAAGGTCATCTACCTCATCAATTCCTTCCCATTTTGTGTTTTTATGTTATATTCCTTATAAAAGTGTCAAATTTCTCTCAAAGTAAGCAACCCTTGAATAAAATAAAAAATAGTTGAGATATGATTGAGAAATGGTCATTTATTTCTTGAAAGGATCTTCACAATTTCTTTGGTTGTTTTTCATCTCAAGAAACAAGAAATGACCTAAGAAACTATCATGATGTAATATAAGAAACAACACGGTGTAATGGCCATTTTCAAAGCCAAATGATGTCCATTGAGGACATGGCCTTTATTTGGTTCCTGTTTCATAGGAGTTTCGAGTAGAAATGGAACTTTGTTGTACCATTTCCAGTAGTAAAAAGGGAAAACCTTATTTTTCCATGGGAAATAATTTACCTTTCCTTTTTCAAGATAATCTAAATCACAAAAAATATGAACTATACTACACACATTCTTGGATAATGTGAAAGTGGAAAAGGAATACCCTACACAAGTGATGCACACATGTACACTTGAACACTAATATATTTTTTTCTTTGAAATGCAATGCTTGTTTTCATTTAAATGTAGGGTTTTTAAAGCAGGGAGAAATAATGGCTGCCAATTTAATAAGCGTTTCTTTGGGAAAAATTTAAATCTTGTATTGGGTGATGAAGATAATAGAGGGTATTGAATCTTGATTCTTGACATTGTGTTTAACTTTAATAACTCAAATGATTATAAATATCAGTGGATGAGTTATTTTTTTCAAGTATGTCACTCAAAACTCTTATGTCAAAGCATTGTATGATGGCTAGCATTTGCTTGTTTCCCTTTCTTCAGTTCAATGTAAAAATTATATTAATATATTGGAGCACGAATGATAACTACAATTGTTTTCTCTGCAGTATATCTAGCCCCAAGATTATGAAATTTTTTCTCAAGTGGACCTATTGGTTATTGATGAAGCAGCTGCAATTCCATTGCTTGTTGTAAAGGCTCTACTCGGGCCATATTTAGTGTTTATGTGCTCTACTGTAAATGGGTAATAATTATAAATGAGCCAACCACAATCACAGATTTTGTAACCATTCAGTTTCCATGGATAGTGATGATGATATTAACCCTATATATCAGTGACCTATATCTATATGAGAATGACCTCAACATTGACCTTGATATGGTTGTATGGATGTGACCTTTGGTATGTCATCAGAAAATTCCCAAATATGGAGAACTAAAGCTCATCACTTTCGATCTGGAGTACTACCCTTGTGATAAAGTTGATGACTTTCGATCTCCCATTCTCTACCACTTTGCACTTCACCTTCAATATAGATCAGACCAAGGGCAATTCGTTACTGGGTGTTGAGATGGATGAGTTTGTCGAACTAAAATCCATAGCTTAAACTTCATGAAACTGGTGGAGTCAAATTCATGCAAGCACAAACACATCTTACACATCCTCTTTGAAACTCATCCGAAAGAACATTGGAAGACATCTAGAGAGAACCCTACAACCTAACACAATCCAATCGAATTGACCAAAAAAACCCAAATAGAGTCAACCCTACTATAAGAGGAAAGGCATGCAGTAAAAACTTACCATTTTTCAAGAGCTGAGGGCGAATGCTATTCTGCAAGAGCTGAGGGTGAACGCTGAGGGAGAATGCAAGGCGAATGCTGTTCTATAAGAGCTCAGGGCGAATGCTGAGGACGAATGTTGTTCTTCAAGAGCTTAGGGTGAATGCTGAGGGCGAATGCTGTTATGCAAGAGCTGAGGGCGAATGCTGAGGGCGAATGCTGAGGGCGAATGCTGTTCTGCAAGAGTTGAGGGCGAATGCTGTTCTGCAAGAGCTAAGGGTGAATGCTGAGGGAAAATGTTGTTTTGCAAGATCTGAGGGCGAATGTTGCTCTACAAGAGCGGAGGGCAAATGCGCGCGTGATATCAGACGTTAATGTAGTTTTTAATAAAATCATTTTTATGTAGCGCACATATAAGTTTCATATTTTTATGTGGCACACATATAAGTGTCATTATATCGACGGCGGAAAAAGTGTCGCTATTGCGATGGATGCCTCCAAACGTCGCAATTGCGACACTTAGACATTGTGTCGCACTTGCGACGTTTGGAGGCAGCGGTCGCAATAGCGACGCTTTGGGGAATAGTGTCGCAATTGCGACGTCTTCCTCCAAACGTCGCAATTGCGACACTTTGTCTAAGTGTTGGTATTGAGGCACTTTTCTCTAAACATTGGTATAGCGATGGTTTCGGGCGGGATTGAAAAAATTTGGGGAAATTTCTGACATTTGGTCAAAAGCGTCGGAACCAAGTGTCGGAATTTCCCCCAAATGTACTAGTGGGGGGTGGAAATTTGTAGAGTTAGTGAGATTGGTATCTAGTATCGACCGGAGACTTGACCAAAATGTACTTAGGAACCTGTTTTCCTGATTTGAGATAATGGATTGTGGGATCCGAAAGTGTACCCACACACATTCAAAGAAGATCTTAGCAGTGGCTTCTACTATGATACTCTTCTTGCAGGACACCAGAATGGAGATCTTAGAGAATCTGTCGACAACCGTGAAAACACAGTTGTTTCCATGCTTAGTAGAAGGAAGGCCCGACATGTAATCCATGGAGATGAATTCCTAAGGTCGACTAGGAGTAGGCAAAGGAGTATAAGAACCTTTCTTCTTGATGGTTAGTTTTGCAATGGTGTAGGCAGTGCAAGATTTGATGTACTTCCCAACATCTTGTCAAAGGTTTGGCCAATAAAAATACTTCTTTAGTACTGCCACTATTTTCTCCACCCCGAATTGTCCACTATTTTCCTTCCAAATCATCTTGGCATGGTCACTTGAAGTAACACAAATGTGTCTGAAGTGGCATAACAGTGCATCCTAGAGGTGATAATTTGGAACTTTTTTGCCTTCCAGGAGTGTCTGGTATGTGTTGGTAAATTATGGATCTCTCTTGTAAATATTTGGCCACCCCAAAGTCTCGTTCCCACAAGAATCAAGCACAGTGGTCAGCGCCATGACCGGTGGTCAGCTGAGGAAGTATGCAACATTATTGGTTATTCCCTTCTTATACTTAATGTTCAAATGGAACTGTTGTAGGTATGTGGACCATTTCTGATAGCTATATTTTTGCAACTTCCCTTGTGTCTTTATCAATTGTAGGGGTTGGTGTTATATGTGGATGATTGTTTCCTTGCCTAGAATGTAATGCTTCCATTGTCGGTAGGCCTGCACAATGAGATATATCTCTTTGTAATAGGTGGGATATTTTCGGAGTGTTTATAAAAGTGCCTCACTATGATATGCCACTAGATGCCCTTGTTCAGTAAGAATTCCACTGATCGCATAGTCGGAGGCATTTGTCGCAATCTCAAATGGTTGTTGTAGGTCTGATCAGGTGAGCACTAGTGCATAGCATAGGTGATGCTTCAACTTGGAAAATGCCTTATGCTAGGATTCAGACCAAAATAAATTTTCTTTCACTCCTCCCTTGGTGAATTGACTCAAAGGCCAAGTGATATGAGAGAATCCCAGCACGAACCTATGGTAGAAGTTGGCAAGACCTATAAAGCTGTAGAGATCTGTTAGAGTGGTTGGGGTTGATCAATCCCGAATGACTTATATCTTTCTTGGGTCCACATGTATACCTCGCTCATCAATGATGTACCCTAATTATTGAACCTTAGTCATACCAAAAGTGCATTTCTCCAAATTGGCACACAACTTGTGTTGTTGTAGGGTTTGGAGGACTTGTGGAATATGGTGGAGGTGCTCTTCCCAATTATCGCTAAAAATCAAGATGTCATCCAAACACACCACCACGAATGAGTTGGTGAAGGGTCACAAGATACCATCCATCAACATCATGAAGGTTATGAGGGCATTCATAAACTTGAAAGCCATGACCAAACATTCAAAAATTCCCTCCTTGGATTTGAAAGTAGTCTTCCACACATTGGAGGGTTCGATAGGTACCTGGTGATAATCAGACTTTAAGTTAATATTGCTAAAATACCTTTCCCCCTTAATTTGGTACAAAAGGTCATCGATCCATGGGATTGGACACCTATTCTAGACAATGATCTTATTTAGTGCCTGCTAGTCAATATAGAGTCTCCAAGTGTCATCCTTCTTTTGTACAACCACGATCGAGCTCCCAGAGGGTGATGAACTTGGGCTAATGTAACATTTCTGCAACAACTCCTGAATATTCCTCTAGATTTAGTCGTTCTCTAGAATAAAGCATCAATAGATCACTAAATTGGGTAATAGCGCACCTGGGGTCAAATCGATGGAGTTCTTGACCTGGCTGTGTAGAGGTACCCTTATGGGTGAGGTGAAGATGTCCCTATACTCCTCCATGAACTTATCCCACACAAGGGGGGCCTTTTTAGAGGTATTTGCCACAATATTTTTCTTTCCTTGAGGGTGAATCATAAGGAAAACAAATTTCCTGGTCTAGGAATTTATCTTACTTCATTTCTTTGTAGTGATTAAATAGATGGTGGTAGGTGGTGCCACCTCCGGTATCCTGTACAAATTATTTCCCAAAGTAGTATTAACAATGTGAGGCTTAGAATCATACACAACATGTCGCCTCCACAAGTATATTTTTCCTAGTAATACATCACAAAATTCAAGAGGAGAAACATCACAAATTACCTCATATGTGAAGGGTTTGCTGTTGTAGGGAATGCGACACTACTAGATGATGTGAAGATCTCGTCCTTGGTGAAGCAACCTGATGGTGTACAGTTGTGGGTGTGTTGTGGTTGGTAGGCCTATCCACTTCATGAAATATGTTGAAAGGATGTTATTTTGGCTCCCTCTATCGACAATGAACTGCAGTGGAGGACTCTTCATGCACATATGGAATTGGAAGAGGTTCCCCCTTGCTTTGGATCGTAGGGCTCATCCTTTTGGATCTTGGTGGTGGAAACATTGGAACTAGGCTCCGCGTCAATAATATGCTTCCCTTTTTCATTCCCCTTGTCGAGTTCTGACTTAGAGTCAAAACATGCATATGTTTTGGAAGCCTTTAGCTCGGTCACTAATGACTTCTTGGCCCAACACTCACTTGTGTTGTGAGTGGGGATCTTATGGAACTCACACCACTTTCCCATGTCATTATTTTTCTTTTTGGTGTTTTTTTTTTTTCATCTTCAGCTGGTTGTCCTAGGTCACCCTACCTTGGATTCTTCCTTCGTTCTATAGTTTGGGGGCACCTTTCCCTTGCTTCGAATTCATGGATAAAAAATATTGCTTCTTCTATTTAAATTTATGCTCGATATTGGTAGAATATCGGTATGCTGCATCAAGAGAGGAGATGTCAAGGACTTCCATTTCCTCCTAAATTTTTTTGTGTAAATAACTGTGGCACTTGAGCACCAAATGTTTATTCGAATATTTGATACCCAAATTTCTGCGCAAGGTATGGATCAGATTCGTCAGTTCATGCACATCTTGATCCCTTTGATGTTGCAGAGTGGTCCATTGTATGTACTTGTCCTCATACCTCCCCACAGGGTAATATTGTTCCTTAATGGAATGTAAAAAGTAGTTCCAAGTGGTTATGGCTGAAAATAGTAAGGGTTCTTTCTCATCCCTCTGTTCGCAGTAGGTTTCCCACCAGTCCTTGACATGGGGGGTGGATTTGAGGAGCGCAAAAGTAATTTTTTCCCTATTAGAAAAATAATGAACTGAAAAATATCCTTCCAACAGATTAACCATCTACCGAAAATTTCTACACCTATTTGGCCTTCAAATATGGGAACTTTAAAGTTGACTTGTACCTTGAAGGGAATTGGGCCTCCAAAGAGACTGCTGAATGGAGATGTGTCACCTGTGGGAATCTGTCAAAGGACCTAAGCAAAGTTGTCCCTCATTGCATTTATCTATTGTTTGAGGGCTTCTTCGAGCAATATTTTGAAAGGATCTCCTCCTCTCTCATATTTATTTTCTTCCACCATGGGATTTATTCAGGGTTTGCAAGGCTAGTCTTGCGAAGGTTCAACCAGTTCGAGCCCTAAATCCTTATACCTTGACCTCGTTGGGGACATGCAAAGAAAAATAGAGAGAGCATACCGCTATGATACCACTGATCTGAACTAAAACATTAAAGCAATATAATACAGATATAACCATAAATATAGATATGCGGCATAAATAACACTTCATTTCCTTAATATTAGAGAATTGAAATATGCTTACAGATAGAATGGAAATAAACTAGCTCGGGTGATGGTAGCTTATCTTTGAGAGGAGATGTGGTGGATACATGCCTCTGAAATGTCTTACAGTGAGGCTCAAGGGCCTTTTTATTATTGAACAACAAGAGAAAACCCTAAAAAACTAAAACCATAACCCCATGAGATGGAACACCAAGAGTTTGTGGGCCTTGTTGGGGTTAGTTGGGAAGCCAAATTCTCGGGGTCGTAATTTGGTCATATTATCTATATTTTGTGCATACGATACCTCATTGGAAATATATATTTGAGAGCTATAGGATTTAATGCCATGGGCCTGCTGCAAAAATAAAAAAACAAATGTTGTTTAGGGGGTCAAACCTACTTCGGAATTTCAGGACCCAAAAAACTGTAATAAATAAGGAATTGATGAAATCGGATAGAATTATAGGTGGAATAGGTGAGTGGCCACCAATATCCACCTGGATCATTTAGATATTTTCCTGATGGAAGTTAGGGTTTTTGAATGACCCTGAAATCAATTTTAAATCACCTAGATTGGAATTTTTGTTGTAATTATTTTTGGGACTTTCTAGAAAATTTTAGAGATTCAAGGAGACATATAGAATTTCCTCAAATAAAAATTCATAATCATATTTGCAAAATTGGATACATGGAATTCTGCACAAGTTCATGTTTAAGATTATATTTCACTTCTAGTAACAAGTTATTTTAAATATACCAATCCTTCCCAAAAAATAACAACAAATTTCAATCCAGTCTCAATCATACACATTCAAACTATAAATCACAATGAGAGTGAAGGGTTATATCATTCTATCACGAGGAAAAGCATCTATTTGATGCAACTAGTTTGAGGGAGATCTTCTAAAGATCTCATCACCTATCCCTACTCTTGAATACTTGCACACAACAAAAGAAACACAAAAATATATCCCTTGCAAGAACAATTAGTATGTACATGAAAATACATCCATAATAAATGATTCAAATATCAATTAAATGCATGAAAGAGTAAGGAAAAATATCTTAAGCTTGTATTACACCAAATCACTCTACATTGTCATGTTATCTTGTAGAATTAATTTATATTCTCCTCCTCAAGAACATTGATTCTTTGATAAACCTGTTATGCTAGCTTATCATAGATATAAAATGCAGGTAAATTCCCCAATAACACTTTGACATATATAGCTTTTTCCATCTCCTGTGATCTATGGAGAGTTTTCTTTTATAGCTATTTTCAAGAAGTGATCACATAAAATTTAGATACTTCCTTGACCATGCCTATTCCTTTGATTCTAATATTCTTTGAGTGATCAATTTTAACCTAGTTAAACCTTATCCATATAAATATGAGCTTTATTTCTCCAACACAATGTCACTAGGTTGTTGTTAGAATTTTTTTACTTGAGACTAGTTAACATAAAGAGTTTTTAGGCCTAGTGTTGCTTGGCCACAACTATAACAGAGTGTCGAAGCCTCCAATTTATGCATTTTGGAGAATTCCACTAACCACTTTTGAATTTCTGGCTTGGTACGCCCCCTTCTTGAGCACATATTTAAAAATGTAGGGATTGATCCAAATTGGTTCTAATTTTCCCGCACCAAGTTGATTATGTCATTGATCATACATGAGGATTGAATCACCATCATAAAAAATGTTAGGTTGAACAAACTTGTCATATTGTATTTTGACAAATTTTTGTTAAGTCTCATTAGCTAACATATCATCACAACATTTTTCATTTAAGCAATCCAAATATATGAGGCATTCTTCCTCGTGTGGAGTACTTGGGAGAAATTCAATGGAAATTTTTAATGAGGGAATATAACATTGTATAAGCAACATCATTTACATGCTATAAAAAAGTTGTAAATGATTGAATCTCATGGAGGTATTGACTTTCTTATTTTCTAAGAGAAATATACACTAGCGCAATACTTCTAAAACATTGATGATTAATTTTTATGTTGATCTTCTTTATTATATTATAATAAATCATTCAACAATTATACTTCAGAAATTCGACCATACAAGAAGAGTAGAATAGTAGAGATCATAATGCACAAAGAGAAGACACGATTTACCCTAGGGAAAACCACCAAAGGGAAAAACTAACAACCTTCTCAATATAGAAACTATTCTGCTCAATAAGAGAAAAAACTAGACTTATGGCCAATCCTGGTCAACCTATCTAATTCAAGCCTCCAATCCAACCCAGAATTTTGAACTACCTAATTTTCCCAGAATTTTGGCCCTCTGAAGCTACTAGTTACCCTAGAATTCTCGTCCCTACACTGCCTAGAATTCCTCCCCCCCCTGCAATAGAACTACCTAGAAAATTTTTGAGCTAGAAGAGAGAGAATTTATCCACATGTGTGATATTGAGAGAGAGAAGAGATGTAATTCATCATATTTTTCACCCTCCTTGTCCTTCTTGACATTTGTTGAGATTCCCATAAAATGTCTTCTTGAGGAAGTGAAAATTTTTGGTAGAGGAATGAGGTAGATCAACATTTATATAGTGATATACTAGGTCAAATGGGTGTGACCTTTTCCCTGGGCCGACTTGACAACTTTTAGAGCCAAAATTATAATTTAAAAATTCAATTTTTTTTCTTCTAAAAGTTGTAATGGGACTTTGACTCAAAATACTTTTATTTTGACTCTAGCATTTACAATATGATTTATAATAATCAATACATGTACATCAAGTTGAAAAATATACATTATGAGGATTAACCATAGTTACAAATTCAAAAAACCCTCTTAGCTATGTAGGTATTCATAATGACTGTCATAGATGTTCTCAAATTGAAAATTTTCACTAAAGAAAAGGTTATGTCAGATCATCATCATCATCATATACTATCAAGATATTCTAGTGGCCATATTTGGGGTGGTACCAAACCCATGACATTGTCATCAAAATATCAGGAATCACTCCTCCATAGTGATTGATCCTCAAATCCCAAGGCATCTTCCTAGGCCAACATGTTGAGACCTCAACTATCAAGCACTCATTTATCCTTCTAGATAAGCATTTTAGGCCAAGACCTCACTCAAACCTCCATGGTTGGTGATCAAGTATAGATGTTGAAGGACATAAATAAACCCTACCTGGTATGTGATCAAATCTAAATGTTGAAGGACATCACTCTACCCTTACCTGGTGTGTGATAAGGTCCAATACCTCATTACAACCTTCCTAGTGTATGATTAGGTCCAAGTAATGACAAACATCACTATACCCTTTCTTGGTGTGTGAAAAGATTTAAACCTTACTAAACTTCTCTTAGTGGGAAATCAAGTCTCCTTTGAGAGGCACTCACTCAACCCTACCCGGTGATCACTTTGGGCCTCTTAGACTATTCTCTCCATCAAGAGAATGTACATCCATGCTAGTATCAAATTTGCACTCCCTCTCAATGAGAGGGATAATCTCCATAAGCCCCAGCTTGTTTATGAAGTACAAAAAATTCTTTCTAGGCATTGGCTTCGTCAAAACATCAGTTGTCTACTCATCAATGGATATGTACTTGAGCCTTATCACTCTCCTCTATACCATGTCACAGATGTAATGGTACTTGATCTCAATATCCTTTGACCTATCATGGAACATAGGATTCTATGAAAGCTTCACACAACTTTGATTATCACATTATATCACCATCAGTTCCAACTCTTGGTCAAACAATCCTATAAACAACTTTCAAAACTTGTATATGCTTCATTTGGTATAATATAGTCTGCTTTTGTAGTGCTGAGTGTGAAAGATCTATGCTTTCTTCTCATCCAAGATATCATAGTAGAGCCTAAGTTGAAGCATACCCTTGAATTTATCTTCCTATCATCAACACTTCCTACCCAACCAGTATATGTATATCCCTAAAGTTGTAAATAATTATTTGTAACATATCTCAAACCATAGTTCATAGTACCATGTAGATATCTCATAACATGTTTTGTTGAAATCCAATGCTCATGTGTCAGTTCTACCTGGAATTGACTCAAGGTGTTCAAAACAAATAAAATGGTTGGCCTGGTATTAACCAAATACATCAACAAGTCAATCAATTACTAGTACATATTTGGATCTACCAAAATGGATTCAGAGCATATTAACTATAACAACCCTAATGAAAATTCCATGTAATAAAAGTTAATAAAGGGAAAATAATAACCACGGATTATTGGACCCTTATTCTGAGATGAATGTTGGGAAAAAAAATCCTAGTGTGGGTGTTCATTTGGTTTATTATGGCTAAGGAAATGGAAAAGGCTATGGAAAAGAAAAATGGCATTTTTGGAAATTTATTTATGAAAATAATGGAAATTAGGATAAAATTAAGATGGAAGGTCACAGGTTTCATGTGAGGAGGAAAATGAAGTAAAATAATGGAAAATGAAGAAAATAGATACCTAATTGATAAAAATAATTTTCAGGATCAGTTGGTACCTTTTGTCAATTTATTTTTGGAGCTCTCTCTCTATTATCTCTCTCTCTCTCTCTCTCACTCTTGGACACTTTGAGTTTTCCTGGATCACTTCAAAATTAGATCAAGAAAGGAAAAGAAGTAAAAGAGGAAGCAAATATCAAGCGAGGAAGAGCAGGATCAAGCAGCTACAACACGATTCTTTGTAGGTATCTATTTACATGTGTTATTTCCTTACTAGATTTGGCATGCATGGTGCTACATGTGTATTCTTAGTTCTCTTTTTGTCATTGGCATGGATTTTTCTGGGTGTGACAATGTTTTTCAGCTTAGCCTTGCTATTTCCGAATAGTCATGGTGTGATAGGGTTCTCATGTTTTTGGTTGAGTTGGATTGCCAGATGGATTCAAAGCTGAGTGAGGTGGATATTTGAATGAAAGTAAAGATGGCCTAGTAACCCCTGAACTAGACAGTGGGTTGTGGTAAAGTCAGATAGTGTGTTTCCTCGATGGGCCTAGGAATGCTATAGGTGGGTGCTCTGCATCAGGCATAGGAATCCCGAGATGGGATATATGGTAAATCATGGAGAGTGGTGTCTCCATCATGGCCTAGAAATCCCTGGATCATACTATGGATTGTGATAAATCCTAGATACTAGGAGGCAGGAAAACTTCCTCGCAGTGTAGGTGGAGAAATCCGGTGGAATCCATGCTTGTTTTGGCCTCATGATCTGGTGGAGATCATGGCAAAGCCTATTATTAAATGTTTAGTATTTTTTCCTAGTGATCTAGTGTTGATTACACTAAAGCCTGGTCTCTATTGCTGAGGGTGAGGTGGTTTAGCCTCTAGAAGCACTAGTTGGTTCTTTCAGTTTGAGTCCCACATTCATGCTTGGAATATGGCATGAGGGTGACTGGTTGAAGAGATATTTGGCTCACCAATATATTATCGGGTGGAATGTGGCAGTCCCATACTAAGTTGGATTTTTCACTCATGAATAAGAGCTCATTTCCTCGGTAACTTATGTGTAAATGTACTGGTTCAGATATGGAATTTATGGATGATGTATCTTTGATATTTTTCTTTTTATTATGCGGGTTATAAGCATGTAGTATGATAGTGATGATGTATGGATCTCTTCATGTTTTTATTTTTAAATGAATGAAAATTATATCTATGAGCTAATAGATGATAATGTAGCTAATTATGTAAGGGAACAATTATTCTTAGCGATTCTCAGAGAAGTATGAGACCTTTATGCTCAGATATGTTATTTAGACCTGTAGATCACAATTTTGTGAAATTTTTGATGAAATTTTAGTCCTAGTTGGGGATGGTCAGGCCTATTCCTCATGATAGTTTTGTTTTTCTACCATTGTCCTTGTGTCATTTATTAATTATGAGAGTTACAGGGAGTTTAGGCCAGAGGTCTAGCCCCAACCCTCGAATCTAGCCATAAAATTTGTAGTCGCTGGCACAACACTTAGTGAAAGAGTCCCCCAATCACACTGATTCGGGCATATGCATGAGACTGGGAGGTTCCATTTGCACTATTTCCTTGTCAAGGGAGTGACTAGGGGGTTGATTCTTGAAAATGTTTGTTTGAAGCAAGGGGTCAGCCTTCTGGAAGGTTGACATGCCTCCTAGGTGTCCTGTAGAAAATGTATAAGGATTTTGTAGTTGTGTGGTGTCGATTCCACTTCCTTAAGGTGACATGGGAGGTTGAAACATATGAATAGTAGCCTCTCATCACATGTTTACCTCGGTTGGCTGGTTACTTGGGTATATATGGGATGAGGGTGTTACATAGTGGTATCATAGCATGGTGCACCCCTTAACTAGATAGGCGGTGTTTGTTGGTCGTGCATTCATGTGGGTTGCACACGTTTTACTCATCCTTGTGGTCTATATGCTTGTTGGATATGTATGGTGTTAGTCATGATTGTAGTGATGTTTCCATGTGAAAGTGAGGTTGTTGTCATGGAATGCGTCATCATGAGTGTATTATTGGTTACAAGTTTCTCATGCTTTCATTTGTCAGTGTACATTATTATGGTTGTTGCTATCATGCATGAGGTCATGCAATGTGTGGTTGATATGGCCATGAAATGATGACTTGAATCTAGCTAGATTGACACTTATGTGTTGATACACCTATTTTTGATATGTATATATGTTGCTATGATTTTTTCTATACATGTATCACGCTTATTTGGTTGGTATTTGTAGATAATATATACTCCCTGAATTATGATAAGGCATGTTGGTTTATTGTGATTTGGTTTAGCTGACATGAAATTCCTTGCAGGAAGAAATCAAAGATTACTTGAAAGATGGTAGACTACAAAGATTCTCCATGTGAATCATATGAGCAACGTAGTGTTGGAAACTCTTATGACTTAGAAAACACACTGAGAAGTTTGAAGGAATAAATGAGGAGTTGTAAGACAAACAATGACAAAATCGTATGGCAACAAGAGAAAAAAACATAGGTTAATGCAATACTCCTTCAAATCTTGTCAGAATTGCAGTGAGAGGGGAAACTTTGGATCATCCATGGGAAGAAGGAAAAAACTAATGGGGCATATGGCAGTAGGTCTCATGGTGGTCACAAATTGGATCGAGATGACACAGTGAGCTATGACAGGTTGTTGGATACTTCAGATAGGAGAGGTGATGGGCACATGTACTACTCTAGTTTTGGTTTTGATAGACATTATGGTCATCATCGTTACCATCCTTACAGGAGGAGTGATAGAGGTTACTTTATGGATGAGTTTAAGAAAGAAAATATGCCTAATTTTGATGGATATTTGAAGACTCCAAAAGATGCAGAGGCTTGGATAATTGGGATGAAAAAGTTCTTTGAGTTGCATAATTACACAAATAATATGAAGGTGAGACTAGCTATCTTCAATTTGAAAGGTAAGGTAGATATCTAGTGGGAAGATGTGAAGTAGACCAGAGACATCTAGACAAAGAACTTGAGCTGGCATGAGTTCAAGAGGATTTTTAGGAAGAATATTCTCATATAGGTACTATGACAGTAAGGCAAAATAATTATAAGAGACAAAAATGGGATCAATGATAGATAAAAAGTACACGACTAAGTTCTTTGAGCTATTGAGGTATGTACTGTATCTTAATATGAAAAGGCTAAAGTTAAGAGGTTTTTTAGTGGTTTTCCATAAACGTTTAGAGATCGGATTGAGTATGATGAGCCTCGGTCACTTCATAAAGTTATTGGGAAATTGAAGCATTGCTATGAAAATTCAAAGCGTAAGAATGAATATCAACAAGGATGGAAAGGGAAATATGAAGGTAAAGGTAAATGACAACCGAAAAGAGAAATGCCTCATAATGCAGAAGATAAAGAAAATGTGGCACCACAAAAGAAGTTCAATGCAGCTAGATATGGACATGGGTCACAACATCATCATAGAGGTGATGGTACTGGGTGGCTGGAGTGTTGGACATGTGGTGAGGATCATCTCAAGAGATTTTCTGCAAAATCAGAGTGGTAGGCCTCATATATATAGTGCACAGGAGGTGAAAACTGTTTGGGATGTTGGTCAGAGCGTTCCTCGTATCTATGCGACACTGGATAATAGGCAGACATACTATAAATAATCTATCATTGAAATGTATGGTAAGCTTTATGATCAAGTTGTTTCTATTTTGATTGACCCTAGATCAAGATGATTTTTAGGAAGAAGATTCTCATATAGGTACTATGACAGTAAGGCCAAATAATTCTATGAGATAAAGATGGGATCAATGATAGATGAAAAGTACATGACTAAGTTCTTGGAGCTATTGAGGTATGTATTGTATATTAAATATGAAAAGGCTAAAGTTAAGAGGTTTGTCAGTGGTTTTCCATTAATGTTTAGAGATCAGATTGAGTATGATGAGCCTCAGACACTTTAGGAAGTTATTGGGAAATTGAAGCATTGCTATGAACATTCAAAGCGTAAGAATGAATCTCAACAAGGATGGAAAGGAAAATATGAAGGTAAAGGTAAATGATAGCTGAAAAGAGAAATGCCTCATAATGCAAAAGAGAAATAAAATGTGGCACCACAAAAGAAGTTCAATGCAGCTAGACATGGACATGGGTCACAAAATCATCATAGAGGTGATGGTACTGGGTGGTTGGAGTGTTGGACATGTGGTGAGGATCATCTCACGAGATATTTTCTGCAAAATCATACTGGTAGGCTTCATATATATAGTGCATAGGAGGCAAAAACTGTTTGGGATGTTGGTCAGAGTGTTCCTCGTATCTATGCGACATTGGATAATAGGCAGACATACCGTCAAGAATATATCATTGAAATGTATGGTAAGCTTTATGATCAAGTTATTTCTATTTTGATTGACCCTAGATCCAATTATAGTTATGTTAGTCTTGACTTGGTGGATAAGTGTGGTTTGAATAAATAAGTGCATGCAGAGTCTTGGTTAGTGTTGTTGGCTACATGCACCATGAAACAAATTCATCATTAGGTAAGAGCTTGTGCATTTAAACTAAATGTTATGCCTGCATCAGTGCATTTGAGTGTATTGTTGTTGGGATCATATAGTATGATTTTGAGTATGGGTTGGTTATATATTCATAGGACTAAAGTGGATTGTTATGAAAAATCCATTGATTGATTGGATGACAATGGGAAACAAAGAGTCTTACGAGGTAAGAAGATAGCAACATCAATTAGAATGGTTATATCTATGCAAGCCAAGTGTAGTCGCAGGAAAGGGTGTGTGTTATTTGCAGTGCACATTTATAGTGACAAAGGTATGGAAGTTGAGGATGCAGATGTTTTAAGCAGGTACCCAGTTATACAATAGTTTCAAGATGTATTTCACATAGAGATTTTAGAGATTCCACCTCACATGGAGGTATAATTTTCTATTGTGTTGGTTTGTGTTGGTTCCAGGGGCAACATCAACATCTAAGGCGCCTCATAGGATGAGCACACCGGAGTTGGTAGAGTTTAAGTTGCAGTTGAAGGAAATGTTGGAGAATGGATACATTAGGCCAAGTGTATCACCTTGGGGTGCACTAATATTTTTTGTGAAGAAGAAATATGGTACCCTCATGTTATGCATTGATTACAGGAAATTGGAAAACGTGACCATCAAGAACAAGTACCCATTTTCAAGGATTGATGACTTATTTGATCAGCTAAAGGGAGTAGCAGTTCTCTCAAAGATTGATTTGAGATTCGGATATCATCAGGTACATATCAAGGAAGACAAAATTTACAAGAAAACTTTCCGGACCATGTATGGGAATTATGAATTTTTTGTACTTTTGTTTGGTTTTAATAATGCTCCAACTACCTTTATGTTATTGGTGAATAGTGTGTTGCATCCTTATTTGGACAAGTTTTTTATTATGTTAAATGATGATATATTGGTATATTCTAAAAATGAAGAAGATCATGAAAAAAACTTAGCATCAATATTGAGATTGTTGAGAGATCAGTAGTTGTATGTTAAGCTCAACAAGTGTATTTTCTTTTAAACTAAGTTACATTACTTGGGACATGTTGTTTCCAAGGAAGGCATAGCAGTGGAAAAAAAAAATATAAGAGTTTTCATGGAGTGGGAAGCTCCTAGAAATGTGAATTAGATAAGGCCCTTCATGGGGTTGGTAGGTTATTATAGGAGGTTCATCAGGAAATTCTCACAGACCTCTTATCCTATTACATCATTGCAAATGAAAGGTAATAAGTTTGAATTGAAAGAGGAGTGCGCGACTAGTTTTGAGCAATTAAAGAAGTTGTTGACACATGCTCTTGTGTTAAAGATCACAAAGGATATTATTTTAAGTGGACTCACTCAATATGTCTATGTTAAGGTATTGGGTTGTAAAATAGATAAGAAGCTATGGGACAAGCTTCAAAATATATATGCATGAGACTCAAAGGTCAAGGAAGAAAAACTTCAAATTTACAGAGCTCAATTTGAAAAAATAATGATGAAAGAAGATGAGAACGTTGCATCTTACTTTCAACATGTAGATGAAATAACAATTCCTTGGAAGGACTAGGAGAACTAGTTGACAAGAAGGTCATTTTTTGGAAAGTCCTCAGAACTCTTCCATCAAGATTTAATCCTAAGGTTTCAGTATTATAATATAGATAAAATTTAAGAAACTTGAGTATAGAATAACTACATGGGATACTTACAGCTTAAGAAATGAGGATTGAAGAAGAAGGTGGTTCATAAAATATAAAAAGAACATTCACAACATCCAAGAAGATCGGGAAGGGAAAACAGATATCCAAACCTAGATATAGTTCTTACAAAGAGGAAGAATAAGAAGAAGAAGAACTCTCAGATAAATAATTTGCATACATTGCGAGGAAGATGAAAAGAGGAACAAATAAGTGTAAAGGAAAACTTCCATTAGTATGTTTTAACTGTGGTGCGATAGGTCATTTTTCTACTAATTTCCCTTATAAGAATAATGAATTTACAAAAGGAAACAAGGTTAAAAGAAATTTCAACTACCAAGGTAGGAAGAAAGGGTTTAAGCAAAACTTCTTCTGCAAGGAAGATAGTTCCTCATCTGAAGAAGAAAGTGACAGTGATGAAGAAAACAAGGAAATAATATTATTTATAGCTAAGCATAACAAGATGGAATAACTTGACAAACAATAAGATGAAGCTGAAGAAATGAATGAAATCGAATTTAAAAATCAAGTTGTCAGAGTTACAAAATAACTCAAAGAATAAAGGAAAAATGTTAATTCTCTTGAAGTCGAGTTGAAGGAGATAAAGGAACATGCCGAGAATTTCAACAAAAGGAATGAAGAATAAATCATCAACCTTAGAGTAAATTTAGAAGAAGCCCAAATAATTGAATAATAAATCATGAATGAGTTAAAATAAAGCAGTGAGGCAAGGGAAGAACTAGAAGTCGAAATGGTTTCTCTACAAAAGGAAGAAAATAGGAGAAATGTCCAATAAAATATTGCAAGTAGCTCTAGAACATTGTATGAGTTAATGAGTAGTCAAAGGCCAAATAAAATTGAAGTACAAACGAAAATCAAAAGTGATGCAACTCCAAGAAGTAATCAAGAGACAATTCCTCATCTAAGAAGGAATGAATAAAAAATACCATTTAGACAAGATAAGTCATTCAGATACGCAAATTCATTTAATGGTTATTGTTTTTCATGTGCTAAATTTGGACATATGGCTAGGGATTTCCAAAATTACAACATGTACAATTATCAAATATATTATCAATGGAATCAAAACCCTAGAAGTAGGTATCCTAGAAGTAGGTTTTTAGGATCACAAGATAGGTTTCGCCACGACTTTGATAGTAGGAATTTTACATCATATGAATCTTACAAATTCCATAACTATGGGAACATACCTCGAGATTGCAGGTATAAGATAGTATCCTCCATGAAAGAAATGTTGATATTTGTAGCACCAGAAAGTGCCTTAAGCCCCAAATTTTATGGAGAGGCTTAGAAATTAGTATTCCAAACAACCCAGAAATAGTTTGTGAAAATTCCACTCAGTTAATGTTTTATGAAAAAAAATTGATTATTTTAATGCAAACCTTAAGTCTAAACTTAGGGAAACTAAATAATTAATTGACATTAATAAAATGGACTAAGAATAATCTAGAAAATGAAGATCAATTCATGTTATAATCTTAGCCATTGATTAGAGAAATAATCGCAGTCGTTTATGTCTCAACGAGAAGACTATTAAGGAAGGCTTGAGGGTCATTTGGAAAGACACACAAAATTGATCTATAGTTTGAAATTTCTGGGGCTAGGTTTGCTGAGAAATTCGAGCTAGAGATCTGAGCAGTGAGGGGCAAGAGAGCATCCAGAGAGGAAGAGATTTTCTCATCCAATGGAGCATTAGTCAGAGAGTGGCATAGGTGATCTAACCAAGCCAGTGCTGAAGGAAGGAGGGCTAATGTAGTGATTGTGTAGGTATCACGTAGAAGCAAAGTAGAGGCAGATGAGGGTTTCCATAATTTTTATTGTAGATCATTTTTAGAGGCCTGAATCCAGAAAGTGACATCGAGAGGCTATTCCTCAGGGTCCACAGAGGCAAAATGACTTGGTTGGGGCTGATCACTAAGCCTGGAAGGGGGTGATGCAGATTCTGGAAGGTCTAGCGTTGGGACAACACAGAGGCAACATAGTGCCTCCCCGAGGTAGTTTCTCTTCATCTAAATCAGTCGGAAACTCATTGATTGACTGAGGTAAATCCTTACAAAGTATTTTTTTCAGTATTTCTCTCCATAACTGAATAAACCTAGGGGTATTCAGAGATGTATTTAGACATTGCTACTTCTTAATAATAAAACCCTCAGATCTGTTGCACCAGTTTTCTTGCATTGGGTTTTTCCCAGGACCTTCTTGTCCAAAAATAACAGTGTTGTATGTGTGATTGATTTCCTTGTTTAGTTTCCTTGTTTCATAATCATGAGTATTATAGTGTAGGTTGCTTCAGTGATTTCTTCAGTATTTCATGTGTGATTTAGAAATAATTGTGTAATGTAAATTACATAATAGAAGAATTAATTCAGTTGGTTGCAGTAGGATTCCTTATATTGTTTATATCTATGGTTTTCACATGGGATCAAAGAATTAATGTGCAATAGGAAGAACATATATGAATTCTGAAGTGAAGGACGTTTTTTTTGCAGTGCAACAAAATGGATCCATTGAAGGATTATGCAGTTATATCTAGGAGGGCTAATCTTTTTCGTGGCAGTCTCTCTCTGAGTGAGTCGACAGATAGAAAGGGATTCCAAATCGATATCTTACTGTGGTAGAGGGAGCATTGCAGATCCTCCATGCAAAAATCAGAGGGACGCATTTTTTTTTTTGAAGTTGTTTTTGGGAAGAAAAGTGTCAAAAGGAGTCAAGAGCGCATATTGAGTGAATTATTCCTCAGTGAGTTCCTAGCTTAGGAACTTAGTATTTTTCTAGGATATGAGTAGCAAATTCAGGCAGTAGATCTACGAGCTCCAAAAGGAGTGCATAAGCTACGCTACACAAAGGGGGAAGAAGAGGGTGAAGTTCGACATTTTTTAGTAAAAATGGCAGCCAGTGGGTTGCATGACACTAAGGGAATGTCTTCCTTAGAGAATTTTGAGCCTCAGAATTGGATTTGTCACTACAGAGCAGTAGTAGCTGGGAGGATATCTACTAACTCTAGCAGGGAGTGCGTAGAGCCAGACATAAATTCTATAGAGGAGAGAGGAGGCATTCAACATTTTTGCGAGATAATTTCCTTCTCTAGTTTTGAGTTTTCATATTTTTATAGCTCTGCAGAGATGATCATACGAGATTTCTAGAGAAGGCTATGTGAGTTATCCATAATGCATATCTGGGTAGAAAATCAACTTCCAATTGTTATAAATATTTTCCGGAGGAATTGCAAGTTGTCTAGTACGAGTTGCAAAGAGATGAAGGGTCCCAACCAGGGACTGGTATTGAAAGGGGTATAAGACATAGGAGGAGGAGCATAAGAATCTAGATTATGATATTGGGCAGGATCCTTGAGGAACCCACCTCATGGATCATACCTTGTTATGAGAGCCCATGATTAACAGTAGCAGGATGGAATATTTTCAGCGAGAGGCGAGGAGTTATGGAAATGATAGTGCATTATATAGTAGCGTTTATTTCTGGAGTAGCACAAAGAAGGGGCATCAACATCGCAGTAGCAGTAACGCAGTACACAATGGTGCAGCACAATGTAGATCAATGTTTCACAATTGAGAGCAACAGCAACACAGTGCATCAGAGGGACAACACAATAGTTATTATTAATCAGAGTCTTCAACACTGAGGTGAATCCACTGAATATTTGTTCAGTTATGGGTGAGTTCAGTTGTTTCTCTCAACAATTGAGTTGCAGTGCAGATGTAGTGTTAGTAGTGGTAGTGTTAGCAGTGTAGCAAATACAACATTTGAAAGGGAGTTGTAGTACATATGTAGCAGTGGCAGTGGTAGTGTCATGGGAAGCAATACAGTTGTAGTAGAAATGTAGTGGTTGATGTACTTCAAAATTGCAGAGGATGCTTCAGAGACAGAGAGTATGTAGCAGGCATATTATTAGAGCACCTTCCTTGCTAAGATGGAATGTTTATTTTTGTAGCATCAGAAAGTGCTCTAAGCCCCAAATTTCATGGAGAGGCTTAGACACTAGTATTCCAAAGAACCCAGAAACTGTTTGTGAAAATTCCAGTCGTTTAATCTTTTATTAAAAAAAGAAAGTATTTTAATGGAGACCCTAAGTCTAAACTTAGGGAAATTAAATAATTAAAGGACATTAATAAAACATAGTGAGAATGATCTAGAAAACAAAGATCAAATCATGTTATAATCTTCGCTGTTTATTAGAGATATAATATCGACCTTTGATGTCTCAACAAGCATAATATAAAGGAAGGCTTGAGGGTTATTTGGAAAGACAAACTAAATTGATCTAGAGTTCGAAATTTTTGGGGTTGGGTTTGCTAAGAACTTGTGCTAGAGATCTAAGCAATGAGTGGCACAAATAACATCTGAAGAGGAAGATATTTTCTCATCCAGTGGAGCATTAGTCAGAGAGTGTTAGAGGTGATCTAACCAAACCAGTGGTAAAGGAAGGAGGGCTAATGTAGTGACTATGTAGGGCTCACATAGAAGCAGTGCAAAGGCAGAGGAGGGTAACAAATTTTTTCTTGTAGATCAGTGTCAGAGGGCGAGATCCGGAAAGTGACACTAGGAGTATTTTCCTTAGGGTCCATAGAGGAAAAATGACTTGGTTGGGGCTGAACTCTGATCTTGGAAGGGGGTGATGCAAAGGATGGAAGCTACAGCGCTGGGACTACGCAAAGGGAGTGCAGTGTCTCCCCAGGGTGGTTTTCTCTTCATCCGGATTAGCTGGAAACTACGTGATTGAGTGAGGTAAATCCTCACAAATTATTCTACCAATATTTATCTCTATAACTAAATAACCCTTGGGGTATTCAAAGATGTATTCAAACATTTTTACTGCTTAATAATAAAACCCTCAAATCTGTTGCATCGGTTTTCTCATGTTGTGTTTTTTTGGGGACCTTCTTATCCAAAAATAATAGTGTCATATGTGTGATTGATTTCCTTGTTTCAGAATCATGAGTATTATAGTGTAGGTTGCTTCAGTGATTTCTTTAGTGTTTCATGTGTGATTCATAAATAATTGTGTAAAGTAAATTTACATAATAGAAGAAGTAATTCAGTTGGTTGTAGTAGTATTCCTTAGATTATTCAAATCTAGGAATTTCCACAAGACAACCCTAATATCAGGTATAGAAAAGGAAAACAAATGCAAGAAGATCAATAAAATAATAAAGTTTCAGAAGTAATGTTTTCAAACTTTGTAAAGGAAAAATATCTTGAGGTAGCAAAAAGCCAAAGAGCTAGGTGGTACATTATTTGGAAGAATCCAACATGAAGTCTCTCTGAATATTGAAGAGGGGGAGTCTAATCAACAGTAGTGGCACATTTGAAATTCAATAATTGACAAGTTGACATAAAGGAATATTATGAATATTTTTAGTAGCGAGAAAATTTAATCCATATTTATATATAGAATCAATAGTAACAATTCGTATGAAGCATAGTATGTCAAGCAAGTATTAAGAAAAAACATTTCAAATATGGCAGTTTGTAAGTCGAGCATCGATGATTCATCCAAATATGCAGATCAAATAATGTACAGATATATGATTGTTAGTATTCTATATGAAATAGCTTCCAAGCTAGATGTGATGCAAGAAGTTGGGAAAGTTGCAAGATTCCATTAAGTGCCAAAGGAATCCCATCTCATTGCGATAAAAATGATTATTTGATATCTTAAGGGAACAAAAGAATTTGGACAATAGTATCATAAAGGAAATTAACTAACCATCGAAGCTTATACTGGTGCAGATTGGGCAGGAAGTGTTGATGATTGTAAGGGCACTAGTGGAGGAGCCTTCTAACTAGGTGGTTGCCATGTTTCATGGTTGAGCAAGAATCAATATTCAAACTCTTTATCCACAATGGAAGTAGAATACATAGCAGAAGAATCTTGTTGTACCCAAGTCCTCTGGATGAAACAAACCTTGCACAGTCTTCAAGTAAAGTTTTATGATCCTATTCCAATATTTTGTGATAACACCAACGCCATCAGTATCTCCAGGAATCCTGTGATGCATTAAAAAATGAACAAATTCTGATTAAGTACCTTTTTGTTAGATAATAGGTTTCCGAGAAAAACATCAAGTTTGAATACATTGGGACGAAAGAAAAAGGTGCTGACATATTTACCAAACCTTTACTGTGTGAGCCATTTGAGTACCTTCGAAAAAATCTTTGGATTGTCCCAAGTTCCCTTAAACTATTATTTTATCTAGTCAAGTAGAAAGGGGGAGGTAAGATAGGTTATAGGTCTGGATGAGAGGAAGGTTGTCAGGGGAGTTACCCTTTTCCCTTGATGTCAAATGGGGAGAGAAAATGTTAGGAAGGTTAGTAGTATGACATCAAGGGGAGTTATGATTGTAGGGGGTGTAATTGTGTTTCCATGAATTCCAAAGGGGGAGATTGTTGATAGATGATTGTCATTGATGTCAATCGCAACAACACCAGGAGATACCCATAAATTACATGGAAAATTTGAAATGTAAATTCACAAAATCTTGTGTCAATATCCTTCTATATAGATTCTTCTCGATGAGATGTTTCCATTGATATATGGTACGCCCCATGGTTCCTTCTGGTTTGAGAGAATTTTGATTTTAAAGTTGAAGACCCAGTTTTGTGGGCTAGAACCCAAGGGAGTAAAGACATGACACCTTATTCACAAACAGTTGTTAATATATGACATGGATTCTCACATCTCATTTTGTATAAGTTGAATAACTTCAAAAACAAAAGGAAGTAAACCAATCATTGAATTGATAATCTTTGTAAGAACATATGCACTAAGCCAAGCATTGATTTCAAAACTTTGGTGGAATCGAAATATTTTCTAGACACATATTAATAAGTGGTAGTAATTAATTAAATTAAGGATGTTTATTATTATTATTATTAAAGTAATAATTATTAAGATTTTTATTAAGGCTATGTTTTTATTAAAATACTTAGTATTTATTAATAATCACTAAGTTATTAAAGTATGAGACCTTTCGATTACATGGTACATTTAAAATAATTTTTTATTTTCTTAAATTCCTAACATACTTCCATAACGTCTACCTCATAAAGTTCTCCAAAAATCACCTATTGAAGCCCCTCCCTTGTCCAATAATTATCTATAAAAATAGGTTTATTGTACCTTAATAACGTATGTACTTGCAATGAGATATCCTTAGTACCTCACAAATGAAAGTGAAATTCTTGTAAGCAAGTAGACCTGGTCTGAGGGGAGAGTGAAGGTAAGAACAACATGAAATCATTGGCCTTAAAGTCTTCATCACAATCTTCAGACCTGTGTTGGATCAATTTCAATTCATGTTAGTTTTATGGTGTAAATACTATTGTTTTACTTGTTTTAAATTCGTTTCGAGTTGCTCCTTCAGTGAAGTTAAAATACATCTCTCATATAAAGGCCCCATAAGGTACAACAAATAGGAGTTCATCCTCTTGTTTCTTATTGAGGTTCAGTTTAGTGTAGAACTTCACAGTAAAGGGAGAGTGAAGAAGTATTAACAAACATACCTTGACAAGAGCACAAAATACAACTATTTCAGAATCATAGCTATCGTAAACTCTTGAATTCGTTGGCTGTAAGCTGAGAGTCATATTCATACTTGAAGTATTCATTGAAATATTCCATAAATACTTAGCAATTATTGGTTGTAAGGAGAACTGGTTAGAACTTGTAGTCCACCCCTAGGAGTTGCCACAAACCAAGAGTGAAACAAAAATAATTGGGACTAAGTAAGGGTGTATAACAATGTTTTTTTCTAGGTTTGTTAGATCATGTATTGTATTCTTTAAGAGAAGAAGTATTAGGTTTGTCTAAGGTCATCACGTTGTAGAGGTAGAAAAGGTTCATGACTGTTTAATTCTACTGAAATCTGTGATAATGTTTGAAGCTTTTGGAGGCATCTAGTCCAGGTGGAAGACCAGGTTACGTATCTAAGGTATATTCATGTTTTTTTGTTGCAAGTTTATTATTATTACAATCACTCTAGAATTTTTGCACTAACTCTTTATTGCAATAAAAGGTAATTTCTTTGGTTAAGGGATTAAATGTTTTACTCTCCTTTGGGCATTGGATTTTTCTTGGAACTATATTTCCTTACAGATACAAATTAGTTCAAGACACCCAAATTTAAAATATCCTTAGGAAGAGTAGGTTAAAATAAATCACATAAGAAACTGAGCAAAGGCATTATGGAAAAATAACAAATTGAATTCAGAAGCAGTGAAAACAATACAAGAAAAAATTAGAGCAACAATAAGATTCTCCATAAACTCAGTTGGTACAACAATATTGTATAAATTTTTTAAAGAGTCTATCCAAGGGACCCATTTATCAATCAAATTCAGACATTGTAAATAATTTTAATTGGGACATTGTCTCGGATTTGGGAAACGAAACTTTGTAAAGTGTTTGTGTCATTTCCTAGAGTTGAAGAAGGAATTTTTGGGGGAAATTGGAATTGGTTTGAAGTTGGGACAAGGGTGATTCATTTTTCAGGAAAATACTTTAGTTCCTAGTGTTATTTTTCAATCAAGAAAATCATTGAAATTTCATTGTAACGTAGATCATTGTCCTTGGTACGGGAGTCCACACTTTTATTTTATTTTTTTCTCTATAGGGTGGTAGGGTGGTGCTAGGTTGGTGAATGAATTCACCTTTAGGATGGGGCCAATAAACACTTGAGGGTGGTAGGGTGGTGCTAGGGTGAGTTGTGGCTCACTTGTGTGTTGGGGCATCCTTTCAGTTGAATCCTGATAGAACATGGGGTTGGGACGTCCTTCCAGTGGGAGCTGGAGAAAATGCTTTCCTAGAGTTCTAGGAAGTTGTAGCTTTATTTTTAGTTGGGATTGGATATTAAAGAACTTATTAGAAAAGCGTTCAGTTTTTTTTTACCCAAAGGGTGCTTTCCACCTAAAAATATTGTGCCTACTGTCTCTATTTTTTCATTATTTTTTACTTCTCTTACTGAACCGTAATAATAATAACTGAATATTAAATATTGCTCTAAGAATATTAATAAAGTGATAATTGCTAAGAAATATTGATTCACCCCCCTCTCAATATTTCCAACAATTTTTTCATACAATTGTGCCATGGTATCCTTCATTGGCCCCAATTCCTCCTATATGTCTAACATCCATTTTGTTGTATTAAATTTATGGGAAGATAGTCATTTATTTTCCACAGCGAGATGTTCTGCTTGTTCCTTTACTACAAATAAGTATTTATTTAATCATTCATTATCATTCAACAGATACTCCGAGTTATCATGTTCTTTTGTAGAAAAAAAAAACATTAGTGTCCATGATTTCTCGGGGATTCCTCCTAGTGTTTGCAATTTCACCTTTTCTATGGATACAAAGACTAGATCTTGAGGATCATTTGGGATTATTTTTTGCCTTTGTTGCACAATAATTTTCTTCATCTGATCAAATGTGACATTACATAGATCCATGACTCCATATTCAGGTGAAGGTGTGACTCCCATCTCACCAAATGTGAGACAACCACCTATGGGAGGAGGTTTTTTCGGAGAACGTGGTTCATCATCTATAGGTTGGATGCCATCCTCTTCCTCCAAATCTTCTTCTATTTCTTGAGCTAACTATTCTTCCTCTAGCCTTTGTGTTGCTTCCTCCTCCAGTGATTAAAAGTTGGAATCCCATTCAAATTGATTAGGAAAGCCTTCACTCAATGCTCAACTCTTATTTTCATCATTGCGACTAGTTGAATTAGCCAAGAATCATTGTGTGCTTCCTCCTTATGTGTTAATTCCTCAACAATAATAGGACTAATGTAATTAAAATTTTAACTAGGGTACATCAACATTGAAATAATTTGGTTATGGAGCTTACCTTCCATTTCTATGCTTGTTTCATGGTGATAATCTTGGTGATTATCCAATGTTGCATATATTCTGGGTATATTTTGGGCCACGCCCTTGACTTCCTCTACTTCTTGTGCATTGTAGAGTCCCATGGAAGTATGCTTGTGTTGAGGGAAATCCTTCCTTAAGTGATTTCCTCCACAAGTACAACACTTATATGGACCCTTTTCATAAATCTTGACATATTCTTGACTAGAATGACCTTTTATAGTAGTGTTTCACCTCTATTTATTTTCTTGGTTAAAAAGGGTTGTACTCATTCCCTTAGTTTCATTTTGCATTTTTCCTTTAATATTGGAATTTCCTTTGAATTTCCAATGTGATTTATACGCAAGCCTACCCTTATAATTTTCATAACAGTGCTTCAATTTTTGAATTGCATCCTCTAATACCTTTGGCTCATCGAAGTCAAGCTTAAAGTATTGTGGCAATCCACTGACATACATATCATCACTTTTTCTTCCTTAAGGTAACGAATATACCTTAGCAACTCTAAAAATTTGGTGTTGTACTCATCATTTGTCATTTATCCCAGTATCATTCCATAGAAATCCTTAGTCTTGTTGTCAAAGTATCTCTCAGATAGATACTTGTTCCTAAAATAATCCTCAAACTCGTTTCACGACAACTCTTCTTCCCTTCTGCCATTTACATTTTTTAGATCTTCCCACTAGATTTCAACATTTCCTTTTAGGATAAAAGTATCTACCTTAAATTCATGTTCTCTGAGTAATCATGAATTCAAAATAACTTCTTCATTCCTAGAAGACAAGCTTTGACATCATACGACCTCTTCATCTCACCATCAAAGATAGGAGGATTAGTGTTGTTAAACTCCTATATTACATACTCTCTTTCCCTATTCTTCCCATGATGACGACGATACTAATGATGATGCAGTATTTTGTGAGCATTTTCGTATTGTTATTTTTGGGTGCTTAAATACTTTTTATGAGTACTTAGCAAATTTTCTCCTTTCATGGTGTCTTCACTTGAAAATTTGTTCCACTTTATAGACCTAAACTAATTTTCACCATTTTTTCTTTCTTATTTTACGAAAGGGATTTGCATGCAGCTATGGCTAAAGCCAAACTCATGTTTCCTCTACCTTTGAAGGTCTGATATGATTTGCAGTATGACTGCATTGACTTCTGGTTGTTTCTCTTGCACTGTGACAAGCCTATCATTCTCATCCTTACAACTCCTTATTTACGATCTCAAACTTCTCAACGTGTCCATCCAATCAGGAGAGACTACCCCTCCTCATTGTCCAACTGATCTCCCCTCTTCATCTTTCCTTTCTTCCTCATATCCTTGTTATGATTGATCAGAGCTATACTACATTATTTTACTATTCATTTCTAAGTCCTTGGTTCTATATTGTACTATCTTTTGTTTTTTATGTAGTCTTTAACCTTCATGTGCTATCATGCACACACATAACAGTTAAATTCTAAAAAATCTCAGTGCATAATAAACATTATCACATTGGCTTGTTGTTGTAAATCTATTGATGCAAAGCTAGCTACAACATTACACCTAAATTAATGCATTAGTATCAATAAAATCATATAAATCATTAGCACCATGCTACATCCATATGTTCATCACAAATAGGACACACCAAATAGTACATGCAATCAATCCATGCAAAAGCCAGGTTTCTAATGCTCATCACAAGGCTTTAAGGCCTCACTAGATCTTTAAAGGTCCATTGTTGAACCTTTGCTTGTTAATTTTGAGATAGAGCCCTTCTAGTCCAAGTGTTGAACCAGGAAGCTCTGATATCACTTTGTAACACACCCCCTATTATCCCTAGCCCTAAATAATGGTAGACGGAGGGAATTACTAATTTGACCCAAACTCCAAATTCCAGTTATGGAAATGGGGTCTAAATATTTTACTTTCTCAAAAACTAAAAATGGATGACATCATTTGGCATACATCTCATCGATACCCTTCCAATGATATAATTTTTTTCCCAATATGAAACCTATATCAATATATATGGCCAATTAAAGTCTACACCAATCTTATTGTGCCACATCATCAGGTTTTCCCCATGTCTCCAACATGCTTATCCATGTTATATGCCACATGGTAGCTTACATATCACTCATACTCCAAACCCTTCCAAACAAATGAACATTCATACATAGACATATGCAGGTTAAGCTAGTGTGAGTCCCTCCCTAGCCACCTCACCCCATGAAAAAAATCTTGGTGGGATTGCACCCAAACCCTATAAAATGCACTAGGGTGGATGTGTCAGGGTTACATGGACCTCGACTTCCCATATCACCTCACAACTCATCATGGTTTCACACATGGGATCTATTTCTCCACATCATCCCAACCATTTCACTACTCACAATACAATTGACTATTAAGGTGACCTAACCTTAATTCAACCTCTTGGGTGGTGTGGGCATATGAGACGAAACCTCCATGCACCATCACGAAAAATAAATGGCCTACCATGCCACATCCTCCCCATGATGAATCCTCGGGAGTTTGGAACCTATCTCTATGGGATACCAATGGGGAAAAACACTGGGGTGACATGTCATATTTCGGGTCCCCGCTTCTCATGACACACAACCCTTTCATTTTTCCATAATTATGAACATGTTTCTCACCATGAAATTTTCCAGGTTATCCCTAGGTTCTGCAAAACCATATGCAATTTGGTTAAACATGAAATTCATGTTATAACACCTATTTGGTCTTCCAATTCAATCATGCGAAATGAACTATCTCACGATGCCATATTGCAACAATGCCCCAAAATTTTCATCCTAATAGGGTTGGGTGTGCCTCTAACCTGAAATTCCATGGTAAATCCTATGGGTTTCGTCCAACAGCCCCGATTACATCCTCTTATACCCTTGGATATAGGTTTCTATCAATCATCTTATGAAACTCAATCCTTCTAGATTCCCCAAGCCCTGAGTCCTAGCCATGGAATTTGCAATGTATGAAGGGTTTTTAGGGCTATTCCTTGCCCTTAATTCTTTTTCACAGTGGTTTTATGCATGTGGGCCATTTCATCTTAATGCTCAGGCCCTAAGGGTATTAAGTCTCATCCCTCACTTGAGCCATATGCACCAAACTTGAATCTGGTGGTTTTCTAGGGATTGTTCTCTTATCACCAATTATATATACATATACATTCTGGGAATTACTCCAAGTATTGGTTTCGATGGTTTTATTCCCAAATTGGCCTAGCATACGTATATTTGTATACAACCCCTTGTCTTGTAGATTTCAAAACAAATATATACATATATGAAAATATGTATATAAACCATCACTAATGCTCTTAAGATTATTGGTAAAAACTGGCCCAATAGTCAAGACATTTTAAAGAATATATTTATGTGACTAACATATATTGATCTATATCTTCATATACAAGCCATTTAGGCCAATTTTTAGGCTCATATGGATACAAGATTTTAATCATTCCTAAATAAAATATTCAAGGAACATTTTTACACAGGAATTCACATTCCTTATGGTGAACATGAAAAATTTATTAATGCAGTTTCTAGATACTACAAGTAATCAACCATTAACATATATTACCATATCTTAATGCTCAAGAAGTCATTTTTAATTTCAAGCCCAAAAATATTCACATGAATTAAGCTACTCCTTTAAAATATTCACACAAGATATTGATATTTCTCATTCATGTATGAAACAACACTCCTCAACATTAACATGAAATTAATTCAACACAACAAAAAATTTAAATAATACTTATCTTATAATGTATCTCTCAAATAAGAGTGGGACTCTAACTCTCCACTCAACCACAAACATGTTATAGCCATAGTTACTTGTAGTTTTCAACCCCAAGCCAAATTCCAATTCTTGAGGTGGAGTCCCTTTGAGAGAAAACTCAACAAATTTTAATAATTGAAATAGGATGTCTAAAGGTCACACTACCTTCATCCACTAGCTACACAAGCTTCCACTTAGTATTTTATACTTTATAGACATTAATAACACCCAAACTAGGATACCACAATATAGAGAGTATCAACTAACTTTCATGAGAAGGGAGTCCACATCAAGGGAAAGTTCATTAGTGGAAAATATATTGATGGGTAAAGAGATCAAATGTACAAGTATTTCATATATAAGTCAAGCACCAAATCTTCACCCCCAAGGAAAATCCTAATGGTTCATCAACACTCACAAGTACTTGAGTGTCTCTTCACAATCTAGTACGTTCATCAGTCCACAATATTCTAGAGGGTTCTTCGGCCTTTAGGAAAGACACTTATGTCTATAATTATTTCACCCACCAAAAATTTCTCTGAGGGTTTTTTAGTTGGCTCACTTTCCCCAAAGCTTCGTCCTTTTGGTTTTGATTTTTTTTCTCTATTTGTTCATCTCCGCCCTTGGAGGAATTTTTCTTCTAGTGTTTACCATTATTCTATCGCTCTATTGTGAATGCATGAGAGAAATAAAAGTGAATCATCTCTACTACATAAGCATAGAATACCCTTATCCCTTCCCACAGACTTCATTTCATGCTATCTCCCCCAACATGCTAATCTTTGTGTTTTTCCAAGGATCCACATAGTGAAACTTCCTTAGAGAGTGCAACCCATTATGTTGTTTTAATTTTTGTCCTATTTTATTTTTGTTATAGTTAAAGAAGCATGAGATTGTACTTCCTATTTTCAGTTAATTTATGGCGTATTTATCCCATTTAAACCACTCAACCAACCAGGACAGATATTTAAAACAACTCATTCCTCAAGCAATCTCCTTCCTCAATTAATATGGAAAGTGTGTCCCCTTTTTTTGAGTATTTTTAATTAATTACAATTATTTACAACGAGATAATATTAACCAAGGGTTTTCATAGTCATCTACCTAATTTATTTTATATCATGGGTTTCAAATCCAATCTCTATTATGGAAAATCAAGGTGCCATTTGAATTTGCATTGATTTCCAAGAACTGAGCAAAGTGTATCTGGAATATTTTTCTTGACAAGATATATTGATAAATTTATTGATGTGTGTTTAGTTCATGAACCTCTATCTTTTATGGATGGCCTCTCAAGATACAATTATATTCAAATTTTCCTCATGGATCAATAGAATACTGCCTTTACCACACCTCAGGACACACTTGCTTATCACATCATACCCTTCAAATGAAAAAATATTAGATCCACTTTTGAGTGAGCCATGAATGAAATACTCCATGATTTATCTCATATCATTCTTGCTTACTTGGATTATCTCAATACTTGTTCCAAGGAGCATTCTCAATGCCATGAAGATCTCTACATAGCCTTTTAGCATTGAAGACAATACAGACTCCACTTAAACCCTATAAAGTGTGTGTTTTTGTGTCCAATGGGTGATTTTTGGGGTTCGTCATTACCTGGAATGGGATTATGGTTGACTCGCTAAAGGTTAATGCTATCTGAGAGAGCCCTCCACCCAAAACTCTACATCGATTATAGAGTCTTCAAGGAAATGCCAATTTCCTACAATGCTTCATTCCTGATTATGCCACTTGTGCTCATGGATTTCTCCATATCCTTAGTTAAGATATCCCCTTCCAATGGTATGAACAATATCAACATTTATTTTATGTTTTAAAGGATGCACTATCAACATTCCCACTCATTAGCCCTCATAAATTTATTAAGGACCATACCCTATACTTGTCAACATTAAAAGTTGACATTGTCAAGGTTTTACTTCAAGAAGGAGATGACGGTTCAGAACACATCATATAATATGTTATTAAAACCTACCAGGATCAACCCTCCATTAATTATGAACAAGAAAAAATTATTTCTTTCACTTTAGTGGACACAATCCAAAATTTTGTTTTACCACATTATCCTCAAGACAATGAAAGTTGTCGCAAGTTCCAACTCGATGCATTACTTGCTCACTTATAGAATGATGAACCATAATTCTAATCAATGGATATTCATATATTGGGAATTTGATCTAAAATTTTCATTTCCCAAAAGAAAAACTCTCCTTATACTCATAAAATTCATCATAGACTTTCCACGAGACACCAAATATCCACCCATTGGTGATAGTTTCCTTAACGATCATCTCTTCATTATCTCGCCTGATGATCCTTGGTATGGTGATATTTTCATATATTTTTAGGAAAAAAAAATTAGACATCACCTCTCGTGGGATGATCATCTGCACATTATCCATTAAGCCGCTCATTATCTCCTCATTGGAGAAATATTATATAGACACAATGTTGATACCATCTTATGTTGATACTTGAAATTGAAACAAGCCAAGTAGGTATTCAATGAATTACATAGTGGGTCCTGTGGTGGGCATCTATATAGGATATCCATCACCCAAAATAGCCTTCATTCTAGTTATTTATGGTCCACACCCTTCTGTGATTACACTCACGCTATCAAGTGATACACAAAATGTCAATTGTTTACCCATAAGATAAAATCACCCCCTTCTCCTTTGCATCATATTATCATAGTAGAACCCTTTCGTAAATGGTTCATTGAATTTATGACATGCAATCCACAATATAGTAATAGTCACAAATATACTATGGTCATCATTTATTACTTTACAAAGTGGGATAAATCCATGCTTACGTTGAAGAATGTGATTAACACTACAACATGTTTCTTCTTCAATAATTTCATCACATGATTCAATATTCCCAATGAGTTAGTTTTTGACCATAGTAAACACTCTGAGTAGGCGGTTTTCCAAGAAAATATCATAATTCCTCAACTTCACCCACAATTTTTCATCATCTTACTACCCTCAATCAAATTAGAATGTTGAAGACATCACCTAAACCCTCAAAATGATGTTACAGTGCATGGTGAAAAAGCACACAACCAATTGGTACCAGATGACTTTCTCTACCTTATGGGAATATCGTAAATCAGTCAAAATATCCATTATATTTACCCCCTTTCATATTGTGCACAAGGTCAAAGCTATTCTCTCGGTAGAATGAAAAATCTCCACATTATGTGCAACCATCGAACTCTACAAATACCACTCCTTGTTACATTGGAAAATGTTAATGAATGTTGATGCATTATTTTCCAGCATAATGAGTCCTCCAAAAAAATATCCAAATCCCCATTTAACCATAATTTCATTGCTTTTACCTTTAACGAAAGGGACCTCATCCTTTATTGTGATGTCGTAAATGAATCCATGGGTTCTGAGAAGTTTGAAACCTTATGGAAAAGGGACCTATATTGTCAATCGTTTCCTCTTAAAGGGGGAATGCATTATATTTTATCTTGATGACACATGTTTCAAACACCCTTTCAATGGGATATATCTCAAAAATTCCATCTATGACTATTACATTTTTTCCCTCAATAATTTTTTGTACACAATATTTCTTTTTTATTCTTTTACTTTAGTCACTCTGAAAAATCTCTTTGATCTCTACACTCGCTTTTCTTCACATATAGATAGACCATTAGTGTACGCCATCAATTTTGTTGATGGTGCTTCTTAATGGACTCATAACCTAGCCTTAGAAGCTTGGGTTATTTATTCCCCGATCCAAAATTTGATTCATCTAAGTGAAGTTTTCATCAGGCCAACCATAAGAACTCAAGCCCAATATGTGTCGTTCATATTCTTTTTGGTTGCTACTATCTAGATCAACACTAGCCACCCTAATGTGCTCCTTGACTCCCATCTTGTTGTTGCTCAACTAAACCATATCATTCAAGTTAATGATTCTTTCCTATTTATAAAGTACATGCATTCAAACTTGTTAGTAGATTATTTTAATCACATAACATTTACACATATCCCACAAGATAAGAATTATCTCATTCATCATATTGAAAATAAAATTATAAACTGGAAATCATCACATTGACATCCAATTGGCAAGATACATGCAAAGTTAACCATAATAAACAAAACCATGTACACATCATCACATATATCATCACAAAATCAAATTAGTATCCATTACAATAGAGCTCATTATATCAGAGACATATGTCAAAATGACTTATATGTATCATAATGTGTATAGTTCATGTAAATCAAGGCCATAGAAAAATATCATAACTGTTAGTATGAATCTTAATTCCAAGCGTACGAAAAAAGACCACTTTAGCTGTGCATAACAAACAACCCTAATAGCAAATATGGCTGCCAATATCCTCGGATTTGCAGTTAGGTGATCCAGATAAATGCTGCAAAAATCTAGATCTATGCATTAGAATACATTAAGCAGTAAAACAAAACAAGATTTACTCCATGCATCCAATAGACAAGACAAAAATATGTTGAATGAATTTTGTATTAATGGCACCTGGGAGGAAAACACAGAAGGGTGTTACCAGTTCTCCTCAATGGGATGGGTTCTTGTAAGTCCTCAGCACTTCAGATCTAAAATTCCTCTCTCTTGATGGTGTAGAAAACCCAGAAAAAAAATGTTAGCAAAATATGACTATGCAAAAGTATAGATCCAGAGTGATCTTTAGGAAACAAAAGGTGATGAATGAATGGAAAAACCATTCTATTTATAACAAAATATTGAGTTAGTCTAGATATTGGTGCATAATTAAAATATTATTAACCAAATCAAGATCCAACTTTTATGGAAATTTTATTATATTTGTTGGAGGGAAAAGGATTTTGACCTGGGTCAAATCCCTTTATTTGTAAATAATAAATAAATAAATGATTCATTTATTATTTTAAGGATGTGGTTGAGTAATAATCAAATAAATAATTATTTATTTAATTATTTATGGGTGATTTAGTCATATTTAACAAAGAATATTATTTAAATAAGGTTTAAATAATTATTCCTAGAAAATAATAAGATAAATAATGATTTATCTAATTAATTTCCTTGTTTTGGGTTAAATATAACCAAGAATATTAATTAAATTGCTTTTTAACTAATTATTCCTTGAGGAAAATAAAACAAATGTAGATTTATTTAATATTTCCTCATGGGGTTTCCTATTTAGACCATAAACAACTTAATAAAGGTGGTTTACTAAGTTATTTTCATAGTGAAAGCAATTTTACTTAGGGTAAAATTGGTCTTACATGGTGTACTTGGGTCCATCTAATGATAATAGGTTAGATGACCAAAAAATGGTGTAATAGATTGCCCCCCAGCGTGCGAGCATTAGGAGCTAATCGTATTACCGAAGTACGTTGTAAGAACTCAATCACTAGACATCGAAGGGGAAGTCAGAGAGAGAGAAATATAAGGTAGACCAAAGTGCTGAGAGGACTAGACCTTGAGGAGGCAAGACTTACAGGTGCGACAAGTCTCTTTTATGAGTGAGTACCTGTGCTATAGGCGGTGGGGGAGGCATACCTATGCCCACCGAGATAGAGTACAAATAATAATGCGTCCAGTAAACAAGGGACTGAACAATATAGTACATGCTGGCATAAACATGAGCCAGATAAACAACATGATAATGGATCCCACATACATACTATGCCTGGGATAACAGCCAGGACTCGTACAATAATATCTGAGTACATGAGATACAAATACAACCTAGATGCCCCTATAAACAGGAAAGGGCTCTGAATATCTAACTAATACATGCAATCAAAAAAGGTGAGAGCTTTCCAACAGTATCAAATCACTTAAAAACTAACAGATACCCATTTGAGGGCTCGGTGAGAGCTTTCCAACAGTATAGATGGTTCGTCAAACTGAGCTATGGTTTGGCCATAGTAGGCGAAAGAAAAATTAGGGGTTTTCTTTTAATAAGGCGTTTTCCCTCCAAATTCACTCATTTGCATGTGGAGTTGTGGTGAATGTAGAGAGGAGAGAAGGTCCTAAATCTTATGGTGAGCATAGTGGACAAACCGACTGTTGGAATCAAGATCCATCAATTATAGGTAAGAGGTATAACCCTACTCTTTCATCTCAGTGGATTGAAAGTTCAGTTTAGGTCCCCAGAGCTCATGAAAAGGCCAGGTCACACTTTTAGGGGTCTGTTTTGCGACCTGGGTAGCAGGTATTGGGCAGAAAACTACGACTTGTCCCAGGAAATGCCCTGAAAAGTGCGACCTGTCGGAGAAAGGGAGTTTCAATGTTGTTTTTGGCTAAGATCTGAGATTTTTATGGTTGAGGAGCATAGATTCCCACAAGCATGTTGTGATCATGCCAAAATTTATTTAGAAAAAGGGGAATCTAAACACATTTTAATGATGTGGTGCGCCATTTGTGTTTGTTATGGTTATGCAGTTTTAGAAAAGGAATGAAGGATTACCAATATCTTTTGGTACTGCATATATGAATCAAATGGACTTTAAGTTTACAGTTTGGCGTACATGGTGTCACTATCCCAAAGAGAGGATTTGGAGATAATGAACTGGTGCTCTCCTATAAAACTCACAGGTTGGTCAACAACAATGTCGAAGGGACTGGGTTGTTGATGTAAGATGAAGTAATGATGAGGGGTATCATCCCTAGAGTGATCTGAAGTGATATGGGACTCTAGAGGTTCTTCTAAATGTGGAAGAATAATGGTACTAGAGTCAACATGACCAGATACACTAGGAGAGTTGTGGAGAATTGCTTCTCCTAGTCTCTCAAATATGGGTGCCCCCTTACCCAAACATTGGGTATCAATGTAATGGAAACAAGGTGTATGTGGTTCGAATGCATGGGTTCGATGTAAGGGGGGATATATAAAGTCAGGGGTGCTGACTGCTTCCATAATGTTGTAATCATAATAGAAGATGAGGTGACTGGTGGAAGAGAAACCACCAGACGCAGCGAAGCTACCCGACTCACCATCATGAGAAGTGAAGTTCACATGTGCAGTGTCACGAAGGGTGAAAAAAGAACAAGTAGATGAAGGATCCACCGATGTTGAGCCCAAGGTGATCACTGAAGGGAGGTCAAGCAAAATAGAAGGGGAAGGCCTAGGCTGGGCCTTCCCCTGAGGATCTCATCAATGATGACAGGTGGTGGACAGTGGTCAAATAATCTGTTATTTCGACATCCGAAGGGGGAATGTCTATGGGAGTGGATGTGTCCTCTAGTTCTGCTGAAGCAAAACGTGCAAATAAGGGAGTGGTGGACTCATTGTGCTTGGCCTCGAATTTGCGAACTACCGCTAGAGAGGTGCGAAAGTCCTCAAGGTGGGGACAGAGGTAAGTATAGTGGCCATGGAAATCACACAAAGCACACGGGTGATTTGTGTGCAAAGACTTGAGTTTCGTCACTGAATCAGGTATACTGACATATACCTCTGGGATATTAGGCTCCGGAAACACTTCACTAACCATGGGCTTGAGATGAGGCAATTTAGGGCAATTATGGGTGGCATGACCGACAACATCACACAAAGCACATGGAGGTGTAAGCTTTGGAGGCTCAGAAGGAGCATGGTTTATCAGGGGAACCTTTTCTTTTGATGCCCTCTTGCGAGCTTTACCCTTATTACCCGATGTGGTCGCAACAGGAGATGGTTCCTGTTGAGGTGGCTGAGGCACTGTAGTAGCAAGAGAAGTAATAGGGATCGGTTGAACCTGGGTCAAAGCAAGATAAGGTTTGGGTTGACTAGGCAGGGTGGTGGCTGGGGGATCAAGGTACCAGATGGGAACCCCAGGGTTAGGTTGGGAAGAGAGAGGGTAGCCATAAAAAGTACCGTGTTCACTCCAGGAGGGGGAGCTAAGAACAGTATCTGACCAGAGGAGTAATGGCCAGGCGAGATGGCTCCAAGATGGTTAAGGCCTAGAGGAACCGTTCCAGGAGGATAAAGAGGCTCATGAGTACCAGCTGTAGATGAAGGGCCAGGAGGAGGAGGTCTAGAAGGCTGAATTGAAGGGATAGGAGCAGGCTACTGAGGGTGAGGAGGCTGCTGACTAGTCGAAGCAGGCTGCTTGAGGGCATCCCGAGATGATTGCATCATGTAAACATTCGATGAGCTGGGATCAGAGACAGGAGGAGGGAGACCAAGGAATGTACCAAGAAAAGAGGAGTCCTTTTAGAATCCAGGTGAGACACTGGTCAAAGGATCGATGGTTTGATTATTGGCCACCGAAGAGATGATGGACTCAAGGGAGGTCTGAGACTTTGGTTCGTAATATGTCAACTGGTCAATGGTGACTATCTTTCCGTTATGAGGGAAGGACATCTTATGGTGGACCGCGGAAGGGATAGCAGACATCGCATAAGTGTAGCTACGACTCAATAGAATTTTTTAATCTAAGGGGGGATCTATGACTTCTACGTCAATGCAAACAGTCTTGCTCGCAAGAGTAATAGGACAATTGCGGAATAAGCCAATGGGTTGGGAGGCGTGGCCATCCCACGCTCAGAGAGTGATTGTGGAAGGAGCCAACTTAGGTGATCCGAGTTGCTTCCAAACCGAAGCAGACATCACACAGGTGGATGCCCCCTCATCAATGATACACGGGGAAATGTTGGTGTTCCAGAACTTGACTAGGATTTGGAAGGCGACAGAAGCAGGGAGAGGAGGATGTTCTGACCAGTCAACACCAAAGACAATCAATCGATCGTCGGAAGGATCTATAGCGCCCATGGCAGATAGTAGAGATTTTCATTGTGAAGGGCACAAATGGAGGAGTTCTAGTGTTGAAATGGCAGCATGAGATTGTGCCAAATCATCTACTATACTATACAAATGGGAAGCTTTCCCAGAAGTATCATTTTGGCATAGTGGTCCCTTAGGGATCTTGGTATGAACCTATGCCTTAGGCTGAGGGATCTGCAAAGGACCATTAGGTGTCAAAGAGGCTCTATAGAGACTGAAGGAGGTGGCTCAGGGACAGACATAGTGGGAGGCTTGTTGTATTGTCGGGATTGAGTTTGAAGATTGAGGTCAACGGTTATAGGTTGGTCAGATTTCATCATGAGAAGCTGGTAATCGGAGGTACTAGATGGAAGAGGTTGAGTGGCCACCTGGCCTTCAGGTGGTTGGGTAGCCACAAATCCTTGCTGAGGGAAAGAATTAGTAAACACAGTCGCCTGACTAGGCACAACACTGGGAGGGACAGAAGGGGAGGCTTGTTGTCCTCGTAATGCTGCTTGGGACTCCCACATCTGCTTCATCCATGGTAAAATAGGACAATCATGTGTGAAATGACTGTAAACACCACAACAAGAATAAGGCTGGTTCGTGGGAACAGGTCTATCCTGCTTGGGTTGAGTGCCTCGTTGATGGTTAGCAGTGTTAGGTGCATTATTTTGAGGATTAGGTCTAGGATTACCGGGAGCAGATTGATTTTGAGTGCCTTTCCTCATCTATTTGGAGGGAGGAGGATTATTCGCACCCTGTTGTGCATGCACATGACCCTAAGGGGGCAGTGGATGCTATTGTAGGGGTTGAGAGGGCAAGGGAGGCAAAGGTGCTAATGTTGGAGGAGCTGGAGCACCAGGCTGTGGATACGGATAATAAGGAGGTTGAGTAATAGTGTGGTAAACAGGAGGTTGGGAAAAAATAGGAGGCATGCCATATCTTGGATACGTGCTACTGGGAGGGGGAAAAGTGTAGGAGGTGCTTCCCCCCCCCCCCCCCTGAGGAAAGCCATAGCTCATAAGAGGTTGAGTGTATGTATTAGAGAGAGCTCCAATGATACCGTCGACGGCGTGAGATGCCCCCAGTGCATTGGCACCACCAGGTGTAGGAAGATTAGGTAGAACAGTATAAAAATAACTCGACTGAGCATAGATTAGGTCATATTTTAACACCATTTGGAGAGCGGCTTCCTCGGTTTGTGGAAAATTCAATGCGACATATTTCCCAATAGGAGGCAAGAGAGATCTAAGGAACCAGTCCATGTAGACACAGTCTTCGAAGGTAGGGGCTTGACATAGGCTCTTTCTTCTCCACCATTCTTGGACATGATTGGATAGGCGGGTCGCAGATGATTGATGGAAAGAAGTCAAAAGTTAGATACTAGTGTCATAACGAAGGGGAAGTTGGAAGTAAGACAGAAAAGCTTGGGCAAGAGTCGCAAAGGTGGTATGAGAGGAAGGGGCTTGATCAACATACCACTTAGAAGCTTCACCTATAAGCATACATTGGAACAACCGAAGATGGACAGAGTCATCGGTAATGGAGTTAGACGAACACCACAGGTGGAAAGATCGAACATGATTTGTAGGATCTTCTCCAGCAAGGCATTCAAACTTGGGGATGTCGGAAGGGAACTTTGTCGGCATAATAGGCCAACTAGTGTCATGGTGTATAGGGTCATTTATCAACTGGTCAAAATCGAGAAGTCTGAGGCCTGCCATGAAGGGGAGTAAGGGCGCAGCCGGGGTAGTGTCTGTTGCGGTCCCACTAGTGGTATTCCCAGCATGAGGTCTGGGGTTACCGCTAGCATTAGGTCCTGCAAAAAACATGGTGAAGGTGACAGGAGGAGAAATGAAGGTGGAATGAGAAGGAGAATCCAATGAACCAGAAGAAGAGTCGAAGTGCAGACTCGGTGGAGGACTAACTTGAATCCTACGCGGAGGAGCAAGTCTTCCTACCGGAAACTGAGGATGAAGGCCAAGAAGTCTTCGGGATAAACGTCTTGGTGGCGCAATGATGATGACATGAACAAGGTACAAAGGAAAAAGAGACTGACAGGTGCAAGATCAATTGATTACAATGTCGAAACAAGGGCAGAGAGGTGCGGGATCAATTGATTTCAATGTTTTAGAGGCTTTTCTTGGCGGTGTTAACCAAGCCTTTTTTCTCTTAGGGTGTGTGTGCAGAGTGTGTAAATTTCAATTTTTAAACCCAGATGTTTGTAGAGAAAAATAGAAAGTGTGTTGTGTAACTGAAAATAAACTTGCAGATTACAGTATGTGAAACTGAAATAACAGTAAATAAACAGCTAATAATGCAATAATCTAAACCCAAGGAGGCAGGCCTCTCAACAAGTAGTCTGTAGGTGGGAAAAAAATTATTCAAAACACACTAAAGTATCCAATAGGTCTAAGGTCAGGGAGGGACAGGGATCTAAAGGTCAAAAGCTGCTGGAAAGTGGTGCAGAAAACAGGAACAAATCAGAGGAAAAATCGCTGTAAATGAGGTGGAAAAAGGGTATCTCTTGGAGGGAAACAGAGTGAAACCTACAGGAAAACCCAAAAAAAGCTAAATGAGGTGATTTGGATGGATAACAATCCAATCTAAAGTGGATCTGAAGGTGAGGTATTAGATCGTAAAAATGGTTGAACACTCTGAAAATTTCAGACGACCTGCAACAGCTAAAACTCTTCCACAAAGTGTGGTATTGAAGCCCTAGGGGGCTAGGTTCCCACTTAGTTGAGTAAAATAGAACAAGTATAGTTCCAAAATGGGTAGATATGGAGCTTAGACAACCCTGAATAGAGGCCTAGACAAACCTAGAAAATTTCAGAAAAACTCCCGCAAAAAATCCAGGTCACAATTTCTGACCTGTTTTCAGCAGAGGTCGCAGTTTTTGGGCTAAAAAGTGCATCTTGAGGCTCCATTTTGTAGGTTTAGGGCCAAAAAGTGTGACCTGCACTTCCGACACTCTCGGCGGAAGATTTTAGAAAAAAAGTGTTATCTCAGCTGCAGCTGATGTCTGTCACCTGTGCAATAGGTCCGAAAACACACCGAAGTTAGAGTTTTTACTGTTTTACTGTTTTATGGTTTTATAGGTTAAAAAAAACATCAATAAAAGAAAAAAAAATAGGCTGAAGAGAAATCCTAGGGTTTGAAGCAGCTGGATATGCAAGGATCAGAAAAACGACAGCGGTCGTAATCATAAACCCGTGTGCAGTCGCCAGTTGTTAGTATGAATCTTAATTCCAAGCATACAAAAAAATACCACTTTAGATGTGCATAAAAAACAACCCTAACAACAAATATGGTTGCCAATATCCTCAGATCTACAGTTAGGTCATCTAGTTAAATGCTGCAAAAATCTAGATCTATGCATTAGAAGACATTAAGCAGTAAAAAAAAACAAGATTTACTCCATGCATCCAATAGACAAGACAAGAATATGTTGAATGAATTTTGTATTAATGGCACCTGGGAGGAAAACACAGAAGGGTGTTACCAGTTCTCCTCAATGGGATGGGTTCTTGTAAGTCCTCAACACTTCAGATCTAAAATTTCTCTCTCTTGATGGTGTAGAAAACCCAGACAAAAATGGTAACAAAATATGACTATGATGGTGGATCAAAGTCAGACAGAAAGTATAGATCCAGAGTGATCTTTAGGCAACAAAAGGTGATGAATGAATGGAAAAACCCTTCTATTTATAAAAAAATATTGAGTTAGTCTAGATATTGGTGCATAATTAAAATATTATTAACCAAATCAAGATCCAACTTTTATGGAATATTTTATTATATTTGTTGGAGGGAAAAGGAATTGACTTGATCCAAATCCTTTTATTCTTAAATAATAAATAAATAAATGATTTATTTATCATTTTAAAGGATGTGGTTGAGTAATAATCAAATAAATAATGATTTATTTAATTATTTATGGAGTGATTAGTCATATTTAACAAAGAATATTATTTAAATAAGATTTAAATAATTATTCCTAGAAAATAATAAGATAAATAATGATTTATCTAATTAATTTCCTTGTTTTGGGTTAAATATAACCAGGAATATTAATTAAACTGCTATTTAAATAATTATTCCTTGAGGAAAATCAAACAAATGTAGATTTATTTAATATTTCCTCATGGGGTTTCCTATTTAGACCATAAACAACTTAATACAGGTGGTTTACTAAGTTATTTTCATAGTGAAAGCAATTTTACTTAGGGTAAAATTGGTCTTACATGGTGTACTTGGGTTCGTCTAATTATAATAGGTTAGATGACCAAAAAATGGTGTAACAATAACCATGGGGAGTATTGTCATATTGGATGCTTCCCCTAATATAGAACATTGTGTAGAATAAACCTCGTCTATAGGGGTAAAATTGTTGGGGTTGTTGAAACAACAACATGATTTTATTTATTTTTACATAAATAGATATATATTCGAAAAAGGCAGGGGAGGGGGGGAGGGGTGCAGGAAGAAGTTTTGTAATATGTATATCTGTGTGTGTGTGTTTTGGAAAAAGAGACAAAAATAAAAATGTAAAAATTAAAGAAAGAAAAGGAGAGAGAGAGAGAGAGAGATGAAAGGAGGATTGTATATCCCTTATTAATTCCTATTCCAGGTGGTTCAAAAATTTTCACAATCAAACTATGGAAAATTGGGTTTCGGGAAACACATATTTAATGTTAATTGGGGTATATTTTGAACGATGAATCAAATGACATTTATCACAAGCAATCACAGTTTAAAGGGAGGGGGGGAGGGTCTCTCGTTTGGATATGTACCCAAACCACTTATATATAGTGATGGTTCATATATTTTGGGGACCCCCCACTTAGTTTTAAAAAGTAGGGAACAAGAGGATCTCTCAAAACCACTTAGTTGTTTCTGTTGGGATGTGTGTAAAGTTGGATGTGGGATCAACAGTAGGTGAACGAGGAACAAGCACCAACACAATTGCCAACACAACACTGAGATTCCACATTAGTAACAGTTGGACATTGGTGTCTCTATCCACATCAACACCTCATCAATGTGATGCCATCCACAAAATTGGAAATTTGACAATTGTAAGAGTTATATCAATTAAATTTGTAACTAAAAACAATTTTAGTTTTGTCACATAAAAGAGAAAACGAACCACTTAGAGGGTTGGGAGATTTTGATATTTTGTAGTTGTGAAATGTATTGAATTTTTTTGAGAGATAAGTTCATGAATATCAATTTTGATTCCAGTATTTGAGTAAATTTTTAGATTTTGCATTCTATTTCTTTGTGTATTTACTAATTCATACCTTTGTTTTCAAATTTTTGGTCAATTTTACTCAATTTTCCCTATTCTGCTAGAATGATCTTCTATTAATTTCCTTGAATTATTTGTATCCAAATTTAAAATATAGCTCCATAGTTTTGTTATGCTCTCCAAGTGATTTCTACTAAATACTTTTGCACCTCTTGGAAGTGAATGTATGCTTTACTTTTCCCCTATGTTTTTTTAATTATAAGTCCCTCATACTGGCTCCATTTCGTGGTTGTAATATGTTATTGGAAATCTCTCTCTAAGATCTTTCATTTAACATATATAAATTGAGTTTTCAACTGTCAAGGGTTTTCACTACCTTAAACATTTGTTTAGGGCCTAAAAAAATCCCTGAAATTTCAATAGAAAAATCTGAAAATTTATTGATTTTATGTTATTTTAGTACTCTTAACCAATCAAAATTCCCTACAACTCTATTATGTAATTTTTATAATATTATATGAAAGGTATCTGTGTTCTCTCATTTCTTATTGGAAATTACCTATCTATACATACATACATATACATATACACACACACACACACACACACACACACACACACACACACACACAGTATATATATATATATATATATATATATATATATATATATATATATATATATATATATATATATATATATATATATATATATATATATATATATCTATATATATATATATATATATCTCCCTCAATTCGCATTGGACACAAACTGAGTTTACATTCCCTCCATTAAACACTTGGCACACATGAAACTACCTTTTCTACCTTTTGGTATCCAACTAGGCCCCATGGTTCAAATGGCCCCTTTAGTAAAAATTTCCAATATGAGAGGGTTCCACTATATCTTCCACCTTTCCATATGGCATTCTTTTATCATTCATGACTTCATGTGAGACCCATCCTTACCTTCTTCTATAGTGCATAACTTCTAAACTTCATAAATTTGACGATTAATCTTGGAGGATATCACTGTCCTACAGTTCATGTCAGATTGTAACCTACATCATATTTTATGGTGAGTTTCACTTCCAACAGATCCAATGGCCAAGGTTATCTTGATCAAGTGGTCCAAATCCACATCAGATTTTAACATGCATGATATTTTAGATAGAGGTTCATCCTAATGGATCTAGTGGCCATAATTCACTTGATCTAATGACCAAGATCCATATTGGATTCCAACATGCACATAGGTTACAAGGAAGTTGCACCTCTAATATATTTTCTAATCCCATGGTCCAAATCACTTTTTGGGTATGTGCCAGAAGTTTAACAATATTTTTCACCTCCAATGGATCTAACAACCATGATCCACCCCCATCCAATGGTCCATATTGCATGCTAGGTTTCAACATGCCAAGAGGTTAGCAATATGTTACACCTTTTATGGATCTAATGGCCATGATACACTCCCATCCAATGGTCCATATTGTATATTGAATCCCAACATGCACACAATTTAACCCAAAGTTGCATTCTGATTTATATAACAAATGACTTCCAAGTAGATCATTAGCTTATGTTGATATGAATCCAAAGGAGAAAGTAAGTCTAGAAGCCCATCAATTTCTAATGGTATTCAATCATGCCACCTTTCTTCCACATGTCCTCATCAACATTCCAACTTAGCCGCTACTTGGCATTTCCTCCTCATTGTTAATGTCATAATATGAGAATTTTTAAATATGTGTAATTTTTTTTTTCATTAGTAACATTTATTTTCTAGAATTTCCACACAAAATTAGCAACTCTAATGTTATAATTGAACCATTTATTTAATTATTTCGAGCTTATAACCATAAATTTAACCTTTATATTTGTAATACCCAATGGATTTCATCTTGAATTGAAAATTTCATCAATCTCCATTTCTTGAAATTTTTTATCAAATAGTTACCATGCAACTTATGATTATCCTTTGTAAGTAGATTTGGACCCATATGGCTTGAGTTTTGTAACCTGGGCTTTGATATCACATTTTCATGCCCCCAACCACCTATTAGGGTGTATCAATATCAATGTAAACTGATTTTTATGCAAGTTTTTCTTTTATTCCATTTTTTGTATCAATTGGTTAGACATGGATGATGCAAAATATCATGTGGTGCACTCATATAGAAGAATGTAATTTCATAATAACACTTGTTTAATTTATATTCATAAAAACACATGAAAAATACATGTATAACTATAGAAAAATAATTTAAACACAAAATTAAATACCTATATTTTTAAATGAAGCCCCGACTAGCTATAGACCTCAGATTGTCCACCCAACCTTAGACTATGTTCCTCCTAACCTCTCAGCATCCAATCACCCTTGAGTCAGGGCTATGACTCCACAAGCATATAGTTTATCCAAATCCAGGTATATAACTAGTACCAACATAAAAAGGCCAAGGCACTAAACCTCATACCAAGGAACCCATCCTCGTTTCCACAAATCCCATAGGATTTTACTAGCTTTCATCATGTCATAGGGCCACCCCTATTTCATTTCCTTCATACACATTGTTCCAATATGAATGATGTAATGTATGTGTAATGACACTGATAACCTTCACTTTTATGTGCATGTCACTCTTTTGACACATGGTACCCTCTAAAGACAATTTTATGTAACTTGAATAAAAACATGTGAACTTTTTTCATAGGCTTATTTTAATAATATCTTCGCCACCTAGGCTTGAGCCCTTTCATCATTGATCCCGTAGCCGTCCATACTCTCTTATATAACATGTTTTGCAACAAATATGCAAAGGATTAATATTCATGTCATTTGACATTCACAAAATTAGGCTATCTAGCCTAAAAACATATAAACATGGGAACACATATGTACATGGACACATCAGACCAAAAGTATTCCTTGGCTCACTAACCTAAACATGATATGTACACCACACAGAGGTGGCATCCTAATGGTGTTACAAATCCTTTTATATTGATTACACCATTCTCTTAGTATTTTTGTGATCATTTGACTATTTCCTATTCATTTTTCTTCCCTAAATTCATTGATTGAAATCCATACCTTCTTTCATATGGCCACATGTTGAAAATATGCAATTCAATCCTAAAATTCAATGTTAAGGGTAAGTAGCTTATAAATGTTTCTTAATGAATTTAGCCTTGTCAAATGCTAATTTCCTCCGTATGTTGGGGAATTATGGCTTAACTCATTTTACACACTGGAAACGCCCCAATGATTTCACTCTCCATGTCCCCCTTTTGCATATCACTTATATTTCTTCTCATCTTAGAATATATTTTATGTTTCATATAGCAATATTTCCACCTTGTTATCTGTTTTATTGTCATGTTTCATTTTTCTTGAATTCAAGTGATGCTTGGAGTATCCTTAATATTGATTCACAACTCATTCTCTCTATTAGGTCATTATTCTTATTATAGGTGAAAATGTAGTGTATAAAATTTGTACTTCTCACTATATATACAGAAACCCATTGAATATAGTTTTTCACTTTGCAATAGATATACACAAATATCTCTCTAGAATGACTATAAGGAATCCTACAAACTTTTGTGGTCACTAAATTCCTTTCCTTTGAACATACCTACTATGGTTTGGATAGATATTTTTGGTCCTTGATCTAGCATTTTGTTTTCATTATATTAACCTTGGGTATTCAAGAGGTATCCCTTGGGATAATTTCCTTTGTTATGTGCCTCAATTTATGTCTCTACTAGGTTAGACTTCCTAATCATCATTAGTGTGTTTACACTAGGTATTATTTTTCAAATGCAAGTTCTCAAGTGTTTCCCTACAAAGTTTCCTTTAGAAAAAAAATTGAGGGTGGATGAATTTAAATTATGACAACATCTTATTTTAGTCATTGATACATATTTTGCAATAAAATGGTGAATATCCTATAATTTACTATTTATATTTTGAACTAAGTTAGAAATAAAAGACTAGAGAAATACTATGAGGGTGTGGGAAAGTTTAAAAGTAGGGGTAATTTTTATAATTCCATGAATGCACATGTTTTCAAACATTTTCTATTAAGTGATACCCCAATTAAAAAACAAATAAAAAGTAGCCCATGGATAGATGGTGGTAGGGTGTTTTCATGTTAAGGAACCCCATGGTGTAAAGGTCACTAGTTTGAAACTTTGAGGAGAAAAATATAGGCAGGCTAAGGGTTGGTGTGGACCAGGACAAGTGAAATCCCTGATTGATTTTGAAGGCTTAGATGCCCCTGGATCATGACTACTCAAGTCGCGGGTTAGGCATGCCAATCATCTCAGGACTCACATAACTTAGAAGAAGAAAAAAAAACACACACACATAATAAGTGAAAATGAAAAATCATTATTTAAAGAAGTTGTATTCCATTATGACTAATTGGCCTATGTAAATAACTAGGTGTTTTTTTTTCCAAAAAAAAAGGTCATTATATTCATGAAATAGATTATACATATTTCTTGTCTAAAATTATAACCTTTCTTTCTCAAACCTTATAAAACATTTTTTTCATGTTTGTTAAGTGTGTTCTCTCTCTTTTAGAACCTCCAAAATCAACTAAGTTGTTCTTTATACAACATTTTTTTGGTAATTGAAAACAAAAAAACTAAAAAAAACCTTTAGCTACTCACCAACAGTACATTAACACATTCACAAAGGAAAAATAAGCATATGAACTGTCATGATAGGAATGAATTATCATCTGATTATATTCTACCCCATTTATAAATTTTGTTATTATGAATTTACTGATAGGAAATTCCAGGGTGTCTTGAAGAATAGGTTGAAGAAATATGTTTTCAACTAAGACCTTATTTTTAGCCCAATCAATGAACAATTGTAAATCTCCCATTACTTGGGAATTTTTAACATTATTCAAAGAGTTGATTATGAGTAAGGTACACAATACTAGGAATTCAACTTGATTGTTGGAACTATTCCTTGGGGCATAATTAACATGTACACAATATGAACGTGAAAGGAAAATAAGGTTCTCTAACCCTACAACTAGGCAGATGACCCTAAGCACTATAAAAAAATCCCCATGGGATTCCTTGGTTGAAAGGAGAATTACTAACACTCTGATTTTCGTAGTCTTGATCTTGACCCTGAATTCATTTCATAATTTTACAACCATCCCTACAAATACCTCAATCAAAATATCCAGAGATTAGAATATACTAGAAATTCTAGCCCACCTGATTCTTTTAATTAGGATGCATGGAAATCCTTCATATAGAGTAATTTTTTTTTCCTTCCATGACTTGAAACATTCTAACAATCTTGGGAGTGACCATGTATCTTTGATGCCTAACTCTACCAACACCTTGTTGTATAACTACATTGTCATTAACTAGGTGCTTATAATGAATTTCTATAAAATAACTATAGATAAAATTATTATTCAATGTTTCATTGTGCAATCACCTCTTTATAACTTAGAAGAAAACATTCTCATAGGGAAAATGGAATCTATGGAAGATGTCACCCTAAAAAATATTTCATAAAGAAGAGGCAAACAAAAAGACTATTTGCTAGATCGAGTCATAATTTGTTTTCTCAATGTTAGGACACTTTAAGGACATAATTATTGAATTCTTCAAAGAACACAAAATGAAAATAATATTCCAAAATCATAATCATCAATTGAAGCATGTCTATATCATTATGAGCAATTTCCCACATAAGTAACTAGCTGTCGAGGGTGACTTTTCAAAAAATAAAACATATATAAAAACTTTTTAATGTTTGACTATGCAATTGGCCTCTTTCAAACTTAATATCTAAGATATTTGTACAAACACAAAACATATGAAAAAATCTACCCTTAACACTACTCTATTGAAACAAGTCCACTAGAATAAATGACTCATCAAATTAAGCCAGATATAATGTTTTCTTCCAATAATTTCTAACTAACTTGTTGGTGCATTTCCAATAAACTACTTTTCAAAGGGCACAATATACAAATGGTACAACTAAACCATAAACTACTAATTGAAGCACAAGTACTTCATCATGACTAGCTACATAAACTGAATTTCAAAAACTTAAAAATAAATCACATTTTTTTTTTAATTTTCACTATTCAACTAACATCTTTCACACCCAATCACTTGTGCGTTCATACAACTAAAAAATTCATGAAAAAAACCAATAAACCATCCTTAACAATACTCAACACAAACACATGCAACATAGTAGATGATTATCAAACCAATCCATAAAGTTTTTTCAAAGAAGTAATAACTCACTTGCAAGAAATTTTGTAAATGATTGTCAAACCAATCCATAATTTTTTTTTAAAGAAGTAATAACTCACTTGCAAAAAAAATTGTAGATAATTGTCAAACCAATCCATAAAGTTTTAAAAAAAAAGTAATAACTCACTTGGAAGAGAATTTAAAAAATTTATAAAATAAATCACATTAATTTTAAATTCCACCCCCTTTCAACAAAAAAATATAAATTTTAAAAATCCCATAAATAATTATTTTATTTCAATAAATGATACATGTACTCAATATAATCACCTTTCACCATCTACCCACTTGTCAAAGTTACCAGTACCCTTGATCACTTAATGCCTGTTTTACATACAAACTTTGAAGCAAACTACTTGTTGCCCAATCACATATCCCTTTCATGATATTCCCAGGGATCACAAGATACTAGTGCCCTTGACCACATATCTGATAAATACTTGCCATTAATGAACAAGTGAAATTTCACTTTTATAATACTTCAATAAGAAATGAAGGCATCAATTGTCACTTTATTGTGATTACATGGGTCGTTTCGTGTCACAACGCTAAAGAAATTAATGGTCTCCACATAACTATTTCAGCTCATTTATTTCAGCTCATTTACTAAGGTTGACTAACCACATGGGGTGTAATTATCTAAAAGGTATTGATAGGAATAAAACAAGGTAGGTGTACCTTCAATTATGAAAACATTGCAATAATCCATTCTAATCACTATTTATATCTTGATAAATAAATAACATTGTTTTTAAGGTAACACTTTAATTTAGTAATGAATATCAAGGTAGTATAGGTAAAGATCATTATATTTTTTTAGACACTAAATAAATACAATCTAAATTACACTAAATTGTTTTCCTTTTGGACCAAAGTCTTTTCCTCTAGGGAATATTAATCTTTTCACTTTGTACTTGAATTCCCGAAAAATAAAAAATGTGCACTCAAGTTTTTAAACAAGAAGTGGGAAAAAATGAAACTTTAACCACACATGGTTACCAACTTGACTCGTATTTCATACTTTGACCGAATTCCTTTGTAGTTGCAAGAAACTCTGACATTTTTCTAGTATATTAAAATATTTTAATTTTTAAGTAAGGTGGTCCTTAAAATAGTAACATCCTCATAATCAATTATATCATTTTCTTAATGTAATTATATTTTTAAATCTTTAATATATATAGATAAGAATTTATTTAATTATATTTTTAAATTCAAAAGAAAATTGTATTAAAAATATTTATTTTCATAATAATATTAAATAACAGTTTTCTATGAAATTTTAATTTTATGATGTAATAGATAAAACATAAAATAATAATCTTAGTTTTATTATTACTTTATTTCTAATGGTGGAATTTTTACAAAATAATTAATATAATAGAAAGTACATATTTCTAAATAATTAAAAGTTATGATAAAGGCATCATAAACAATAAATTTGGTGTACAAAATTACCTATATTTCATTATAATAAAATAAAATATAAATGTGATAATTTTTTTTTTGTCATTATTACTTTATTTTTATTATTATGGAAAATAATTTCAAAATTGTTATTTTTCTTAATTTATATGATTGTTGATTTAATCATGTAAAATAAGCATAGTGTTAAAATAACAAATGATATATACTTTCTTCATTCATACTTCAGACATTGTAATATCAAATGAAAATTGCATTGAAAATAAAATGAATTACCATTAAGGAATACAAGTGTGTCTCTAATGTAATTCTTATATTTATTAAAAGTTTTATTTATAATTTTAATTTCACATATATATATATATATATATATATATATATATATATGAAAATTTTATTATAATTCAATTATATGGGCAGGTTGAGGCTATCCAGACAACATTCTAAATAAGAAAGATCTATTCAATTTAAAGAAAAAAAAAAGACAATTCTTATTGGTTACTATCCATAAATACATGTTAACTCATCATTATTATTTAAGAAAAAAAATCTTGAAATTACTTTGTTGGTGGTTGTAAAGGGAGCAGGTTTTCACTCCTAGGAGATGCCTCTACATCTTCAAAAGATAACCTATTTTGTCTTTAAAAGTTAACCTATTTCTTTTGTGCAAAGAAAATAAACTCTTAAACCAAGAAAAAATAAGTTTAAGGTGCACACACATATGAATTTTTTTATTAAAATTTCATTAGAAAATCAAAATATTTTTTTTTTAGTTAAATATGAGAGTCATGATTGAGAAAAAACTTAAGTAAACTAATTATATTTAAATGTGGAAAGTCATTACTTGAAAGAAAAAAAAAACCTTTAGTAAACTAATTATATATTTTAAAATATATATAGTTTACTAATTCATATGAAATTTATGTATTTTTGGACATAGCCCTGTTTTTTTTAGTAGCTATTGTTTATAAAATAATAAATTTAATAAACACTAGTATAAATTCGTTTTAATTCTTAATCTTTGAGCTATTTTGAGGGATCAAATCGCTCAAGATGTGAAGCTTTTTTTTAGTGTAAAATTGAAAGAAATGTTTGCATTTTTATATATTTGATCTTTCTCTACCTTTGATAAATTTAAAATTAGGAGTTCAAAAAAATATATGCTAGTACTTTATAGTATTATTTATATCATATATAATTTTCACATTTCTATATATAGAGATATTCTTATTTTTAATTCAAGTAAAAATCTTATGGTATATATTGTGTATGGCATTTTTCTTTAATATGTTTTATTTGTTTTAATATTTATTTTTTTAATGTGATATACATAGTATAAATTTAATTTTATTGAGAAATTAAAAGAGTTAAAACATTAATATAACCATTAGTTTTTTATAGGTTTATAATAATATAAATTAGAAAGTAAAAGTGTTAAAACATTAGTATCACCCTTAATTTTTCATAAATTTATAATAATATGAATGTTTATTATTTTAATTTATATAATAACAAAGTTTTATCATAATTTACAACTATTATAAAATAGAAAAATTGTAACATATAACATATTGAATTGAGTGAACTTATTATTTTTTTACTTTCTATTTTAGTTTTTAATTGAGTTTTATTTGGATGCAATGATATGATACTTCCATTCTAAAGGCATATACATCTTTGTAATTACAAATATTCGGTACGTGTTTAAGATTTAATAAAAAATAATGTTTTCCGTGATAAGAATTTAAATGATGGTTTGTAATTATATGTGTTATTAAAAGGTTTTTAGCCATGTAACTAATTTCCTAATTTTTTTCAACCAATTGTTTTTCTTGTCAACAGTAATCAATTATTAATAATTATAATAAGACTAATCATATTTGTAAACATACATACATTAAACCATTTATATTTAAGTAAAATTGGAAAACAACTTAAAAGAAAATCATTAAATTTAAAATTGCGGATACTCACAATAAAAATAACAAGTAAAAGTAGAAGTAATAGTAAGTAAGTGTGTGTGTGTGAGAGAAATTTAAATTTAAAATTTCCAATACTCACATTAAAAATAATAAGTCAAATAAGAGTAATAGTAAGTAAGTGTGTGTGTGTGTGAGAGTGTGTGTGAGAAAGAGAGAGCGAGGGAGGTCTTGGCTTTTCATTAAATAAATCAAATCAATGGTGTTGTTACTCCATGGTGAGCAACTTAGATATGGAGGAAGGCCCATGTGAGCCTCAATTTGTTGTGGTCAAAAATCTAGTTAGCACTTAGTTGTGATCTGTAATTATTCTAGCACCAATGATATTCTTCTTAAGCTTCATTTCAAGCTAGTAGAACATACCCTAGTTGTGTCTTCACGTGCAAGTAGATTTCTATGGTGTACAGGTACGTATTGAGCCTTCCTTGTAATCAACATCTATGATGATCCAATAAGTGAATCCACTTGTAATTTCCACATATGAGAGGCACCCACATTCCCCTACAATCCCCCTTTCAATATGAGTGATTTCCTCTTGAATTTGTGGTGGATTGTGGGCTCTAAATCACCCCGTCAAGGCCTCCACACACTGTTGTGTTTGAGTCCCCATCTCACAATAGTAAGCTAATCCTCTTCTAGACTTGGGGCATTGGCTAGGCATGCTAAGATGTGATAAAATACCAAGGTCAAAACTCAAGTATGGAGGGGTGAATCCAGGAAGGAGGCAAGAAAAAGGGAAGCTTTAATCACCACCCAAAATAGTGGAGAGTGGATGTAGCACAAATTTGGAGAGCCAAAAGTGAAGGATTTGGTAAAAAAACACATGTAGGGAAGATATTGAGATTAGGCTCTATGAAAAAACACTTGCAGAGCCTTAGAGGAATGTGTAAGGCTTGGAAAAGGTATCTAGGAATAAATTGTAGCAGAAAGCATAGGTGGAGCCATTTATCTTTCAACCAAGAGTGGTATGATAGGAAATTAAATAGAAAATTTAGATGGGATCTTAGCTCCAAATAAAAACAATGTGTCAATGCCAAATTGTGAATCCAAGGAATTCAATCTAGATCCCTTCACATGTCTGTAATGAAAGCCTCACTAATATCATGTTGTATTGAAACTTGGATCAATAATTGTGAATCCAAGTAAGGAATTCAATCTACATCCCTTCACATGTCTGCAATGAAAGCCTCATTGATATCATGTTGTATTGAAACTTGGATCAATATTTAAACTCTAGCTTGTGTTGAATTTGGCCAGTACACAGACCAAGCTTCCTTCACCATGCATAATGAAAAATTCTCATGGTGCACCAGAGTGTTATTAATTACAAGAGCAAGGCATACATATTTCCACTTATAGAGCCACTTGTATTAAAAGCTAAGTCATCCTTAATTAAAAACCAACTGCAAGTATCATATACCATTTGGATAGAGGAACTTAAGAACATGTGTGGAGTACATGAAATGAGATTTGTTTAATTTTCAAGAAGAGAGTGTGCCATATCCCCTTATTTATACTTGGTGAGAAGATAACCATGCCCCACCCTCCTTCACCTGTCACCTCAACACATATATATAGTATTTACCAACAAAATATTAATATAAGTTCTAGAAGATATCTACAAAAATACACATGGATGAGAAAAGTGTAAAATCCTTATTCTCCTTAGATGCGAAATCCCTATTTTCCCGTTATTAGATGACTATCACTAATATGTTTTTAATCCTTCATTCCTTTTAGAAATTTCAAGACAACTACTATGTAAAATGGATTCTAATAAATTAAGGAAATATCATGTGTAATTTATATGAGATCAGGCGTTATCATGATTTATCGTGAATCTCCATGCGATAAATTAATCAATTTATTGTATTTCCATTATCAATTAGATGTGGATTATAGCAGATTTAGATCTATCCATAATATAGGAGATATTTTGAAAATATGTAAAAATAGGTTAGGTTTGGATGTGGATATTTTGTAGAGTTGTCTTTAGTGAGATTTTTTAGAGTTTGGGGTGTTTGATGGCTGAAAAAATTGAGGTGAAATCTTGATTTGTGTTATTTAAACTAGTTTTTTGACTTTATATATGGATTTAGCAAAAAACCACTAGGGAACTTCAATTGTGCAAGGGTTACCCATCAAGCTTGTGATTTCAATGAATTCCCTACAGGATTTTAGAGAAATTAGATGGGAAAAATCCACCTAAAAAACTTCCAAAAATTTGTATTTATTTACCTTTTTTACACTCTAAATCATTAAAATAATTTGTTTTCGATTTCATCTTAAAATAACTAAATTAATACACTAAATGATATTAAAATATGTAGTTTCTCTTTTTTTGGGTTCATTCTAAATATTTTATCCATATTATTCTTACAAAGATAATATAAATTAATTTGTTCTAATATCATTCTAAATTTTTATTTTTATTTATTTTAAATTGAAGCATATGTATTTATAAGCAAAATAATATTACACGACTTTCTTTATAGATTTTATTTATGAATGCATATCAGAAAAGTAAAATAACCAAAAAACTTAAGTACTAAAAAATTAGAGATCATAATGCTTAATCGAGTTCATCAAGGAATAATAATACTTGCCATTTCCACATTAAATACATACAGGTAAATATAAAATCACTCATATAAATACATATCTAAATTGATTGCAAAGCTTTAACCTATAGAGATAAGAGGCCACTGAGTTCATCATAAAAAACATAATTCCATACTAGACCCATTGTCATCAAAGCAAAGAAAAATATATCTCCACGAACATATAACATCACCGTCCCAAACTCTCCAGATTGCATCAAAATAACTCATAATTCCATACAAGACCCAACATCATTGAATTAAGAAAAACATATTTATATGAGTATATAACATCAGAGTCCAGGTATTGAATAGAACCTAGAGGACAACGAGAACAAAGATCTCATAATGGGTAAAACAATTAGGAAGTTCCCATTATACACACACACCAACCATCGTACATATCCCCACCTACCAAATTAAAAATCCATAGACACCACCAGGAACAAAGAGCCATCCATAAAATCAAGGATTCACCCATAAGCACACTGATCCATATATAATACTAGTTAATCCACTATCGTGTCAAAAAAGCATAACAAAGATCCATACCCTCATCATCCAAATTTGGTAACCAAAGAATCACCATGAACAAAGAGTCATGGATATAACACAAAGCCATCCATTAATGCACAATTCCATAAATAATATTGTATAATCCACAACTGAATCAAAAGCATAAAATAAGAGCAAATCTCCACATTACAAACTATCATACCAACCAAAAATATGTTCTCTAAAAAAATACGCTTGTTCCAAAACATAATGAGGAACCCAACCAAGAAACGATACTTTATTGGTCTCATTGGAGAGGGACCAAAATTTACTGCAAAAAAAACTGATAGCCTATCATCTCTAGTCATTGTTTGAAGAGGAGATTGTAGTCGGTGCTTGAGCACTAGATCCTGGAGGATTTGTGAGGTCACCAGAGGAAAAGTCGCTCACAAGACACCTCTCTACATGAGCCAAATTGGAATCCAGATTATCCAAACAAAACCTTTTATTTTGAAGCATGTGTTTAATGTCCTCCAGTGAGGAGAAAACATTGTAATTTTAGACCTACTTGTCTTAGAAGACCAACTGCAATAGGTTTACATTTGTTGATGTAAAACAAGAAAAATTAGAAAATGTAGCTTCATACTCCTAAATTTTCCAGGATCAGGAATCCATTTCCATTTCACATCTTCACCAATCAATTTAGAATCTAAATCATATGGGTGATATCCCGCATCATAAATTTCCAATACTTGAACTTATTTCCTCATCTCTAGGGGAACTGCATTAAAGAGAATAGTCACTGAATCATATGCAAAAGGATGAACCCTCTTCTACCCCAAAATAGAATTTCCTCCTCCACCCCACCTGCTACTCATTCTCTGCCTAGGAGGCATCGATATTGCAAAGAGAAAACACTTGGGATAGCTATTGAAAGACCCACATCCTATAAAAAAGTAAGAAGAAGGAATAGACGTAGCACCTTGAACACCAGAAATAAAAACCATGATATCGTCACCTAATTTCCAAATGAATGATTCAAAATCCATCAAGTTATCAAAATCCCCGCAACCCAAAACCATGACCCGTAAGACTATATGATGCCCTGGAACAAAGAAAGACTTACCTATACATTGGTGCAACACAAAATTCGACTGCAGGTGGTAGCACAATTGGAAAAAAACATTTTGGAAATCCTTTGTGTATCTAAGTGATCTGAAGTTCAATCCCCTCAGACATGTCTCACCATTTGAACTTAAAAAAAAAATAAAGATGCAACACAAAAATCCATATACAAGGTATTGTTAGCATAGTTTCATTGGTTAGCAAAAAACCCAGCAAAATTCGAAAGAAACTTAATAGGAAAGCTTTCTCCTACTCTTAACAACATACACTTTATAATTCAAGACTTAACAACAGCTAGGACTCAAAGATGCCTAGCAGCCACTAAACACCCTTAGGAACTAGAGAATTAATCCTGACAAAACAAGTAGATATAAATGATGAGACGACCAACTAAACCAATGATGTAAGACTAGAAATTTAAATACTACATGAGAAACAATCAAGATATTTCTCACTAACACAATAATAAGATTGAGGCCCGCACTCTTAGAAAGAAGATATCAGGACCGATATGGTTCTTGAACAGTGTAACTTTGAACCAGGAAAGACTATAGACCATCAAAGAAACTATAAACCAACAAATGGAGGTGGAGGGCCTGCTCTCACCTCCACTCACACTTTCCTTTCTATACACCAAAACCAATTGAGATAATTCCATTTAAATAAGACAACTCCACATGTAACCTTGCATGCATCCATGAGTTGGCACCTTTGACAACTTGTGTTTCTTAAATGAACCAGCACACTCGAGAGGAGGGGAAAACCTCCAACAAATTTGTCACATTAGTAGTAACACACCCACCTCGAAAAAAAAGACCATGTATCACATGGCATAACTCTACTCCTCATTGGATTCAAAAGTAGTGAGATAATAATAAATAAAAAAAAGGGAAGAAGAAGAAGAAGAAAAGAAAAAAAAAAGAAAGAAGAAAGAAAGAAAGAAAGAAAGAAAAAAAGAAAAAGAAAAGAAAAGAAAAGAAGCATAAATGTAAACTAAGTTCATTTAACTTATGCATGAGTCAAATTACCCCACATATATATATATATATATATATATATATATATATATATATATATATATATATATATATATATATATATATATATATATATATATATATATATATATATATATATATATATATATATATATATATAACACTGTTACGGATGAAATAGGTAACCTGACCTCAAAACGCGAACTCTAGCCCAAAAAGACTCAAAAAACATGAAAAAACAACCCAAAAACAAAAAAAGTGTATTCCAGAACGCACTTAGTTTTTTTTTAAAGTCAAATTTCAACATTTTATAAAATTATGCTAAAAACAAAATTGTTTCTTGAAAAAAGGATTGAAAAAACACCCTCAAAACAAAACCAGTTGATGGTGGAATAACAAACAAAAAAAATTGTGTCATATTCTTGACATTTAAAAAATAGAAATAACATTTTTTAATTTTTAAAATTCAAATATTAAAAAAAACCTAAAATTTAAGAAAAAAAATAAATTTAAAAAATAAAAACATTTTAAAGCTTAAAATATAAAAATATATAGGAATAAAAAATAAAAATAAAAACTAAATAAAAATTTTAATTCAAACATTAAAAATAAATTAAGAAAAAAATAAAAATAAATAAAAATTAAAAATTAAAGATTAAAATTTCAAAATATATATAAATAAAAAAATAAAAATAAAACAAAATAAAAATATTAAATTAAAAAGAAAAACAAGTTAAAAAGGAAAGAAATTATAAAAAAATAAAATATAGAAATTAAATTTAAAAAAGAAAAAGAAAATGTTTATTAAATTAAAAAAAAAAAAAAAAATTTAAAAAAAATTAAATTTAAAGAAATATATTAAATTTTTTTTTTAACTAGAACGGTTATGTTTTATTGATAGAAAGCAGGTTGGGCAGAGCCTAAACAACCATTACAATTTTTAGAATTTACAAAAGCTCTCTTTCCACTTAGGGAATGATTGCCATGGTCGGTGTTTCTTCATTTATGCTAGTCATTCCATCTTGTAAAGTGCATCCAATATTTGCCAATCTGTCCACTTCCTTGTTTAATCCTCTGAGAATGTGGAAGAATTGAACCGATGGGAAGTCTTTCAGAATTATATTCACTCTTGAAAGCTGTTTGTTTAGCACCAGATCCTAGAGCCCTTTCTTGTTTACCATCGTTTTTATCAGCAGTTCTGAATCACCAAAGATTAGAATTTCGTTTGGATTTTCTTTTCTGGACATTTGACAGGGTTTTAAGAGACTAAGAATTTCAGCTTGATTGTTGGTTTTCATTCCAAGACCCCAACTGAAGTCGTCCTTTTTCCCATTCTGAAAGTAGATCACCCCTCCTGCTCCTGACCTCCCTGGATTGCCTTTTGAGGCTCCATCGAAAAAAATGGTACACTTGCCCTGGGATTTCCACCACTAATGGAAGTTGTCCTCTGATTCTCGAATCTTCCATCTTCCCTTTTGTGTTGGGCGGGTGAGTGCTGGAAGACTGGCCTTTCCTGTATAAGCATCCAACCACATCCTTTCTTCGATTCAAAGAGAGTTGTCATCTTTGACTGAGGAGTGATTCAGAGTTTCTAAGAGGAGATTCTTTGCCTGTTCCACCACTTTTGCTGTGAGAAATTCTGTGTTATTGAAAATTATTACATTCCGGGCTAACCAAAGTTTCCAGCAGACATACTTTGGTGCAGCTATCCACACCTTGTGCCATATTGAGTTGCTGACTATGCTGTGGGGATAGCTAGCTTTCCAAGAGGAGAACATGGTGTTTATCGTGCTTTGAGTTGGAGGACACACATTCAGCCTGGTGAGGAAGATGGACCAGACCTCCTTCGCGAACTCGCAGGCTAAAAACAGATGATTTGTAGTTTCCAAAGCTCTTTTGCAGAGAACACATCTGTGTGGTCTAGCTATGTTCCTTTTACACAAATTATGTCCAGTCAGAATTTTGTTGTGGAACAAAGTCCAGAAGAAGAAATTGATTTTGGGGATGCCGAAGCTGTCCCAGATCTGCTTCCACATGGATTCCGGGTGTGGCTAATCCTTTTTGCTCTGCATCTGATAATATCCTTGGCTTGCTGTGTACACTCCGGTCTTACCCCAGCCCCAAAGCATCTTCATCTTCTGTGTGCACTGGGGCAAAGTCAGAGATTGCTACTTTAAGGGCATATAACTGAGCGTTTAGATGCTCTGGGATTTTGGGAAAATTCCAACACTGCTAGTTTCCTTTTCTGTCCCAACCAGAAATGTCCTTGATTTTCCTTATGCCTTTTGACTGTAGCCAGTCTCTTATCTCAGAAATCTCATTGTTTTCTGCTAGAGGGCGGTGTCCCATGACACTGTCTCTCCATAGCATTGTATTTTTTCCATTCCCAGGAATTCGATACAAGTAGGTTCTAAAAAATTCGATACCTTTGTTACACAGTTTTCTAGGCCTGCGTTCCTTTTGGGAATTTCTCCGTGTTGTAGGTTTTTATTGACTGATTTTTGAGATATTTCAGTTTGAAGATCTGACTGACTGGGTGCTCTGCGTGGAGCTGCCATAATAACTTGCAGCCCAATGCTAAATTTGCATGCACAGGGTCCTGGATTTGTAGACCTCCTTCTGCCAGCGGTCGTTTCACCATGTCCCGACTTATTAAATGAAATCTGTTGTTGTTTCCTCGCCCGCCGTTCCACAAGAAATTGCGCATGAGTCTGGAGATTTGATATGAGATAAGTTTTGGAGCCATCATGAGTGAAGCTTGATATGTGGGCAAAGCTGAGAGGACTGATTTGATGAGCATTAATTTGCCTCCTGAAGTTAGCCAAAAGCCTCCCCATGCAGTGATCTTCCTTTTGAATTTCAAGATTACTTCCTCCCATAGGTGATTTCTGTTGGAGCCCAGCGTTATAGGAAGGCCCAAATATTTTATTTTTTCCCATTCTGCATGTCCTGTGTACCCCAGATCATTTGCAATTTTCTCAATTGTGTGTTGCTCTGTATTCCACCCATACACAGCATTTTTCCTCTCACTTACCAGTGCTCCTGAGATGCTACAAAATTTTTGAAGTATGGTTCTGAAGGATTTTTCTATTCTTGAAGAGGCCCCTCCAAGAAAAAGTGAATCATCAGCGAAAAGTGCATGATTCACAGGATCTATACCTTTCACAGTTTTGATCCCTGGTAGACTTCCCTTTTGTTTCTCCAAAGTCAATTTTCTGCTCAAGGAGTCTGCCATCAGAATGTAAAGAAAGGGTGAAAGGGGGCAGCCCTGCCTCAAGCCCCTGGTGGCTAAAAAGAAGTTAGCAGGTCTACCATTTATCATGGGCGCGATCCAAATCTTCTCCAGGCACGCTTTGATTAGATTGATGAAGTCCTGGTTGAAACCAAAGGATAATAGAACCCTGTACAAGAATGCGCGATTAACTCTGTCAAATGCATTGCACATATCCAGTTTAATGAGCATACCTTGTTCTTTGCGTGAGTGGCTGGAGTGCAGAGCTTCTTGGACTTGAATGACATTGTCCAGAATGTGTCTTCCTTTCACAAATCCCCCTTGGGCAGGAGAAATTAATTTTTGCAGAAGGGGTTTGATTCTATTCGCCATCAGTTTGGCCACAATCTTGTAGGACGAGTTGCACAGTGAGATTGGTCTGTATCTGTCGAAAGAACTTGGGCTTGCTTCCTTTGGAATTAGGGCGAGGAAGGTGGAATTTATACCGCCTCCAACCTTTGCCTTCCTCATGAAACCTTGAACCATTCTAAGGAGATCAGATTTTATTAGCTCCCAACATTTTCTGTAAAAGTGGATTGAAAATCCATCAGGTCCGGGTGCTTTGTCTGGCTCCATGGACCAAACAATATTTGATATCTCTACTTCCGTGGCTGGGCTCAAGAGTGAATTGTTATCGTCTGTACTGACTAGATGTGGAATGTTTGTGAGGAATTCTGCTATATCCTCCTCACTCCCGTCCTTTTCTGCACTAAGGAGGTTTTGGAAGTGACAGCGGCTTCCTTAATTTGTTCAAATCCTCTGCATACCTGTCCACTAGATGTAATGATTTCTGCAATGTGATTTCACGAAAGACGAGTCCTGTATTGTCTATGAAAATATGTAGTGTTTCTGTCCCCAGCTTTGAGCCACAAGCTGCGAGAATTTATACACCAATATTCTTCCTCGCTTCTAAAGGAGTTATATGTATTCCTTTGAGCGGATTTTTCTTTATCTAGATCCATGGATGAAATGTCTTTTTCTTCCATTTCAACTTGGAGTTCTTCCAACTGTTTGACTACTTCTTTTCTCTGGCTAGAGGGGGTATTTGTGGCTTTCTTTATCCACTCTTTTAGTGCCTTCTTAGTATTTTTCATTTTTTGTTCCCACACAAAACTTGGGGAGCTTGGAACATCTATTCTCCATGCTGTTTGGACTATTTCAAGGAACCCTTCCCTTTCTGCCAAGAGAGGGCTGAAACCAAAAGGAAGGGGGGCGAGATCTTCTTCTTCCTTTAAGCACAATAAGATTGGTTTGTGGTCTGAGGTTAGTTTGGGAAGAATCTTGGAGAAAACAAATCTTTTATCCATCATAATAGAGCTGCTGGTAAGGAATCTGTCCAGCCTTGCAGAAATGTGGTGTTCCCCTGTTCTATTATTAGTCCAGGCGTATTCTCCTTTCACTGGCTTGAAGTCTACTAAGTCCCATTGTTGGATGAGGTTTTCCACTGTGGCGAGGAAGGGATCTCTCGAGGAGGTCCCACCTCTCTTTTCTTTGGGATCTAAGATTATGTTCAGGTCTCCTCCTATGACTATATTCGTAGGGTTGAGTAGCTCCAAGTAATCCGAGAGTGTCTTCCAGCACTCTTTCTTCTCATCATAGTGCATAGGGACATACATATTAAACAGGGCTAATTTAAGGTTACTTGTTATATGGCGCAGTTCTGTATATATCCAATGTTGGGTCTCAAAGGAGCTTTCTAGAGAGAAGGAGTTTTTGGACCAGAATGTGCCTATTCCTCCAGCCGAGCCTCTAGCACTGACTACCTTTCCTGAATCATATTTCCATCTTGTATTGCTAGTGTTTAGAAGGATTTCCCCTTCTATCTTTGTCTCTTGGAGCATGAGTATGTCTATGGATTCCATTTTCATTAAATCTTTGATAGCCTCTGCCTTAGTGGGATTCCCAAAACCCCTGCAGTTCCAAGAGACCAGCTGCATCATTTATAACTTGTTGGGGTAGGTCCACCTCCCTTGGGAGCCCTTGGTCTGGTATTCCTCCCGAGAGTCATTTCAATGGTGGCTTGGCTTCCCAGGGTTTTTTGTCTTTCTGATTCTTCTTCTCTGGTTTCCCTATTTGTTCTCCTTCCAACACGCTTTGAGGGTATTTCAAGGGTCTCATCCTCCGATGAACCCTCATTTTCTGCATTCTTCTTCTTTTGTTTGATTATATCAGCATATGAAGGGGATGAAGTATTACATGGATTCGAGTTTGAAGTGTTACCTGGATCTAGAGAGTCGATATTGTTCAGCTGAGGAGGATCTTCCCGTTCTGCCTCTGGAGGATTTGAGGGAGGAGTGAGAGATTCAAAAGGATTTTTGTCCTCCACTATGCTGATGGTTTCCTTGCTTCCAATGTTTTGAGTGCTTTCACTTTCTTGCCCTGATTTGTTCCCTGTCTCTTTGCCTTTGTTTTTGTTGTTCTGCCTGTTATTTGCTGGTTTCTTTACTTGTTTCCATTGCTCTCATTTTTCTTTCTCTGTTGTTTCCTCATTTTTTTTCCTGTAATATCTTGCGAAGTGCCCATATTCATGGCAGTATCAGCATTTAAAATGAAGCTGCTCATAGTCGAGCTCTTGGAAGTGAGTCCAGTCCGCCACTGAGAGTTTGATGGCTTCGGGTAGACCGACTTCAAGATCGACCTCAACACAGATTCGGGCACAGGAGTATTGATCCTTCCTCGGCGCCTGATCTATATATCTGCCAAGTGCATTACCTATAGATTGCAACGAGCTCTAACTCCAGTAGTGGAGGGGAAGATGTGGGAGGCGCACGCAAACAGGGACCGCCGAGGGCACGTCTTGAGCTGGATCGAAGTCAGGGGACCATTTGTTCAAATAGAGCCCTTGAGGGCCCATGAAATATGGCCTGTTTCTGAAGATCAGACTTCTATCTTCAGCATTTTCGAACACAAACACAAAGAATCCTTTGCCAACGAAATGGCTTTTTATTCCTTCTTTGACCAAAGGTGTCCAGTTTTGCTTTACCCATTCCTCAACAGCTTTCGGGGAAGGCCATAGCCCTGTGAACTGGCCAATAAGGCCTCTTTCGGCGAGATTCAGCGTTGTTCTACATGTTTCTTCCACCGGCAGAGTCACCGTGGGAATGCTTCCCAGTTTTTTAACAAACTTAGGCTGAGTACCAGTCGGTCGTTTCCCAGATGCTGCAACTAATGATCTGAACGCTTCTAGTTTAGGAGGAGTTGGGGGAGAAGCATCTGAACCCCCGCCAAGATCCATATCAAACACACATGAAATGGAAGGGACCAGCCTGACGCTACTAGGCCAACAGCAGCGCCTCCATGCGAGAACGCAGTGTCAGAGAGCCCTTGGCCGAAAAAAACCGAGCAAAGAAAGGCCCGAACCACCGCGCCGCGTCGTCGACCCAAAGCGCCGCGGCAATCCTGAGTGCCGCGCAGGTGCAAGAAAACACGCGGAAGGGCGATCCAGTGCGCCGCGCGCACCAGATGCGTCGTGTCGGCGACCCAATGCGCTGCGCGCAACAGCAGGACCTCGGCAGAAACCCTAAGATCTAGCGGGAGAGCCTATCACCAGTTTCTCCTCTGAATCTGACTTGGAAAGACTATGAAATATAATAAATTTTAATAAATTTAAAACTTTAAAATTAAATTTAAAAAAAAAAAAAACCATTAAAAAATCTATAAAATAAAATCAAATAAATAAAAAAATAAAAAAATAAATATATAAGTAAATAAATATATAAATAAGTAAATTACTTAATAAATATTAATAAAATAAATTAAAATAAAAATTATTAAAAATTAAAATATTATTATTTATTTATTTATTTTATTTTTATTTTATTTTATTATAGTAGCATTTAATCCTTTATGTTTTTAAATAATATTAAACAAAATAAATATTTTAACTATATTTTATTAATAGAAATAATCCTATATTTATTTAATCTTCTAGAATATTTTGAATAATTCCTATTGTATATTAAATAAAAATAAAAATAATAATAAATAATATTCATATTATAAACTTTAATCTTTTTATATATATTTTTTGACTATGACTTTGATTTAGTCTAACTAGTCGTTATTTTTCAACGGCTAGTTGGAGCTTCTCATATCTATTTAATTGGGTCTTCTGATCAGTTTTTCATTAAATCTTGATGATGAACCACACTGGCTGGTTCGAAAGGCGTCGACCAAATTTATTTGGATGTGATTTTTACCGAAAGATTTTTTCAAAAAAAACATTATTGAAATTAAAAGTAAAAAAATTAAAAATTAATTAAAAATAAAAAATGAAAAATAAAATACAATAAAAATATTAAATTTTAAAAATATATATTAAAAAACAAATAGATTTTAAAAGATAAATTATATATATATATATATATATATATATATATATATATATATATATATATATATATATTAGATTTTATTTTATTTTAGATTAATTATTTTTTAAAATTTAAAATTTATTTATTAAATTTATTAAATTTTAATTTAATTTAATTTAATTTTTTTTTTAATCTTTTAGTTTATTTAGTTTTTCATTTTTAAAATTTATATATTGTTTCATTTAAAAAAACAGTAAATATATAGATATTTATTTTTTAATTATTTGCAGGTGGTTTTTTTCATTTTTTTTGTTTTTTAATTATAGTTTTTTTTATTTTAATTTTCTTTTTCAATTTTCAAATTTTTTTTTTTTAATAATTTTTTTTTTCTTCTTATTATTATTTTTTTAATTTAAATATTTAAATTTAATTTCTTTTTTTTATTTTTTTTAATCTAAATTTTAATTTTGCAATTTAAATTATTTTTAAATTTTCTATTTTTTTTTTTAATTATATGGTTTTTTTTAATAACTTAGAAAAAAAATGTTTTTGATGTTTTTTTTTTTTCAAATTTTTTTGGTTAAGTTTTGTTTTTTTCTTTAAATTATGTGTTTTTTTTCCAAATTTTGTCATTTCTTTTGATATAATTTTCGAATATTTTTTTTTTTTTTTTTTTTTAAATTTATTTTTGTTTAAATTTTTTATTTTTAAGAGTTAATTTTGTTTTTTTTTTACATTTTTATTGGTTTTTTTTTATTGTTTTTATATATATTTTTTTTATCTAAGTTTTGTGTTTTATTACCAACATGAAAATCACCACTCTAAAAAAAATACGTTTCAAAATTAGCATGAAAATCACTAACATTTTAAAACAAATATTCATATTTCATAAATAAAAATATTAGAGTGTCAAAAATGTGCTTAAAAAAAAGGTGATTCTGCATCACCACTTTTCAAAATCGGGTGCTTTTTATGCTACCAAAAAAAAGTAGGTAACAATGCGGTTACCTATTTACCTGTGAATCGTAATATATATATATATATATATATATATATATATATATATATATATATATATATATATATATATATATATATATATATATATATATATATATATATTCTATGTGTAAATTTGCATTTTTAAAATTAATTTGAATTAGGATTTTAGAAAAAAAAAAAAAAAAAAAATTAGTTAAATTTATTATACACAACTTAAATAATAATAATTTGTTATGAAATAATATGTAAAATATGAGATTTAAAGTTTAAATCCTTGTAAGATAAACCAAAATAATAATAATAAATTAAAATAAATAACATTTATTTATTTAAATACAAACATATTTATTAATTTTTTTTTCAAATATTACTCTTTAATAATTCATGCTCCTCAAATCACACCACTCAATTTAATCATTAGAGATCTTAATCTTAAATGTTAATCTTGTTCATCCTTCTTAGAAGTTGTGTGAAAAAAACATTTAAAAAAAATTACATAAGTGTATAAACTTTAAGTAAATTTTGATAATATTATGAATTACAATAATATTATAAATTTCAATATATTTTAAAAATATCTTATTATACAGAAAAAAAAATTAGTTATAATCTAAACAAATTATTTAAGAATTAATTATATTTTTAAAATAAATAAATAAATAAATAAATATATATATATATATATATATATATATATATATATATATATATATATATATATATATAATTAATTTAAAATATAAAATTAAACATTTATAAAATAATAGTAATACTTTTACCAATATACTAAATTATAATCCCACGACACACATATATATAATTATACCCTTGTTATTTTCCGAAAGGGGAGAGGGGTCAATCCCATGGAGACTCGAGGGACCATTACCTTGGCAAGGTCCCATTGCAGGGACACAAAATAAAGGAGAAGGTCAATCCCATGGGCATTGGATGGACCATCATCTAACCAAGGGTTGGTCCCTCTCTTCAGGCTGGTGAATCCTTCGAAATTCCCACAGCGTATAACCTTTAAATCAATTTTGATCTACTATAAGTTAGGATTTAGTTGAGACATAATTTTTATTATTAAAATCTGTGATCACATAATAATTAATTTTTTGAGGTGTTACAATGTTACTTGATGACCAATGATTGATATTAATAGTTGATCATGTCAATAATTGGATGTTTGTTAACGAGGTGTAGTTGCGTAAGGTGTTGAGGGTCAATCCATGGGTTTCTTGGGCACTGAAGGGAAAAAAAATGAGAGTACAACAATACACTTTATCCAACTTTGAAAAAGCTTACCACTTAATTTATCTTAATATTCCCTTTAACTTGCAAGAATGTGTAATAATCCATGAGCGGTTAATTGATAATTCCAAGGGAAACAAGATTTAGAAAGATATGATAGGGCTATCATCACCAATATTGACAAAAGAGTGCCCCCCAAGCTACCAAGGGTGGTGACATGTGAACAACACTTAACCTAACCTACCTTAGAAAATATCAAAGATACAAGCTGTTGGTACAATCCCAGAAAAAAAGAGAAAGGGGTAGCCCCCAAAACACTCTTTCCCTCTCTCACATCTGATGTTAAAAATAATTAATCCCATGGACTGTGGAATTGTTGAGGAATTTGGACCCACAAAGGGGAGAGTATGATTCCTTGTGCTATACCCTTGGTATAATTTTTTCTGCTTTGCCTTTGGACTTTGCCTTTGTCTCCATGATTTATCTCCTTTTTCCATTGTTTTTTCACATTTTACATACATATCCGTAGATGATTATGATTCCTCCTGCTTCCACGAGAAGCTTTTTGGGTCTCAATGCCTTGCATCTCAAGCCATCTCGTCATCATCAGGGCGCATGATGCATCAACCCATCTCCTCTCATGCCCTCCATCTCAGTCCCTGGCTATAGATTATGCGGACTGTTTCACTGCTTTTCGCCCAAAAAAAACCTTCAGAAATCGAGTTGATTCCGGGATTATTGTGCTGCAAGCTGCTGTGAATATTATCTTCTGGGATTATCTGATGCTTCCTCCTCGTTTTCCAATTCTCTCCTCACTGGAAAAATCCATTGTTCCAGGTGCCTGCGTTGTTGTTGCCTTGCACTAGCAGATCCTTTGTGTGTATCATCTGAGTGGAATTTTTATGACAATTCATCATACATAGAACGACTTTTATGATATGAACAGTGAAAGGATTATTAAGAGGCATTTGGACTCTGACAAAAGACAGATTGATGCTTTTTGGCTTCTTGGCTTAGTCTCCATTATTATTCTCCCTGTCCATGGTGATACTCCTTTTTTAAGCTCCTCCTAAGAGCTGTGCCACTGTTTGTTATTTGGGAATGGAGGCAAACAAAGTTCACAAGCTATGAAGATTTTTCTTCACACCTACGTGCAGTCTCCGTGCAGTCTCCAAGGTAGAGCTTTATACGATTAAATCTCAGTTTATTCTCTCAAAGTAGATCTGGGTATGCTGTAAATTCTAGAAAAGCCCATAAGGCTAAGTATGCATTTTAGCTGTACTCATGGAGTTGGAGAAAGAGATTCTTTCATGTCCTTATATGCTCTTGTTCTCTGAAGAAAAAGAGAATAGTTATTTCTAGATTTAGTTGTGCAAACAGCTGCATACTTTAGGAAAACTAGTAGACCCTTGGCCTGGTCTGTTGACTAAAACTGGAAATATCACATATCACTGTCCTCAGCTAGGGTGTCTAGTGAAGTAATTAGAATTCCAAAGCATGTATAAGCTTGACCTTTATGGAACAGAATATCATGAAACAGAATAGTATAGTTTCAGCTTTTATTTCATGTGAATTTTGAATACTTTTTGGCCGACACTGCAGGTTATAAGTTCGAGGCTGATCAAGAATTACCTGTGAAAACCCTAATCAGATATTCATGCAAGCTCAAGTGTGCACTACCTTAGTTTTATGCATATATGTTTATGTTCTTGTTGATAAAACGTAGCTCCAACGCTAACAGTCAGCTGCAAGAATCTCAGATCAGAAATTCTTTGTTATCTTCAGTTCTGTTCTTGACATCCTTCTGAAGCTGAAACATACACGATCACTGAATTCCTCAAAACATATGATACCCAATAGAAGAATCAATGGCTGACCCAGTAACAAATTTGTCTGGGAAGGAGAGGGGTAATGCAACCAACAGCTCCAGTTTGATTGGTGCCAAACTTGAAGAGCAGCAAATCAGTGGATCCAAAGTATGTCCTAGCTGTGGGCACAAGTTTGAATTCAAGGAGGTATGCTAGAACACTTAATTTTTATCTTCATTCTATTTCTGGATGATAAAGTAGCATAGATCTTTCTCACTCAATGATGTTATATGAAGCAAAATGAGAGGAATAAAAAAATTAGAGTTCCAAATCTTAACTTTCTTGCAGTATTATGTATTATTAAGTTTAGACCTCGCTTCTTTTATCCTTCTTGACCTAGATCCAAATCCAAGGTTCAGCAGAATATATATACTAAATCTTAGATCTCTCCTGCCATGCTGTAAAAGCACCTGGCTTTTCTTCTCTGGGTGCAATGATTTAGAAAAAGGGTTAAAACTCCATTTAAAGAAAAGAAACATGCAAAATGTAGAATATGGGAAGAATACACATGCTTATAGTGCATACTGAAAATAAGTATTTGTTTTTGTAGCCCACACAATTCTTTTGTAGTTAAATACAGATGTCATAAATGTTCACATGTACCTCATCCATGGTTGTATATTTCATATGTAAATTTCTTGGTTAAAACTTTTGCAAATTTTATTTGGTGAAATTAAACATACTTGGATGTGTATCTAGGGTATTCAGGATTGGCCAGGGCTTCCTGCAGGAGTGAAATTTGACCCAACTGATCAGGAACTTCTGGAGCACCTTGAAGCAAAGGTTGAGAAGGATGGCCACAAACCTCATCCTTTAATAGATGAGTTTATTCCTACTCTGGAAGGAGAAGATGGGATTTGTTATACCCACCCTGAAAAACTTCCAGGTAATTTTATATACACACTTCTCCCTGAAATGTGTCTCTGTGTGTGTTATTCTCAGCTGCATGAGTACCTCTTTCCTTGGCTTATGGTTGCTTCTGTATATTTTTCTTGCAGGTGTGACACGAGATGGTCTTAACAGACATTTCTTCCATCGCCCTTCAAAAGCATACACAACAGGTAATCGAAAGAGAAGAAAGATACAATCAGAGTGTGATCTACAGGGAGGTGAAACACGTTGGCACAAGACTGGCAAAACCAGGCCAGTGTCAGTCAATGGCAAACAGAAAGGATGCAAGAAAATCTTGGTTCTTTATACCAACTTTGGGAAGCACAGGAAACCTGAGAAAACAAATTGGGTGATGCATCAGTACCACTTGGGGGTGCATGAAGAAGAGAAGGAAGGGGAGCTTGTGGTGTCCAAGGTGTTTTACCAGACACAACCAAGGCAATGCAATTGGGAAAGGACCAGTTCTGATATTGCTGGCAGTGCCATTACCAGAAATCAAAGCCAAGAAATGACTCCAATTCATCCAGGAGATGGAAGTTTCAAAACCTATCCAGCTGCTGCCATGGTGGGAAAAGTGATGACTGACATTAATCCCGGACCATCCTGTGCTTATAACGTCGATGGAGTACAGCAAGCAAGTGCAGACCAATTTACATTTGCATCATGCCCTAGGAGCTTGGATGAAGTAAGTTGATCTGTTCTCATTGGACGTAATTGAACAATGGCAATTCCATGTCTACTGAATAAAATCATAGAAATTCTCTTCTGCATTTTTCATGCAACAAATTTATGTAATTTGATCATTTTTTCTCTAAAATGTGAGGTGCATTTTACATTTTACAGTCCTTCTAAGCTTGCAACTTCGATCCATATCATTGCACCGAGCAGCAAGGTTCTTGATTGCAAATCTCAAATATGGCTTCTTACTTTCATCATCCAGTTACCATAAATTTAATATCTTACATTTAAGATCCAGATTTATCATAAATTTACCAAGTAACTAAAAGAGTAGAAAATTAGTTACCATATATTTAATCTCTTACATTTAAGATCCAGATTTACCATAAATTTACTCACTAACTAAAAGTGTAGAAAACCAGTTACCATAAATTTACTAAGTAACTAAAAGTGTAGAAAACCGGTTACCATAAATCTAATATCTTACATTTAAGATCCAGATTTACCGTAAATTTATTAAATATCTAAAAGTTTAGAAAACCAATTAAGAGGACCAATCTGCATTACTTATTGAGGAAACAAACATTGAGCTTGCAGGCCTTAGACTTGTTTGTTGGGTTTTCTTTGTGCTTCATAAATATAAAGTTGAAATAAACTTATATTGAACTTGCAGGCCTTAGACGTGAAAGCTAAGCTAACTTATCTTTGAAAACAAAGAAACCATAATCAGAACGTCCTCATAAACACGTAGAATTAGTTGAGGAATTTTCCGTATATGAACTTCCTTGTGAAACTAATTATCCGCTGAACAAACTCATCCTTTCAGAACAAGAGAACCAGAATATGAGCGTATTAAGGACACTTGATGTGATCTATAGAATTGAATAAAAGTTAAAAGCTAACAAAACCCGAAAAAAGGTCAAGAGTTGAGTTGCTTCTTCGTTGTGTAATGATGTATAATGTTGACATTTCTGTTTTGAAAGTATATATATATATATATATATATATATATATATATATATATATTGGATTTATATTGAAAATAAGGCGTTAAATTTTGGAATTTTTAATTGTGAAAATTATGTGTATACATAAGATTTAATTAATATTTTTAAATTTAATAAGTTATTGCATTTTACAAATAAAATTTTGTGATTAATTGTATTATTAAAATGTTGTTTAGTCATGTAATAGATTTTGAATTTTAAGATTTGAATATATGTCAAATGTGTTGTTATAGTTATTTCTCTTTCGTATCCTTCTCTATCTTAAACTTATAAATATATGATGATGATGATGGTTATTAATGTTGAGATCAATCTATGGTCTATCGGACCTAAAGAAAAGAGTTATTTAGTTTGATTTAAGATTTTATTCTTATGTTCAAAAAACTTGGAGAGAAGTCTCTCGAGCTCACTATAATTTTGAAATTTTAAAAAGCTAGGAAGGTGAGTATTGCAACAAAGGTTATGAAATTGAGCTCTAATGTGGTTGTAAGCGGGGCACTCTAAGAGGAAGTGATTTTCATCCTCGATGATCATATTCTCACATAGATGGCAGATCCTTTCGGTCCATGGTGTTTTAGGAACTGTCCAATGACATGTTTCACTATGGAGCTCACGAGAGTCCATTCTAATCTTGGCTATATTAATTTTCTTCTTTGAAATAGTTAAAACAAAGAGATACTTTTGATCTTCTAGGGTGGGTTTGATGACCACCTTATAATATCTTAATCTTCTTTTAGCTGCTAGATTTTTCTCACACCACATTTTTTCTTTAAACTTAGAAGTAACAATTTTTTTAATGTTATTAATGTTTTGCAATGCAACATTCTCATCGATCTCCCAATGATTTAACTAGGCCCTGGTGTCTTTATACCAACCTTGTTTAAGCCTTAGGTGGTTTTGGTTGGAATTTAAAGCTAGCTTAGGAAGTCTATGGTCTCCTATGCTATTGAGCTTGTGCTTGTACAACAGAAGCCTAGTCATAGCTAGGCTCTCGATAGGGGAAATACCCACTTCTATAAGGAGAATAAAATGCTTCTGGATTTGCTCAATCTTTCTCCAAGATTCTCTAGAAATACTGCAACCCCAAACCACTTATATAATTAAACTAATAATATGATTATTTTTATTTTTATAAATGAATAAATTTTCAATATAATTATTATTTATTTATTTATTTAATATATATATATATATATATATATATATATATATATATATATATTCAAATCCTACATTTTATTTAACAATTCTAATATAATTCATATTTATTTAATTAATAAAACTTGATATTAGGTTAAGTATTTTCTCAATATTTTATTTGATTTAAAAATAAAATTACAAATATTTCCCTCAACTTCAGCGTCATGTATATCTATATTTAAAAAAATACATATATCTATATATTTATAAATATTGCTTAAATGAAGATAAATTTTTATTAGTTTTATAATAAAATAATGTGTTAATAATTTTTAAAATTTTGTAAAGAAAAACATTTTTCATTAAAATATACTAAAACAAAACTAAAAAAAAAACACTCTCCTAAAATAGTATATTTACAAATACATTAAATCACTTAAAAAAAAACACTCTCCTAAAATAGCATATTTACAAATACATTAAATCACAATTTCTAAATTCCATTACAATATATATATTTTCAGTACAAAATTTATATATTTTATATAATTATGTTCTTTAATATAACTGGATTATTGTACCTACGAACTTTTAATAAGAGAGAAAGAGCTTCACTTAATAAAACACTTTATCTCCAACTATTTACCATGACTAAATTTATTAATGATTTATTTAACTAAAAAACCTTTATATAATTAATATATGTTCATGTCTTTTGGTCTTGGATAAATGGTGATTGTGTGCTTTGTTAAAGCACTTTTTAATATAAAGTCATTTGTTCAATTCCCCACCCTATAAAAGTAATATATTAGACATGATGAAGATGTAATTCTACCAAACTTACCAAATTTTTTTTTAATATATATCCATATTTTATAAATATCTAATACTAAATGAATATATTCCTATTTTTATAGATATCTACTTGAACAGAAAGCAAAATCCAATATCATGTAAATTATTCAAATGTTGTGCTTATTATATTTATACACTCAACATAACAATCCTAAATTGATATATTCCCATATTTATAAATATTTATTTGAGCATAAAGCAATCTCCAATATCATGTAAACCATTCAAATGCTCTGCTTATTATATTTATATACTCAACATAACAACCAAATATACACTTATTCCTGAACTTCAATTTCAGGCTACTCTTTTTTTTGTTGCAAGTTTTGTAGTACCTTTCATTTTTCTCTTTTTCACCCTTTTTTTTTATTCCATCTTTATCGACATGTCCGATACATCACCTTTGCCTCGATGAGGATAGAGAATTGAACCTGTAATGAGTGTTATAACAACTAACCTCATCACCATAATTTAACCAAAACCCCACTAAAACCCCTTCTCACTCCTCTTCAATATGTCTTTTCCTAGGCTTTTAAATGTAATATTCTCTGTATCTTTTAAAAGCTAATACTAAGCTCTAAGAATTTTGTTTAATTCGACATATTATGGAATTTTATACTTCAAAAAAATCTTAGAAATATTATTGTACTTGCAAGCAACAAAGGAGGAGATCATTTGATCTGTAGAACAGCTTTAATAATTTGATAAGCGAGTCTTTCTAACTTGTCAGCATACCATTTGCGTGTTGCATTGAAGATATGATGACAGTGATACATAATGCGCTGCTTTTTTAAAGCAAATTATTCCGTTACGATTAGTAATATCACAAAAAGAGATTTCCAATTCATGTACTAGTGTAGCATATTAAAAGTTCATCGATCCTGAGTACCGTTTTTCATGCATATACAAATCCAGCCTGTTTACATTTTGCGAAAGCTATATTGCCATGATCTGTAAAAAAAAAAAAATATGGGAGGGAGAAAAGGGGTTGTTTCCTGGAACACCTTCTGTAATCGCCGTTAATGGCTGTTATTATATGCAGGGAATCTCAGACAGTGGTAAAGGCTCAGAAAGTTCCCACTGTACTCCGCATTCGTGCGACGAACACGAAGAACACGAGCACGATCAGCACAACGCAATTAACGATGCTTTGAAGCGCGGGTTCCCCATGTCTGCAGGCGGAGGCGGAGGCGGCCATGAAATTATCGCCCTGCGTTTCAACAAAAGATCCGATGGCGTAAACGTGGAGCTGAAGTCCTCTATGGGTCACCATCACGGTCAATCGTCCAATGCAGACGTGACGTGCATGGCCGGGGAATCCCAAGAACCCGATCATGATGGCGACTTGGAGGCTGTGGAAGGAAGCCTGTCCAGGCCTCAAGTACTCAATATACCTCATGAAAAGATCCAGGTGACTATTAACTCTTTTTCCAACTGTTCTGTGTGAGCATTCTTTGAATATTATTGTTGGACTCTGCTGATCATCACCAGCAGAATGTTGCAGGCAAATCGTTTTCCCAGAAGCTGTCATTCGACGAAGATATATTCATGTACCCTACTGGAATGAAGGAGGTAAGTCTAATTTTTGCGTTGCATTCCATGGATACAATGAGATGAAAACAGAGAAACTGTAAATTTCAATTTTGCATCCTGAGCTGTGTGATAGTATCAAGATTAAATGGTCAAAAACCTGACATATTTCCCTTTACATTACTTTATTAGAAAAGTTAAATGCAGATAAATTCAGATTTTCTTTCCTATGAGATAGTACTCATCCTAAACTTAAACAGTTTGTTATTCTCTGCCGGATTTAAAAAACGGTTGTTCTTTTTTTTATATCTCAGATATTTAGAAAGCTATAGCTCAGATTAGACATTTAGGAAGTTATTACATTTATTTTTATTATTAATATAGATTCATCTTAATTACAGATCTAATATAATATGAGCAGAGTTAAGATGATCAAATTTCTTGATTTGCAAATTTTTTCTGGCTGCAAAATACAATGTGCAATTTTTCATTTTTTAAATTGTATTTTTGAATGCTATATAAAATATATATGACTAAATAAAATAACTACCATAAAAAGTTAAATAGTTTATTTAAATCTATTGAAATATTTTGGCAATGTATAAAGTTTAAATCTCTCAGTCACATTTTTTTTACTTCTAATTACTTTACACCATATTCATTTTTTTCAATTATGGTTAACATTATTTTTCTATTAGAACACGTGTCAATTTGAAGGATGGATCTAGGGACATATAAACTTACACATCCCCTCATATTGGGTTGTAGAATGAGCTTCTAGACTCAATGAGGCTCTCGAAAAGATAAACTTACACATCCCCCGTACTAGGTTGTAGAATGAGCCTTTCTTCACTCAATCATTATAATGTTCTAAATAACAAAAGAAATTGAGGAAGATTTGATATTTTAATAACATAAATAAAATTTAGTTATGGGAAAGTTCATTTAGAAAAACCATGAAAATGTAAAATAAGTATGAGTAAAGCTTTTTTTGTTCAAATCTTTAATTTCTTACCTGTAACAATGTGTTGAGAGTGAGACTATCTAACTAAAATTATAGTAATAGTTACCCAAATACCCATAGTTCTCAATTATATTAAAAAGCATAAATAAAAGTTTGTATAAAAAGAAATATCTATACAATTAAGATAGATTATTCTTAACAACCCACCCAATGTAGCTCAATTGGTGTTGTCTTGTTCTGAAGTCATGTGTAAAACAAGAGATTCAATGTTAAACTCCCCTAGGTTAGATAAAAGAAAAGATAGATAATTCTTAATAAGTATATAAAATTAAGATAGATTATTCATGATAAATATAAAATTGAGACATATATTTCTAATACATTTTTACCATGTGGTTATCAGACCAACTTGGAGGGATCACTTTATCTCAGGTCAACCATAGCCCGCTCTTAAAGTGTCTAGAGAATTGAACCATTGACTTTTCAAGCTATATATTTCTAATATATATATACATATATTTCTATGGAAAATAATTTTTATATTACTATTATTTAAATACAAAAAAACTATATAATTTTTTTTGATAAAATAAAATTTGTTTTTTAATTGTATTAAAATTATTTAAATATATTTGTAGATAATAGGTTAAAAATGTCTTTTGTTTGGGTAAGAACTATTTCTTTTAGGATTTAAGGAAACAAGTTAACCATCCAAAGAATTTGGCATGAGTGAAAGTTTCTCTCGATCGCCACCAGGTCATTCTAAGTGACTTGGTTTTCTTTGTTATTATAAGTTAGTGTGCATTTGCAAATAGACTTTTTGGAGTTTCAGGTGCCCAAATCAGGTGAAAAAATTTGAGGTAAAATCTTGGTTTTTGTTATTTAAACTGGTTTTTTTTACTCTATATATGGATTCAGTACCCTCAAAAACCTCTAGGGCACTTCGATTGTGCAAGATTAACATCAAACTTCTCTTTTCAATGAATTCCTGCCAGATTTTAGAGAAATTACACCGGAAAAAACCACCATAAAAACCTTCAAAAAAATTGCACTAAAGACTACTCGCATTAAAAGTGATTATTCTCACTACTAATTTAACAGCTAAATTATACTGCTTTTCTTACTATTATATATATAGTTATTTATTTATTTGTAATTAAATTTTTTGTTGTTTAAAAAAAAACAAATTTATATATATTTTCATGTAACATTATATTAGATTTGATGCTGTACTTTCTATTTCATGAATATAATTTTTTTTTACTATCCTTCGAAGTTTTTGAAAATAAATTATGTGAAGTTTTTAAAACGTTAAACTTTACCTTACAACAATTAGAACGTTACCTTCCATTTACTCCAGTGATGGTTACGTTTCTCAAGACAAAGTAATAGTTGCCAGAGTAAATATCTTAGGGTTGCATACAGGAGTCACCAACAACTAGATCATATTAACTGGCAAGTAAATTGCATTTCTAGGTGCTGTGATGGACTAACACTCTTTAGGGAAACATTTGCATTTTTAAGTTAATTTTGTTTAAAATTTAGTGGATTTGTTGAATGAATTACAAGTTCCAGTTATGAAATATTTTATTGGATAGGTTTTAAGTTTTTTTAAAGTTAATTTTGTTTAAAGTTTAGATAGATAAAATGAATTTGAAATTTGAGTTATAAAATTTGTAAAATTTAGAACATTTTATTTATATATTAAAAACACATTTTAAATAAAAAAAATTATAATCTCTTTAAAAATTATATCATTTTATTTTAATCAAAAAATTAACACATAAAATAGTTAAACCTGAGATTTTATTTATGCTTAACAACCAGTAAAATGTCCACTCTCACTACCCATATATATATTTCCAAGTTTACAAATATTTTTCTGACTACCCATTTCAACTGAATTGTAACATACATCTTACTTATATTTCCAAGTTTACAAATATTTTTCTGACTACCCATTTCAACTAAATTGTAACATACATCTTACTTCTCTGAACGCTACAATGCCCATTAAACTCTATTTGAAAGGTTTTAATGGCAACAATCCAGCTGACACATTGATTATGCACAGGCGCCAGCTTTGACGAATTCTCAAGAGCAAGATTGGTTGAAATACAATACATATTGGCCAGAATCTGACAGTCCTGAAAATTCAAGAATGATTTAGGAGGTAATCAAATCAGAATCAAGACTTCGAGTTCTTTGCACAGATGGTACTAGTATATATATATATATATATACTGAGATTTATGAGTCAAATATTGCATATTCTGTGTATATATTCCAACACTATAATCAGTATTTGCGCAGCCAAAGCTGCTTAATAATGCTGGCAAAAGTCACAAGATGCGAGGGAAGGGAAGGCTTGAAGCTAACTCGCATATTTATTATACGGTAATCATTTTGTAGAGCGTGAATCGTCGTGATGCTGTTTTATTATTATTATTATTATTCGTTGTGTTCGAACATGTAAAACTCCTGTTACACCATAATCACCGCTGTAATTTTCCTGCAATTATTCGTCACTTGGTGTTGTAGTTTTCATGTACAATGAATGTTGCGCCGAAAAGCAAATATTAAAAACGTCCCCTGCGAATTCTCGTTCCCAAAGATTAAGACGCGAGGATTGTCTGTCGTGCATGGAGTACATCGATCTGAACAAAAACCTAAAGATTCGCTCGCACTTTTTTGTATTTTATTGACTTTATCTACTTTATTTATAAAATTTTAACCATGGAATTATTAATTAATAGAGATTTCCATTTCAGGATTGAGTCTTAGAGATGTAAAGTAATCTTTTCATCCCTTCTCCATGGAAGATTAAGGGTTCATGTCTTCTAATTGGGTATTCAATATTATAATATGTGGGTGGTATTCAATGTCATGATGGGTGGGCTCCTTATGTCATGCAAGGTGGTTGTTTGTATGCTTGGGGTTGTTTTCTATGTATTGTTCATAATAATTGCATGTTTCTAAGGTCATGTTTTCTGTTTTTGTCATGGGCCCAACATAATATGATAATGGTCAGGCTTTATATATTCTATATTGAGAGGGTATTTTATGTTAACTTTTTTTCTTCTCAATTTGAATATTATATTAGTTTTATTACTCTTTATATATGTATATCAAGTATAACTTATTTTATCTTTAGGGTTTTAAAAAATATAAAATACTATTTTTACTAGTTTAATATATTAGTGAAAATTATTATCATAGATATGTAAGGAATTAATGTATATAATTTGAGGGTTGTTTATTTTACAAATTTATTTTTGGTTACAAGAATGCAACAATAGAAGAAATCATAGCTCCAAACTAGATCTTTTATTAGTGTTTTTTTTTTTTTTAAACAAGAGTGTAACAATAAAAAAAATCATAACTCTTTACAAGTTAAAATTCTGATTAGTTTTTTTCTTTTTATTTTTTCTTTTGGGAATTGGATTAATTAAGAATGGGAAAAGTTCCTTGAAGCATTGTTTCAGTAGACACAAAACTTGGATTATGGTGAAACTCTAATTATTTTTGGAATCTTTGTTTGATTCTATTCAATTTTTGGACTAGAAAGAGGGTCTGTTTACTAGAAGATTTATGAGCAAAGAATGATACACTAGGAGAGTGGAAAAATAACCAATACAAATAAATTGACTAAAGAAGAAAACAATGATACATTAGAGGAGTGGAAAAGTAACTAATAAAATTAAATTGATGGAGGAGAAATTCATTGTTTAGTCACATGTAGGAAATAACAAACAAAATTCCAAGCATGGACACTATAACACAATGATACACTACAAGAGTGGAAAAATAACCAATAAAATTCAATTGACTAGAGGAGAAATCCGTTACTTAGTGAGATGTAGGAAATAACAAACACAAATCCAAGCATGGATATTATAACAAATTGGTGGCTAGAATACATAGATAGCTTGTTGGCAAATGTTAATTACATAGTCTAGCACTCATCTCTCACCTATTGACATTTTAACGAGCATTATTCATATATTTATACAAATCATGTATGGCAGGAATAAAATGAAAGCAATAAACACGCATGAAATAGCTAAGAATGGTTTCAACATGGTTGACATGTACTAGGATACAAACTAGTGCAATACCAATAAGATCTTGTGGTTTAGGCACCACATCCAACTTGAAAGATTTTTCAAATCATGTAACACAAATGCAGTGGCTTGTTGGCTTGTCAAACAATGCAAACTCACAAGAGCTAGTGCTCTACGTAGTGGTGCATGTTAAGAAGACAAGGGAAAAGTTGTCAACTAGTACTACACAATTTAATATTTATATTTTATCATGCTTTGAAACAACAATAGTTGCAATCAATGACAAGGAAAATAAAGTTAATCTAAAATTTCATTGAACATTATCAAACCCTTATTTGCTTGAAGCTTAGCCCAATGCTACCTAGTCCTTGTGTAGGTGTTAGGTAGGTAAAGTGTTGGAAGTTTTGCAGTGACTAAAAAACAACATGACACAATTACTAGCTAAAAATTGAGTCAAAATCCATGTTCTACATGGGATGATTTCTAAGGGTTTATTAGTAGGGAATTACCAAACCAAAAGCTTTGAATTTAGAAGCTAGGATTGAGGAACTTTTGCTATACAACCAAACCTTAAATTGAACTTTACTAAAGATATAGAGGATCAATGAGAGGAAATAAAACTAATGGTGGAAAAAAAGGTAAAGGATATTCGACTGGATAGTTCGTCACACCAAATCTGATAAAATTATACTTAAAAATCTAAGATCTACATTATTACAATTTTATTTCTTTTTAGATTTATGTATCTATAGATTACTATTAATAGTGTATGCAAGAAAAATAAAATTATGCAGAGAATAGAGAACAACAAAATAAAAGCTCATAAAGACATTTGACACATGATATGACTTGGGTAACACTTTTAGGAGAAAAAACTAGCTTGAAGGTGAGGTCAATTCGCTCTCTTCTCTGAATGGAAATATGGTTGTGAGTAGAACGAAGTATGCCATGTGGCTCATGGGTTGTTACAGTGTACAAATCCTCTCAGTGTGATCTATCTCCCATCCCTCATGGTTATTTTTGCTCAGCTATGGAACAAATTCACTTGAAATAATGGAACCCATTTTCCTCCTAGTAGCTCAGTTATAACACATCCTGATAGATTATTAGTGGTTAGGTTTGACTACTCAACTCTTAACCATAGCTACAATATAAACTCGTCTGGAGTCTTATACATCATAATTATGTGGCTAGCACATTTTTCTAATAGGGGATAACATGGCATCCTCTCGAACTATGGTTGTTAAAACAAGAAGATTAACTTTTGAGTGGCATAAATTTCACATATGGAATATGATTGATGTGATTCTTGCATCATTAGAAATGTATTTATGTGCAGAATAGGAAAAAAAGGTTTGGTTCTAAAGCACTATTTTTACCCTCAAAAAATGATGTTTGATTCCTAAAAACACTCTCGGAAGGTTCCAAACCCTATTTTTCCAAACTAGGTCTCAGCGATAAAAATGGTCACGTGAGCTGATTCCTCCACTTTTTCCACTCTCAAAGCATCGATATGGAGGACAAAAAATATTATGATCCAAATTTGAATCAATATTTTATAGGATGTATTGTGCCTTAGTGATTAAAATATCTATAAATTCTTTCTAACATAACAAAAGATTAAGTATATTACATGTAAATAAACTTGATGGCTTATGTTGGATCACTAATCAAGGGAAGAGTATGTTACCACATTTCAAGCCACTACCTAGGCTCCATAAGCAACAATGGTAATTTGATAAATTATTGATCATGCTTGCATTTGATTAGCTTCCATGTCCACAACCATTTCAATGCATTATGTAATTGGGTCAGCATGGTGCTTTCGATGAAATTTGAGGAATGAAAGCCATCCATTAATATTGGCTCTAAATTGAGGGAATTCATTATCTCTTCAAAGGCAAACATTCGCACCCTCACCTAAAAGGCCAAGGCTTTGATTTTCATTGAGTAGAATGGTAGGAAAATTATTCTGCTAATGGAAAAATAACAAGTCTCTTGGGCAGTGTTCTCAATCACTTCATATAAATAGTCCACCAAAGTCTTAAGAACCCATAGGTATTTATGGGCCTGAATTTCTACATATACACTTCTTGTTGGGTTTTTCTCAATGATGTTATTATAAAATTTGGTGTGAAATTGAGTTTAAGTGATAATTCAATGTTATATTTGTTAATATACACAAGGGATACTTAGATAATGGAATTGGGGACCTAGAATAAGACTTCACAAGCTACATGTAAAGTGTTGAATTCTATAATAAGAGCACATCTACTTGGGCCTTAGTAGTATCAGTGACATCATCAATTTTATGTTAGGTGGCATCAAATTCAATACATAATTGGGTGTCTTATTGGTTTACAAGTTCAATCCCATTACATAATTGAGTAATCCACTACTCATCCACATGAATTCACTATTCTTAACCAAGGTAGAGATAATTTAAACCCTTTGGTTTCATCTTAAAACCACTTTGAAAATCCTTGATGCAGTAGAATCCAAGAAACTCATAAATGTGATAATGGACTCTAAGTCCTTATGTAAGTAAATTCTTTCAACCTATTCAATCCTTTCTGTTAATCAACATAGAAATAAGATGAATATATCTAACCATTAGACATTATTAAATCTAGGTTTTGTGTAGGATGGAAGGGAGGGAAAATATTGAGCATGCTTGTTTGTACTTAGCTTCCATGTCCTCAACCATTTTAGTGCATTATGTACCTATGTCACCATGGTGTTTCTAAATTGAGGGAATTCATTATCTTATCAAAGACAAACATGCCCACCTTCATCTAGATGGCCAAGGAATTCATTTTCATTGAGAATCATGGTAGGAAAATGCTTGTGCCAATTGAAAACTAGTAGGTTTCTTAAGTGACATTCTCAATCAATCCATATAACTATTCCATCGTAATCTTGAGAACCCATTAATATATGTTGACCTATATTTATATACTCACACTTCTTGTTGGATCTTTCTCAATGATACCATTAGAAATTTTGGTGTTGAATTGAGTTTTTTTTAAGTGATAATTGTTGAATTTTGGTAGCTACAGTTAGTATTCATTATTATACAAGTTGACCTTAAAGAAAAATGAAATAGAAGAAATTTAGAATTTAAAAATACAAGGTCGACACCAATTGTTTAAGTCATCCCAACACTAATATACTTGCCCCTTGGGCACCTTAGATCATTATAAAAGAGTCTTCTGACCTCCTCATTTCACACCGATTTGGCTCATCATTATCTACTATTTGTTTCTGTTCACATGTAAGAAAAGGGAGACTTTTGAGGCAAAATTTGAAGGATGAGTTTATGTTTATTCTAAGGCAGAATTTGAAGGACAAGTTTCTATTAGTATGAGGCAGAAAGGCCTCAGGTCTAATACTTTGTTTCCGTGGAAGGGACGAACTCATAGAATGAGGACTTATAGTCTCATATAGATGTAAATTTTGGACCGAGACCTTGAGGGTTTGTTGTTCATGGAAGAAGGGTTGGTTAAGCCTTAAGATTTTTCAAGTTGTTCTATAAAATCTTAGATTGTTCTTTTGTTGAATTGAACAATTTCTCTTATGAAAAGGTTGGTGGGTTTTTCCCTAGTTAGGGTTTTCCCAGGGTAAAATTTTGTGTCTCTTGTGTTAGGCTATCTCTTCTTGATCGTATTGTCATTATTGTTTTAATGTTGAGGTTTTATATGTGTAATTACTTAATGATGAATGTAACACAGGAAGTATTAATTGAGAAATCATTGGGAAATAATTATCAAAGTATAATATCATGAAAATAAACATGTAATCAGAACCTAAGTGAAAGAGAAACCTTGAAGGATTCAAGTTTTAAATAGGGCCAATTTTGTTTAAGAGTTTTGTGTCCAAGAAGAAATGTTGGCCAAGATTTTGTTGAGGGTTTAGTGACCTCAGGAGGGTCAAAAGGCCTAAGGAGTGACCTTAGGAAATCCAATAGGCCTAAATAGTTAAACAAAGGAAGCCAAGAAGCCTCAGTTTGGAGGGAAAAATAATCTAACATACCTTAGACTTATGAAGAGACCAACAAATTTGTCCTTTTGTGTAGGAGGATGCTGAATTTTGTTTGCAAAAGAAGGTTTAAATCGATGATTCCTAGAATTTTAATACTTACTCATAAACCTTAGATTGTTGAGAAGATTTTTATTCATTATAAGATGATTATGAAGTATGTTAGTTGTAGTGTATACAGGACAAGGAGCTTTTGAATGATACCTTGCATATGCTACTAAGGTGTCATTACTTAACTATTTCCAGAATATATTGAAAGATTTTTTGATTCAAGGATGTTAAAACCAGAGGGAGAGAAGCCTCAAGTTATTATTTATTAGGTTCATATTGATGGTTTAAAGGAATTTTTTTACAATTGAAGGAGATCTAGAAGCTTCCAAGCTTTAGATCTAGATCTTGACTTCATGTTTTCTGTTAGAGCATCCAGATTTTTTCCAAATCAATACCATTGATTGGAGAGTGGCAAGGGAATTTCACAGTTGCGATTATTATAACAAATATTGACAAATTTAATGTGTTTTTTCAATATTTTTGAAGGACTATTTTAAGTATCACATGCTTTTTCCACTTGGAGTTCATTGTTTTCATAGATATTGTGGATTGGTTGATGAAGAAAGTTCTCATGAAATATTTTATGGACATTGGAATGGCATGGTATTATCCCCTTTTCTGAAGATACCTTACTTTCATGGAGCATTATTTATTAGATAATTACAAATATGACTCGAATGTTGGAGGGTGTTGTTTCTTTATAACGCTGATAAATAAAAAGAAGGTAGATTACAAGGCTTATAAAGACTATATTGGATCAAGGATCTTGATGCATTTTCTTGGAATGAACGAATTGGAAAATCCTTGATTGACTAATAACATGATGTAATAGAGAAATCACAATTTCATCACATCCAAAGACATGGGGACTTTATGGAAAATTATTTTCCACTCATGGTTTTAGAGATTTGGATATGGAGTTGATAAAATGTCCCACATATATTTACCACGACATGATAATTTTCACATGAAAATGTTTGTTGTATTTACAAGGGTGCCAATGAAATTTAGAATACCTAGGGTTTGTAAACCCCTAAAGACTAGAAGTCTTGGATGAGAAAGTACTAGGCTTTGTGGAACCCTAGAATAAGAACTAGAGTGTTGAATGATAATGGATTTTGTACTTAGTTCATCTTCTCAATATGATTTAGATTGCAATCGAGTATTTGGTGTAGTTGGATAACTCACAAATTAAGAAACCCTATCTCATACATTTCATGCAAGGAAGGAAATGAAAGTTACATCCATTAGTAGTTGATGGTTAGGACAAGGACAAAAAGTTTTCAAATGGATTTCAATGATTTCTGCATGAAGGAAAGGGTCAAGAGGGAGTTGAAAAATTCCCTTCAATATTCAAAGATAAGTATTTCATATTCTTGCTCCTTAATTATTATTACTTTATTTATGTTCATCTTCTTGTCTTTGTATCTTTTTATTCGTTATCATTGTTTCTTCCATGACCTCCTAATGAGGATTACAGATACATTGTGAAGGATTCCAAGGAACTGGAAGCAGATGGAAGCATCATGAAGAACAAAGCAAAGCTTGTGGTAAGAGGATTCTCCCAGGATCGAGCATAAACTCGACTAGAGTGATTTGGCGTCAAGAGGGATAAATTGTATTGACATATAGAAGCATGCATGATGACTGAAAAAAATCCTAATTTAGAGGGAGTAGGCATGCAAGTAAGTTTGAAGGATGCCATGGTGGGGAAAATTTGTGTTGAAGAAAAGTCAGTGGTGACTTCCAAGTGGATCTATAAGATCAAGCATGTGGTAGATGGAATCATATAGAATTACAAAGTTAGATTCGTGAGGGTTATCCCAGAAATAGGTAGAGGACTATGAAGATACATTTTCTCCAGTGTCTAGGTATGATTTTATTAGAACTATTATTTCTATTAATTCTATTATGGGTTGGAAATTGCATCATATGGATGTGAAGACCACTTTCTTCAATGAAGTATAAGTGTATATATAATTACCTCAGGGCTTTGAGGTACATGAGAGGGAATCTCATGTATGCAGAATGAAGATAGCTTTGTACATACCTTGGGCATGGTATTCTCAGATTGATGGATATGTATTGAGTTATATGATTTTTTTTATGATAGGTACAAAAGGACTCACGTGACAAAGGGAGTACTAATGGCAGGAGGATTTTCTTCCGTGATAGAAGGAACAATCAATCATTGCTTCAATCTCAGAGGGATTTGGCCTTTGATTTCAAGATGAAGGATCTTAGTTACTTCTTGGGACTAGAAGTGTGGAAGAATCCGAGATAGATCTACCTTGGTCAAACAAAGTATATTATTACAATCCTTTAGAGATATGGGATAATGGACTGAAAGTCTATGGCCACTCCCATGGTAACCAATCTAAATAAAATGAGTGGCATAGGGAGCAACCAGGATTTCCACAACAAGATTAGTTTTAGGAAGCACCTAGTCAGGGAAACCGAAAATAAGTTATGCTGATGGATGCAATGAAGGATGTTATATTTTGGTTGAGGCAAGACATGTGGCACAACATGTGTTGAGGTACCGACAAGGTATAATTGGATATGGATTTAGATATGCCTCAAATGATGAAGTACAACTGTAGGGATTCATAGATTTTGATTTGGAAGGAAGTATTGAATACAAAATGAGCACATCGAGATGTTGTTTGGGTTTTTCTATGATATCCTAAGTGAGAAATAACAAAACATCTATCGCACTCAAAACTACTATAGATGATTATATTTCAACTTCTTTGGTGAGTTGTGAAACAGTGTGGCTTTAGAAGGTACTCACAAAAATGTTTGATTAGGTGCAGGAGATGACCATGATGACATTTCAAAACACATTGATATCATGGTACCTCTACATCTGGGACATGGTACATAAGGGAGAAGTGAGGCTCCAATACATCTCCATAGATGAGAAGGTTGCTAAAATTCTCACAAAGCATCTATCCCATGATGAATTTTGTTTACTTTAGATACAATCTTGGAGTGGTTGAGAATGATTCCCTCGATTAAAGGGAGTGTTGATGTTGTAGCATCAAGGGGAATAGATTCTCCCTAGGTCAAGGGTATTGACCAGGTCAAGGGTATTAACCAAGAAACATGTATTGTGGCTAGGGAGATTGACCCAGATAGAATCAAAGCCAAGAGTGCTCCCCTGATTAGGGGTTACCTAATCATATTTCCAAGGTTTACATGGCTAGTGGGTATAATGGGTGATTCATAGAACTAGGCATGTGTTTTTACCATTCAATTGTTAGACAACTGAAATTGTTAGGATGGAAAGTGAAATCAAGTGCGTTGGATTGATGTCAACTGGGCTAGCATTGATATCATATGCATAATTTTTTTTTTAATTTATGTGCATGGTGTGTGAAGCTTAGGGGGAGTCTTATGGTTTTTGCAGTCTTTAGTAGAGAACCATCAGAGTAGTAGGTAAATTGAAGAAGCTATAAATATGATAGTTATGATGGGTATATGGCCTAATATTTGAGAGAATTTATTCCCAAGGAAATAAGTTCAGGTGTTCTTGGAAGTAGCACAATTTGATAGTGCTCAGAAAGACATTTCGAACAATATGTTGAAGTCCAAAAAATGCCTCTAGGATCAAAATTTAAGTGCAATCAAAGCTTGTAGGTGAGAATGGCTCAAGAGGTAAACCAAGGTAGGGTTCCATAAGTTCAATTTTCCACCCCGACCCTATAGTCCCAAGAGTTTCCAAGAGTGGCTCATGACCAAAGTTCTGAGGTGATTGGACAAACTAAGTGGAGAGTGGAGAAAAACTGGAAACATTATACCCAAGCTCAGGAGGGAGTGTGTAAAGGTGCTTTGGTGTAAGAATTATGGCCCCACCTAGGACACATAACCCAAGGATATTGACCCCAGAAATTCCCAATTGTTCCTAAGTTAAAAAGTCTCAGGGACAGGACCAGTGGGATGAAATGGCACACATGTCTCAGAATGGACCAATCCAAGCTCAAGAGGGAGTGAGAAAAGGTGTTTTGGCACAATATTAGTGGACCTATGATAACATGTAACCCCGATGATTATTTTTTGGGAGTTTTCATGATCCGAATTTATGCAGGAACACAACAGAATCCACATATAACCATAAATACAAATTTTCAAAAGAAATAAAACTTCACTTATTAAAATAAAATGACTAAAATATGCTTACAGATAACACGGAAATAAACTAGCTAGGGCGTTGGTAGCTTATCTTTGAGAAGAGATGTGGTGGCTACAGGCCTCTGAACTATGTTACAATGAGGCTTGTAGGCCTATTTATTATTGAGAAACAATGGAAAACCATAAACATCCAAAAACCTAACCCTAGGAGATGAAGTTCCAAAAATATGGGCCCCGTTTGGGTAAATTGGTACATCAACTTCTTGGGGACGTAACTTTGGCATATGATCTCTGTTTGACGTGCTCAATACCTCGTTAAAAATATCCATTCGAGGAATACAACTTTTGAATGAATAACATGAAAGGAACTTCCATGTACCTCCCATTTTTCCCAAAAAAGTCATTTAGGGCCTCAAAACGGCTCCGAAAGTTCAGGACCTGAAAAACTGCTAAAAATAGTAAATTGTGTTGAAATTGAAAAACTGACATAAAAAATAGTGGGGGTCCCAATGGAATAGGAGGGTGGCCACCAATATCCACATGGATCATTTCAAGAGTGACCCAAGTCTAAATCTCAGGGTGACATGTGAGTGCGACGAGGTGGAAAAAAAATATCAATGGAAATGAGTTAACAGAGATGGTGGCCCCATGATAACATTTAACCCCAACATTTTAATCAAAAAAGTTACAGCCAGAGGTAATATTTTAAATTCTAGGGAGAGAGGTCTGGGATGGAAATTTCTTAACAATTGTTAGAAATTGGCTTCAATGAATAATTAACATCTATGTCCCCAAATTTTTGTAATGTGATTTCAATGAAAAACATAATTCTTGGACTCCCTTTCTCAGTACTAGTGATAGAATGGACTCATGGTAGTAGTACAAGTTGTGAAATCTCATTGGATGACCTATATGACATGGAGCACAGGTGGTAGCCATAATGTAGATGACATTAGCCGCCTAAAGGCTCAAGATAACATTAGCATGACATCAACAACTTAAAGTCTTGGGACATGTGGCACTCCAGGACTATGACACGTGGCATGCAGATTTAGCACTTTGAGGTGGCCAAATGGGTCGAAAAATGGGTGATGCATGGCACCACAAAAATATGGACATGTGGCAGTTGGTACATGTGGTAGACAGTTGAAAAAACTCTCATGAGGGTGTGACGTCACCCCACCTTGGTGTTTTTGAGTGAAGGTACTTTGGAGGTGTAACCACCCCTCCCCACATTTACCCAATTTCACCAGTATGTCAGGGTAAACATGAGACAAAGAGTTAATATGACATAACCCAACCTCCAAGCTTCAATTATGGAATTTCTACCAAGAAATGAGACTTAATGACGACAAAATGACATCCTACAGGGCTTACAAAACACTAAGGGGCCAAAGAACCACCCTAGGTGACCAAACCACCTGGGCTAGATACCTTTTCAATGACTCGGACTCCCAACCGCATGAAAAATACTACATGAGTACAGTTGTGACCCTCCAACTTCATACACAAGCCTTCCTGAGTGTGGTTGTGACCCAAATTCCTTACTTCAAAGGGTGGAGTCCTGAGATCTAAGCTACAATTCCAGGCCAGGCTCCATACCACTGCCTAGAACTTCTTGAGACTTTCAAGAATGATAAATTACTTGAAGACAAAGCTAATCATACAAAATTTGATCAAGGACTTGACCTAACCATACCTAACCATAACAATCATTTCATCAAAAACATAGTGAACATGTAATCTGTTGTGGTCCTGTGATTTTTGGCATACCAAGTGATAAGGCAACATCAAAACCAGTATTTAGAGCTCTAGGACCTAGCATTCCTAGTCTCAGAGAGGGATCTCTCAATTGTTTGCAAAGATGTAAGCTTGTTTTCTTTAAAGGGTTGGTTTTAGGCTAGTTATGAAGCATGAGTTTGTTTGATTGTTTTGTTGGACATGATGATCTAGGAAACATAGATAGAAAGAAGAAATATCTAAGTAATTGGGCAATGGAGTCAAGTGGAAGTTGTAACAAGTTTGTAAATGGATCAGGGATATCAAAGGGAAAATATAACTTGGCCAGTGGATCTACAAGGTCTTTCAAGTGAAATGAAATGGACATCAATGGTTTAGAATGAAAATTAGAACTAAGGGCAATTAAGAATCCTTAATTATATGTACTTCTCAACAAAGGGACTTAAAAAATTATCTGAACATGAAGAGGCATTCCATAGACAGGGCTAACCATAAATTCTAGAAACCACACTTCAACAAATAATAATTCCAAGACAAACTTCTCCAATGAAATATAGAAGGCAAGAAACTCATTTAATTTCTAGTGATTTCACCTTCAAGAATAAGAAAACATTCAAGATTCACACATAACTGCATTCATAGAAGAGGGAAATTCTAGACATCTTAGATTACAGCTATAAAGACCTCCAAAACAATTATTCAAGAAAGAAAAAAGGGTATGATCGAAAAAAAACCTCTTTGGCAGACTTTAAACAATGGTACTTTGAAGGGAGACTTCGGAAACAGTTTTTAAGTGGCAACAAGTAAGAAGGGAAAACAATAAATCATTCTTGAGACCAACTGTATTGAACTATTTAAGAAATAAACAAGAATAATGGTTCTAGAGAGCAATTAAGAATTCTCTAGAATATCTTAGCAGAATAAAACATTAAGACAATGAAGAGTAAACATAACTAAGGTGCTTTCAAAAGACATTTATTAGCCTAAACATTTTACTCTACTGCAACAGATAATGGTGAAACATAATGAAACATGAAATAACAATGACAGATTTAGAGTAATTCACCAACATCCAAGCTCAGGGATCCAATGACAGAGCTTTCTCCGTCAACAAAAAGGTCAAGACATCCACAAGTTCCAAAACATCAATTTCCTTTCAACTTCAACAGAACTATGTATTACTTTAAAGAGTCACCAAATGCCAAAAATACAAGGAGTTCCATCATAGTATTTATGCTACAAATGAGGAGGTGGAACTGATCTAGGGTTTGAGAGTCATTAACCATAGAGTAAATGCATTCCTAACCTTGAAAACCATGCAAGGCATAAGGTAGGAAGATGTTCAACTACTTCTCTATTTCAATAACTCTGTCTTAACTTCTGATAGAAAGATAGGAGAAAAGATTGACTTTCAAGGCTTAACCTGATCTTTACAATAATTGTCCTGATAGTTTTAAATATTTTCTTTAGTGTAATAACTGTTTGTTTGTCTTTGTAGGTAGAAAGTAGGCCAAAGGTGTCAGTTAGATATTCTGAGGGAATAACTACTCTTGTTTGATGTATTTGAGGCTGTCTTTAGCTTATCTTTTCCTTCACTTCATCCTCAAACTTGGTAATGGAAATTTAACTCTGATTTGCCTTTAATTTATCCTTTTTTCTGTGTTTTATCCTTGGTCCTTTTTAAACAACTATTCATTCATTATTTCTTTGATTTTAGAGCTTCTATCTTTAATCACTGCTTCTTGAAAGGCTAATTTCTGTTTTAAAAACCTTAACCTTTAATTAACCTGCCTCGCTGTGTAGAAATTATATGCACTATGCATGCATATGTCCAAGATTCTCCCGATCACACACTATTTTAACTTCATGCACAATACAGAATCTATTCCACCATTAATCATCACATGCGGAAATTAAATCAATTGCAATGCACACATGAAACCAATAAAATTCACACACATTGACATAGTGTTTTTACGCGAAAGCCTGAAGCTAAAAAACCCAACTATCTGTATATAATATATGTCATACAGATCATGTAACAATCCTCATACAAATATTATCACAAGCTCTCAGTACAATCCAATCGTTATTAATAATCAACAAACTGATTTTGAAATCTTGCATAACTCTATCTTTAAGCACCCGTTAGCTCGCCATCGTAATCCTTGTTGAAGACAGTTTCGGATGAACTCGACCTGTCAGCCCTTTTCTGCGTGCCTAGTATCTCCACTAAATTGTGCAAATCTCATGCACAGCCAATAGTCACAACTGATAGCAAACTCACCCTTTCACCCACCTCTAACACTGGTCTCCACTGAATTGTCCATGCATTATAGTTAACTGATGTGTTCTTTAGTTGAATTATGAGTTAATAATTAGTGAATTAATTATTAATTAATTCACACCACTCATTATATCAACTGCTTAGACTAGATAACCAGCTCAACTCGTTCAATTGAAGGTCTGAAGAGAATAACTCCACCAACTACTTCTACAACTCCACCAAACTCTGTCACATGAGTTCTAACTGAATTCCTCCATGAAATAGCTCCAGTAAACCCTTAGGAATAGCGTAATTCCTTTTGTCAGCTCCTGTGCCACATCTGTGCACTTAACTGAAGTGCTCCAAGAGAATAAGATAATGTTTAGAGTCCAAATATTATTAAGAGCTAATAATATTTGATATATCTATTTTTAGACTGGCAATCTAAAAATAGATTTCACCCAATATGTCTAAAAATAGAAGTCCATCTATTTTTTCCAACTTGACTACCAATTCTCAACAGCATCCTCACAGAACATGGCACTTATGATCTAATATGTTCCAAAAGCGATCTTGTTTCGCAAAAATCACCTATGTGGCCCCCACCTAGTTTTGGTGATCACTTTCCAACTAGGATCAAGAATGATGTTTTAGGATGCCTCCTTCACTGTTTCTTGTTGCAATATTCAACACTCTCTCTCAACAAGAAAGGACTGTCTTTGCATGCGACATGCAACTACATGCATTCGCCCTGCAACCTTCACAAGCGCCATGTAACTCCATGCATCTGCTCTGCAAATCCTCTGAAACTTAATAGGCTCCAAAAAACTCAATCAGTCTGATGCATCTATCATCAAAGTCTTTGAATTATGCTAGTACCAACTGCACATGTCTTCAGGAACCACTGCGTTGTTGAACTCTGCACCCATGCACTCTGCATTTGCTGTCAACTCTGAACCGTGCTCCAGTATCCGACACTGTCACTTTGATCTCACTGCATCAATCCAACTAATCATGCTACTCCTTCTCTGTGGGCACCTCGTAGCGAGGTTCAATTCATGATATCCACACCATCTCCATGAATCCTGCCCAGAAATATCTTCTTGGGATTACTCATGCATGTTTCCCCACCTCTCACCTGGTGGTATAGCTACATGCACTCCCTCTGCCCATCTTGCACGAAATTTCTCTACATGAGTGGTTGCTCCCACTCCATGATCCTCATCTTGTGGCTGCTCCACATCCTGAGGTTCACTCTTACCTGCATGCAAATCCAGCTCCCTCTCAAGCTTCAATTGCATGGATTTATCACACTTCCCAACAGTAGGAAGCTCCGTAGAAATCCCATCTACTTCAAGTCTGTAGAGATTCTTGGCTCGAATCCCAACCTTCTTGACTTGTCCTGTTACTTTGTACTGAAGGAAAAAATTTCCTTCACTAAAGACAACATCATACCCTTTATCCTCTAACATTGCGACTGAGATTAAATTCTTCTTTAAACGTGGAACATGCACTACATCTTGTAAAAGACTGATTTTACTTGACTCCCTCTGAAAGGTAATGGTGTTGGAAATTTTGTCATTGATGGCAAAGGACAGCAGTAGAGACAGAGACAGACAAAAGAGAAGCAAACAGGCAAAGGAGCAGCATCAGACAAGGAGCAGAGGAAGCAGTGAATTGAAGCAGAGACAAGCAGTGTATTGAAGCAGAGACAAGAAGTGAATCAGTGGGCATAGACCTGCATAGAAGAGCTGCATAGAGTTGTAATGCTGGCAGAGTAGATTGCTGAAGGCCATTTGATTGGAAATCTGGCCGAGCCAGAAAGCTTTTGAATCTCATAAGCAAGGATATGAGCAGAGTGATAGAAATCTGTACAATCTATAATAGGAATCTAAATTTGAATGTAACTAAGGACGAGTTACCAACTCCAATTGTGCAGGACCTGTGTTAAGGAATGGATCCATATGGCATGCATAAGAGCGCTTTGGACTCTACAGTTAATATACTCTGTCACTGTGTTAATGCATATACTCCAGAATGCTCGTAGTTATACGCTTCTGTGTATATATTGAATATATATTGATCGAGTGCGAATCGACTGTAGAATGACCGATGTTCTTGTTCGATTCATATTGATCAAGGCTAAGAGTCATGTATTATGATTCGTTGCAAATTTAACAGTGGAATGGTATTACATTTCCACACAAAGAACGCCGAGGAACGAGGTTGTAATGCGAAGAAATATAGTGTTGAAGTGTTGACGAAAAAATGGTTAATATATGAAAGGATTGAATGAAACTGTAGAAAAGGGGCGGAGGCGGAACCCTAAACGAAGATGGAACCGTGAAGGAACAGTAACGAAAGTTTGGAACACCTGACGGTTTTCACCGCACCGCTTTTATGCGGTAAGTGGTTTTCGTGAAATCAGCGCGATCACATTCATTGGAGGATGCGTGGCATGAGGCAAGTTCCCAAAACCGGTTACATCGCGCGCTAACATCTGGTCCTTAACCCCTCACAATATTACATGACCACCGTTGGATTTCCAGCAGGAATGCGATAGTTTATTAACTGTTGGATGAGATGGGTAGGTTAACACTGGGACCCAGTTTCATCGCGTAGGTTTAATAACTACATCTCGTGTGAGTGTGTAACGCGATTACCATCAGATTGATTGTATGGAGTGCGACATCATATGGATCGTTGGATCTGTTCAATACTTAAGCCAAGGCACGTTATATGGATGTGGGCCCGAACATTCGTTTAAATTTCGTTGAGTTATTCAATTCGAAGTTCAAGAAGGCTGGGGTTGACATATGTTGCATGGTTCACTTTATAATACGGAGCGTTGTGATATGATTGATATATATATTACATGATAAGGCGCATATGAATGTTTGATGTAATGTGTGGGCCCAGATATGAAATACGATGATATGGTGAGGTTATTAAAGTATTTGCATATGCGTGAGGCCTAATCAATAGTAGGCTATAGTCGCGTATAGTTATGTTAAGAACTGGGTTCTTAACCAAGGTTTGTTTAAATTAAATATAAATTATGACGAAGAGCGAGTAGGCCATCACTTTGAGTGTTATTCCAAAGTTGAGATATTCATTGATGCCTTCATAAAGCAGAGTTCAATATAACTTATTGACCATTGGAGTCAAATTATAAAAACCGAGTATATGCAAAGACTTCTATGTAATTTTTTGGCCAAAATATTCGAATATTAATTCGAAATATTATAAGTTGGGTTTTTTATTATGGTTTAACCATAGTTTTGAAGATGCCGAGAGTTGATTAAACCAAAGGTTCTGTAGTAAAACTATTCAAGAGGTGAATTCATTTGGAAATGAATTAAGGAGACCTTGGGTTAAGCAAGTTTCTGCATATGGTTTCAAAATCCTATGTTTAATGTAAGGAGCACTTGATAGGCATTGCAGGGTCTTAACCATTGATTCCAAAGTCAACTTCCACATTTATTAAATTAAACTGCCAATCCAGAAAATAGATTATTGAAATTACCCAGATTGACAGTTGTATTGAGCACAAATTTGCTATATGCATTTTATAGGCACATAAAGAGAGGAAGTATGGGGCTGACAGAGGTAAATAGAGATTTCAGGTTTGACAGGTGTACATGCACAGGTGCACACAATTGTAGTGAACAGAGTTATGCAGAGCAGTTATCTAACAACAACAGAAAGGACAAAACCAGCAAGCCAAGGGCTGAGCGAAGTTTATGTATTGAAACTGAAAATGTAAATGTTTTAATTGGTTTTATATTGTTTGTGATGCAAAGGAAAGTATCCAAAGAAAAAGAAAAATCCCATTGTAACATTGAAATTTGTACATATTGTTATATTTTTAATGAGTTGGACAAAGAAATGAGAAGGCAGAAGTCAAAAAGTCATGGCTGTTCACTCCAAATTCCTTGTGAAATACAAACAGTCATGTGATGATCTCTATATATAATATCAACTTGATATACATAAAGGTGTTAGAGAGAGTAAGGATAGAGAATGCAAAGTATAGAAGATTGAGACAGAGAAGATAAGGAAGAGAGAAGCAGAAAGAGATGCTACAGAACATAGTTGATATCTAAGGAAAATCAACAAACATTTCTTTTGATAAATTGAGGAAGTTGGAGCTTCCCTATCAACTTGAAGCTTGATAGCTGTCAGTTGTAGCTGACTGAGGTTGGAGTCTCCTATAGGTTGCTTCCTAGAGAAAATTGAAGGGAGTTGGAGCTTCCTTGCAAGTTGTAGCTTGCAGAATTGAGGTTGGAGCCTCCTGTAGGTTGGTGCCTGCAGAAAAATAGTGGTGAGAGGGAGTTGGAGCTTGCCTTTGCATCACAACAATAATAAGATGTGGTTTTCTCCCTTTATGGGTTTCCACTTATATCTGTTGTCTCTATCTGTGTTGCCTGTGTGCTGAGATTATTTACCAAATCTGCTTAATTCTTGCTGCTCTCATAATAAGTTTGATGTCACATTAATTTAATACTTGCTGCAACTTATTAAGACTGTTCAAATATTAAGGTCGGTTATAAAAGTAAGCTATAAATAAGCTGATGAAAAATTTAAAAAGCTCGTGTATGTGTTAAACTGATTAACCCCCCCCCTCTCAGTTTAACTAATAATTCAACAAATGGTACCAATGTCGGTCGCATTGTATCGTTCATTGTCGCCCAAATCAACATGCAACTGGAGATATTTCTCCACCAAGTCATTGAAAAGGTTCACATCTCTCGTCATGCGAAAGGAAGCGCCACTATCAAAATACCACCCCGATCCCAATGCACTAGACACCATGCATGCGATCAATGAGAAGTCCAGCTCAAATTGCAAGGCAAGAGCCTCACCAGCTGTAGCTCCAACAACCTACTTTTTTTTCTTCTTTTGTGGACAATGTGTGGCGAAATGCCCATGTTCATGACAGTGAAAACACTTCACTTTGGACATGTCACGCTCTTTTCCATCTGCATCGGATTGAGAAGGATTTTTCTTCCCCTTCCCTTTCCTTTCTTTGGCAGCCAAAGCGCAATCCTCTTCATCATCATTCTTTAATGAAGAGCCATCCCTGGTACTCCACCTTATCTCCTCTTGCAAAATATCCGACCAAAGTCGCTCCCATCCTGGCAGTTTCTCCCCACCATTGACATAGTCCTCGTAGCTATGCCAACTCTTCGGAAGCCCAAGGAGAGCCAAGCTCACCAAGTCTTCTTCATCCACACTAACTCCTACACTCCCAATCTCATCCTTGCAGTGGAAAAAAATTGTCAAGTATACCAGAATAGTGTCATTCTTCTCCATTTTTATTTTCCCGAGCTTGTATTTAAGCGCCAACTTCCTTTGGTCACTTCTTCTTTGGAAAAATTCTGTCAAAGCCTTCCACATCAAGAATGGAGTGGCTTTACCATGAAGGCTGGACACAATGTGATCCTTCACACCTTCCAACAAAATCCTTCGACACCTTGGTACCTTCTTTTTCCATGCGTCAAGTGCGGCTGCATCGCTAGAACCCGGTTTAGGAATATCAGCGTCTATAAACTCCTTCAACCCATTATCCTCCAGCACCACCTCCATCCTGTCCTTCCATGCAAATTAATTTGAGCTGCCCTAAAGGGCATACTCCAATTGCAATCCGTTGAAAGACATTTCAATGAATGCTCAACTTCGACACCAAGAAAACACTGCAGCAAATTCGAATTCCACTAGCACAAAACTCAACCACTTCAATAATTTCAATCTCCAATGATCAACGCTCCGATACCATGTAGAAATTATATGCACTAGGCATGCATATGTCCAAGATTCTCCTGATCACACACTATTTTAACTTCATGCACAATACAGAATCTATTCCACCATTGATCATCACATGCAGAAATTAAATCAATTGCAATGCACACATGAAACCATAAAAATTCACACAAATTAAAACAGTGTTTTTACAAGAAATCCTGAAGCTAAAAACCCCAAATATATGTATATAATATATGTCATATAGATCATGTAACAATCCTCATACAAAGCTTATCACAATCTCTCAGTACAATCCAATCGCTACACACTAATCAGGCCCGATCTTGCAAATCCATGCACCGATCTTTGCCACCTGCTAGCCTGCCTCTACTGTGCAATCCTGTGAAAATAGAAAATGTTGCAGATGAACTTAAATTCTCCCGACCTTTCTCACACAATCATAGAAGCATCTCCACTAAATTGTGCGTGCAAACAATGCCAGCACTATAGTCTGGCCAGTAGTCACACTTACTCTTTCACCCTGCCCCTCCTTTAGTCTCCATTGAAGTACACGGGATGCATGTTAAGCGATGTATTATTCGGTTGATTAATAGATTAATATTTAGTGAATTAATTATTAATTAATTCACACCACTCACTAGTGTATAAATGGAATTAGACTAGATACAGCTAGCTCAGCGCGTAATCTAAGCGGGATTAAGCCAAACTACAACTCACCAACTACTTCTATAACTCCACCAAACTACATCACATAGTTCTACCTTTGAAATCCTCCATCTGTCTCAGGTAAGCCTTGAATATGCCAATTATGCAGCCATTCTTTGTGCTACTGTCGTACGCTTAAGCGAAAATGCTCAGAGAATAAGATAATGTTTATAATCCAAATATTATTAAGAGCTAATAATATTCGACATATCTATTTTTAGACTGGAAATCTAAAAATAGATTCCGCCCAATATGTCTAAAAATAGAAGTCCATCTATTTTTCCAGCTTGACCAACCATCCACAAATAGCATCCTGCAACTCATAGAATATGATCGACATGTCTAAAAATAGACTTTGCACCAAAAATCACCTGTGTGGGCCCCACCTAGTTTAGGTGATTATTTTCCAACTAGGATCAAGGATGATGTTTCAGGATGCCTCCTTCACTGTTTCTTGTTGCAATATTCAACACACTGTCCTTTTGCTTCATTCGGCTATTTTAAGTTTAATCCTTTCTCTTCGAACTTTATCCTTTATCCTTAAACCGTGATTAAGTCTTCGATCCTTTGTTTCTTCATATCTTCACAGATTCTTCTTTGGTTTTCAGTGTGCAGGGTTTCCCTTTGGTGTGATGGAGGGTTTCTTTTGATTCGATCAATGGTCATGAATCATTGAATTTTCCCTTCAGATTAAACCCTTGTCTCTTTCTTTATGCATTTGGTCTCATGGATCATCATCCATAGGCGTTTGTTACTTCAGTTGGCTGTGGGATGGCCCCTGAGGTTCGAACCACCATTAAACCTGCACAATTTAAACCAATATGTTAAGAAAAACCTGCATTTTTAAGATTAAACTGCATTCAGAGGCTTGGCGAGGGCGTGGGAGCGATGTATCAGAGGAAAAAATGTGCAGAGGAGGGGTTTCATGGCGGAACCAAGATGAAAAAGTGGAAATTTAAATATAGGCGTGAAATGAAGGAGGGCAGTTTTGTGCGAAACTGGGTGGTTTTCGCACGGACAGAGGGTGGTAAGAAGTTTAGGCCCATATGAATGTGATTCCATTTAGTGTTTGCCACGCGTCCTGGGAAAAACCACCCATTTTGCGTGGAAATGGGTCGTTAAACCTCGGCGATCAAACGTGCACAATTTTCGATCTCCACCATCGAATCTCATGTAGTGAGATCGACAGTGTGGGAGGAGTTCGATGGAGGGCACGGGTTGGTAGTGGAAAACAAGTGGCGGGTAAGGATTGGGCAATGTTTTTGTGGGTGGAAGGTGGGACCAGGAGCATGACGTGGGCTATTTCGTCGGGTAGTGGGAATGATCATGAGCGGGTTTTGAAGGTTTGGGGATCGCGATGGCCGTTGGATCAGAGGTGATCAACGGCGGAGATCTCTCCAAGGAATAAACAAGCGAGGGGATGGTTAAGAGGAAGGATAAATGGCATGAGTATGATAGCCGTTAGATCTACATGATCAATGGTCGGGATCTCTTTGGATAAAAATGATGGCGCGGGGTAAAAATAGACGAAGGACTAAAAGTTTTAAGCGAGGGAAGGGTCTTGTGCGAGAAAGATAGGACTGGGGTTTAGGATAAACAGGGGCCGAGGGTTAGTAGGTGGTCGGGCCCTTGGTCATATAAGGAAGGAGAGCAGAGGGTTTAAGCCCGACAAGGGCTTAAGGCCTAATTTCTTAAATGGGCAGAGAATAAGCCAAAAAGAGGGTTTTTAAGCCTTTTTGGTGGTTTCCGATAAGGTGGAAAAAAACGTTTCAAACCAAAACAAAGGGGTTTTAATGGTTTAAAAAGGGGTTTTAGATGAAATGAAGGATCAATGAAGGGAATATGGGCATTTTTAGAGGAAAATAAGACTGATAGAGAAAAGGAGTAGGAGTGATAAGATGAGGGGATGAAATGTAGGTAAAAATGGTGGGGATAGTCTGAAACAAGCTTCCTTTTGAGACAGAAGGGTGATCTTTTAGAAGGCATAGATGAAGATTTTGGTGAACTGATAGACTTAGGATGATGAAGGTAGTGATATTTCTAGAACTCACAATGTTTCTGCAAATATTGTTTCTAGAAATCTGAGATTTTCACCTTAGTCATCTGTGGATAAAATAAAAATTATGGATGACTAACAGTGGCTCCACTTGGGGAGGACAACTATCTTTTCAAGGTGTCTAGAAACTCAACTTATGAAATCTTCTAAGTTTCAGCAGATCATTGCCTCATCCAATGGGAAAATTTCTTCTTTTTACTTGTTGATATTCTTTTATTTTTGATAATTTCAATCAATCTGCAACATGTAATTTCTTCAAACAACATCTCTACCTACCCAATCCTACTTGTCCTAGCATTTTTTCTTCTTTTGAGTGCATTTGATCTAGCAAACTCTTTGACATTTTATTTTTGAAAACTGAAAATAACCTAACTATCTTATCCTTATTTCTTCCAAGAGTCTAGATTAAATTGTTGAACTCTTTTTATTGCCTACCTATGCTACTTGACTACCAAGATTAAACTATTTGGCAATTTTGATTCTCTAGCTATTGACATAAAAATTTAAAGCATGGTTCAAATCAGGATTGGACAGTTTGATCAACCATGGTTGTGGCATTTTGAACAAGCTGCACACAAACATTATTTTTGCAAAAAAATTAAATTAGAAAGATAAGGCCATGATTTGTCCTTTGTAAGGCATCCTTATCTATCCCTTTGGTTCTATTTTGAGCATGTGGAACTAGTATCTTTATATTCTCCTAATCTATCCTTTTTGAATAAGTCGAGTCTGAAATAATTTTATCAATAAGTGTTTCTACTAGCTTATCAACATAAATTTAAACCATGTTCAGCCATGATTAGGCTAGATGACTGAACAAGATATCATCTTGAATTAGCAGTGGCATTTAGACTTGCACACTTTCAGAAAATTCTCTTTTTTGGGTATGGGGCTGTACCTCTTTTGAATCTGCCCTCTTTTCATTTTATTTTCTTTTATTGTTTTTGTATTTTCATTTTTTTCAAAACATTCTAAGACTAAAATATGCTCAAAGGCTGATCTTATTTGTGCCTATCTATCCTAATCTAGCTTTACATATCATTTAATTTTATCAGGTGAACCCTTTTTTCCAGTATAGCCAGTCAAGTAAGTGACTAGATAATTTCTTTTTATTCAACCTCTTAGGTATGCTGGTAGGCTACTACCACTTTGTCTTCTTATGAACAATAGCACTCATAATTTGCTTTAAGCTTTGCCACAAAATGTCCCTGGAATGTTTTATTCCCTTCTTAAAAGTCTCTAAGGAAACAACAAAGGGGTCCCCAAATAATAACTGGCCTAGAGGATTTAAGAAATAGACCTCATTTAGGATTACTCCCTCCTCTTGACTAACCCTGGGATCCTTTTGAGAAAGAATCTCTTCTCCTTCTTTATGAATATTTGATTTGATAGCTTCAGAATGAAATTTTATGCTGCTTTGAAGCAATCTTGGTATGCCTTGATTGAGTGAGCTGATTTCTGTTTGAGAGCCATAATCCTGATGAGTAGGAGCATTCCCTAGCACTAGGTTTTCTTGAGAAGGTAGTATAGCATCAGCATCAATATTTTCTATAGCTTTTGTATGAGAAAAGGCATCAGCAGATAGGTTAGCAGTAGAACATATAGATATATCCTCTTTACATAAAAATTTGGAAGTTGGTTGCATGCTTAGGATCTGATTATTTTCTTCTTTAGTTAAAAGGGGAGGTGTCTTTCTCTTTTTCTAGATAGAATCATGATGTTTTTCTTCCTTTTGTGACTGCTCATAGGGTTGAATGTTTTCTTGAGGAAATATTACAATTTTAACAACGATATTTTCATTTGTATCTTTATGAGTATTTACTTTAGTAGCTAAGGAAGTAGTGGATAACATCTGATCTATTTATTTTTCAGTTAAAGGAGGAGGAATTTTCTGTTTTCTTTGGATTGGGCAACAATTGTTTTCTTTTTTTGTGGGGGTTGATCTTGTGGTTGAATGTCCTCTTGTATTTTACAAAAAGGGGCAGATGGATTTTTATTTGTTTCAACCTTTTCAAAGAGCTCTTGTGGATCCTCTCTTATTTTTTAACGGATTTCATCCTTGATCAACTCTTCTTGGCCATATTCATGGTTACTTTGGGTAAGAAATGTATGGATCTCCTCTAACAGATCTTCATGATGCCAATTTCCCAAATCTTCATCAATGCTAACAAAGTGTTGTATGTGATATTCAGATTGATGATAGCAATTTTCAGCTAAGGATAGAGATGGACAATACCCTATATAGTGTTTGTAAAATACCTTGTGGAAATCCTTTAAAGAAAACAAGATGCCAGGTTCTAGCCATTCATACCAATTTCTTGCCTTACCTTCTAATGTTGCCATGAACATTTTCATAATACATTCCTCATGCCATTCAAATTTTAACCTCCATATATGTATATGAAACTTGATGAGATGTAACAAGGGGTCATCAAACTTTTCATCTTGAAAAATAGGCAGGTTTTTCATCCAATCTATTTGAGGCATTTTGTGTGGGAATCCAGGGATATGATCTCTTTTCATTGGAGCATATCTCCTTTGTATCCTTGGATCCATGTTTGTAAATCAGAAAGGGTCACTGAATCTTTTCAACTAGTTTAAAGTCTTCTACTAGTGGAGTCATTAGGTATTGAAGGTTGTGGAGTCGCCAAGTGGAAATTTTTAGCTTTTTTGTAGGTAAAATGTTTTATGGTCCACCACCAATAAGTATTTTGAAAACAAATCTGAAATGTTTTTGGGTTTTCCTGAGTTTTAATATGGTTCTATGGTTTTGTAAGAGTGTCCTATACCTAATTCATCATTTAGCTAAGATGGTGAACCAAACAGAGTCTACTCTATGGCTTATCTGCTGATTTTCTGAGGTAAATTTGAAGGGAAAATGAGTCTATAAGATCTTGCTAGGAAACTATATACTCAGAGGTCCCACCGTGATCACCATTATGTTGTAGTGCTTGAACAAAGCTATAGTTCACTTGGATGAATACTGAGTGTCTTATTTAGGTACTTTTACTCAAAAAGGGTCCCACCGTGATCGCCATTATGTTGTGGTCCTGTGATTTGGCAGATTGGCATACCAAGTGACAAGGAAACATCAAAACCAATTTTTAGAGCTCTAGGACCTAGCCTTCCTAGTCTCAGAGAGGGATATCTCAATTGTTTGCAAAGATGTAAGCTTGTTTTCTTTAAAGGGTTGATTTTAGGCTAGATATGAAGCATGAGTTTGTTTGATTGTTTGGTTGGACATGATGATCTAGGAAGCATAGATAGAAAGAAGAAATCTCTAAGTGATTGGGCAATGGATTAAAGTGGAAGTTGTAACAAGTTTGTAAATGGATCAGGGATATTAAAGGGAAAATCTAACTTGGCCAGTGGATCTACAAGGTCTTTCAGGTGAAATGAAATGGACATCAATGGTTTAGAATGAAAAGTAGAACTAAGGGAAATTAAGAATCCTTAATTATATGTAATTCTCAACAAAGGGACTTAAAAAATTATCTGAACATGAAGAGGCATTCCATAGACAGGGCTAACCATAAATTCTAGAAACCACACTTCAACAAATAATAATTCTAAGACAAACTTCTCCAATTAAATATAGAAGGCGAGAAACTCATTTAACTTCTAGTGATTTCACCTTCAAGGATAAGAAAACATTCAAGATTCACACATAACTACATTCATAGAAGAGGGAACTCCTAGACATCTTAGATTATATCTATAAAGACATTCAAAACAATTATTCAAGCAAGAAAAAAGGGTATGATCGAAACAAAACCTCTTTGGCAAACTTTAAACAATGGTACTTTGAAGGGAGACTTCAGAAACAGTTTTTAAGTGGCAGCAAGTAAGCAGGGAAAACCACTTCAGAAATATTTTTTAAGCGGCAGCAAGTAAGTAGGGAAAACCATAAATCATTCTTGAGACCAACTATATTGAACTATTTAAGAAAAAAACAAGCATAAGGGTTCTAGAGAGAAATTAAGAATTCTCTAGAATATCTTAGTAGAATAAAACATTAAGACAATGAAGAGTAAACAGAACTAAGGTGCTTTCAAAAGACATTTCTTAGCCTAAAATTTTTACTCTACTGCAACAGAGAATGGTGAAACATAATGAAACAAGAAATAACAATGATAGCTTTAGAGTACTTCACCAAAAACCAAGCTCAGGGATCCAATGACAGAGCTTTCTCCATCAACAAATAGGTCAAGACATCCACAAGTTCCAAAACATCAATTTCCTTTCAACTTCAGCAGAACCATGTATTACTTCAAAGAGTCACCAAATTCCAACAATACAATGAGTTCCAATACAATATTTATGCTACAAATGAGGAGGTGGAACTGATCTAGGGTTTGAAAGTCATTAACCATAGAGTAAATTCATTCCTAACCTTGAAAACCATGCAAGGCATAAGGTAGGAAGATGTTCAACTACTTCTCTGTTTCAATAACTCTGTCTTAACTTCTGATAGAAATATAGGAGAAAATATTGACTTTCAAGGCTTTACCTTATCTTTACAATAACTGTCCTGACAGTTTTAAATATTTTCTTTAGTGTAATAACTGTTTGTTTGTCTTTGTAGGTAGAAAGTAGGCCAAAGGTGTCAGTTAGATATTCTGAGGGAATAACTGCTCCTGTTTGATGTATTCGAGGTTGTCTTTAGCTTATCTTTTCCTTCACTTCATCCTCAAACTTGGTAATGGGAATTTAACTCTGATTTTCCTTTAATTAATCATTTTTTTTGTTTTATCCTTGGTCCTTTTTAAACAACTATTCATTCGTTATTTCTTTGACTTTAGAGCTTCTGTCTTTAATCACTGGTTCTTGAAAGGCTAATTTCTGCTTTAACAACCTTAACCTTTAATTAACCTGCCTCCCTATCCTTTTTCTTCATTCAGTTTTTTTAAGTTTAATCCTCTGTCTTCTAAATTTATCCTTTATCCTTAAACCGTGATTAAGTCTTCGATCCTTTTTTTCCTCATATCTTCACTGGTTCTTCTTTGGTTTTCTGTGTGCAGGGTTTCCCTTTGGTGTGATGGAGGGTTTCTTTTGATTTGATCAATGGTCATGAATCATTGAATTTTTCCTTCAGATTAAACCCTTATCTCTTTATTTATGCATTTGGTCTCACGGATCGTCATCCATAGGCATTTGTTACTTCAGTTGACTGTGGGATGGCCCCTGAGGCTCAGGACATCATTAAACCTGCACAATTTAAACCAATATGTTAAGAAAAACTTGCGTTTTAAGATTAAACTGCATTCAGAGGCTTGGCGAGGGCATGGGAGCGATGTATCAGAGGAAAAAATGTGCAGAGGAGGGGTTTCATGGTGGAACTAGGGGGAAACAGTGGAAATTTAAATATAGGCGCGAAATGAAGGAGGGAAGTTTTGTGAAAAACCGGGTGGTTTTCACGTAGACAGAGGGTGGTAAGTGGTTTAGGCCCATAAGAATGTGATTCCATTCAGTGGTTGCCACACGTCTTGGGAAAAACCGTCCATTTCGCGTGAAAATGGGTCGTTAAACCTCAACGATCAAACGTGCGCGACTCGCAATCTCCACCGTCGGATCTCATGGAGTGAGATCGATGGTGTGGGAGGAGTCTGATGGGGGGCGCAGGTTGGTAGTGTAAAACAGGTGGCGGGTAAGGATTGGGCGATGTTTTTGTGGGTGGAAGGTGGGACCAAGAGAATGACGTGGGCTATTTCGTCGAGTAGCGGGAATGATCATGAGCGGGTTTTGAAGGTTTGGAGATTGCAGTGGCCATTGGATCAGAGGTGACCAATAGTGGAGATCACTTTGAGGAATAAACAGGCGAGGGGATGGTTAAGAGGAAGGATAAAGGGTGGGAGTATGATAGCCGTTAGATCTGCATGATCAATGGTCGGGATATCTTTGGAGAAAAATGATGGCGTGGGGTAAAAATAGACGAAGGACTAAAATTTTTAAGCAGGGGAAAGGTGTTGTGAGAGAAAGATAGGACCAGGGTTTAGGATAAACAGGGGCCGAGGGTTAGTAGGTGGTCGGGCCCTTAGTCATATAAGGAAGGAGAGCAAAGGGCTTAAGCCCGAGAAGGGCTTAAGGCCTAATTTCTTAAATGGGTAGAGAATAAGCCAAAAAGAGGGTTTTTAAGCCTTTTTGGCGATTTCCGATAAGGTGGAAAAGAACGTTTCAAACCAAAACGAAGGGGTTTTAATGGTTTAAAAATGGGTTTTAGAGGAAATGAAGGATCAATGAAGGAAATATGGGAATTTTTAGAGGAAAATAAGACTAATAGAGAAAATGAGTAGGAGTGATAAGATGAGGGGATGAAATGTAGGTAAAAATGGTGGGGATAGTCTCAAACAAGATTCCTTTTGAGACAGAAGGGTGATATTTTAGAAGGCATAGATGAATATTTTGGTGCATTGATAGACTTCGGATGATGAAGGCAGTGATATTCTAGAAATCACAATGTTTCTGCAAATATTGTTTCTAGAAATATGAGATTTTCACCTTAGTCATCTGTGGATAAAATAAAAATTATGGATGACTAACATAATCTACAAGTCATGAATGCATATCTAAACATATGAGTCTGAAACTTATATGAGAATCACCAAGAAGTTCTAATTCCCTCTCATAATAGATGCAATAAAATTTGTTATCCCGTGCATTCATTAACCATCAAATACTTATCAAATCTTGAACATGACATAGCTAGAGTACATTCCAAATCCATTCTTAAAACTAGCACATAACCATATTATTAACCATCACATAATAGCTATCAAATCACCATAATAACAAGTACATCATAGATTAAAATAGGAAACTAACTCTTATTAACTTATACAAAATCCAAGAAAGTCAGGGACTTCCACATACCACCCAAACATAGATTGAATTGAACCAAATATTTCTTTCATCGAAGCACCCTTGTTCCATATTCCAAGCATGAATGTGGGATCTGAAGAAATAAATAACTAGGGCCTCCTTGATATTAAACCACCTCCACCCTCACACTACCACGATCTTTCCAAAATTGGTCAATAGGTCACAATGCCAAAAACAAGCTTGGATGCCTCAGAGTTTCTTCATCAATACCTTGAGTAATTTTGATGTCTCCACCCACATGTCGAGGGATTCCTAGAGATTAAACCACCTCCACCCCCAACCCTTGGGAATTTTCCCGAGACAACCTCACCCAGTTCCAAAACCTTCTGGAAATCTAAAGCTCAACCAAATAAAATAATCCCAATACACCATGGCTATATGCAAATGGAAAGGCAAGCATGAAACAAATGGAAAACCTAAAAAAATCCATGCCAATGAAAACAAAAGAAAAAAATACATAAATTCATGTACCATGAATTCACAAGCCAACTAGTAAATCACATACGCAACCTGTTACTTGAAAATCCTCCTGCTAAAGCTGCTTGATCCAACCTTCCCTTCTTATCCTTTTCTTTCCTTGTCCTTCACTTTCCTTCCTTTTCTTGCTTACTTGCTTTTTCCTCTTGGTGTTATTTTTCCTTTGAAAAATTCCAAAGCCAAATTGACAAAAAGTAGTGAAGTAATCCTTATAAGCCTTTTTATTATTGAGGCCTATACTTTCTTCATTTTCCTCTATTTTTCCTTCAATTTTTCTCTGATGCAAATAAATGACCTTTAACCTCCCTTTTCTCCTATTTTCCTTTATTTTCATGGTAAATTCCAATTAATGCCTCTTTTCCTTTTATTATTGAGGCCTCCATTTTCTTCATTTTTCTCTATTTTTCCTTCAATTTTCCTCTCATGCGAATCGATGACCTTTCATCTCCCTTTTCTCATTTATTTTCATAAATAAATGCTAATTAATGTCTCTTTTCATTTTTCAATGCCTTTGCCAATTTTCCTTAGCCATAGTAAACCAAAATGACACTCACTGGGAAGTTTTTCCAAACATTCAACGTGGAATATGTGTCCCATGACCTTGGTTTTTTTCTTGCATTTATTAATTTATTACATGAACTTTTAACCCAGGTGTTATCACTCATAAAATTGTGAAACATTACTTTACATGGTCATACAGTTCACTCATAAAAATGATAAGGTCTCCTTAAGCCTTTTCAAGTCGGTATAGGAAAATTTTCATTTTTTACATGTTTAACCTATCCTAAGGTTCAAGGTCATCTACATTTATTTCATGTCATGTCCCATCAGTCCTCATATGATGTCAGTTTTCATTCCCCATGAATTTAAATTAAAAAAGGGCGCTTGTGTCAATTTTTAAAGTTTTCGTAGTGTTTTATACAAAAAAATAACAGTTTTCGCTACGAAACTGCCTAAGAATTTCGTAGCAAAATTGTCAGAAGTTAAACTAATCACTCTACGAAAATATGTTTTCTTGCCTGTCTTTTCAAATTCGATATGAAATTTCATCCCATGATTGGAGGAGTTATGGTGGTGGTGAACTTGGTCATGTGTCCTTCGAGCACGTGACATTCATTATGTAACCATCATGTAACTGTTTCACAGATATGATAAAGGAATGTAATAAATAATAGATAGAGTCCTATTAGGAGTTTTTTTCTTTAAAGGTAGCTGCTAGTTTTTTGTTTTAAAGTTATTGATTTCAGTTATGAAAGGTTTCATAGTAGTATTCAAGGATCTAGCCACCAGGCAGATCGTCCATATTGTAAAGAATGTCTATTTATAGACAAAACATCGAAGAAGCAAAGGGTTGGAGAATAATTGAAAAATATTGCTGCTTGTATGTTTTTGACCATTATCAGTAATACAAAGTGACATTCTACTTCCAGACCTAAGATTCTCATGAGGGTTTTGATGTCTTATTGATCTATATCTTATGTTTAATCACTTGTAGTAGATTTCATCTCTAATTACTTAGAACTCATAATATTATGCTCTGACTTCCTTTAGTGGTGAAATGACTTTGTTTTCCTATGTTGTGTGTGTGAATTATCTCTGATAAAAACCTCTATCTGCCTCATCTTCCATGTGAAGAAACATTGTCACTAAAACTACTGATTGTTGACTCCATTAGCCCAATGGTAGCAAGCCTGCATTTTTCAACCTGCAATCATAAAAAACAAATTACAATTACATAGAGTTAGCCATCTAGTACTATCCTTATTCAAAATCATAAGCCCCCTTTGAGAGATCTCTCTGAAACTGAAGAGGCTAAGCTTCAGTTAGAAGTGGGTTTGAAAGAGTTACATTGAGTTGATTTATGAGAAGCCAATCAAGATCAATTTGGTGATAACACCGGGGATGCTATAAAATCCTCCCCTTTAGGGGAACACCATCCTCAGTGTTCTATGGCACCTATGACAAGAAAAACCAACATGACAAGCATGACAACCATAATAGTTATTGGAGCTATAACATAGCTCATTACAGTATTTACAATAACAAACCTATATATATATATATATATATATATATATATATATATATATATATACATATATACATATACCAAAACTGCTTTGCTTTAACCAGAAAACAAGGAAGGATACATAGCTCGCATATGATCAGCCGTCTCCCATGTAGTTTCATTGGGCCCAAAGCGATTCCACTGCACTTTAACCTGCTCAATTGCTCAGTTCCAGAGCATGAGTATATTTCTATAAACAATGATTTGAGGTTCCAGTTGGAATTCTCCTTCTGGTTCCACCTACAATACAAACCAATCAATAACATGATCAACATCCTTTACATATATTTTAATCAATGAAACATGGAAAAAATCATGGAATTTCACTGTCATAGGTAGTGCAAGTCTATAGGCCACTAGTCCAATCCTCTCATGGATCACGAAAGGCCCACAATATTGAGGTGCCAACTTCACACATGATAATCCTCAAGGGTCTCTTCTTGGGATTGATGCGAAAATACACATGTTCCCAAACATCAAACTCCTTAAACACCATGTGTTGATCTTCAAAACTCTTATACCTGTTTTTTGCTACCTTTAGATTCTTCTCGATAACTTTCATTTCTAGTTCCATCTCTACCAACATGTATGGTAATATTCCCAAATAGGGAATGTAGCAATACAATGCAGATTTGCAGAAAAATAGCATAGTTCATCAAAGAAAAAGCAGGAGGCCAATATAGAGACCTTTAAAATGTATTTATAGCAACAAAATAGATGTAAAAGAAGGCCCATGAGATGCATAACAGGAAATACAAGTCTCCAATAGAAGAAAATCCTCAAAAAGAGGTGCTGCAACCATGTATTAAGACTGGAAATATCTTGACAGTGTTATTTTATTGGACTGCAAATAGTTGTGGACTACACTTTAGATCTAGGGAAAATAGGTGCCTAAAAAGTCAGATCTATAATAGATCCATACACTATATAAGCTCTTCTTCAAATTCCCCTTGGAGTTTTCAGCATTACACCATGTACAACTTGTAGATCTGATTTTTAAGACTACAGATCTGTAGAAATATTCAAATATGGAACTGGATCTGATCTGACATGAAAAAAGATAATTATCCCTCCAATGGATCTCCAAAGTGAAGGGTAGATCCCCAACACTTGAAAACTAACTCTCCAGATGGTGTTCCAAAAGACCTTGCAACAACACCTACAGGAATAACGCAGATTTTGAAGTAAAACTACGTTGTAGGGTTTAGAATATGGTTGGCCACATGCCAAGATCTGAAAATGATGCTCCAATCATCCAATACTCTCTTGCCAATGGAATAGAGGCCTCCTCCACTTAAAAGGAGGACTGAAATGGTATATATCTAAAGGGATCTAGTCTCCACTTTCTGTAGCTTGCAAAGACAACCAAACCCTCAATAGGATTTGCGTTGTAGTTGAAAGAAGTAACTTGGCCTTCAGCTAGATAGTGGACAATACAATGCAAACTCTCCCAAGAGCTACTCATTGGGAAGAGGTGGGATTCCTGATCAAGAACACCCAATGCTAAACAAAATTATTCTTAGCTAAACAACAAGAGAATGATGTATGTCTAAAAAAAAATATATATTCAGAAAATATGATAAACATAAAAAACCTTCTCATGCTACCATCCTCTTCCTTTTATAAGTTAAGAGCTTGCAAACCCTAAACCACTTACAATGAGATCACTCCTTTCACACAAAGCATCTCCATCTAAACCTGCGTCGTGCCTCATTGATGGCCACTCCTCCATGACAATGCTATAGATTTGTTCAAGGTTGACCCAGTCAAAATGTCCAACCCCTTTTCACACATAAGGGTGCTTGATTTAGGAACCAAGATTTATCCTTTTTACATTTGGCATTGATTTATTCATGATTTAGGAGTATTATGTACCTCCTTTACACTTTTATTCTTCAAACAAATAAATAAAATATAAATAAATATTCCAATTAGCTTAAGACTAATTGGGAATATTACAGTCCTCCCCTCCCAAATGTTGCTTGTCCTCAAGCAACTGATAAGGTGAGTGCTGCAACTCTTCGCCTCCTCCATTGGTGACACCAAAATGTGATAAGCTTCCTCCATAACCTAAGTGTTCACCAATCCATCCCTCCAAGAATTGTTCCTCCAAATTTCTCATGAGATGCAAATAGTCCATCCCATAAGGAGACAAAAGTTCAATTGAAACAAACATGGTTTGCTCAATGTTCTCCCTGAAACATGTAGCATAAGTTACATGGAGAGTTTCCATCCCATAGGGCACATGCATACCTTCCCTCCTTCTTCCATACATCCCCATAAAAAGTACAAGTACATCATCAATGTAGGGGATCAAAACAACATATATACAAACAAAAATTTATGCATATGGAGGTGGGTCATAGTCCCACATGTGGAACCAGCGTAGTGCATCTCCTGACTGCATTAGATCAAGATGTGGTAAGTAGTTTCCCCACCACTTACTTTCTGCCCATGTCATCTCACTATGGCTGAAAGTGTGAGATATATTTGGTGCCTTAGGAATGCAGCCATCATGATACAAAATCTCCCTTTGTCCACCAAGGGAGTGGCCATGTTCAGAAATTTTTGTGGCCCAAAGTTGGCCATGAAGTTTATAAGGTACAATACTCCACCTTGGAGTCATGGCCTGCATAAACATGGTGAAAGGATACATACAATCAGAAAATAAAACATGATTTACATGAGTATGTCCCATTAGGGGAAATTTGAGGGCTAATGTTGTGAAACCAACTCCAAAAAGAGAAGAAAAGAGATATCAACGCCTTAGAAATAAGCCACTTCGAGGGGGCAATCTTCAATAGATTACATGAATGAAAAATTCTTAGATGATTCAAATTAAAAAACCTCCTTTCTATATATAGGAGTCCATGGGGACACAATGTAATCCTAGTGGGGCCACAATGTAATCCTAGCCGACCTAACAATAATAATTTAAGGGCACAATAATAACAATATGGGGGTTACAGGGGTACAATAATAACAATGAGGGGGTTACACTAACAACAATAAGGGACTATACTAGTAATATAGGGACCTAACATGCCCCTCTCCTTCAAAAAAGTGTTGTCCTCAACACTTGAGTAGCTCTGGGTGCTTCTGTATAAAATTCTCATCCTCCCATGTAGAATCTTGAGTGGGTAAGTTCTTCCACTTGATGAGATATTCTGAAATTGATCGATTCCGTAGTTGTCGAGTTCTTGTTTCCGTGACCACTTCCGGTTCCAATATGATTTTTCCTTCCTCATCAAATTCTGGCAATATTGTTTGAACTGGAAGATTTTCACCTATAACCTTCTTTAAGCACGAAACATGGAAAACTGGATGTACTCGCGAAGAAGCAGGAAGCTCCAATTTGTATGCCATAGTACCAATCTTTTGCAACACCTTGTAAGGACCATAGTACTTTAGCGATAATTTATTATCCTTCTTAGCTTGCTTGAGGGACATTTGTTTGTATGGTTGTAGCCGTAAAAATACCCAGTCTCCTACATCAAAACTTCTCTCGCTGCGATGTTGATATGCCTGTTGTTTCATTCGATTTTGTGCCAAATTTAGGTTGTCCTTTAAGAGTTGGAGAACTTCTTGTTGATGCTCGATGTGATCTTCCACTGCTTGAACCTTCAAATTTTCTCTTAAAGATGATGTGATGGATGGTGGATGATGTCCATAAAGTGCCATAAATGGGGTCATTTTTGTTGCAGTATGGAAGGAAGTGTTATACCACCATTTAGATAGAGATAACCACTTGAACCATTGTGTTTGTTTATCAGATACAAAACAATGAAGATATCCTTCCAAAAATTTATTTACTATCTCAGTTTGACCATTAGATTGAGGATGATAAGATTAGCTATGAGTTAATTGAGTACCCAAACAAGAAAATAACTCTGTCCAAAAATTTCCAGTAAAAATGGTATCTCTGTCACTCATAATAACCCTTGGGTTTCCATGTAGCTTTTGAATTGTGTCCATAAATGTAGTAGAAACTGTACTTGCTTTAAATGGATGAGATAATGCATAAAAGTGTGCATACTTGGTAAGTCTATCAACTACCACCATGATGAAACTCTTTCCTTCGGACTTAGGTAAACCAGTGATAAAATCCATTGAAATATCCTCCCAACGTTGACTTGGAATGGATAAAGGTTGTAGAAGACCTGGGTCTTAATTTTCTGAACTTTATTCTACTGGAAAACCAAACATTCCGCCACAAAATTTTGAATATCATATTTAAGGCCATCCCAAAAAAATTATTTCTTCAACCTGTGGTAAGTTTTTAAAAATCCCGAATGTCCTGCTAAAGGAGAAGTGTGCAATTTCAAAAGAATATTTTGTTTTAGTTGGGAATTCTTACAAAGATATAAGCGATCTTTGTACCATAAGGAATCATTTTTCCAACTAAATGTATCAGATGTACTAGGATCTTGCTGCAACTTTTGAATGAGTATCCATACATCTTTGTCCTTCTTCCATTCATCTCGTGCTTCAGTTATCCAATCTGGTTGGATAATAGAAATGGCACAAAGCAATGCTTCCACCTCTTCATTCTTTCTTGAGAGTGCATCTGCAACAACATTAAGCTTTCCTTTTTTGTAGATTATTTCAAAGTCATAACCCAACATCTTTGTGACCCATTTTTTCTTCTCTTTTGAAGATAGTCTTTGTTCCAAAAAGTGTTTAAGACTATCATGATCAGTTTTTACCTTGAAGTGTCTTCCCATTAGGTAAGTTCACCATTTCTTTAGTGCATGCAGTATTGCTAACATTTCTTCTCATAAATAGGTTTTTGTAAATACTTTCCTTTGATTGGACGACTTTCAAAAGAAATGGGTCTTCCTTCCTGCATTAAAACTGCACCAATTCCATTTCCTGAGGCATCACATTCCACAATAAAGGTTTTTGTGAAGTCTGGCGTAGCTAAGACCGGTGCTAGGCACATTGCCTCTTTAAGATGTTCGAAGGCCTTAGTTGCTTCAGGAGTCCATGAAAATGCATCTTTCTTCAATAATGTTGTTAGAGGTGCTACTATTCTCCCATAATTCTTAACAAACTTGCGATAATACCCTGTTAACCCGAGAAATCCTCGCAAATGCTTTATGGTTGTGGGGACTTTCCATTCCTTAATGGCTTTAATTTTGTTAGGGTCTACTTTAACACCCTCGTGAGATACAATATGACCCAGATATTCCACCTCTTGTGCTCCAAAGAAACATTTGGATGTTTTTGCATATAATTGTTTCTCCTGCAATAGTTTGGGCACCCTGTCAACATGTTCAACATGATCCTTCCAAGACCTGCTATAGATTAGTATATCATCAAAAAATACTAGCACAAATTTTCTAAGGAAGGGTTAGAAAATGGAATTCATCAACCCTTGAAATGTAGAAGGTGCATTGGTAAGGCCAAAAGGCATGACCAAAAATTCATAATGACCCTCATGAGTTTGAAATGTTGTTTTTGGAATATCTTCAGTCTTGATTCTAATTTTATGATACCCTGAACAAAGATCCAATTTGGTAAAATAATTTGCTCCATGTAATTCATCCAATAATTCATCAATCACAGGAATGGGAAATTTATCTTTAATTGTGAGCTTATTAAGCTCCCTATAATCCGGACACATTCGCCATGATCCATCCTTCTTGTGTACCAATACTACGGGAGCAGAGAAAGAACTTTGACTAGGTTGAATTATACCCACCTCTAACATTTCTGCAATCATACGTTCAATTTCGCTCTTTTGGAAGTAAGGATATCTATAAGGCCTGATGTTTGGAGGAACACTTTCTGGAATCAAATGAATAGCATGATCATGATCATGAATAGGTGGGAGTCCTTTGGGAGTTTCAAAAACCTTGGAATGATTGTCCAAGACTTTTTGGAGATCTGCAGAAATAGATGATTTTGATGTTGGAACTTCTAGTGAGCATAATTGTGCAATTACGCCTCTTTGTTTTTTCTTTAGAAGCTTTGTCATGACATTAGAGCTTATTATCTTTCCCAACTTCCCTACAATACCCCGTAATTTGACTTCCTTACCTTCTAAAAAAAAAATTCAAGAAAAGTTCTTGAAAATTAAAAGCTACCGTCCCCAAAGATTGTAACCATTGTACTCCTAGTACAACATCAACACCTCCCATAGGAATGGAAAGCATTGGACTAGTCAATACATATTCCCCCATGGTTAGCTTGATATTATGGCATTTTCCCGAGCAATTTATAGTTCCTCCATTTGCAACCATCACTTGACATTCTGGTGCTGGGTATAGGAAACAATTCAATTCCTTGGCTACCTTACAATGAATAAAATTATGGGTACTACCTAAATCAATCAACACTATTACCTTTTTCTTCTTGATATGTCCTTCTATCTTGAGAGTTTGAGGAGTGGTAATTCCCGCCAATGCATTACACGATATGGTCGGGCTCATTTATTCCTCTTCTTGGGTTGGTTCCTGGTGTATATCCTCTTCTTGTTCATTTTCTTCTTCCTCTTCACAATCTATGTAAAATAATTTCTTCTCAACACACTTATGACCTTTAGTGTATTCGCTATCACAACTGTAGTAAAGCCCTTTTTCTCTTTTTTTCTTCCAATTGTTGTGGTGTCAATCTTGTAGGTTGTGGAAATCTAGGAGTAGCAACACTTCCCTCTTTATAGAAGTGAGTGGTAGGTTTCCTTGTCGCCATAATTTTACATTCATTTTTTCTTGTCAACCTGAATGCCTTCTCTAATGAATCATGTTCCAAAATGCGAACTTCATGTTGGATGTTATCCTTTAAAGTACCTATGAAGAGATCAATCTTGTGTTCCTCTGGAATATCAGTTACCCTTATATTCAATTTTTGGAAGTCCTCAATGTTCTCCCCCATTAAACCATTTTGTTTGAGATTTATCAATTGGCTAAAGAAGGTGTTGCTCTTTGTATCCTCATAATGTGCTATCAATTCCTTTCGTAAAAATTGACCAAGTGACAATTTTTTTACGGGAGCAAAGCCATCGATACCATACAAATTTATTTTGTTCTAAATGTAATGTTGCAATGCGTACATTTTGTGTGTTTTTCACATTATGGAGATCAAAATATTTCTCCATCTGTAGTATCCATGTTACAGGATCCTTTCCATCAAACTTCCTCATATCCATTTTTGGAATATGGTGGTTCTTCCCGCCAACATTAGATTTTATGAAATCATGATTAACATTTATTTTTTTCTCATCATGAGTTTCCTCTACTATATTTTCACCATTAGGAAACATTTCTTGTATCAACTTTGTCAAACCTTCCATGTCTACTTTTAGATCATTCTTCATGTTTTCCATTTTAGATTCCATGCCAGCTTCCATGCCATCTATCTTAGATTCCATGCCATTCTTCAAACCATCCATCTTAGATTCCATACCTTTCTTCAAACCATCCATCTTAGTTTCCATGCCTTTCTTCAAAACTTCCATGTCATTTTTTGTTGCTCTTTGCGAGAGCGAAATTTGTTGCACTTGCTCTTGTAATTTTGATATGTCATGTTGCCATTCTTAGTCTTCTCATGAGTCATAGTAGAGATTTCTAAAGGCTTAATGGGTGTTGAATTCTTTTTAGGGGCCATTTTAGAATCCAATACTGATATCTATTCTACAATATGCCCTTGGAATCAATTCAACTTGATTCTTCAAGCAAGACTTATGAAATTTGGAAAAACAAAAAAATACACACCTTTTACTTGCTTTGGAGGAGCTCGATATTGAAATTGAATCATCTCTATAATTGAAAATCCTCAATATCTAAAATTTAGCCCTGTAGTAGCCCTCTGAAGCTTCTTTCAAATGCCATAGGTCTGATCTAATTTGGATTCTTCAAGGAAACGTTATGTCCAATCTCCCATAATGACCCAATTTTGGACTAGTTCAGTAGAGTGAACTTGTATGACTTACCGCGTGTCAGTGTTTCCTCCTTTGGCTCTAAAATCTATAGAACAATAACTACATTCTATGCACTTGCAGCCACTTTTTACAGCATTCCAATCCGATGCCCAGAGAGAGAGCTATAAATATTTTCCCATGATCACCTCTTTGAGATGAAATTCAGAAGCCTCAAAAATCCATAACTTCCACAGATCATATCTCTGAAAATGTTGTGGACCAATATCTGAAATTTTTTGAAGATGTTCCTCAGGATTGTGGCTTTTCACTCTAAAAATTTCAGCTTCTAAACCTTCGTAGAAAAAAAAGTTATTACGAAAATACCACGATGACCTATTTATGTTAAATTCAAGAGCCTGAAAAATGACCTAAATTGCACAGATCATATCTCCGAAAATATTGTGAACCAAGCTCTGAAATGTTTTGATGATGTTCCTCAGGATTTTTTCTTCACACTCTAAAAATTTTAGATTCTAAACATTCGTAGAAAAAAATTTATAGTGAAAATTCCACGCTGACCTGTTTGGAGCAGCAAAACCCTAAAATATCAAAGCTCCTATACCAAATGTTGTGAAACCAGCTCCAAAAATAGAAGAAAAGAGATATCAACGCCTTAGAAATAAGCCACTTCGAGGGGGCAACCTCCAATACATTACATGAATGAATAATTCTTGGATGATTCAAATTACAAAACCTCCTTTCTATATATAGGAGTCCATGGGGCCACAATGTAATCCTAGCTGACCTAATAATAATAATTTAAGGGCACAATAATAACAATATGGGGGTTACAAGGGTACAACAATAAAAATAAGGGGGTTACATTAAGAACAATAAGGGACTATACTAGTAATATAGGGACCTAACATCTAAAATGGGCCTCCTAAGGAAATTATAAAATAATAGTGGAAATAATTAAATAAGATTTGATTACATCATCAAATTTTAGAGCAAAAAAAGAAAAAACTACTTTTTCAACTCATATTTTCAACTTATCTCAGAAAGTTTTTACTCAAATTTCAAGAGGGAGTACTCGTTAGATGAAAAATTTAATTCCCCATCCAAGGAGTACCCATGTTGCATACTTTTGATGGGTCCTGCTACACAAAAAATGAGAAATACATGAAAAACATGATTTTAATCATGTTTTTTTATGTATTTCTGATTTTGTGTGTAGCAAGACCCATCGAAAGTATGCAACAAGGGTACTCCTTGGATGAGGAATTAATTTTTTCATCCAACAAGTACTCCTGCTTGAAATTTGAGTAAAAAATTTGGGAGATAAGTTGAAAATACGAGTTGAAAAAGTAGTTTTATTATTTTATTACTTTTTAATATTTTTACCCTCTCACTTAAAAATTGGTGAATCATCCCTCATGGTTGACATCATCATCTTGAATCCTATTGGTTCTTATAAAGTTTATTTTTGTTGTACATTTTTCTTAGGAGGCCCATTTTAGACTTCAAAATTCCCCTAATGTTTACCAACAATCCTCCTTGTACAAATGGAGTGGTGCATAGATCTTTCTCCTCTCTTGAAAGAAGGGAGAAATGGCTAAAATAACTGTTTCATAGAGTCATATTTCTGCCCAAACTCCACATGGTTCATGCATTCTTGAAAATTCTGATGTAGTTCTCCTTCAAAACCTTCCCAATCAAAGCTCCTCATGATGATGCTGTAGATCTTCTTGGACTATATGTGGCTGAAACATAACTCTTCATAGGATCTTTGTAGTAACTTCTCCTTGAGCTTGGAGGCTCTAGACAAGAAGATCCTATCATGATGATAGATGAATCCCTCTTGGACTAAATAGCCCTCTTCATGCAGCTGGTCATCAAGTATCATGCAAGTGTGAAGACCCTTGGAATAATCCACCAAAATTTGGGATTGCCAATATGGATCTAAACTCCCCAATAATGAAAACGTTGATGATGTATCAACTAAAATGTCTTTCATGTGGCTTCTCTCCTCCTTGACATCTCCCATGCCAAAGATATACGTTGGAAGGTCATTCCTTCCCTTCTTCTCCTCCCACAACATAGAATCAGAAATGAGAGTGGGTAATGATGATGTTGGGAGAAGCTCTCCCTCCTCCTTGAGCCTACCCAAGACTCCCAACGCTGTATCATTCTCTTCCAATGCTCCCATCCCTCCTAGATCTAATCTTGGAGCATCATTTTGTGATATGTCTCCCACAAAAACTGAATAAGGTGGCCTCCCAAGTGGTTTTCCACTAGATAAAAGTGTCCCATGCAAAAATCTCACGAGCATGATAGATGGGACTGTAAGTTCCTTGCTTCCACTGTGCAAATACATCTATGTTATTTGTGTGGAAGTGGTATGTGAGGGATATGTATGCATGCCTTTGATCATTTGAGTTTCACCACTCTTTTTGTCCACCCATTCCATTTGCAAAGCCTCCCACTCAGTGGTGACTTTCCCTAATGTAATCAACCATTGAACACCCAAAATCACATTGGTGTTAGGTATGTCAACCACAAAGAAATGATCAATCAATGTATAAGTCCCCGTGGTGACTGAAAGTGATGGGACATAGTGCATGCATTGTATTGTTCTATCTCCTAGGACCAAAATAGAGAATCCCTCAAAAGCATCAGTGGGTATTGCCCTCCTTTGCACTAGTTGGGCATCAATGAAATTGTGGGTAGCCCCACTATCAATCAAAACAGAAACCCTCTGATTCAAGATGGAACCTTGAACTCTTAAGGTAAAGTACTTTGGTACTCCTCTCAAAAATGAAAGAGCCCCTCCAATCGGAGCAAATTCTCCATTCCTATCTCCTGATGGTGTTGGCCCTCCTCCTACAGTGTCAGTGCTGCAACCTCTTCTTGGTTCATCTTCTTCCTCCTCCTCATCATCTGAGAAGACCTCCATGTAATGTGATTTTCCAGCAACACATCTATGTCCAGGTGCCCATGATTCTTGGCAAGTAAAGAAAAAATTCCTTCTTCTTAGATCTCTCTGGACTTCATCATCAAGAGGCTTCTTGTACAAGCTCTCCTTGGAAGGAGCAGATTTTTCTTCCTTTCCCTTTGAAGGAAAAGAGGGCTTATGCTGAAAGCTTGCCTTTGATTTTGGCAAGGCATATTGAAGGTCTATATCCCTTCCAGTAGCATCATGCAAAGTAGTTGGCTTGTAATATTTAACCAACCCATGAAGAGGTTCATCTAAACCATCGATGAACATGTACACCCTTCTTGCTACAGAAAAATCATGAACCGTAACAGATAATCTTAAAAATTTAGAAATTTAAGATTATGTATTACCTGATTGTTTCAACTTTGCAAGGCTCATGAGTGGTGCCTCTAGGTCCCTTCTATCAAATATTTCCACCAAACTTCTAGTAAACTATAAATAAGTAGTCACATTGGAATGACCCAATGTAGACAAACCATGGAACCACCAATCATGTGCTTCATCTTCAAAGTGCAGTGCTGCAATCTTGATAGCCTCCATCTCTGGGACCTTGTTCAACTGAAAGTAGATGTCAAATTTTTCTACCCAAGATTTGGCAGAACACTTGGATGACCCATTAAATTTGGGTAAAAATAATATGCCCATAGTGTGGTGTCGATCATGATTCTGAATGAATCCACCACCTCTATGATGATGCCTTGGTCTCCTTTTGTCCTTTATGTGAAAAAAATCCTGAAAAATCAAGTGATCTCTGAATCTATGATTTTGAGACTCATATTCTTCAAAAAATTCTTAAAGGGATTCATGCTCTTGAAACCCTTCATTTCCCATAGCCACAAATGTAGGCATGGTAGAGCGTTGGGAAACTTGTGGCTGATGCACTGGTTGATCATTCTAGTGGTGAGACATGCCAAAGCCTTCTCCAAGATGAAATCCTTTAGGGGATTCTTTGATTCTGTCCAATCTCATATCTTTTATCTCTTTAGAAATATCTTGCATGGCTCTTAGAAGGATCTTAGGAAAATCCTTTTCTTCTTCTTCACTTCCAGATACAAGGGCTTTACCCTTGTCTTCATTGTCATTTGTGTAATCAAATTTCTTCTTCTCTCTTCTCTTTAAATACCTCTTCTCTCTGTCAATAAGAGGCTCTTCTTCTTCAGAGGACATATTGGCTTCTTAGAAAGCACAGGCCATGCCAAGATGATGCTCTGATACCACTGTAATATTCCCAAATAGGGAATGCAGCAATACAATGAAGATTTGTAGAAAAATAAAGCAGTTCATCAAAGAAAAAGTAGGAGGCCAATATAGAGAACTTCTAAATGTATTTACAGGAGAAAAATAGATGTACAATAAGGCCCATGAGATGCATAATAGGAAATACAAGTCTCTAATAGAAGAAAATCCTCAAAAAGAGGTGTTGCAACCATGTATTAAGACTGGAAATAGCTTGACACCGTTATTTTATTGGGCTACAAACAACTGCGGATTACACTTTATATCTAGAGAAAATAAGTGCATGAAAATTCAGATCTATAACAGATCCATACACTATATAGGCTCTTCTTCAAATTCCCCTTGGGTTTTTCAGCATTATACCATGTAAAACTGGTAGATCTAACTTTTAAGACTGTAGATATGCAGAAATATTCAGATCTGGAACTGGATCTGATCTGATATGAAACAAGAGAATTATCCCTCTAATGGATCTCCAAACTGAAGAGCAGATCCACAACACTTGAAAGCCAACTCTCCAGATGGTGTCCCAAAAGACCCTGCAACAACACCTATAGGAATAACACAGACCTCGAAGTAAAACTACGCCGTAGGGTTTAGAATATGGTTGGCCACATGCCAAGATATGAAAATGATGCTCCAATCATCCAATACTCTCTTGCCAATGGAATAGAGGCCTCCTCCACTGAAAATGAGCATTGAAATGGTCTAGATATGAAGATATCTAGCCTCCACTTGCTGCAGCTTGCAAAGACAACCAAACCCTCAACAAGATCTACATTGTAGTTGAAAGAAGTAGCTTGGCCTTCAACCATATAGTGAACAATACAATGCAAACTCTCCCAAGAGCTACTCAATTGGAAGAGGTGGGATTCTCGATCAGGAACACCCAATGCTAAACAACACTATTCTCAGCTAAACAACAAGAGAATGATATATGTCTAAACAGAAAATTTATTCAAAAAATATGATAAATATCAACAACCTTCTCATGTTTCCATCCTCTTCCTTTTATAAGTTAAGAGCTTGCAAACCTTAAACCACTTCCAATGAGATCACTCCTTTCACACAAAGCATCTCCATCTAAAATTGCATTGTGCCTCATTGATGGCCACTCCTCCATGACAACGCTGTAGATTTGGTCAAGGTTGACCCAGTCAAAATGTCTAGCCCCTTTTCACACCTAAGGCTGATTGATTTAGCAGCCAAGATTTAGCATTTTTACATTTGGCATTGATTTATTCATGATTTAGGAGTATTATGTACCTCCTTTACACTTTTATTCTTTAAACAAAGAAATAAAACAAAAATGAATATTCCAATTAGCTTAGGACTAATTGGGAATATTACAGGTCCAATTAGTGCCCTATTCACTAGATCACTCCAACTAATAGGATTATTACAACTCTGCCCATAAAGTGCCTAAAAAAGACTCATATTCAAATATTCTTGATACCCATTTTTATATGAAAACTCTATGAGTGGAATATACTCTTCCCATTTCCTATATTGATGCATAACATACATCCTCAACATGTCCTCTATAATCCCGTTAACCCTCTTTGTTTTTCCATCTATCTGATGATAAGTTGTACTAAAAGCCAACTATGTCCCCAAACCTGCAAAAAAATACATCAAAGACCTGGAAGTGAACTTGGCATCTTTGTCAGATACAATCTTCTTAGGAATACCATGCAATCTCACTATCTCCTTGATGAAGACATGGGCTACCTCACTATTTGAATTCGTAGACTTCACTAGAATGATGTGGGCTACCTTAGTCAACCTGTAAACCATAACCATAATAGAATCATGCTTTATAGATGTATTTGACAAAATTTTGATGAAATCCTTAGAAATTACCTCCCATTTCCATTCTGGAATCAAAATTGATTGTAATAAACCACCTAGATGCTTGCACTTTTCTTTTACCTATTGATAATCCAAACACCTTGTGACAAACTCAACTACCTCTTTCTTCATATTCTACCAATAGTAGAACTTCTTCATAGTTGTTAGAGTCTTATGATATCCTAGATGATGTGAATATGGCTTGACACGAAATTACCTCAAGATGAGCTTCTTGAGCTTGTTGTTTTTTGGCACATAGATCCTGTCCCTAAAGCTGATGAAGACATCTACAATGAGATGATAATCCACATCCTGTTCACCTATACCTTGCATATATAACTTATTCTTAAGCTGCTAGTACATGTCATCCTGTTTTTCTACGTAGAAGATCTTCTCCTGCAAGTTTTTCCCATATGAACTCATAGATCTAATGTGTTTTAATCGCACTCTTCTGCTAAGAGCATCTTCAACCTTTTTTTCTTTACCCTTAATGTACCTGATCTCAAAGTCAAACTCAATGAGCATAGCCAACCACCTAGCTTGCCTGGTATTTAGACTAGGATGGTCAAAAAAGTACCTCAACCCATTGTGATCACTCATCAATACAAACCTTCTACCAAGAACATAGTGTCTTCACATCTTCAAGGCATGAATGATAACTTCCAACTCAAGATCGAGAGTCACATAGTTCTGCTCATGCTCATTCAACTTCCTTGACTTCTAGGATACCATGTGTCTGTATTGCATCAGGACTCCACTAAGTCTTCTATTGAAAGCATATGTACACAACGCTAAATCTTTGTCTGAATATGAAATCTTTAGAACTGGAGCATTTGTAAGCAACTACAACTTTTCAAAACTATTTGCACATTCCTTTGTCCATTAAAATTTATTTCCTTTACTTTACAAGGATGTGATAGGATAGGAAATCTATGAGAAGTTCCTGATGAACCTCAAGACATGAATTCATTTTGTCATCACTTGGATTGGACCATTTTTGCTCTTAAGATTTTCACATTTCCTTCTTGGTGGACAAAGTTGGAGCATGGATAAATTTTGATGTTTGGATTGGATTTTTTATCTTGGAGCTTCTTTTTTGGTAAATGTATTGATGGTTGGATAGATTCTCTTACATGTGAATATGATATTGATGATATTTTCTTTTACTTTTTCACATACATTGATCATGGGATTTTTTCTATTTTAGGGCTAACTGATGCAGCCATTTATTTCTTCATTGTGGAATTATGTTTCTACATAACATATATCTATGTATGGGCCATGTTTTTTGAACACATTGTCCTAGAGATAAAAATTATCTTGATAATCCATCTTCATTTTCAAGAGAAGTATAAACACTTTAAGGTCACTTTCTTTTTTCGCCCTACCTTTGGACGAAATTTCCCTTAGAGCCTCATTGAGCTATAAACAAGATCCTTCCTCATAATTCTTCTGGCTCCATATCCCGAAAGGAATTAGGCACTGATACACCATAAGGTAATCACCTTAACACCTTTTTTTCTTCACCTTCCCCCATGTTTTGTAGGTCTAGCCGTGCTGGGCCACCTAGGGCATCGCTTTCCTGACAAAGTAGTCATAATTTTTTTTTGATCTCCTAGCCTCTACTACCTTGGTGTGTCCTCCAAGTCTCCCCAAAATTTGAAGAAACTATTACGATGCTATTACGAAATATCCCAAGCCCTAGCTCTGAGATCAAAATTTTCCCTAGTTTTCCCTAGGCTATTACCTCATAGGATCAATTTTATACTTTTTATTGGAAATTATTATTTTGATCCTTTCCCATTCTTGTTTAGGTTAAGAATCATCATCAATTGCTAAACTCCCTCCCCTTAACATAGGTCAGGTCCACTTGGCCTCGTGTGGTCCCATTTCTCATCAAAGACAATTATTTTAAGATAATTCAGGAATCCAAGTTTTGCAAGGATTTTAGGGATTGGGAACTCCTTTGCAAGTCACATTCCCTTAACCTAGCCCTCAAATTATCCCCTCCTTCACCTAGAAAGCCTTGTACCTTGCTTAAGAAGAAAGCAAGTTCCATTATTAATATTATTCTAAGGAAAGGATCATTGAGGTCACTTCACATCAATTTGTTGATCCATCCTTCATAAGTGACTTCATATATACCGGGTCTCCTCCCATCGGTGAAAGTACGTGAAGAGTAGGGAGCCTTAGCTAAAGTGAAAGTGGGCTAAGTCTCCATAGTTTCCCTTGATCTAGTAGTTGTCCCTTTAGGAGTCCCTTTTAGGTCCCCTGCTAGTTTCAGTGGTAACATGTACTTCATAATGGCTTGCCCTTCTATAGTGGGATTTGGCATGTGATAATGTCTCCAAACTCCAAATGGTGTTAACCAAGTACCTTATTAGGTGGTTTCTACCTTAGAGGGGATAATATGTCCAAGTCAAATCCTTCAAATGGTGGTGGCATGTGATAAAGAGGCGAATGGAATAGGGAATGAAAGGGTAAACCTAGGCCACATATCTAGATACAGGGTTCGCTAGGAAAAGGGAAGCCCATAATTGGGTGTATAGTGAATAGGAGGGAGAAATCATGGTACATGAGGTGCCTCGACCTTGATTTTTCTACCCTCATTTATATTCCCTGTTCCTTTTATGAATTTTTCTTTGATTAATTGCTCGGGGCTCAAAGGATAAGAACATGATGTGTAATATATAGCAGTGTATATGCCCTTTAAGGTAGGGTGGTTCATTTACCACCAGGAGTTGGGACAATCATGGGTTCCTAAATGATAACGCGGCTCATCTAGGGCCTATGAAACTAGGGTGATGGCCATGGGTACGGGGTATATGTCATGCATTGTATTTTTCCCATGTGCTAAATATGTTCATCTCGACCATCTTTTGCATTTTGTGGTACATTTTCCTGTTGAATGTGGCCAATTATGCTTTTATTTTTTTTTTGAGCTGCACCAACCTTTGAGGCATCATTCCAAGCTTGACCCAAGGTGTGGGCAAGGGGAAGGGGAGGCTAACCCTGTGTGGATCCAATGGATAAATGTGGACCCAAGTGGGAAATATGATGGATGAGGTTATAATAAGTAGAAGGGGAGTGAAATATATGGATGAAGGAGAGGGACCACGCAACCAAAATTGGGGTTTCCCATGTAGTACCACCCTAAAACCAAACGGTGAGTAAAAAATATCCCACAGGACTAAGATCTAAGGGTAGCATCCATCCAAAAGAGGTCTAGGGGACAGAAGCACAGAAATATCCCGCTCTTTCTGTCGAATCCCCCCATTAGTCCATGCCCATAAGTGTCCATGATAAGTAAACTAAAATACTCAATTACAAAATGACAAGGCATACCTTTAAGTTAGGGAGGCCCACCTTCAAACATATGATCATGACAGATGGGTGAGGGACCACATGGCTACCTAGAGTGGCAGAGAAATGGCACAACGAGCTAGTTGGTGGCTACAATGGATTGTTGTCTATTGAATGAGGACCATGTTGGAGAAAATTTTCTCCTAGGGATTTCCTCCATAAAATGGTGGGTAATAAGTACTAGCCACCCGGTTCCTACGGTGCTATAGAGGTTGTGGCTCCTATTAGTTATCAGTATTTTTCACTTGTTAGTGATGACTAGATCCATAGCTGAGTTTTCTAGAAGCTGATTTCCATATGTCAATATTGTCATCTAGAAAACCCTCATAAAACTTTTTTCGCCCTCCTACTTTTCAGTCCGCCCATGTCAAAGTCAAAACTCATTATCACTATCCTATCTAGCTTTAGCTCTACTGGTCTGCCCATTAGCTCTAAAAGGCAAATCAAAGTCTGTTTCAAAAGCCTCCCCTAAGTTAGGAAGTGGCGCTTTAAGGCATTTTACCCTTGGCAACCATCAAAAGGCCAAAAAATCTCCATCTGATACAGACCAATCATGACAGACCTCCCACTAGGCAAATGAAATTGATAACAGCCCTAAGTCGCGCCACTTACACACCCCTAAGTCTCAGCACTGCATAGACCACGGTCTCAAGCTGATTATTAGGTGTTTTACAGTGTTTTATGGATTCTACAAAGACAGGAAATATAACATCATCTCAGAAGAAATTTCTTGAATCTACATTTAGAAGAACAACTGCTTCTCAATGTAAACATGAGCCTGAGATATATCTGCAAGACAGAGAGTTACTCATCAAGACCTTGCAACTTCTTTTCAGCATGAAATCACAGTAAAAGAAAGACACCACTGTCAAGCAAACTAGTAATTTGTCATGGCCAAAAACCTCCTTCATCTACAAGCAGAGGGTTAAGGCACCTCCTTCATCTAAAAGAAGAGGGTGCTGGCCAATATTGACTTGAAGGATTGCAGAACCTACTATAAGCCCAGGTTTGCTTTTTACTAGACAGTAAAATAGTGACTCTAGGTTTCTGAGTATAAATGATGATTATAACAGGGTTAAGATCTGAAAAGTGCAAGACAAGAAAAGACAGAGTTTTTGGTCTTGTAAAGAGAATCATTTGAGGTTTCAGTCATCATCAGGGAGCATAAAAAGGGACTCTTCAATCAAATCTATCATAACAAATATCTCTGCAGGGGTGTTAAGATGCATAGCTTCAATTAGTCTTAAACAGGAAGATACTTCAGTGAAAAGACCCCTGTGTGTTCTTCTGTTCCTGTTGAAATGTCAAACACAGTCCATGGTTTCTGAATGAACATAAAGAAAAGCCAAGAAAGTAGTATACAGTCCCAGACTTAAGACATCTAGGTATCAGGCAAAGCGCCAGTGTAAGTCCAGCTGTTGCAAGTTTCACCCCACCACAAAGACAGAGGTTTTCTTCAGATACAGCAGGTTGGTGTTTTTCAATTTTTCATTAGGAAGAAGATGTCTAATGAAAGCCTTGGTATCTATGAAATAGGCAAACAATTTTTCCACATCTTATATACTTGCCTCCTCAATACAAAGACAGAAACTGCTTATGATCTGAAGTTTAAAAACCCTAGGGCAGCATGCCAAGCTAATCAAGGAATGTCATTATTGAAAGAAATTCCAATCATAGATAGGTGTCTTCTCAAAACTGTTATATCACAAGCTGACACAAAAAGTTTGGGTCTGTCTCCTCAAGAGGCCTTACAAGTGAGACTATTGTTCATAATAGGCAAGAAGGTCATTTGACATACTGTCAGTTTTTGGAAGGTTTGAAACAAACACAACTTTTTCATTTTTCAAACAGACAGAGACATCAAGGTAATATTTTCTGAGCAGAGAAAGTCTATTGGAAAGCAGCGCCCTTATTAACCAATAGACCATGACAAAATCTGAATAAATGCAGTACCTTTGGACACCTACAGTTGGAGAAAAAACTGATAACTCACCTACAGGCATAAAAGGTATTTGATCTAGTTTTTCTTTCCAGCAAAACAGATATAGGTATATAAAGCATGAAAATGCCAAGTCAATTCCTGGAGAGGTAATCGCCTCCTTGCAAATAGGTAAAGGGTGGTCCAAAATCATTGGTGTCATTTAAGTAAAGCCTCCATGATTGACAATGTTACCGTAGGGACAGCAGAATGAGCGAATACCAGGCCAAGAACTAAAAAAAGGATCCTTAATTTGCAGTTGAACTCCTTATCCAGTAGAAAAAAGCAGTACCACTCAAAGGACACCTCTATAGTCCTTCGTATGACTCAGAAAAATTGTTTCCCATATAGTGCAGAATATCAAAAGGGTAGATTGTTATATCCCTATTAGAATGGTAAAAGTTTCAAGTTCTCAAGGAAGTGGTTTCCATTTCAAGAAGGGTCAAATTCATAAAAAATGCTCATCTTCATTATGACACATACCCAAACAAAATGTATAAGTCTATGTTTTGAATGATGAAGGTTAAACTTTTGTTTAAAAACAAAGACCTTTTCAACACTTTCAAAAATCATCACGAGTCAAAGTTAAGAGGTTTTTCGACTCATTACATTTCAAAAGGACAAAGGCCATTGCAAATTCATTATTCAAACACCACAGCCCAAGCAAATCGTTCATTGGAGGACCAAAGAAAAGATTTCCAGCAGATGTATAGAGTTTTCAGGGTTAATAGTCGCACGACGCGCCTGGAATATTGTGCGACGTGCTCAGAAGCAATTTTACACAGGCAGTAGATAGTCGCGCGATGCGCCTGTACATGGCGCCCGACCGACCTGACAAAGCCACCCGACAGCTTTGTGCGCGGTGTTTTCTCATTCAAACGCATCGCGTTTGTCATTACGCCTCCAACCGCCTTCAAAACATTTCCAACCCGCAAACAAAGATCTGCATCGTGATTTTGAGGTATTTTGGCTTACTCTCCTTCAAAGTTCACATTTTCTAAATATTGTTTGAGGTAGAAAAACAACATTCGTTGAAGAAGGCAGCGTTCAAATTAAAGCAGGGTTTGTTTTTAAGAGCGGTTGTGATTGAAAACTACAGGCCTCTTCTACCACATCATAGAAACAAAACAAGCCCTTTTAACCTCTCTTATAAAATAATGACTTTGACTGAGAGTATATGGTTCAAATAAGTGCAAGGAATGAAGGAGTTAAAGCAAAATTGTTGAAGTTTGTCTTAGTTTATTATCATCATATATTTGTGGAGCTGCCTATCAGGGTTAAGGTAAAATCAAGAGAGGGCTTGTCCTCATTTAACTTGGTACATCACCATATCTGTAAACTGGTTTTTGCTGTGAAAATATCCATTGGTTGAAGCTGTGCTTGAGTGGTAGATATACTGCTAGAAGTGCCTATAGAGAAAACAGTGTGTTGAACTGCTACAAATTTCTCATACCACAGCATACAAATATTTCAAACTTTGTCACCATATTTGAAAAATAGTGTTTTTGCTATGTGGTGATCCGAGGTGTAAAACTGTGGTAAAATGTTGAATGTGTTATTAAAGGCACCTACAGGAAAGAAATTGTGCTGAACTAGGAGCTGCGTGTTTTCACCTTTATTAATCAAAGGACAAGAGATCCTATACCTTCCAAACTTCAAAAGGCAAAGTTAACCCTATAAAGCACAGAAGGGACAGTTTTTCACTAAGTTTTCCACTTGACTGTCTTTGTTCTTCAAGCTTATTTTGATAAAGTTGATATTCAGATGGAGTAAAGGTTTTTTCTACAAAGGCAAGGGTTTCACATTGATAAGGTGCTTTAACTATTTGACAAGATAAACTCCTACAGGATTTGTTGAACTTTTAAAGCATTCTTCAAAAACTCTGTCACCTTGTTCCATAACAGTGAGATTGACTGTATGCCCACACTGGAGGTTGACTATGTATGTGGTATGATTTTGTTTGATGGAGTGACATACCAATAGAGGATAGTGAAGTATAATAAAAAAGGGGTTTTGTTAAAGAGCAATTTTGCAATGATTGGAAAGCCTACTTTGGACAAAGATTAAAATGTGTTGTTAACCTCCAAACTTCACAAGAACAAGGTGATTTCTTAACACTTTACACAGAAATTTCACCTAACAGTTTGTCTCCTTTTTCACTGTGTGGTCTCTTATTAAAAAGTCTGTTGGCTGAGATATATTCAAGGTGGAAGGCCACTTTTTAAGGGAGCAGGGGTTCTTTATATTGTGAGGGAACAGTGTGCAGTCATCCAAAGACATTGTTCACTATCAAAATAGTGAATTGACACAGTTTGGCTCCAAAAAGGCAGTTTACACACAGTGAGGCAGTTTGTTTCTTCAAAAACACATTTAGGTCAAAATGCCTCCAAGGCAAGACAGCAGAAGTGGTTCGCACAAAAGATATGAGCCAATCTCTACAGAGGAGGTTAATGCTCATCCATCCATCCTTTTCAACTTTCATGAGGTAGGTTGTTTGGATTTCTGCCAAAAGATAGAGGAGGTCAAAAGTTTCTCGCCCTTGACACACCTATGCGCCCTGAGATTCAAAGAAAAACATTTCCAAATGGCAGGTCTTGATTTCAAGATCTCTCCAAGGTATGTGTCCAAGGCAACTAAAATTCCATATCATGGCGAGAAATGGTTCAAGCAGGCCCATCTAGATCTGAATGACTATAAGCCTTTCATCAAGCCCGAGTACAGAGATACATGCACTGCCATTTTTCCTTTCTCTTATCTTCTTGACAGCTATGCTCCTCTAATGAAAGTCATAATGAAGTATTTTACTTGTGAAGGGAGATTTTCTCGAGTTTATGCCTATCATGTTAGACTACTGATGCATTTCACTAGAACTAGGCAACTCAATCTCTCTTACTTTTTATGCAAAAGCATCGAGAAGATGGCATCCACAGTCCAGAAGAAGGCTCCATCTCTGCAAATACCTTCCCTTTTCCATCATTCTCTTATCAAAATTATCATCCTACACCAGCTAGAGAAGAAGGAGGTTCCATGGGATGTTTTTATCAGCCACCCAGATTTCTCTACTGTTCCTCCTGTCCATATATCTCCCACCCAGCCTGTTCATCGCCCTGTACCTTTGTCTAGCAGGCCTACTCCTAGAAGGCTCGAGTTTCCTACAGAACAATCAGGACAGCAGGAAGAAGAAGAATATGAATAGGTAGAAGAGGAACAGCAGGAGCAAGAAGAAAAAGATGCTGAACAACAGCATCTCAGTGAAAGTCAACAGCAGGTGCAGAAGAAAGAGAAACAGCTTGATATTGAAGGACAGGAACAGCAGTTTGGGCAGGAATTTGAGCAGCTGCTTAGGCCACAAAATGAACAGGAAACCCAAGTACAGGAGCAGCATAAAATTTATGATCAAGGGCAACCAGGATTTGAGGCAGAGCAGCCTCATAATATTGAGGGGCAGAAGCAACTTAAAGAGGACACACAGCAGCCTCAAGGAGAGCAACATTTTCAAGAAGTTGACAAGGGTAAAGCCATTGTGTCTCCTTCTCCTAAAGGAACAAAGTCCAACACAACAAGGAAGAAAGGGCCTAAGGCTGCCACTCCAAAAGTGACAAAAGTTGTCCCTAGCAAAAGAAAATCGCCCAAGAGGTCTCCCACTAGCATGCCAAGAAGGAAGAGTGCAAGATTGGCTTTCAAAGGGAAAGGCAAAATTGGAAAAAGTCAAGAACATGGAGGTGCATCGACTGTCATTCCAATCCAAAGTGATGACAGTGATAATGAGGCCCGCATTCTTGAAAACCTCCTAATCCATAAAGAGGGGCAAATTGAGGCATTAGAGAATGATCTTCAACGGGCAAGGAACTTCAACTATTTCTTGGAAACCCAAAACAAACAGATGAGTGTTCACACATCAGTTCATGAAGCACGGGCAATCAAATACAAGAATGAAGCTGCTAAGGCACAAGCGAGGATAGAAGAACTCATTGGTGAGTTTGATGAGGAAGAAGAGGGAGACCAGCCTAGGCGGAAGAAGCCTCGAACCATAGGGCTTAAAAGAGCCCTGGAAAAGAAAAGGGAAGAAGAAAAACCCCATCTCCAAGCCTTTCCCCTCACTGCCCTACTTGAGCAAGAAATTGAAGAAAACAAAGAGGCATGGTTAGAAAGAGCCAAAAAACACTTGGAGATGAAGCTTTAAAGAGAAAACAGAGATCTGGAGCTGCAAAGGAAGAGGACACATCACTTTCAAAAGTTGAATCAGTTTGCCCGGCGTAAGCTAAAGGCCACCCAAGAGAAATTGAAGGAAGCAAAGAGGAAGCGCCGGGCACGGAAAGAGAAGAAAGACATATCAGCACTTTATATTTTGGCCTTAGCTTCAGAGCAGGTTGCTAGGGACCCTTGAGGGTCATGCGCACCAATTTTGGGCCCATTTTGACAACTTTTTGTTTTTTGGCATTTTTTGAGTTTTTGGTCAAAAACTCATAAATTCGCCATTTCATTTTGAGGATTTGTCAAGGGAGGAGGATGAAACCATTTGATGCCATAATTTCATGATCATGTTCTCAGCGATTTTTAGAGCATTTGGAGATCATTCACCCCCTCAAAACGGCAAAAAAATGCTCACTTTTTGCACATTCTGCCGGCATATCAGCAGTCTGTAATTTTCTGGCTTTTTACACACAGGTATAGATTTGGAAGACTTCCATGCATCAGATTGGAGTGATTTCAGTTGCATCGGAAAGTAGACACTCAGATATTTCCAACGAGCTATCATGAGCCTCGTTTCGACATCAGGAAGGCTGCCAATTGTTTCCGGCAAGTCAGGGGACCTTTTTCTGATATAAATTTGAAGTATTTTTGTAATTTTTGAACCTTTTTCCAAATGTGCGTTTAGCTATTTTTACACTTGGAAAATGATCCAAAGTCAATTAAATTCCATTTTTTAGCAATTTTTAGATATTTTATGAGATATTTTGTGCCTTGGGCTTTGCAAAGCCTCAAGGACAAGTTTAGATATTTTGATTAGGCCAATGGGATAGCTAGTTGAACCATGACGTTTTCCTCACTTGAGCCTATTTATTCCACAAGCTCTCATTGTAAACAAGGCTGAACTTGAGAGAAGAAGTAATATATTGGTCATATGAGCTTTGAAGAACATACTTGTGTTATGATTTTGGACTGCCTCTTGGATGCTTTTGATGAATGATGAAGGCTTGTTGATGGATTCCATGACATGGTAGAATGGTATAGTGTTTCTTGCTTTGTTGTTGTCTTCTAGTTTTCATTCATGATACATGCTTCTTGCTGCTATAGATTAGTAGAGATTAATTTTGAGATATGCCCATGGAGGCACCTCAAAATTCCTGAATCTTCATAGCTTTTATGTTTTCTTCTTCCTTAGTTGCACTAAAGAATTCTTAACTGCTCTTTAGTAATTTAAGGATATTGTTGCTAGTTTCATTTATAAGTTCTATGCATGTTGAGTAGGATGTATGGTGTGCCCTGCTTACCTATGACTGTCCATAGTTCTGTCCATGAAACTATCTCTTTGACTGATTAGATTATCATCTTGTTGAACCAAGGAGGCCTAGTCCCGATCTAGCCCTTTGTCTAAAACTATGAAAGCTTGTTTGTCAAAGTGCCCAATAGCTTAAAGACTATGTTTAGGCATTCTGGCATAGTATTTTGAGTTGTTAGTCCGTCTTATGTGTTTTCCCCAAAGTCTGATAGCCATTTCCCAAAGTTAGAGGGTCTTATACTTCTATGCATGGCTTGAATGTTTGTTTCGATGTGTTGATTAGTTTATAGTTACATTTTTCATGATTAAGGGTTTTCTTTACCATGTTTATGTTATCTATCAAACCAGTGATGCTTGAAACTCCTTGTTATTCACAAACTTGATGTCCATTTACTCCATTTTTCCTAAAGATCCTTTCTACCTTGAATCAAATCGGCCCTACAGCAGCCTTATATCATCATCTGATAGCTTCCTTGACCTTTTTGACCCCATAGCCCAGTTGATCTGACTTCTTGTTACCTTTTTTATATCTTTGATCAGTTTTATCCCTCACAAACTTAAAAAACCAAAAATCAAAAAACTCACTTCATAACTAGCCTAATATCAGAACACCATAAGAAAACACACCGATATCCTTTACACAAATAGAGAGAGCCCTCTCTGAGTCCAGGAAGGCTAGGTCCTTGGGCTCCAAAGCTTGGTTTGATGTTACATCGTCATTTGGCTCACCAATCGGCCAAATCACGGGACCCTAACAGCTCCAACAACTGCAAATTCACCGTGTTAACCACTAAAGAGGTGCTAGTCCCTTCAAGATAGATGATAAAGGTGGTCCTATTATCTCTATCAACCAAGCTTATGCTTGGAGGTATATTATTAGATGCAAGACTATCTCTAGAATGAGATAATAACCTGCTAACCCCATGAATAATATGACCTCATCCATATTCCTAGGAGTTTCCCATTTCATGATAGCTCTGATATTTTCTAAATCTAATACTATGCCTTCCTGGGAAACAATGTATCCCAAGTAATGAACTTATGTCTGAAATAAAGTACACTTACTAAGCTTGGCATACAACTGTTACTCTCTCAATATTATCAACATTGCTTCCAGGTGTTATGCATGCTCTTTGTCATTCTTAGAATATAGCAATATATCATCAATGAACATTATCACAAACTTGTCCAGATAAGAATGCAATGCACTATTCGTCAAACACATGAAGTAGCTATAGCATTAGTTAAACCAAAAGGAACCAAAATAAACTCATAATTCCCATATCTGGCCCAAAAAGTAGTATTGTAGATGTGCTCTTCTTTTATGTGTACCCGGTGATACCCTAATCTCAAATCAATCTTCAAGAACATTGTTTCTCCCTTCAACTAATCAAATAAATCATTGATCCCTGACAAGAGATACATGTTCTTGATCATCACCCTATTCAAATTCCTGTAATCAATACACAATCTGAGAGTATCATCCTTCTTCTTCAAAGACAACACTAGTGCACCCAAAGGCAACACACTTGGCCTAATGTATCCCTTGTCAAGCATTTCCTTCAACTGCAACTTCAATTCCACTAGCGATGGAGTGCTCATCATGTAAGGTGCCTTTGAGGTTGGTGTTGCTCCTAGTACCAAACCAATAGAAAATTTCACTTTCCTATGAGGAGGAGACTTTGAAATATCTATTATAAATACATCTTGAAGCTGTTGCAAAACCGGATACCTCTTTAAGATTTTTGCATCTTCAACATCCTTACCTTTATCACTGGAAACATGCACTATGAAAAATACACACCCTTTCCTACAACTATGCTTTTCTTGCATGGTTGTAACCATTCCCACCGATGTAGTATTCTTCTTACCCTATGAGATTCTCTTTTCTCCATCATCATCCAAACACTTGATAGCCTTCTTGTAAAAATCCACCTACTCCTGTGAAGGTACAACCAATTCATACCCAAAAGCATATTGTACAGTCCCAATGGAAGAAAATTTAGATGTGCTGATGTAGGCATACCATTCAACTCAAATGCACAAGATCTTACAAAATGATGAACTATTTTCTTAGTACCTGTATCCAACTGCACCAACCAAGACTCTACATGCACTTCTTTTCTCAAATCACAGTTATCCACCAGGCTAGGATTAACATAACTATAATTAGATCTAGGGTCAATAAAAATTTAAAGAACTCAATCAAATATCTTACATTCCATCTTAATAATGGATGCCCGGTGTCCGCCTAATTGTTATAAAAAGCTGCATAGATCCGAGGAATGCTCTGGCCCACTTCCCCAACTATCTGCGCCTCCTGAGCACTATAGATATGAGGTATGCCACCATGACACAAAAAACAATCCTTATTTCGATGACCCTTGACAAATATCCAACACTGCAATGGTTCCCTTCCACTAACTTTATTCTACTACTCTCTAGGTTGAGGTCCATGTCCCTTATCAACTACAATAAACTTATTAGAAGGGGAAACATTGTCCTTCTCACCTACATCTTGAGGTCTTCCCCGCTTGATAAATGTCCACTTTTATTTAGTCTTATCATTCCCTTTCTAACCATGCTTAGACTTGGTCTTATGATTTGATTTCTCATAACAGTGCTTCAAGTTCCCAATGAATTCCTCTAGTGATCTAGGTTGATCATAATCAATCTGATCCTTAAATTCTAATGGAATTCCAATGATAAATCTATGAAATTTTATCTTCTCATTCTTGATGTTGTTGATCAGCGGTTGTTATTGATGTCAACCCAAGCAGCACCAGGGGCTAACAAAATATTGCATGGGAATTTTGACCTACCAAATTAATATATTATGGGTAAATAATGCTTTTTATGGTTTCTACTTGTTGAGATGTTTCCATTGATATATGGCACACCATGTAATTCTTCACGGTTTGAGAGATATTCATGTTTGAAGTTTGTAACCCCAGTTAGTGGGCTAAGACCCCATGGGGTTGGGGCATGGGTCATTGAAAAGTCATAATTAATATTTTTTAAGCTCCTAAAATCCATCCCACGTTCACTTGTTGAAGCCCCTCTCAACTTAAGCATTCATATAAATTGTGATCTTCATTTCCTCCTTATGCAAGGGATTCGGCCATCTGAAACAGGTCATCTTGGAATTTTCGCTCTAACTTTTTTTCTACGAATATTCAGAAGCTGAAATTTTTATGAGGCGAAGCCAAAACCCTGAGGAAGCTTCAGTAAAAATTTCAGATCAAGGTGCGCAACATTTTTGGAGATATGATCTGTGTAAGTCAGGGTTTTTGCAGGCTCCTGAAATTCATCTCAAAGAACCTTGGTAAAATCATCATAACTCTCTCTCTGAGTATCGGATTGGAATTTTGTAAAAAGTGTAAGATATGTCACCGTATTTTAGTTTTCTCTCTATCAATTTTAGAGCCAAATGAAGAAAAATGACACGTGGCACGCTGTACAAGTACGCTCCTCTGAAACAATCCATAATTAGGGCATTGTGAGAGATTGGGTATAAATATCTCTTGAAGAATCAAAATTGGGTCAAACCTATGGCATTGGAAAGATGACTCATAGGAATACTAAAGGACTGAAATTCAGATATTAAGGATCTGAAATAATAGAGATACACCAGATTCAATATCAAGCTCCTAGAAGGCAAGAAAAAGCTAGATCATGTGTTGTCAAGGGTTGCAAAGGACCAGACTTTCTATGGCAGCAAAGCAAAGCAAGGTGCAGAAGAGGGTAGCATGAGAAGAGCAGCAACCAACGTGCATAGCAGCAGTAAGAAGTTCATCATATGAAGTCTTCAAGAGGGCAGCACTGCATACAATCATTGTAAAGGTATCATTTTACTTAGTCATTGTAAATACATTATTGTACAAATTGTACTAGTATCTACCTGCCAAGGGTTGAAGAGGCAGTGTTGGGAGGTCTAGGATCATCATTAGGTGGTTTTTTCAAAGTTGGGGTTATGGTCTAGTACATCTTCTTCTTCTACATCATTCTATATCATTGTAAAGTGGACCATTTTCCCTGGTATGGGAGTCCATTCTTCTTTTATTCTTCTATAGGGTGGTAGGGTGGTGCTAGGGTGAGTTGTAGCTCATTGGTGTCAGAATCCATTCAAATAGCATCAAGAATATTGGCGTTTGTGCGTCCATCTAGTGGGAGCTAGAGAAGAATGCTTTTCTAGATTCTAGGAAGTTGGAGCTTTATTTTCAGTTGGAGTTGAATATTAAAGAATTATTAGAAAAGCATTAGGTGGTTTTTGTCCTGGAGTGGGTTTCCACCTTAAAAATTGTGTGCATTTGTGTTCCTCTTGTTTTCTGCTATCATTTTACAAACAATGATAATAATTGAAGGTTAACTGATGCTCTAATTGAAAGGAATACTGATTCACCCCCCCATCTCAGTATTTCCAACAATTGGAATCAGATCTTGGTTCCTTCAATAGAAGTTTAACAGCTGGAAGGAGGTCATGGAGCATACCAATAATGGTGTACCTCTATTCAATGAAAATAATTATGCACTTTGGAAAGGAAGAATTGAGGTCTATCTCTTGGCGCAAGGTTACAAAGTATGGGACACTGTTCAAAATGGATTTACATCAACTGCGGATGAATGATTCAAAATTAGATCCAGGGTCAATCAAAATTTAAAGAACTCAATCAAATCCATCTTAATAATGGATGCCCGGTGTCCGCCTGTACATAACTATAATTAGATCCAGGGTCAATAAAAATTTAAAGAACTCAATCAAATATCTTACATTCCATCTTAATAATGGATGCCCGGTGTCCGCCTGATTGTTATAAAAAGCTGCATAGATCCGAGGAATGCTCTGGCCCACTTCCCCAACTATCTGCGCCTCCTGAGCGCTATAGATATGAGGTATGCCACCATGATACAAAAAAAAATCCTTATTTCGATGACCCTTGACAAATATCCAACACTGCAATGGTTCCCTTCCACTAACTTTATTCTACTACTCTCTAGGTTGAGGTCCATGTCCCTTATCAACTACAATAAACTTATTAGAAGGGGAAACATTGTCCTTCTCACCTACATTCTGAGGTCTTCCCCGCTTGATAAATGTCCACTTTTATTTAGTCTTGTCATTCCCTTTCTAACCATGCTTAGACTTGGTCTTATGATTTGATTTCTCATAACAGTGCTTCAAGTTCCCAATGAATTACTCTAGTGATCTAGGTTGATCATACTCAATCTGATCCTTAAATTCTAATGGAATTCCAATGATAAATCTATGAAATTTTATCTTCTCATTCTTGATGTTGTTGATCAGCGGTTGTCATTGATGTCAACCCAAGCAGCACCAGGGACTAACAAAATATTGCATGGGAATTTTGAACTACCAAATTAATATATTCTGGGTCAATAATGCTTTTTATGGTTTCTACTTGTTGAGATGTTTCCATTGATATATGGCACGCCATGTAATTCTTCACGGTTTGAGAGATATTCATGTTTGAAGTTTGTAATCCCAGTTAGTGGGCTAAGACCCCATGGGGTTGGGGCATGGGTCATTGAAAAGTCATAATTAATATTTTTTAAGCTCCTAAAATCCATCCCACGTTCACTTGTTGAAGCCCCTCTCAACTTAAGCATTCATATAAATTGTGATCTTCATTTCCTCCTTATGCAAGGGATTCGGCCATCTGAAATAGGTCATCTTGGAATTTTCGCTTTAACTTTTTTTTCTACGAATATTCATAAGCTGAAATTTTAATGAGACGAAGCCAAAACCCTGAGGAAGCTTCAGTAAAAATTTTAGATCAAGGTGCGCAACATTTTTAAAGATATGATCTATGTAAGTCAAGGTTTTTGCAGGCTCCTGAAATTCATCTCAAAGAACCTTGGTAAAATCGTCATAACTCTCTCTCTGAGTATCGGATTGGAATTCTGTAAAAAGTGGAATATATTTCACAGTCTTTGGTTTTCGCTCTATCAATTTCAGAGCCAAATGAAGAAAAATGACACGTGGCATGCTGTACAAGTGCGCTCTTCTGAAACAATCCATAATTAGGTCATTGTGAGAGATTGGGTATAAATATCTCTTGAAGAATCAAAATTGGGTCAGATCTATGGCATTGGAAATATGACTCAGAGGAATACTAAAGGACTGAAATTCAGATATTAAGGATCTGAAATAACAGAGATACACCAGATTCAATATCAAGCTCCTAGAAGGCAAGAAAAAGCTAGATCATGTGTTGTCAAGGGTTGCAAAGGACCAGACTTTCTACGGCAGTAAAGAAAAGCAAGGTGTAGAAGAGGGTAGCATGAGAAGAGAAGCAACCAACGTGCATAGCAGCAGTAAGAAGTTCATCATATGAAGTCTTCAAGAGGGCAACACTGCATACAATCATTGTAAAGGTATCATTTTATTTAGTCATTGTAAATACATTATTGTACAAATTGTACTAGTATCTACCTGCCAAGGGTTGAAGAGGCAGTGTTGGGAGGTCTAGGATCATCATTAGGTGGTTTTGTCAAAGTTGGGGTTATGGTCTAGTACATCTTCTTCTTCTACATCATTCTATATCATTGTAAAGTGGACCATTTTCCCTGGTATGGGAGTCCATTCTTCTTTTATTCTTCTATAGGGTGGTAGGGTGGTGCTAGGGTGAGTTGTAGCTCATTGGGTGTTGGGGAATCCATTCAGTTGACTACTGAAGAATCTCGGGCATTGGAGCATCCATCCAGTGGGAGCTGGAGAAGAATGCTTTTCTATATTCTAGGAAGTTGGAGCTTTATTTTCAATTGGAGTTGAATATTAAAGAATTATTAGAAAAGCATTAGGTGGTTTTTGTCCCAGAGTGGGTTTCCACCTTAAAAACTGTGTGCATTTGTGTTCCTCTTGTTTGCTTCTATCATTGTACAAACACTGATAATAATTGAAGATTAACTAATACTCTAATTGAAAGGAATAATGATTCACCCCCCCCGCTCTCAGTATTTCCAACAATTGGTATCAGAGCTTGGTTCCTTCAATAACAGTTTAACAGCTGGAAGGAGGTCATGGAGCATACCAAGAATGGTGTACCTCTATTCAATGAAAATAATTATGCACTCTGGAAAGGAAGAATGGAGGTCTATCTCTTAGCGCAAGGTTACGAAGTATGGGACACTGTTCAAAATGGATTTACATCAACCACAGATGAACAAGGTAAGAAGAATTTGGTAAATGATGCAAAAGAAAAGAATATTTTTATCAGTGGACTTATTGAATCTGCTTATCATAAGGTGTTGGGTTGTAAAACCACCAAAAATGTATGGGACAAGCTTGAGAATATATATGCAGGTGACTCAAATGTCAAAGAAGCAAAGCTTCAAATCTATAGAGAAAATTTTGAGAAACTCAGAATGAAAGAAGATTGCAACATTGCTGCATACTTTCAATACGTTGATGAAATAACCATTACTCTGGAAGGATTGGGAGAGCCAGTTGATGAGAAGACTATTATACAGAAGATTCTTGGAAAGTTACTAGGGAGATTCAACCCAAAGGTATCGGTCTTAGAATACAGTGCAAATCTGGACAAACTCAACAAAGAGGAATTACATGGAGTTCTCATAGCATATGAAATGAGACTTGATGAAGAAGAGGGTACTTCAAATCTAGAAACTGTGTTCATTGCATCTAAGAAAACCAATAAGGATAAACAACCTTCAATTGAAAAGACATGCACCTGCAAGTGTGGAGAAAAGGGAGATGATGAAGAAGGTCTTTCAGATGAAGAATCTGCTTACTTCACGAGAGAACTAAAAATTGGTAAGGGACAATTCAAAGGTAAAATTCCATTGATATGTTTCAGCTGTAATGAGGTTGGGCATTTTGCAGCAAAATTTCCAAAAAAAAGTAATGGCAACTCAAAAAGAAAGAAAGGCTTTAGGAAATTCAACAAGCAAGGATCCAAAAGGAACTTTCTCTCTAAAGAAGATAGCTCATCATCCGATGAAGACAATGATAGTGAAGAAGAAGCCAATGAGAGAGTATTGTTTATGGCCAAGCACAATCAACCCAAGCACAATAAGCAAGAGGTATCAAACAACGAAGAATAAGGATGGACCATAGACGAATTTTATGAGGAAGCAATCAAGCTTATAAAAGATCTCAGGGTAGAGAAGATCCGTTCCAAAACTCTTGAAGAAGAAGTTCAAGGTCTCAAAATTGAAGTTGAAGAACACAAATGCATTGAAGAGTGACTTCAAAAGAATTTGGAAGAAAGCAACTAAGAAGGGGAAGAATTAGAAGCCGAAGTAGTCTCGTTGCGTGAGGAAGTGAAGAAAGGAAAAACTATCCAGAACTATGCCAAAAGCTCAAGGGCATTGGAAGAACTCATCAAAAATCAACGATCTTACAACGACAAAACTGGCATCGGTTACAAAGAAGAAGAAGCAGGACCTTCTACAACAAAATACAATGAACCTATGAGATCTGACATGCATGTAGACTTCAATGCACAAGATTCGCAAGAACAGCCTTGGAAGACAATTCCTCGACAAAAATTTCCATCCAGGTACCAACGTATTTTTTATGGATAATTTTATTCATGTGGAAAATTTGATCATAAAGCTGTAGAATGTCGCACGTACCCTAGGAAAGAATACAATTCCAGGTGATATGTCAAATATGAACCTCCCAGGGCTCAGCGAAACATCAATAGATTTGAACATTTAAGAAATAATATTGAATGTTACAAATTTTGAAACTTTGGACACATAGCCAAAGTATGCAGACTTGAAAATCCTCCAGAAGAATCTTCGAAGCCACAGAATGAACGAACATGGAAGAAGGAGAAGAATGATAATTGTGCTCTCGCTCTCAAGGCTCAAAAGAACAAAGATGTGTGGTATGTTGATAGCGATTTCTCAACGCATATGACTGGATATAGAAATAAATTTGTATCTCTGAAAGAGAAGAAGGATGGAACCGTGTCCTTTGGAAATGATGGATCTTCAAATGTTATAGGATTAGGTACTGTCACTCTTAGAAGCAAAGATTCTCTAGCCAATAATGTTCTATTGGTTGAAAACATGAATCATAATCTGCTCAGTGTTGGAAAAATGTGTGATCAAGGACACACAATGCTATTCAACTCCACAAAATGTGAAATCAGGAAAGGTGTGTATGGTGAAACTATGGCTACAGCAAGTCGAGCTCCAAATGACATATATGCTCTGGATGAAGCAACTAATTCATGTCTAATAGCTAAAGAGGATGATACAATAATTGGTAGCAATGATGATCGGCTAAGTAAGAAGTTTTCTACAAAGGTGAAAAGTGATTTCGAGATGTCTTTAATTGGTGAGCTGACATACTTCTTAGGGCTTCAAATATCTTAGCAAGAGAAAGGAATATTTATATGCCAAGTCAAGTACATCAAGGAAATGCTCAAGAAATTTAAAATGGAAGATTGCACACCCATCCTTACTCCAATGGTAACAGGTTGCAAATTGAGCATAGACGACTCATCTAAGGATGTGGATCAAAGGTTGTACAGATCTATGATCAGTAGTCTTCTATATGTAACAACCTCCTAACCAGATGTTATGCAAGTAGTTGGATAAGTAGCAAGATTCCAAGCAACACCAAAAGAATCACATATTAAATATTTGCCAACATTGGAATATCTTCGCCAAAAGCTTGGGATTCTCCCAAGTTCTCATTAGATTTTCCATTTTTTAGAATATAAAGGGGGAGTGGAAGTGTGTGCAGGTCCATAGGATGGTTGTGTTTCAGGGGGAGTTACCCTTTGCCATTGATGTCAAAGGGGAAGAGAATGTTGTAGGAAGAGGTGTCATGATCGCAGGGGGATTACTTGTGTTGCCATCAATGCCAAAGGGGGAGATTGTTGATCAGTGGTTGTCATTGATGTCAACCCAAGCAGCAACAGGGGCTAACCAAATATTGCATGGAAATTTTGACCTACAAAATTAATATATTCTGGGTCAATAATACTTTTTATCGTTTCTACTTGTTGAGATGTTTCCATTGATATATGGCACGCCATGTAATTCTTCACAGTTTGAGAGATATTCATGTTTGAAGTTTGTAACCCCAGTTAGTGGGCTAAAACCCCATGGGGTTGGGGCATGGGTCATTGAAAAGTCATAATTAATATTTTTTAAGATCCTAAAATCCATCCCACATTCACTTGTTGAAGCCCCTCTCAACTTAAGCATTCATATAAATTGTGATTTGTCATTTCCTCCTTATGTAAGGGATTCGACCATCTGAAACAGGTCATATTGGAATTTTCGCTCTAAATTTTTTTTATGAAGGTTCAGAAGCGGAAAGTTTTAAGAGGTGAAGTAGAAATCCCGAGGAAGTTGTAGTAAAAATTTTAGATCAAGGTGCGCAATATTTTTGGAGATATGATCTATGTAAGTCAGGGTTTTGGCAGGCTCCCGAAATTCATCTCAAAGAAGTGACCTTGGTAAAATCTTCATAACTCTCTCTCTGAGTATCGGATTGGAATTTTGTAAAAAGTGGCAAATATTGTACAGTCTATAGTTTTTTCTCTATCAATTTCAAAGCCAAATGAAGAAACAATGGCATGTGGAACGTTGTACAAGTGCACTATTATGAAATAATCCATAATTAGGGCATTGTGAGAGATTGGGTATAACTCTCTCTTGAAGAATCAAAATTGGGTTATACCTATGGCATTGGAAATATGACTCAGAGGAATATTACGAGACCTAAAATCATATATTGAGGATCTGAAATAACAGAGACACCAGATTCAATATCGAGCTCCTAGAAGGGAAGAAAAAGCTAGATCATGTGTTGTCAAGGGTTGCAAAGGACCAGAATTTCTACGGAAACTAAGCAAAGCAAGGTGCAGCAGAGGGTAGCATGAAAAGAGAAGCAACCAAGGTGCATAATAGTAGCAAGAAGTTCATCATATGAAGTCTTCAAGAGGGCAGCACTGCATACAATCATTGTAAAGGTATCATTGTACTTAGTCATTATAAATACATTATTGTACAAATTGTTCTAGTATCTATCTGCCAAGGGTTGAAGAGGCAGTTTTGGGAGGTCTAGGATCATCATTAGGTGGTTGTGTCAAAGTTGGGGTTATGGTCTAGTACATCTTCTTCTTCTACATCATTCTATGTTATTGTAAAGTGGATCATTTCCCCTAGTACGGGAGTCCATTCTTATTTTATTCTTCTATAGGGTGGTAGGGTGGTGGTAGGGTGAGTTGTAGCTCATTGGGTGTTGGGGCATACGTTCAGTTGACTACTGAAGAATCTTGGGCGTTGGAGCGTCCATCCAGTGGGAGCTGGATAAGAATGCTTTTCTATATTCTAGGAAGTTGGAGATTTATTTTCAATTGGAGTTGAATATTAAAGAATTATTAGAAAAGAATTAGGTGGTTTTTGTCCCAGAGTGGGTTTCCACCTTAAAAACTATATGCATTTGTGTTCCTCTTGTTTGCTGCTATCATTGTACAAACACTGATAATAATTGAAGATTAACTAATGCTCTAATTGAAAGGAACACTGATTCACCCCCCCCCCTCTCAGTATTTCCAACAGATGTAAGGAACATACCTCAACAACTCTAGGAGCTTAGTCGTGTACTCTTCATTTATCATAGATCCATATTTAGCTCATAGAACTCCTTGTACTTTATGTCATAGTACCTCTATGATAAGTATTTCTTTTTGAAGAGTCTCTTGAATTCATGCCAAGTCAACTCCTCTATCTTGATGTCTCTGACACGCTTAACATCTTCCCACCAGATGTCTGCTTTCCCTTTAAGGCTAAAAATAACTATCCTGGCATTCATGTTCTATATATAGTCATGGAGCTCAAATAACTTCTTCATCCCAAGAAGCCATGCCCCTGCCTCTTCCGACTTCATCAAATATCCATTGAATGTAGGTGTCTTGGATTTATTGAACTCATCCGAAAAATATCCCTTCTCACTCCTCCTATAAGGATGGCAATGATGATGACCATGATACATGTCAAAACTAGAACTATAATAGAACCCATAACCACCGCCTCTCCTTTCAGTGGTATCCAATAACCTACCGTCTATTACCTGTTCTGTGACTGATATCTGCTACCATATTACCCACTAGTATTGTCCTCCTATCCATAATTGATATGTGTCTATCCCTATCTCTGCAAATATGAAAAACTGTGAAGGGTAACTACATTGAATTCTTCTTACTTTTCCTGTGCCCTGGAAAGTGTTTCTTGTGACTGAATGGTTCTGTGATTATCTGCCTTGTAACTTTTGATTTATTCCTTTAGAATTATTAAGGTATTTTCTATTTCAGGAGAGTATTCATCTCTGTGTTAGTCATCTGATCTATAAGGATAGTCTTGTGAACTGTAATCCACCATTCTGCTATTCATTTTTTATCCTCTTCTTCTTGCAAACATACTATGTTAGATAACCAAATATAAACATAATAAACATACCTCAGTGAATTTAAGGGGAGGCTATCTCATTTTCAAAATCAATCCATATTAGCATGGTACATGTATATACATAATCATATCAATATATCGACATCATGCATGATAACACTATTTGCATACATTGACCTCATACATGACAACCATAACCATGAAAATGAATCCATAACAACCACATAGACATTGACATGCATGTAAAACAATCACTTTTATCTCGAGGTCCAGTGCTGCAACCTTTCTCCCCACCCCACATTTACCCAATTTCATCGGTCTGGTAGGGTAAACATGATACGAAGAGTTACTATGACATGACCTAACCTCAAAGATTTAGTTATGGAGGTGGAGTCAACAATTGAGACTTAATTACCACAAGTTGACATCCTACAGGGCGTACAAGACACTTAGGGACCAAAAAACCACCCTAGGTAAACAAACCATGAGTTGGATAGCTTTTTCACTTACCTAGACTCCAAACCACATGCACAAGCCTACATGAGTGTGGTTGTGACCCTCCAACCGCATGCACAAGCCTGTCAAAGTTTGGTTGTGACCCAAATTCCTCAGTTCAAAGGGTGTCATGGTCTTGATATTTGAACCACAGTTCCAGGAAAACCTCCATACCACTTCTTAGAACTTCCTAAGACTTTCTAGAATGATAAATGACTCGAAAACAAAGCTAATCATACAAAAATTTGTCAAGGACTTGACCTAACCACACATAACCATAACAGTCATTTCGTCAAACACATAGTGAACATGTAATTTATAGGTCATGAATTCATTGATGAAGATAGGAGTCTGAATATTATATGAGAATCACCAATAAGGTATAATCCCCCCTCATAATAGATACAATAACATTTTTTAGCCCATGCATTCATTGACCATCAAATACTTATAGAATTCTGAACAAGACATAACTAGAGTACATTGCAAATCCATGCTTATAACCAGCACATAACCAGATTATTAACCATGACACAACAACGATCAAATCACCATAATGACAAGTACAAGTGACCATATATTACAATAGGAAAATAACTCTTATGAACTTATGTAAAAGAAAACCAAGTCAAGGAATTCCACGTACCAACCGACCATAGATTGGATTGAACCATTTATTTCTTTCATCCAATCACACCCGTGCTATATTCCAAACATGAATGTGGGATCTCAAGACATAAAAAACCAAGGCTTCCTAGAAATTAAATTACCTCCACCCTTAGGCTACCATGATCTCATGAAAACCGGTCAAGAGATCACAATTCCAAAAACAAATTTGGATGCCTCAGAATTTATTCACCAATACCATGAGGAATTTTCCTGTCTCCACCCACCTGTTGATTTCTTCCTCAAGATTAAACCACCTCCACTGCTAACCCTTAGGAATTTTCCTAAGACCACCTTACTCGGTTCCAAAAATTTCCGGCAATCCAAAGCTCAACCAAATAAAAAAATCCCATCACACCATGGCTATTTGCAAATGGCAAGGCAATGTTGAAACCATTCTCAAACCTGGTAAAATACATTCCAGTGGCAACAAAAGAACCAAATACACAAATGAATGTACCATGAATTAACAAACCAGCTAGGAAATCACACATGCAACCTATTACCTACAAATCCTCCTACTGAAGATGCTTGATCCAACCTTCCTTGCTTGTCCTTTGTTTTCCTTATCCTTCCTTTTCCTTCCTTTTCTTTCTTTCCCCTCTTGGTGCTCTTCTCTCTCTAAAACTAATTACAAATCCAAAATGATAAAAAGATGTGAATTGATCCTCAAAATCATTTTTATTATTGAGGCCTCTATTTTCTTCATTTTCCTCTATTTTTCCTTCAATTTTCCTCTCATGCAAATTTGTGACCTTTCATCTCCCTTTTCTCCTATTTTCATTTATTTTCATAAATAAATGTCAATTAATGCCTCTTTTCCTTTTCCAAGGAATTTTCCAATTTTCCTTAGTCATAATAAACCGAAATGACGCCCACTAGGATGTTTTTCCCAACATTAATCTTGGAATACATGTCCCATGAATTTGGTATTCATTTTTCCTTTATTAATTTTATTACATGGAATTTTAACCCAGGGCTGTTACAAGAGGTTTTTGAAAGAGTTTGAAATAAAAAGGATAGGGTGATGGGGCATCCGGAGTATGCGACAAATGACGTGGCAATATCAATGGCCTATAGTTTTTTTATTGGCTCATGGGAACACTCTACAGTCACAGAAGAACACATCACCCTGGAGGTATGACCCTGATAATATTCAAAGGAGATCCATTGGAAATATTTGGGGAGACAGGACTGAGGTCAGAAATTTAATGACAATTCACGTTCAATCAAATGACTGAAGGGTGCGCCTAGGACCGATTTTGTGAAGGTTTTGTGTGTCATATGACATAGGCATAAACGGGCCTAACAATATGAATTATCATTTTTTATCCCTTTGGGATATTATAAGGAGCTATAGATCTATGATTTAAAAGGACATTGTCGATGTTTAATAAACAATTTTAGCCTTTATACCATATGATTAGCACTCAGGCTTCTGAGAATTAACAAAAGAGATGTCTGCATAAAGGTCCATGCACTTGGTGCTGAAGACTTATGTGTAAATTAATGAGGGCTTATCACAAAGGGAAAATAAAATTAAAGGGGCATAAATGATTTGACAACACCATTTGGCATAACACCTATATTTGATAAAGTATATTGGAATTGGAGCCCACCATAGTTGGGGTTAATGAAGCTTGAATGGGTCAACTACATTTAGTGACTTCACTAAGTTTGGTAGTGCACCAGAGGCGTTGTTGGAGTTAAGTATGATGGTGAATTTTAAGCTATTGGCAAGGAGCATTGACACAACATTGTTTTCACCAATACAAAATTTTAATGGAGTTGGTAGAGTTTGATTAATTAGTTATGGATCTTCACATTGAAATAAAGTCCACATCATGGGGTGCCATTCCTAAGCACAATGTTTGAAAAACAATGTAATTAGAGGAAACATGTGTTATACCAAATATTTTAATAATTTTGATGGCGTGCATATCATTCTCCTTAAGTCTTGTTTGCCTTACAAAGCACCAATGGAGACCAAGCTCATGCTTGTTGGTTGAGAATTTTTTTTTGATACTGAGGATGAAAATGTAGTTAATTTTTATGTCCAACAAGAAAAGTTTGATTTATGTGACTAAAAAATAATTTTGTCCCTTGTAGAAATATCCATACCGAAGTACACTACTAGATAGAGTGAAGCACAAAATTTCTAACATTGATCCTTATGCATCAGAAGAAAAAAACCATCGACTGCATTAGTGCAAGGTGGGAGGATTGTAGTAGTGTGTTTAGGGTGCAACATTGTGAGAGAAAGTTGATGAGTGAGGTTTAGTGTGCCTATGTTAATAAGGTCAAGTTGTGTTTCCTTGTAGATTGTAAGAGGGGAAAATGTTGAATCGAGTATATTTTTGTGAGATTTTGACTGAGTGTTGCATGGGATGAATGATGTGGAGGCCACTGAGGATAATAGAGAGATAAAATGGCTGAGGAAAAAGGGCCAATTTTGTGAACAGAAGGCTAAAATCAGGCCAAGTGGGTGCCACAATAGCGAGAAAATAATTTCCTTATTGAGTGTGGGTTGGAGCCTACAAAATACGGAGTTAGAGTTTCTTTTAGTTGGTGTCTAAAGGAGAGCTTGAAGGTTGGTTCTTCCTACAAGTGTATGCTTGAATAAATCCATGAAGTTGGTGCTTTGTGTTAAGTTGATTAGGTGTCTACAAAGAAGGGAGTCGGGGCTTCTTGCTAGTGGCTGCTAGAAAAAAAAATCTAAGGGAGTTGGTGCTTCCTGTGAGTGGTGGTTCACAAAGAGAGATGACATAATAGAGTAGGATCTCATATTACATTACAATAACAAACATGTTGGTATTTTTTCCATTTTAGGTTTCCACGTTAAATCTCTATGTCTGTATGTGTATGTTTCCCATGTTGATGGTGTGTGTTTATGTGTTGATTTATATTGTTGAACATGTTATGATGGTGGTTTCTCACATGAATGATTTCCAATACTAAAATAAAATATCAATTGACATTAAAAATTGAAATTAGCCTTAATATTGATTCACCCTACCTCTCAGTATTAACATTGTTTCCAACATTAATAACATGTGACGACATGTGGGAATGGTAAATGGGCCCAGGGTTTCACCATTGGTCAAGGGGTTACCTAGCCTGGTTCCAAGTGAGGACTTGGTTAGTTGGTGACCCAAGGACTAGTCTTCTGTCAGGGGGTACTTGACCATATCAACAAAGGGTATTTGGATAGTGGATGAGTCGATCCTTTGTAAACTTGGTATGTGGCCAATGGGTTACTAGATCCCTTTTCAAGATGCTTATGCATGGTGCTTTCCACATGTAGGGGATAGATACATCAACATAGCTATCTCATTCAATATTTCTTGGCATGGAGAAAATTTTCATCCAAATTTACATCTGATGAATTAAAAGAGAATACCTCCCTAGCTAAGAGGTAGTGTTTAATTTTGGTAGCTATGGTTATTATTCATTACTATACAAGTCAAACCTAAATAAAAATGAAATAGAATAAATTTAAAATTTAAATTCTGAATTTACATTTAAAATTTAAAATTTTCCTCCAAATGTAATGTTGGCTCCAATTGTTTAAGTTGGCCCAACACTAAGAGACATTCCCCTTAGGTAGCTTTGATCACTATAAAAGGGTATCTCAACATAATTCATTTCACACCAATTCAAATCATCATTATCTACAATTTTTTATGTTCATATGCTTGAAAAGGGAAACTTACAAGGAAAAATTTGAAGGGCGAGTTTATGTTTTTTCTAAGGAAGAATTTGAAGGATGAGTTTCGTTAGTATGAGGCTGAAATGCTTTAGGTCTAATACTTTATTTATGTGAAAGGAACAAAGCTCGAGAAGGAGGACTTATATCCTCATATTGATATAAAGGATGGACTGAGATCTTGAGAGTCTGTTGTTCCTGAAATAAGGGTTGGTGAAGCCCTAGGAATGTCTAGGTCGCTATATAAATCCTATATTGAACTTTTTTTTAATCAAACAATTTCTCCTAAGAAAAGGTTGTTGGGTTTTTCCGAGGGTAAAATTTTGCGTCTCTTGTGTTTAGCTTTCTCTTGATGATCATATTTTCATTATTGTTTTATTATTGGGATTTTATATGTATAATTGCTTAATGATGAATGTGACACAAGAATGATTAATTAAAAAATCATTGGAAAGTAATCATCAGAGTAGAAGATCATGAAAAATCATCAATAATTCAATGTTGTTAAGATACATAAGGGATACTTCGAAAATTGAACTAGTGATCTAGAACAAGCCTTTGTGAGCTACATGTAAAGTTTTAAATTCTCTATATTCAATCCTTTCCATTGATCAACATACAAAGAAACTAAATATATCTAATCACTTGACATGATTAAATCTTGTTTTTATGTTGGATGGAAGGAAGGTTAATGGTAATAGCTATGAGAAATGATCAATGCTAACATATAGGTATAAAAAATGTCTTTTAGCATCAATAATTTATTTTAAAATGTCAAGGTTCTCTTAGCAAGTTTCAATCTATGTTTTGGTTCTTAACTAGTTGGATGAAGCACAGAGTTGGGTCACAGGTGTCTGAGAATGTGATTAGTGCTACTCATCTAGAAGATGGAATGAGGTGGCCTATGAGAGTGGGCATGTGGGTATTGTAGGGATCTTGTCTAGTTATTTTTGTTGTTTTTAGTGTGCACATAGAAAGAGATATGTCGGGAATGTGTTACATTCTTTGCATGGTTATCACACAACTATTTTTGATCCATTTTTGGCATGTTTTTGTTTTTTTGATCAAATATTTTGTTATCCCATTGTAATCTAATCCCTGTTAAATGATTATGGATGTGATATAATTTGGATTACAATATTGTGTTTTTTATGCAACTAGCTCAAAGAACAGATGAAAAGATAGATCAACGACTTAAAAATTTTCCTCTTCCAGGGGGAAACCTCCTTTACATTACATAATGAATAATTATTGGATTATACAAATGATAAGACCTCCTTGGTAGATTTATGAGTATAAGGTGTCACAATATAATCAGAGCCTACATAACAATAATAATGTAAGGGGACAACAATAACAATATTGGGATTCTATGGGGCACAACAATAACAATAACAATAAGGGGAATACACAGTAATATAGGCACCTAACAAAGTTTCTTGGATATTCTGGAATATTGAAATATTTTTATTATGTAAAATCAAGTTAATATAATGAAGAGTATAGAGTTGAAGCTCTAAGTTTTGTTGGTTTTCTAGATGAAGGGTTTTCAAGATAAATATATTTGTATTGTGTGTATTCCATTGTTGTTATTTTTTTTTGGCTTAAAATTATGTATTCATTACTTCACTTCAAAGGTTTAAAACTTATAAAATTTTCTAAGGGTTTAACACAAAGAGTTGGGGAGGTAGTGGTCATTGGAGAAGGACCCAAAAAATGAAAAACTAATGTGGAAGAGTGGGAAAATTAGATAGGAAAAGTAGAAGTGGAATGAAGATAGATTCTGGAACATTTCTTAAGATGCTAATGAAATATAAAATGAACAAATAGGTCATACCCCCCTCTTGGTTTGGTCATTGCAAATATTAAAGAGGTCATCATCTAATATATTGTGAATATATTATTGGGTTCCATTGGTAAAGCATGAAATGGGATGAGGGAATGGTATGGTGCCTACACATAGGGGCATGGATGATGATGGAATTTCCACATAAATTTGTATATTGCAATCAAAGCATGTTGATGGATTTATCGACTAGATTTAACCATTCTCCAACATGAATTTTTTTGAGTTATGCATCGATAATTGACACTAATAAAACAAATCAATATCATTAATAAACACATGAATTTGTATGAATGCCATGAAATATCTAATAATTTTTCTTCAAACACAAAATCTCAAGATTCATTTTTTTTTTTTTAAATTTCATCAACCAATATCTATTAATACCAAAAAAAATTTACATTAGTAAACTTTCATGGGCACAACACACCTAGAAAATCGTAACTACCAGGATAAACAAAACTGATCAAAATACTACTGAGACCACACACCGAAACGATTAGAGATGATGCCCCAAGGTTCAATGTCAATGGAACTAATGACGTCGAGAATAAAGATGATAAATTTTATTCTCTTTATCTAAATTAAAATGATATTACTTCCTTATAACATTTTTTAATGAAAATATTAATATTATAAGCCAATACATTTAGCAATTAAATGAATTAGCATGATAATTAAGTAATGCCAAAAAATCCCTTTAATCATATGGTTCGACATTTATATTTGGAATCTCCTCATGGGAAGTGAACTCACACACTTAAACATCAAACTAAGTGATAACCCCATCATAGGATTGACATACGTTTTATAGTAAAATACCTTAATGACATAATTATCCTTTTACAACCCCTATTCGTATCATTCTTGTGTTGTGCTTCTAATAGTTAGTCTCCAAGTTGGTTTTCCAATGCTAAAATTCAAGTTTGAAAATGCGTTATGATATAAGAGTTATTTGTGTAATATTAAAAAAATATGTTGTTTCTTAGTATTTTTTTTATGCAAAAAGTAATTGATAAGAGAAGTTATTATTAATTATTAAAACTCGTGATTTGCAAGGTTTTATTTTGTAGACAAAATTATAATAGTTTCAATATCTTTTAATAAGTTTCTACTTTAAAATATTAAAACAAAATTTTAAAATATTAAAACAAATATAATTGTTAAAGTTTTTAAGTAAGACAATTTTATAGTTGAATTCATAAATTTAAGGTTTAAAAGTGTTTAGTTAAAACAATGAAATTTCTGTTTTGTATTAAAATAATTTATAGCAAAAATTTACACAACAAATGACATCAATTGACTTTTGTTTACTCTCTATATTCTTAAACAACTAATGTATCTACAAATGCTTATAAGCATTTATTTTGCATTATAATTTGTTAACTTGATAATTCAAGGCCTTATATGACTCCTACACAAGTTTCCCACAAAATCAAGTTAGCTATTAAAGATAGGTAAAAATATTTGAAAGAAAAACATTTAATATCATAAAATCAAGCTAGCTGTTAAATGTAGATAAAAATGTTTGAAAGAAAAACATTATATAATATTAAAGAAATACATAATTAATTATAAAAGGCATGTTGACTTAGGGGCATACCAAAGAGCTATAAGTATTTATAATGGAGGGGACATTGATTTTTCTTATCCATACATTATATTAGTTTGAAATATGTTGTTAGTAAAGGAATAATTAAGTTTTAAGCATTTTATATTTTTATGAAAAAAACAATAGAAAAATATTTATAAGTAAAGGGAGACTTTAAGTTATTAATAGATTAGATAGGAAATAAATGTAAAATTGACACTATAATATTAGTTCCAAATAGAAATATATATATATATATATATATATATATATATATATATATATATATATATAGATATATATATATATAATTCTACTCAAATGTTGAGCATCAATCTAAAGAAGTTGTATTTATGTAGGTAGGGACTCAAATGCAATAAGAATTTAGAGAAAGAATTTAAATTGCATTTTCAAAAATATCTCTACATTGATATAGGAAGGGATAGAATATCATAAATGTGTTTATTGGATTTTTTTGTATTTGTTGCAATAGTATTGGAGTCCTCGTAGTAAGGCTTAGATTTTGTTAAAGATTTCCCAATTTAGGAATATTTTATTTAAGTAGTGACATAATAATTTTAAATGTTTTTTTTATATTAAGTAGATTATATATGTCAATATTATATATAAAAATGAATCTATATATAAAGTTATTTCACACACACATATATATATATATATATATAAAATCACAAAAAAAAATCATAAAATAAAGATGTGATTGTTAAAAGAATTTAAAATCCAATAAATTTTGGAAATTACACATTAATTAAAATTCACATGTTTGACACACTTACCTAGAAATGATTTTTTAAAAAGATTGAGTTTTGATGTGTATACTATTATGACACTTGAATATATATATATATATATATATATATATATATATATATATATATATATATATATATATATATATATTCTATATTTGTAACCTTATAAAATTAGTCATTTCATCTCTATGAGCCAATAAGTAAATAAAAATTCAAATTTCATAAGTTATTTTTAATTTTTAAAATGTTTAGTTTAATAAAAAAAAATTTCAAAATTTTAAGAAACTTTATAAAATATTTTTAAAATTTTGAAAACTAATTGAAAATCAAACCATTTTAACTATAAAATTATTACAATATAACTGGCTTATAAACCAATATAATAAGAAATTCAATTTTTACAAAATAAATAAATTATTATGTAAATACTGCCCTAAAATCATTTTAGATGACGAAACAAATTTAGAATATTGAGAGGAATTTGAGGTGTAGTTTACAGACCAGGACTAAAAATGGGTCATTTGGATTAAATGGGTTAGTTCTTTTGGACTATCGAGATAAAAATAGTATGAATAATGTTTCTTTAAGACATCTCTAATGAAATCAAATCAACTTAGAATTTGAAAGTAATAAACTATCACTTAAAGCATGTGAAAATGTGCCAAAATAATTAAAATAGTGTATTCTCCATTACATTTTAAGGATTTTGAGAGAGACTTATTTTTTCATTAATAAAACACAATATTATAAATATTTGAATTAAAAACTATTATCACATTTTCATGTAAATATTTATAATCATAGGGAAATGTAGGTTTTAAAAAGGTAAATAAAAAATTAATAATTAACAATAATATAATATATAGTGATAAAATTTTGTGATTATGTTAAGAATTTTAGGGAAAATAATTTATTAATCTAGTTTTTTAGTTATATAATCATTTTTGCGAAAAGGATTTTAGCATCAACATGTATTTAAGGATGAAAATGTTGATTCTTATGGGGAGTGATTGAAAAAAAAAAAAAAAACTATGAATAGATCTATTACTCTAGGTCAAAAGACGTCTTACAATGGAGTAAAGGTCATATTGTATCTACCACCATGGGAAAAAATATGGGTTTCCAAAACCTCGGCTTGTGAGCTACTAACAATAAACCCATTAATTTCCATATCAAAATGACTTTGACAAAGGAAAGTTTAACGTAATATTCCCCACTTTAAACTTGACTTGGGGTTTCCCTAATCTAATTGAAGAGAGCCTTCAATGACTCATCTCCAGGATCTGCCCCCTCAAAGTAATAACTAGGTATCCAAGAATCCATGCCCCCCCCATTATCTAGGTATACCTCTAGACTTTACCAATGATTTACCAAGGGTACACATGCTTTACTAGGTCTTGTAATCATATGCCCATTTACATGCAAATTTGTTTAGATACATTGAAACTTTTCTTTTCATTTTTTTGCTATATTGTCACCTCTACCACCTTTCACTTTCACACACTTGGTGCTCTCCTTGTTCTTTCAAAATACTTGGTCATACACAACTCCAACTCAACCTCAGTCTTTAGTTTTGGCTCCCATGGTTTATATTTGCATAATATATCTTGTACTCTTTAATGTGTGTTGTCACTCCTAGAGACAACCCTGAGTTGCTAAATACCAGTGCTTAGGACATCTTAAAATCAGAGGGTTTAAATTCATTTATCTAGAGTTTCTTTCGACTGTATCTTCATTTAGAATTCATGGGACTATGGTTTAGGACATATGAGGAATCTTGGTACTAAGCTTCATGCGGACTAATCAGCACTCGAAATGGGTTCAAGGACTGTAAGCATATAAGATGCTTCAAATGGGTCAAGTGGAGGACTAATGAACATACCTTTGAATATAATGTGGCGATGGTATATAAGAATTAGGAGAAGCAATTCCAAAGATGTGGGTTTATTTTGTGATAAGAATCCAACCTCTCGAGAATTTGGAAGAAAGGTTGTAGATGAGAGACCGATGAATATGGAGTCTCACGGAGAAAAATATTAAGGTTGAAGAGTAACCTAACACATGAGTGACTTATTTCCTCAACGAGAACGTATACAAATTCATGAATTAAGTCATTTACATCCAGCATTTCACACATGAGACATTGGAAGCGCAAATCATAAAATGGAAAATCTTAAACAAACAGAAGATAAACACATACATATAACCCAATTAGAATCCATTCGTAGACAAAGTCATTTTATATTATCCTTAAGAAACAACTCTCTAGAATATGCATTTGAGAGCTCAAAATAGCATTACATGAAAGACTACACAATATGGACCCAAAAATTTCCACAAAATCCAAAACCCTTTCATTCTGTCTAAATTTCCTACTCATAGAGTTTCTTCTATGGGATCTTAGCCAGATATTCCTTCTTGATATGTCCGTACATACATCAAAATCAAAATAATATGGTCCAACTGTTGTGTGCTATGAGAAACGCTCTCGTAACAGAAAATAATAACAACAAGGGTGAAATTGTGATTTCACCAGGTAAACATCATAAATGAAATAAAAACAAAATAACTATATGCTACATGGGCCGAATCTCAAAATATTCATCTAATGCGTCACGGGGTAGAAGAAGGTCCTGAAGTGTGTGGCCGCATTGGAGTGGAAGAAGAACCTGAATGATGAGATGACATAGGCACCCTCGGTTGTGAAGTGGATGCATATGGTCATAACACCTCTTCCATATAATATATGAATGTAATGGTGCATAGATGAAAATTTAAAACAATGCAGGCAGCTGAGTCAATTCTGCGTAGTTAAGGTTGGCAGATAAAAACTGTTTAAACTTGGTGAGTAACAGAAATTCCTTGCGGAGGGATGACACCAAGGTCTCAGCATTAAGACAGAGGTCTTCTCTAGATTTGAATCAGCCCTACATTTGATCTCAGTCATCATTTGCTCATATGTTTCCCAAGGGAGCAGCACGCCTAAAGGGCCCCAACAAGCTGACAATCCTACCTCTACCACTTTATTCCACTCATGATCAAATGCTTCCACCCCTTTGGTAACTATCCATAAACAGCCAGCTGCCTTTATCTGTGCATCATCCTTCTGTATCATATTCATAATTTCCACCACCATTCTAAAACAATCAACCACTCTGCGCATGCCCAATTCCTTAGTTGGGAGCTCATTGATGAAGTGGATGTATCCACGCGTGATCAACACGTTCTCATTTCCCTCTTGGTGACATGCATCTAGCTGCACCTTGAAATCACGAATGAAATTATTTTTATCATTTATCAATGTGATGTGTTCCCAGTGGTCATTTACCTCCTTGATAATATCACTGCAGATCATCTGTCTTGCCTTTACCAAGGAAATATTGCCTTTGAGCTGTGCCTTTAAGTCCTTGACTGATTTTTTCAAATCTTGGGATTATCTGCAAGTAGTATCCATTTATTTTTGCAGGGATGAGATCATAATTTCCTTTTCTTCCAGAGTAGCCTTTACTTCTTCTAATAACCTATGCACGGTCTGGATTTAATCTTCTGAAACCTTCAGCTCTGCCAGGGCCTTGGTTAAGTGTTCTGAAGGATTTTGTGGATCCTCGAGCACTTGAAATTATACAAACATGATTGTCATGTGCCTATTATATCTCAGCCATTCTCCGCCTCAGTTTCGTTATCTCCTCCTCCTTCTGGATGAGAATCTTTGTGAGGGATTCTTCTCCTTCTCGACTTGAGCCAACTCTATCTTTTGGATGCCAGGAATATTTAGCTTGCGTTGCAACACTTGCACTTCAAAATCTATCTTCTGCAGTAGGTTTTGTATGGCCACGTTTTGATTTGAGCCTTTACTCCTTATCATTGTCTTGTATTCCGCCAACTGTTTGGAAAGGGCCTTTTAATTCGCCCTTTCTCTCTTCAGGGTAGCCGAAATCCTACCCTCCTGACTCTAAGCTTTCTCCAAAGAAGGAGTGTGCTTCAACACCTCATTATGCAACATCTCTCAAATAGCCTTATGTAGTTTTAACTTGTCAACCAATGGAATGGAAGCTAGCTCGAGTATAATTTCCAGGGCTTTATACTTGGAATCGAGAGGCAAAGGGTGATAAGCTGAATGTTGCACTGCCACTACGAGATGGTCGTTCTCCACATCAAGAGCTGTCAAAATCTTGGTATGGTGCCTATTTACATATTGGGATAGCTCTACTTTCAACCTTTCCCTGGTTGCCTGGTTCTTTGCGTCAATTTGTTCTCCCAATGTCCAGTCCATTCATGATCCAGTATCCCTTTCTGAAGGACCTTCCTTGGGGGTGACTATCTGTGAATATTCTAAAGGTTCCTTCAAGGACATAGAGTCTAAAGACACCTAGAATCTTGACCTATCTTCCCCTTATTAATATATTCTAGGACCACCTCGTCAGGCCACTCCATGAATTGTCCTTCAGGTCCTTCTATTCTTTTCTTTTTGCTGATGTGGCCCTCTGTTGAACCCTTAGTTAAACTGAGAGGGGGGGGGGGGGTGAATCAGTTTAACACATTCATGGAATTTTAAAACTTTTTCTTTAACACTTGTTTACACCTTCATTTCATGTTCAACTTAATATGTGAGTAATCTTAGAATATGAGCAACAAGTATTAATATAATGTAACAGTAGACTTAATATGAGAGTAGAAAGTATTAAGCAGATGATATACACCAGATCAACACATAACCATCATGCACAGAGACATCAGATATAAGTGGAAACCCATAAAGGGAGAAAGAAACATCTTATTATTGTTGTGATGCAAAGGCAAGCTCCAACTCCCTCTCACCACTGATTTTCTGTAGGCACCAACCTACAGGAGGCTCCTACCTCAATTCTGCAAGCTACAACTTGCAAGGAAGCTCCAAATCCCATCAATTTTCTGCAGGCACCAACCTACAGGAGGCTCCAACCTTAGTCAGCTACAAATTACATTTTATCAAGCTACGAATTGATGTGGAAGCACCAACTCCCATCTATTTTCTGCAAGCTACAACCTATAGGAGGCTCCTACCTCAGTCAACTACAACTGACATCTATCAAGCTACAACTTGATAGGGAAGCTCAAACTTCCTTACTCTTTCAAAGAAAAACAAAAATTTATTGATTTAGCTTGGATATCAGCTCTGTTCTGTACCGTCTTCAATACTGTGCATCAGTCTTCATATCTGTCTAATATCATTTTTGCATCTTCTCAGATTCACTATTAGCTCCTCCTTCTTCTTTGCTCAGCTCCTCCTTCTTCTCTGCCTCACTGCTTTATTTTTGCATTCCCTAACTTCTTTGCATCTCGTTCTAATCCTCCTTCTTCTTATCTTTTCTGCCTTAATCTTCTGTACTCTCCATTCTCTAACCTCTCTCTCTCCTACCTCTTGCAGCTTGCTTATTCTCTTCAACTCTCTTTAATTCTGCTGCACACTATCTTCTTCTCTCATTCTATTTTCGTCAACCTTCTCCCTTTGGATATTGCCCTGTTTTATACAAAATAGCTTCATGGCTATTTGTATTCTACTGGGAATTTGAAATGGATAGCCATGTCTCTTTGCCTTCTGCCTTCTCATTTCTTTTCCAGCTCACTAAGAAAAATGTAACTATAGGTGCTTACTTTAATCTAACAGTGGGATTTTGTTTACTTCCGGAGACTTGCCAATGCATCACAAACAATAAAAAATTCAATTACAATATTTACATTCACATATAATGAAAACTTTAGCTCAACTCATTTAGTCTTTTGGTTCGCTGCGCATTTGTCTTTTCTTTGACTGTGTCTGTCTTTTCTGTGACTGTGTTTTATCTCTTTTTAGCTATGTTTGCTTTTCTGTCCTCTGTTGTGGTGTAACTGTTGCATACATGTAACTGAGATTTTTATATCAGTGCATTTTGTAAATATGTGTGACTGCTGATTGTAATTCTGGGCAAATTCCAATGCCTTTCATACAATAAGTGTCTTTTTGATGTGGAAGTTCCGCAAGTGGAACATACATACAGCACAATTGTTTTATATAAAGAATCCCCCTCCACCTTGGGCTGAGGCCCGTGGGTCCACAGCCCACGCGACATAATTTAATACAACCGCAAACACAACTTCAGCTCTTGGCTTAATTATAAGAGTTTTAATCATATAATCTTCCCTTTTAATACAACTTAACACACTCTCGGCATAATAGAAAAAAAACTGTTTAATACATAAAATGCCCTTTTGGGCCCACCATCCGGGCTTGCATTGTCCTCCGATTGCGATTGATCACAATTGCAACTCGAATACTCCCGATGTGATTGTTGTATTATCTGTCCGATGCGATTGAACACTCCTGCTTTGATTGCGATTGATCACTCCTGATCCAATTGCGATTGATCGCTCTTGCTTCGATTGCGATTGGTCACTGTTCATTGTTCTTTGCCGATGCGATTGGAACTCAAACACTTATTAATGATAGTTCATAAGCCCATCGGGTCCGGGCTTCAATCGCAATCGCAAGTCTTTTAATATATGTTTCGATGGTCTGTTTCTTTTCGATACGATTAGGCCGGAATTCAAACTTATAAAAACATAACTTATAGACCCATCGGGTCCGGAACTTAATCACAATCACAAGTTCCTGTATGGACGTTCTGATCCCTTTATATTCTTCGATGCGATTAGATTGTTCCGATGCGATCATGCCGGAATTCAAACTTATAAAAACATAACTTATAGACCGATCGGGTCCGGAACTTAATCGCAATCGCAAGTTCCTATATGGACGTTCCGATCCCTTTATATTCTCCGATGCGATTAGATTGTTTCGATGCGATCATGCCGGACTTCAAATACTTTTTACTCATGGTTTATAAGCCCATCGGCTCCGGACTTCCAATTGCAATCACAAACCTTTTGTTGCATGTTCCGATGCCCTGCTTAAATTCGATGCGATTGGGAAGGGTCCCACCTTATCTTACTTCGTTTCTTTATTTATAAAGCGCTCCAATTATATATATTTATTCTTTGACCTTTGTTTATATGATGCACTGCACATATATGTAATGTGCTGCATATATACTCCAGCGTGGGTAGCGATTCCTAGAATGAGATTTATATATATATTTTGCTGCTTGGGTTATACGATTCCCGGAATAAGGTTGTATATATACATACTTTGCCGCTTGGGTTATGATTCCTGAAATTATATATATGTATCCTTTGCTGCTCTAATCTTAAGTGTATCTTCCAGTGGGGTTAGGCGATTATTGGAATTTGTTTGTATAAGTATATATACTTGCCGCTTGGGTTGTACGATTCCCAGAATATTATGTATGTTTGCACATGGTTCCATTCCATAAAAAAATGCGTCTATGTTCACTGCCTCTGCCTTCGCTGTGCTTCTTTCTCTGTCTCTGCTGTTGCTTCTTTCGTTGCTTCTGCTATTTTGACTGTCACATTTCAACAATATTCTTCTTTGTTGCCTCCTTTGTCTGTCTCTCTCTTTGATGTTTCCGTTGGTCTCTTTGCTGCCTCAGTTCCTTATCTACCTTGCTTCCTTTGTTCGCTTCTTTGCTGCCTCTGCTACTTCTTTGTCTCTTCAATCAAATTTTCTCTTTTTGCTGCCTCTGCTACCTCTCTGCTGCCTCTGTTCCCTGTCTTCTTCTTTGCCTTATGGATAGTTTAGGTGCTGCTCCTGTCTTTACCTTTTCCATCAATGCCAACATTTCCAACAGTCTCCCCCTTTGGCATTGATGGAAACACATTAATACTTTCCTTTTAGAAGCCTCCTTTTGCTTTTCCTCCCCCTTTGACATCAATGGCAAAGGGTTGCTCATTTCCTAGTTTCCTTTCTGCATTTCCTCTCTCTGAGTTATGTTTAGGCCCTCTTCTGTTGACTTTGTAACATGCTGCTCCAGACTAATGTACAAGATTTGTTGAGAGAACACTTTAAGGATTATTTATCTTGAATGTACACTACAAGTTGATACAATCCCAAGGCACTGACTCCTTTCACTTGTATAAAGCTAAAAGTGAGGATAATGACACTTCATAGAACACATTGTACCAGCTTTATCTAATCATAAATGCATCATTGGATCAAGCCTTAAAGATTGTGAATGCCCCATGTGACATATCAAGCTTGCTTCAGCTATACTTCAGTCTATATTATAATCTTCATCTGTGATGCATATCTATTGAGGAAGGTTGTAGTTAGAGTCTGTCTTATTCTGTAATAATCATCTTGATGTACTTTTTCCATCATCCTTTTGATCCTAAGGACCTTTTTTATCCTTACCTTGCTGGCTGATCTCCCCCTGGAATGATATTCTCGTTTCTGTTCTCCCCCTGAAACTGTGCTTTCTCTTTATATCATAGATACTACCTCGTTTCTATCCATTGTAATGCTAATCATGCATGTATCGGCCATAAGACTGTTATGCATCCAACCAAATCATAATCCCCATATTTTCATAGGGTGCTGACTTCACAATCGTAATTACATGGCCTACTCCCTTAATATTTAAATCTTGTACGAATAATCTTTGCAATGGTTCAAACCATAATAATACTCTTTTTTATATCTGCAACCCTTAATAATGATCAACACAGACGTACGCATGGGCCCCAACGCTAACAACCTTCCATATCCAACGGTGGACAAGCTGTCGCACCGGCCTTGACGATCCAATGGATATCGCACAGTGAAGATGCATGGACGATAATGCACGATGGCGCGCTGTGGAAGCGGTTTTGTGAATTCGCTCAGGGCCACGTGTCTCCCACTATATGGAATCGCTCCGATTTCTTGAATACCGCTTGCCCATCGAAAGCGGTGCGATGAAAACCGGAATCCCGCCTTTACTGTTCACTCCGCTCATAAGGTTCCGCCTTCAAGGTTCCGCTCTTCTCCTTTAATGTATTATTATAATTAAGCTCTGCTTTAATGTTTTTCCTTTTATTATGGTTCCATCACGAAGTTTAACGCTTTGTTCACAATTTTGTTTGATTCTTTTAACACACATTCTTTACACCGGTTGCTGCCTTCCGACCTTGACGAAACACAATGCCATTCTGTCTTCAATTCTGCTATGACATATAATATATCAACCTTCCATTGCATGTTCGGGGTTCTACCCTGTCACAGTTCCGCTTCTAACTGCACATTCAAGTTCTTGATTCTTTGGACCTGTATCATACTGCTGCTCCACTGATAATGCTTGGTAATCTATTGATAAGCATGCTGCTTGTACCTAAAAACCAATTGATATTACTTTGAGAAACCATGTAGAGATTTTACTTAAGCTTGCATATTTACCCGTAATTAAGACATCCTTCATAAATTCTATTATTGAGATCTCCACTGTTTTCAACAACAATCATCAATATACTGAATCTGATCTTGGCATCATTAATATTTTTCTTTTTCTGTCATTTTATTCAGAGGAAGTCACAACATTTTCTTTTCTATGACAGTTCCAGAATCATTGCTGCTTTATATATTGCTTTATATACCAATTCGACTGTTCTGACATGATGATCTTCGGGAAGACATTTTCAATTTCTTTGCTTGGAATCTCATGGGAAAATCATTCACTTAATTGTACTCCTCCAAGGGACATTTTCATAGATGAAGGAAGTAATGATACAGTGATGATAGGCTCTTTTCTTACTCATCTTTCTTAAGGTGAATCATTGTTCATACTAGCAGAATGTTGCACACTGTGATCATCACTTAATGTACTGATGTCTTCTTAACTTAGATGATCATGGCTAATGTTTCCTCTCTACCACCATGGTTGCTTGCTGTCTTTTCTTCTTTCATTACTCTGTCAGCTATTGAATGCTTCAGATATTCTTCTTCCTCTCTAGTTCTCTTGTTAGAGGTATTTTCCTTTTTTTTCCTGATCTCATAGCTGTTCTCATTTCATGGAGCTCTTCTTAGACTACTTTTTGTGGGGACTACATATGAACTTCTCTCCCCCTGAGATGCTGCTTCATATCTATCACTGGTTGGATATTTTATTTGTTTCCTAGAGCAGCTCCCCCTGAGACTATGCTAGATTTATTATGTTATTGAGATGATAGGCTCCCCTCTTCTCTTTTCTTTCCATACTCTATTGGGTTTCATCATAATGTCTGCACTCCTTTCCGATTAATAGTTTTGTTTGATTGGATTGGATTTCATCATTTTTCTGGAGTTATTTAATATATATGGAAGTTTACAGTCTTTTGCTTTGTGGCCAAGCTTTAGGCATATATAACATATTATTTTATCAAGATATATTTGAGCTGATGTATAATATTTCATTCCCCTTTTTGAACATAATTTACAATCAACAGATTTATGTCCAAATTTATTGCATGCATAACAATAGCCATGGAAATGTTTTGTGTACCTGGTGGAAGATTGTCCTTTCCATTTGCTTGCTTGAGGTAGTCTTCTCTTTTGCTGTATCTTTTGCTGGTTGAAGTTGATAGGCCTTCTATTACATTGTGCTGCATTATGTCCTGTTTTATGACAAGAGAAACATGTGCTATTTTTCATAGGAGGGAAGAACCTCCTTTGACAACTTCCAAATTTATTCACTTCATCTTCAGGAGCATATGCACCTTTAACAGCTGAATGTTTCATCTTCTCATTCTCTGTCCTACCATGTTGCTTCTTGATTCTATTTGTTTCTTCACAAGTCCTATTCTTGCTAGCTTCTATTTTTGTAGTAATCTGCTGAGCTGCTTCACTGTCCTTTACAGCTTTTACAAAGATGATTTTCTTGTTATCTTCTGCCTTGGGCTTACTAGTTTCTCGTTCATATCCTATCCCAGCCTTTATGAGAGGAGATCTTTGAGAATTGAGAATTTGGTCCAACTGTCCAGAGATTTTCATTAGAGGTGTATTCATTAATAGTTCTCTTTGGGATTTTTCTAAATTCTTTCTTAGGCTCGCTAATTCTTCTTCCAATTTTTCACATTCCAGATTTTTCTCTCTCATTTGTTGCAGCAGAGTGTCTTCTACTTTCTTTGCCTCTTCAAGCTGTGTCTTCAGGCCAATAATTTCTTTCCTATCTTCATATTCTCTCTCATCACATATTTGCACCACTGTCTTAAGTTCTTTGTTTTCATTTTTCAATTTTTCTATTTCAGTCAAAGTAGTGTCAAGCTTGGATTTTTCTTCAGCTTTAATTTCTTCATGGTTCTTATCTCCATTCACACTAGCAGGTACTTCATTTGATTGAATATCTTCTTTTTGACATGAATTTTTCTTCTTCTTAATTATCTTCTCCTTCTTGACAATGCAATCCTCAGTGTCTACTCCATGCATGAAATGCAATCTGTCCCAGATTTCTTTTGCAGAGGTTAAATCCATTATCAACTCAAGGTCCTTGTTATGAAGATTGTTATATATCACACATTTTGCCTTGGCATTCCTCTGTTGTTCTTTCACCGTGGGGGAGTCTGTGCAGTAACCATCACAAACAAGCTTCCATACCTCAGGTTCATAAGTCAATAATCCTGTTTTAACCTTATCTCTCCATTCAGGAAAGTTTGTTGTATTTAACACAGGTACATTTTGATAGTCCATGACTTAACCAGATCTCCTTCAAGCTATTAAGCTTACACCAAAGGAACCAGCTCTGATACCAATTGTTGAACCCTTAGTTAAACTGAGAGGGGCGGGGTGAATCAGTTTAACAAATTCATGGACTTTTAAAACTTTTTCATTAACACTTGTTTACACCTTCATTTCATGTTCAACTTAACATGTGAGTAATCTTAGAATGTGAGCAGCAAGCATTAATATAAAGTAACAGTAGACTTAATATGAGAGCAACAAGTATTAAGCAGATGATATAAACCAGATCAACACATAAACATCATGCACAAAGACACCAGATATAAGTGGAAACCCATAAAGGGAGAAAACCACATCTTATTATTGTTGTGATGCAAAGGCAAGCTCCAACTCCCTCTCACCACTGATTTTCTGTAGGCACCAACCTACAGGAGGATCCTACCTCAATTCTGCAAGCTACAACTTGCAAGGAAGCTCCAACTCCCATCAATTTTCTGCAGGCACCAACCTACAGGAGGCTCCAACCTAAGTCAACTACAACTGACATTTTATCAAGCTACACCTTGATGTGGAAGCACCAACTCCCATCTATTTTATGTAGGCTACAACCTACAGGAGGCTCCTACCTCAGTCAACTACAACTGACATCTATCAAGCTACAACTTGATAGGGAAGCTCCAACTTCCTTACTCTTTCAAAGAAAAACAAACATTTGCTGATTTACCTTGGATATCAGCTCTGTTTTGTACCATCTCCACTACTGTGCATCAGTCTTCATATCTGCCTTATATCATTTCTGCATCTTCTCAGATTCACTATCAGCTCCTCCTTCTTCTTTTCTCAGCTCCTCCTTCTTCTCTGCCTCACTGCTTTATTTCTGCATTCCCTAACTTCTATGCATCTCGTTCTGCTCCTCCTTCTTCTTATCTTTTCTGCCTTAATATTCTGTACTCTGCATTCTCTAACCTTTCTCTCTCCTACCTCTTGCAGCTTGCTTATTCTCTTCAACTCTCTTTAATTCTGCTGCACACTATCTTCTTCTCTCATTCTATTTTTGTCAACCTTCTCCCTTTGGATATTGCCCTGTTTTATAAAAAATAGCTTCATGGCTGTTTGTATTCTACTGGGAATTTGAAATGGACAGCCATGTCTCTTTGCCTTCTGCCTTCTCATTTCTTTTCCAGCTCACTAAGAAAAATGTAACTGTAGGTGCTTACTTTAATCTAACAGTGGGATTTTGTTTACTTCCGGAGACTTGCCAATGCATCACAAACAATAAAAAATTCAATTACAATATTTACATTCACATATAATGAAAACTTCAGCTCAACTCATTTAGTCTTTTGGTTCGCTGCGCATTTGTCTTTTCTTTGACTATGTCTGTCTTTTCTGTGACTGTGTTTTATCTCTTTTCAGCTCCGTTTGCTTTTCTGTCCTCTGTTGTGGTGTAACTGCTGCATACATGTAACTGAGCTTTTATATCAGTGCATTTTGTAAATATGTGTGACTACTGACTGTAATTCTGGGCAAATTCCAACGCCTTTCATACAATAAGTGTCTCGTTGATGTGGAAGTTCTGCAAGCGGAACATACATACAACGCAATTGTTTTATATAAAGAATCCCCCTCCACCTTGGGCCGAGGCCCGTGGGTCCACAGCCCACGCGACATAATTTAATACAACCGCAAACACAACTTCAGCTCTTGGCTTAATTATAAGAGTTTTAATCATATAATCTGCCCTTTTAATACAACTTAACACACTCTCGGCGTAATAGAAAAAAAAAAAAAAAATTGTTTAATACATAAAATGCCCTTTCGGGCCCACCATCCGGGCTTGCATTGTCCTCCGATTGCGATTGATCACAATCACAACTCGAATACTCCCGATGCGATTGTTGTATTATCTGTCTGATGCGATTGACCACTCCTGCTCCGATTGCGATTGATCGCTCCTGCTCCAATTGCGATTGACCACTCCTGCTCCGATTGCGATTGGTCACTGTTCATTGTTCTTTGCCGATGCGATTGGAACTCAAACACTTATTAATGATAGTTCATAAGCCCATCGGGTCCGGGCTTCAATCGCAATCGCAAGTCTTTTAATATATGTTCCGACGGTCTGTTTCTTTCCGATGCGATTAGGCCGGAATTCAAACTTATAAAAGCATAACTTATAGACCCATTGGGTCCAGAACTTAATCACAATCGCAAGTTCCTATATGGACGTTTCGATCCCTTTATATTCTCCGATGCGATTAGATTGTTCCAATGCGATCATGCCAGACTTCAAACTTATAAAACATAACTTATAGACCCATCGGGTCCGGAACTTAATCGCAATTGCAAGTTCCTGTATGGACGTTCTGATCCCTTTATATTCTCCGATGCGATTAGATTGTTTCGATGCGATCATGCCAGACTTCAAATACTTTTTACTCATGGTTTATAAGCCCATCGGCTCCGGACTTCCAATTGCAATCGCAAACCTTTTGTTGCATGTTCCGATGCCCTGCTTAAATCCGATGCGATTGGGAAGGGTCCCACCTTATATTACTTCGTTTCTTTATTTATAAAGCGCTCCACTTATATATATTTATGCTTTGACCTTTGTTTATATGATGCACTGCACATATATGTAATGTGCTGCATATATACTCCAGCGTGGGTAGTGATTCCCGGAATGAGATTTATATATATATTTTGCTGCTTGGGTTATACGATTCCCGGAATAAGGTTTGTATATATACATACTTTGCTGCTTGGGTTATGATTCCCGAAATTATATATATGTATCCTTTTCTGCTCTAATATTTAGTGTATCTTCCAGTGGGGTTAGGCGATTCTCAGAATTTTCTTGTATAAGTATATATACTTGCCGCTTAGGTTGTACGATTCCTGGAATATTATGTATGTTTGCACATGGTTCCATTCCCAAAAAAAACGCGTCTATGTTCGCTGCCTCTGCCTCTACCTCTGCCTTTGTTGTGCTTCTTTCTCTATCTCTGTCATTGCTTCTTTCATTGCTTCTGCTATTTTGACTGTTACATTTCAACAGTCTTCTTCTTTGCTGCCTCTTTTGTCTGTCTCTCTCTTTGTTGTTTCTGTTGGTCTCTTTGCTTCCTCAGTTCCTTATCTGCCTTGCTTCCTTTGTTCGCTTCTTTGCTGCCTCTGCTACTTCTTTGTCTCTTCAATCAAAATTTCTCTTTTCGCTGCCTCTGCTACCTCTCTACTGCCTCTGTTCCTTGTCTTCTTCTTTGCCTTATGGATAGTTTAGGTGTTGCTCTTGTCTTTACCTTTGCCATCAATGCCAACATTTCCAACACGCTCCTCTTCCACATCCATAGAATCTTGTGCCATTCGATAAATACCTTGGTCATGGACCTCTATCTCATTATGTGAATTGTCTCCTCTCCCTTGAGTAGTTGGGGAGTCGGCCTCCATCTCTGTATCCAAAGGCCATGAATCAGAGTTAGCTTTCCATTCTACTAGAGGTCTAGGCTCATGTTCATATGTTGAAGACTTAACCTTCTTCCTTTTGTGTGTAATGAATCCCTTAGGGTCATAGCACGATACATCTCCTTATAAGAAATTCATCTTTTGCACCAGCCCCTTAGCTAGGGGGAGTGCATGCCTTGAGCTGATAGTAAACGCCCCTACCACACTCGGGAGTCTTAAAATATATCCCTTCTTCTCGGGAAAAAAATGAGTTTGGTATATGCTCAGGACTTGCATAATGAACTTAAGGGCGAAAATTCTCATGGGCATGAAAGCTGATAGATGGAAAGGAGGAATTTCAGAACCATAAACCCTGATTTTAGTGTGATTCTCGAACAAATACCAATCACTGACATATTTTGTCTCACTGAAGTGGAGTAGCTCCTTCTGTTTAGGAAAAATCCTGGGTGAAGGATTACCATGTATAATTTCATATGGCCCTGGACATGAAATCCGTGATGAATTTAGTGTATCCCCTTACTTTGGGGTGTTGGAAAACTTAGAAGGTCCATTCGAAAATGGATTTTGGCTCTGAACCTTACTTAAAGTACTTGTCCAGGCCTAAGCCCTCAAACTTGTCTGCATGTGTGAAGAGGAAAAAATAGAGTACCAAACAATAGTACCTGAAACAACTTGAATTTGATAGGTCTTGGAATTGAGCTTGGATGGGAAAGGTGAGGAAGGTAGAGATGTCAAGTAGAATTCCAGACCACATCATGAGGTCTAGGAATCCTAAGCAAGCATTAGTTACCAAACTCACATTATCCAACCCCAACATACCCTAAATGACTGCTAGGATGGGATGGATGGTTTCACAGAAGAGTGAAAGAGGGAATGTTTCAGTGGGTGGGAGATTGGACATGTGATACACGATAATTAGCTTGAGGAAACCCCGTTGCTTCTCAATAGGAAGGTTAGAGAAGTGGAACATGAGGGTTACCTCAGTGAATTAAATGTAATCGTGAGAAGGGGGATAACACAGGGCTTTCGTTATCAGCGAGGGGTGATTTCAAGAATCTTAGGCCCTTGTGCAGAAAGAAATAGAACTTTTCGCTCAATGTAAGCTTCGAAAAGCCAGGCTATAAACTCATGGAAATGATGGACAGATGGGGGAATTTGGTAGAAAATCCCTGAGTGAACAACCCTAAACAGGTCCTCACCCTGCCATTTTTAGCCTAGAAGCTCGGTCTGCATGTTGGCTACATTGAAAGGGTAAATCGTGTCGTAGAACTGAGTTTGAGAGTCCACGAGTGGCTCGGGATCAGGGGTGGCGTGAGCCTCTCGGGCTTATGGGGTTTTGGGACTAGTTTTCTTCATCTTTTCAACCATAATTTGACAAACAGTAAAATAAAATAGTAGGGGACCAACCAAATACCTGAGGCGACGAGAGCGACGTGAGGAAAGAGCTGCACAGACTACGATATTTTACCCGAGTGCTAAGCTTGGTAAGGATTGTAAATGGTAAGAAGAAATGGTCGACCAAGAAAAATGAGGGTAAAATTGTCCTTTTAGGGTAAGGATGATGGTGGCAACTAGAGGGATGACGTCAGGAGGGTGTCGGTGGGAAGACATGTGGCGCAAGGGGATTGGCTAATGGTGACCGGGTGGGTGAGAGGCCACGTGCCCAACATGCAATACCGACTTCATACCTGGACTACTACCTTACATGTCTTACCTCTGCATTGATTTGTGCTCTATAGTAGGATGAGTGGACCTTGCAGGCCTTTTGTGGGGTCAAAAAACCCTCGACAAATAGAGACCTCAGCCCTAGAGCCCTTCTGATTAGTCGGCCAGTTGGCTGACGTCACTTCTTCCGGCGAGTCTATTCTGTTGCCTCCCTCTTGTCTAACGGTTGGCAAAATGTATGTCTATGTGATTTGAGGAGCTACACCACAACTTTGTGGGTTGCATGGTCACCGTGAGTTGTGCGGTGAGGAACACACCACCTAGGATGCACAGAGCTCTTCTTGAGTGTTCTTCTTATTACTAGCTCTGCTTCTGCTTATGGCTCTACATGCCCACAAATATTTCAGCTTGTACACTCACATGCCAACAATGTGCTTGGTAAATTCCCATTCCAGTGCCTCATGACCTTTATTCCACTAGCTTTATACTCTGATACCCATGTCAAAGGCTACTCCATATTTCTTCATCATCTTCTCCAACATTGGCACTAGACCACTCTGACTCCTCACGAATTCCAAGCTAACCTTGCTCTCATACCATATTTATATTTTGAAAATGGAAGAAAAAATAACCAATAATAGACAATAATAAAACACATAACAACAAAATGCCATGATTATCCTAGAAACCCTAAATGGGGAAACTAGTCCATAATAGATCTATTACTCTTGGTCAAAAATAATTTATAATGTAGCTATCAAGCCATCAAACATGTTATATTGCATCAATTACCATGGGAAATCCATGGGTTTCTAAAACTTTGGTCTATAAACCACCAATAATAAACCATTAATTGCCATATTAAAATGACTCTATGACCAAGTTAAGTTTAGCATAACAAAAATCTAAAAAAATTATAACCCAAATTGGATGCGCCATAAAAAGATATGTGTAACTATTTTTCCCAACTATTATAAAGTAGTATTAAAATAAATCATTATTTTCTCAATTTTCAAGGAGTTCCAAAGATAACGGTAGAGAATACCATCTATAAAATGGCTTCAGTTGAGGGCAGTCAGTGGAATTATATCAATGTATGACAAATTGTTATATTTTCTCTCGTTTTCTCTCCTAACAATCAATGTAAAAGAACCATTGGTGGAGCTAATGGAGATGGTAAATTGGTAAAATATTTGGATTTAGTGTGTGTGGGAGTGATTTCTACAAGTATTGATATTTAATATAATAATGGGTGATGATTGAGGTCATGCTAATGCATCTTCTAATTATCCATGTAATATATTTGCTCTCATTTTTTTTATATTAAAATCTTTTGCAATTCCATTTTTGTTCAATTCAATTATACTAGAATTCCACTACATTTAAGTCATCAATCTAGGTTGGTAATATTTTGAAGTGTAAGGCACAATGTATGTTAGGTATTTAGTTTCTAACATTTTAGTCTATGCAAAAATCATTTATCTTAAATTGACATAAATACATTTTAAGATAAGTGACAAATATTACACAAGGTTTTGCATTGGCATATTACATATGGTTTTGTCCTTACGATTCAACTAAAATAATATATCAAACAACATACTAACTATGTAAAATTGTGAGAATATTAGATCTACTAAACTAGCTATCTATCTAAGAAACCAACAACATATCAACATACAAATAAGAACAGAAAGAGAACAAGGAAAAATAATGCAATAGATATACATGCTTCACCCAATTGGGCTACATCCACAGGAAGGTTATCTTCTATTATCTCCTGTTAAGTCCCTATATTAATAGGATAGCCCCTTATTATGTTAGTGTAGCCCCCCTTATTGATATTATTGTACCCCTGTAACCCCCATATTGTTATTATTGTGCCCTTAAATTATTATTGTTAGGTCGGCTAGGATTACATTGTGGCCCACTAGGATTACATTATGGCCTCATGGACTCCTATATATAGAAAGGAGGTTTTGTAAATTGTATCATCCAAGAATTGTTCATTTATGTAATGTATTGGAGGTTGCCCCCTCGAAGTGGCTTATTTCTAAGGCGTTCATATCTCTTTTCTTCTATTTTTGGAGCTGGTTACACAACATTTGGTATCAGAGCTTTTGGATTCTAGGGTTTCGCTGCTCCAAACAGGTCATCGTGGAATTTTCGCTATAACTTTTTTTCTACGAAGTTTCAGAAGCTGAAATTTTTAGGGTGCGAAGAAAAAATCCTGAGGAAGCTCGTATAAAAATTTCAGAGTTTGGTTCGCAATAATTTCAGAGATATGATCTGTGGAAGTCAGGTATTTTTTCAGGCTCCTAAACAGGTCATCGTGGCATTTGCGCTATAAATTTTTTTCTACGAAGGTTCAGAATCTGAAATTCATATGGTGCGAAGCTGAAATCTTGAGGAAATTCATCAAAAAATTTCAGAGCTTGGTTCGCAATATTTTTGGAGATATGATCTGTGGAAGGTAGTGCTTTTTCAGGCTCCTGAATTTCATCGCAAAGAGGTGATCGTGGGAAAAGTTCAATAACTCTCTCTATGGGCATAGGATTGGAGTGCCGTAAAAATTGGTCGCAAGTACACGGACTGTAGTTTCTTGGCTATCAATTTCAGAGACAAAAGACGAACAGTGACACGTGGCAAGTCGTACAAGTTCGCTCTACTGAACCAGTCCAGAATTAGGTCATTGTGGGAGATTGGACACAACTTTGTCTTGGAGAATCCAAATCAGGTCAGACCTGTGGCATTCAAAAGATAATTTAGAGGGCTACTTCAGTGAATAATTTCAGATATTGAAGAGCCACATTCACAGAGATAATACAATTTCAATATCGAGCTCCTCAAAATCAAGAAAAAGGTGTGTATTTTTCGGAATTGCATAAGTCTTGTTTGAAGAATCAATTTGAGTTGATTCCAAGGGCATATTTTAGAATTTTTATCAGTATTGGGTTCTATAATGCCTCAAAATAATAATTCCATACCCATTAATCCCTCAAAAATCTATACTATGACGCATGAAGAGGAAGAGTTGCAGTATGAGATATCAAAATTACGGTACCAAGTGCAACAAGTTTCAATCTTACGAAGAGAAATTGAAGATGAAATAGATGGTTTAAAAGCATAAATGGAGGCTAAGTTGGATGGTTTGAAGGATCAAATAATAGAAAATATGGATGATAAATTAATGGAAGATCACATCGAGCATCAACAACAAGTTCTCCAACTCTCAAAGGATAACCCAACTTTGGTGCAAAATCTAATGAAACAACAAGAAGATCAACATCACATCGAAAGAAGTTATGAAGTAGTCGTAGAAACAAGAAATCGACAAGTACGATCAATTTCAGAGTATCTCAGCAAGTGGAAGAACTTTCCTGTAAAATATTTCACATGGGAGGATGAGAATTTTATACAGAAGCATCAAGAAATAATCAAGCGTTGAGGACAACACTTGTTTGAAGGAGAGGGGCATGTTAAGTCCCTATATTAATAGTGTAGTCCCTTATTATGTTAGTGTAGCCCCCCCTTATTGTTATTATTGTACCCTTGTAACCCCCATGTTGTTATTATTGTGCCCTTAAATTATTATTGTTAGGTCGGCTAGGATTACATTGTGGCCCACTAGGATTACATTATGGCCCCATGGACTCCTATATAGAGAAAGGAGGTTTTGTAAATTGTATCATCCAAGAATTGTTCATTTATGTAATGTATTGGAGGTTGCCCCCTCGAAGTGGCTTATTTCTAAGGCGTTCATATCTCTTTTCTTCTATTTTTGGAGCTGGTTACACAACATCTCCAGAAATATCATGCAATCTTACAAAGAGAGAAACTACAAATAACCCGATACAAATGACAGTATGAGCACAAGATGAGATGTGATGGATTTAAAAAAGGCTCCATTGACCCTATTATATACCCAGAGATGTTGAGGAATTACTCTCACATATTTAATGTGGGATAATATAATTCTCCAAAATAAAACCTCTTTATACAGTAAATGGGTACAAGAGTATACTATGCCATAATGAATATGGGATATAATGTGTTACTCTTTTACATAAGATTGTATTCAACTTCCGACATAATACAAAGACATTATTACCTTCCAAGGAATGTAGTATATTCCAACACTCCCCCTTAATAATGGCTGGGAGAAGGGCGCATCCTAACACTACCTAACACTAAGGAAGGAGGGAGTCATTACTACTCCCCCTTGATGAAAAATTCCCTCATCCCTAGCAAAGAACTAAGATACACATACTTCGCTTTTGTCAAGGATTTGGTGAAGATATCAGCTGCCTGCTGCTTGGTAGGACAATATTCTAGAGAATAATACTATCATCGACAAGACCTCGAATATAATGAGCATCAAGGTAAAGATGCTTCATTTTGGAGTGATATACCGGATTGTAAGAAAGTTAAATTTCACCCTGATTGTCACAATTCAACATGTTGGATGATTTTGGAACCAGACCAAGCTCGGTAAGAACATGTTGTAACCAAACAGCTTCTTTAGCTGCTTCTTTGGATTCTCTATACTCTTCTTCACATGAAGATAAAGAAAGAGTCTTCAACTTCTTGTTGGACCAAGAGATCATACCTACACCAAGTTGAAATATGTAACCAACAGTTGACCATCGATTAGAACTGTCACCTGCCCAATCAGAATCTGTATAACCAGAGAGTAAAATTGTAGCATTGCTCGAATAATATAAACCATAATGCAATGTCCCCTGTAAATATCGTAGAATTATCTTGCCTACCTACCAATGAATTTCATGAGGTTGCTACATGAACCGAGAAATGATACTGACGACAAAGGAGAGATTTGGTCTATTGTGAGTTAAATATATAAACTTCTGATGAGCTGACGATAAAGAGTAGCATCAACCAGTGGAGTGGTACACTCAATAGTTAACTTTACATCAGATTGAAATGGTGTAGCAGAAGGTTTACAATTACTTATATGGAAATGAGCCAATAGATCTGTTGCATACTTAGGCTGAGAGATAAAAATACCATCGGAAATATGCCAAATTCGAAGACCCAAGAAATAGTGCAATGTACCAAGATTTTTCATCTCAAACTGCTTCTAAAGAGCAATTTTCATATCTTGAATTCATACAAGTTGGCTTCCAGTGATAATTAGATTATCCACATATAAAACAATAATGAGGACATTATCACCAAAGTTCTTAACATACAGATTTGGATTAGATATACAACGCTTAAAACCATTATTCAAGAAATATGCATCAATTTTATCATACCAAGCCCTAGAAGCTTGTTTGAGACCATATAAGGATTTGTGTAATTTTCATACTAAACTTGAGGATTGAGCATAAATAAAACCAGGAGGTTGTTGCATATAAATGTCTTCACTAATATCACCATTTAAAAATTCACTTTTAACATCCATTTGATGAATTTCCCACTTAAAAGACGCAACAAGTGATAAAATGGTTCTTATTGTGTTCATTTTAGCAACAGGAGCAAAAGTTTCATTATAATCAATACCTTCAAGTTGATTAAATAATTTGGCAACTAATATAGATTTATACTTTTCGATCTGTTCTTCTGCAATGAAATTAGTTTTATAAACCCATTTACAACCAAATAAATTATTTCCTAAAGGAAGAGGAAAAAGAGACCAAGTCTTGTTTCTCAAAAGAGATTCATATTCAGTAGACATAGCTTGTTCCCAATGAGGATTACCCTTAGCTTGAGCATAAGTAGCAAAATCATTTTTGGACAAAACTTTGGTCATAAGAACAAAGTTAGATCTAGTTCGACGAGTGTTGGAAGGATTTTCGACTTCACTACCTGTAGATTCAAGGGTTTTCTGAGCCCAAACAAGAAGAATAAAAGGAACATGAGCCACTTCAGGAGCTTCATGAGTTTCAGGTGGAATACTTGAGGGAGAGGAAGAATCAAGATCTATAAGAGGCACAAATCTGGAAGAAGGAGTAACAGGAATAGGAGTAACATGTGGTATTGGTAAATTCAGGGTAACATGAGTTTCTACAGACTCAGGTAGGGAAGAGACTTCATGAAATTGAACATCCCTTCTGATTATGACACTTTGATTAGAAGGATCAAACAACCTGTAAGCCTTGGAATTCTCATCATAACCAATGAAGATACACTTGTGATATTTGGGTTCTAATTTTTTCCATTTTTCATTAGGAATATAAGCCCAACATTCACAACCAAACACCTTAAAATTACTAATATCCATTTTACGTCCATTCCATTTTTCCGCAGGGGTAACATGCTTAAAAACTTCAGTAGGAACTCTATTTGAAATAAAATTAGCACAACATATGTCTTCAGCCCAAAATTTCTTATGCAGTCCTTTAGAATAAAGCACACATCTAACCATTTCAACTAAAGTTCTGTTTTTCCTTTCAGCAATACCATTTTGTTTAGGTGTGTAAGGAACAATATTTTGATGTTGAATACCATGTTTAGATAAATATGAATCAAATTATTTCTTAACAAATCCCCCCCCCCCCCATTATCAGATCGCAAAGTTTTAATACTCTTACCAGATGCATTCTAAACCATGGATTTAAATTCTTGAAATTTTACAAATGTTTCACTTTTATTTTTCAAAAAATAAACCCAAAATTTTCTACCAAAGTCATCAATAAAGGTAAGAAAATAAACTGCATGGGATATTGAAGGAACTTCAAGAGGACCATAGATATCACTATGAATTAATTTCAAAGGTTCTTTAGCATGCTAGGATTTACCTTTGTCAAACATTTCTCAATGATGTTTACCAAGAACACATCCTTCACAAACACCAGTAGTAGAAGAAATATTAGGCAAACCATGAACCATTTTAGTTAGTATTTTAATTTTACCATAATTCAAGTGACCCAATTTTTCATGCCATAATTTACTTAGTTCATCAGCATGAGCAACATATGAATAAAAAGGTTGTCTCTTAGTTGAATTAAACCTGCAAATGTATATAAACCAACTGTATGATCAACAGGGCTAGAAGAAACTACTTTGTAATTTTGGTTGATATCTTTAAGAAAATATTTATCGGGCCAAGCTTCAAATTTAAAACTATAGGTTTTAACCCTGAACAGAAATTATCTACTCACGAATCTTATAACAGAAGATAAACAATAGCGAGAGCATAAAACATAAAACAGATAAACACAGAGATTTTCCCCTGGATCCCAAATCGGGACGACTAGCTTGATTTTTCATTATATTCCTTTTAGTGTTACAACACATATATATACATGCCGGAGCATACATAAACCCCAATCCATTAACCCTGGATTAGAACACAACCGTAGTTCCCTTGACCGGATCTACAAAAATACCAGGGGCCGAAAACCATCGAACCCCAAAACCATGTGCAAAACCATGCACAAAACCATGGGCGGATCCGCCTATGAGTGGGTCCGCACAAACCCCAACGGTGGGGACTGCTTTGCCCCTCGTGACCCCCCGTTGCGCCCCGACGCATGTTTAGTCGGGAAAGAATATAACACATACCCAACATTTTCCCACTTGTTGTTTTCTTTCCACGGGGGGCCACAGGAGAGCTTAGTCATTGGGCCAATTCTTCAACACCCATTGTTTCTCTACACCAAGAGAACTTATGAGTGCTCACAGACTTCGTCAATGCATCTGCAACATTCTTCAAAGTGTCCACCTTTACCAACAACACCCTTTTAGCCTCAACCATATCTCTAACAAAGTGATATTGAACATCAATGTGCTTTGTCTTTGAATGATAAGCAGGGTTCTTAGCCAAGAAAATTGCACTTTGGCTATCACAGCCTATCCTTATAGCTTGCTGTACCAACCCCATACTTGAACACAATCTCTGCAACCAAACTGCTTCCTTGCTTGCATGAGTGGCTGCTATGTATTCTGCCTCTGTAGTTGAAAGAGCCACTACAGACTGTCTTTTACTCATCCAACTGACCGCGCCTCCAAATAGGCTAAACACATACCCACTTGTAGATCTTCTTTGGTCCAGATCTCCAGCCCAGTCTGCATCAACAAAACCACGAATGTCCAACATTCTTTCCAATCCTGGTCTTCCCTGGTAGCACAAGCCATGATCACTAGTGCCACGTAAATATCTGAAAACCCGCTTCACTGCTGTCCAATGCTCCTTCCCTGGGTTTGACATAAACCTGCTCAATACTCCCACTGCATGTGCAATGTCTTGTCTAGTACAGACCATTGCATACATCAGACTACCCACTGCACTTGCATATGGAACACGAGACATATCCTCCTCTTCTTCTTGTGTCTTGGGACACTGTTCAGCAGACAAATTTACATAAATAGGAATAGGAACATTCACCGGTTTACTATCCTGCATATTGAACCTCTGCAATATAGTCTCGACATACTTCCTCTGGTTTAACCAGAGCTTCCTCTTTGCCCGATCTCTCTTAATTTCCATGCCAAAAATATATTTTGCAGCACCCAGATCCTTCATGTCGAATTTGGAGAACAGTTGGGTCTTCAAATTTTGGATAATTTCTTTGTCATTTCCAATCAAAAACATATCATCCACATACAAGACCAGATATATAACACGATCACCAATTAATTTAAAATAAACACAATGATCTTCCTTGCTTCTGGTGAAGCCAAGTCCCCGCATATAGGTATCAAATTTCTGATACCACATCCTTGGTGACTGTTTTAACCCATACAGAGACTTCTTCAACCTGCATACCAGTTCTTTCTTACCCTTCACCATAAAGCCTTCAGGTTGCTTCATGTAGATCTCCTCTTCTAGATCCCCATGAAAAAATGTTGTCTTCACATCCATCTGTTCTATCTCAAAATCAAATGCAGCAGCAACAGATAAAAGTAATCTAATAGAAGTAACTTTGGCAACAGGAGAAAAAAATATCACCAAAATCAATTCCCGGCACCTGGGAATAACCTTTCGGTACCAACCGAGCTTTGTATTTCTCCACCTTGCCTTCTACATTCATCTTCTTCTTAAACACCCATTTGCTCCCAATGGGCTTCCTTCCAGCCGGCAACTCCACCAGATCCCATGCATCGTTTTTGTGCAAAGATGCCATTTCATCAACCATGGCCTCCTTCCAGAGTTTTCCATCCTCTGAATCTACTGCCTCCCTGAAAGTTCTGGGTTCATCATCAGTTATAGTTAAGGCAAAACTTGAACAGAAAGCAGATGGACTATACCTTTCTGGTTGCCTTCTTTCCCGAACTGATCTTCTCAAAGCTGGAGTTTGTGGCTCTTCATCTTCTGAGTCTTCTTCTGTTGTAGAGTCCGATTCATCCTCCTTTAGCTCAAACTCTATCTTTTCAGGTTCCTTTGATAGGACTTCATGTTTAACAACATCTTTCACTTCTCTAAACACCACATCTCGGCTGTACACAACCTTCCTTGTTTCTGGGTTCCAAAGCTTGTAACCCTTTAAACCATCCTTATACCCAATAAAGATTCACCTTTCAGATTTATTATCCAACTTGGTCCTTTTCTCCTTTGGAACATGTACATATGCATCACATCCAAATGCCCTTAGATGTGAAAGAGAGGGTTTCTTACCAGTCCATACCTCATGTGGGGTCTTATCCTCCAATGCTGATGAAGGTGATATGTTAACTAAGTAACATGCAGTCTCCACTGCCTCTACCCAGAATTCTTGTCCTAACCCAATACCACTGAGCATGCTTGTTGCCTTTTCCATCAGTGTTCTATTCATTCTTTCTGAAACTCCATTTTGCTAAGGTGTGTATGGAGTAGTCTTCTGCCATGCTATACCACACTTCTTACAAAACTCTTCAAATTCCTTCTTGCAGAACTCCCCACCATTATCTGTCCTCAACACATTTATCTTCTTCTCTGTCTAGTTTTCCACCAAAGCCTTAAATTATTTAAATTTTTCAAAGACTTCAGATTTCTTCCTCAAGAAATATATCCATGTATTCCTTGAGAATTCATCTATGAATGAAACATAGTACACAGACTTCCCTAGTGATGGAACTGACACAGGCCCAAACACATCATTGTGCACAAGTTCTAATATCTTGTTCGCCCTCTTAGCACCAGAAGGAAAACTCCCCGATTCTGTTTCCCATATACACAATGTCACAGAAATCGAAATCCAGAGAAAAATTAGACATACCTTCTACCATACCATCTCTATGCAATATCTGAAGGCCTTTCTCTCCAATATGTCCAAGCCTTTGATGCCATAGCATGGTCTTTTCTCCAAAGACAGCTAGGCTTTCCGCTCCATTTTCAAGAACCATAGAACTGTTACACCCATCAATAATAGTACTACCTTGTAGCTTGTACAGAGTTCCAGCCCGAACTCTGCGCATTAATACCAGTGCTCCCCGAACCATCTTGCAGGCATCTTTCTCGAACACTGTTTTTACACCTGCATCATCCATCTTGCTTACAAAAATTAGATTTCTGGCCAATGTAGGAATATGCAGAACAACAAGAAGTGTTCTAATCCTTCCACCTTGCAGCTTCAACTTTACCTTTCCACATCCGACGATTTTGGCCTTCCTATCATCCCCTAGGAAGACATCACCGTCATATTTTTCATACTTGCAGAACCACTCCTGATGGGGAGTGAAGTGAAAGGATGCACCTGAGTCAATCAACCATGACTCATGATCTACATGTGTATTTGAAGAAGAAGCCAAATACACATCCCCACCTACATCCGAAGTGGTTTTTGCCTCTACAGAAGGAGCATCATCAGATCCCTTTCCTTTCTCAAGAGCTTTAGATCTGCAGTCCTTTTTGTAGTGCCCTTCCTTTCCGTATTTCTAGCACACCTTCACAAAATTTCCAGGAGATTTAGATCTCCCTCTAGATTTATATCTCCCACTCGAAACCTTATTCTTGTTTCTGTTCTGAGACCTTCCTCGTACAGATAAGGCATCTCCATTCTGACCCTCCATATTTCTTCGTCTCATTTTCTCCGACAGCAAGGCTGAGACAATGTCATCAAAATTCAAGGTATTTGTATTGCTACCTATTGCAATAACCAGACTGTCCCACGAATCTGGTAGAGAACACAACAAATTGATGCACTTATCTTCATCTGAGATTTTAATATCAACAGATGACAATTGACTTACCACAATATTGAAGGCATTCAAATGCTCTGTCACCGAGTCTCCATCCTTCATCCTCAGGTTATACAGCTTTTTCTGCAGGAACAACTTATTCACCAGAGACTTAGATTGGTACAAAATCCCAAGTTTTTCCCACAAATTCTTCGCCATAGCTTCCCCAGATACATTCAACAATATTGAATCTGAGATACACAACCGTATTGTGCTCTTAGCCTTCCGATCCAGTTTCTTCCAGTCTTCATTTGACATTCCCGTTGGTTTAGTACCTGGATCTACCGTGATCCACTGATCTTTATCCACCAGTAGATCCTCCATCTTGAGCTTCCACAACTCAAAACTCTGACCATTAAACTTCTAGATCTCCATCTTCCCGCTGCTCGCCATCTTCTTTCACCGCAAGAATCGATCCCGCAGATCTCCCAATGAACAGGGTCTACCACAGGCCTGAACTAAAAAACCCTCAGCAGCAAAGGCGTCCCCTTGAAGCCGAAACAGCTCCAATACCAAATGTAGGTTTTAACCCTGAACAAAAATTATCTACTCATGAATCTTATAATAGAAGATAAACAATAGCGAGAGCATAAAACATAAAATAGATAAACGTAGAGATTTTCCCCTGGATCCCAAATTGGGACGACCAGCTTGATTTTTCATTATATTCCTTTTAGTGTTACAACACATATATATACATGCCGAAGCATACATAAACACCAATCCATTAACCCTGGATTATAACATAACCATAGTTCCCTTGACCGGATCTACAAAAATACCAGGGGCCAAAAACCATCGTGCCCCAATACCATGTGCAAAGCCATGCACAAAACCATGGACGCGGACTACCCACCAGAAATTAAGGACCAAAAATTTTCACCAGGGTGCTGCCCCGAACCCCGACAGGGGGGCTACTGCCCCTCCTGTGACCCCCCTGTTGCACCCAGCACAAAGGGGGGGCTATCTCCCCCCCTCTTACCCCCCCCCCGTGCGTGCTTAGTCGTGGAAAAAATATAACACATACCCAACAAAAACCTTTCTGACATGCAAGATACATAGAAATTAAGTTGATGGGCATGTTTTGAACATGAAAAACATCTTCCAATTGACCATTAGCAACATTTATATTACTAGAACCAATTATGGAAAGTTGTTTACCATCACCAATAGAAACTTTTTGAGATGACTGCTTATTAGTGTCATAAGATGTAAATAAAGAATAATTACCAGTCGGATGTTTAGAAGCACTAGAATCCATTATCCATTCCAAATTAGAAGAATAATTATTAGATGAAACAATAGATGCACATAAGCTACTTGAGATTCATTAGAATTTTTCTTGTTTGCTTTAGTCATTAAAAGTTTCGCTTTAAAGCAATTCTTTTCAGGATGGTTAGTTTTACCACAATGCTTACAAGGATCATACACTTTTTTCTTCTTACTAGTTTCATGATGTGCATAAGAAGCATGACCATTATTATTAGTATGATTAGAAGTGTGTGAACAAGAACCCTTGGCATTATTAAAACTTTTGTTAGGATTTTTATTATGTGCCATAAGAGCTCTATTAGGTGAGACTTGCCCTGAAGAAATAAACATTTCTTTCTCATTTATCAACCCTTTACATAAATAATCAAAAGTAGGTTTCGTGGTACTTTGAGACAATTCAAGAGCCCTATTCCTAGTTTGGATGAACATGTCAAAACAAGATGGAAATTTTTGTTCTACAAGAATGATAAGAGCAATGTCTGTATTCTTGTAATCTTTACCACAATTATTTAAATTTTCATTTAAGGTTTTCAATTCAAAAAGATATAATTCTACTCTATCACAATTAGTAGGATCTAGCTCATGAATCGTATTTTCAAGGTAATAAGCAAAAACATCATCAGATTTATCAAATAAAGAAGCAAGAATTTCCCATACCTCAATCGGGCTGTCTCTTGCCTCAATACTTATTGGAATATTATCTGAAACCATTTGACCAATGATCCCTCTTGCTTGATCAAAATTTTCTTCCTATTTAATCAAGGCTTGAGTATCTGTAGATTTCTTGTGTTCACCATTAACCAACCTCCATAGATTCTTACTCCTGAGAACAACAATCATTTTCCTTTTCCATGCAAGATAGTTAGAGCCAATAAGTTCAGGAACATAAGCTACTTCTAAAGTCATAATGGTATAAATTTTGACAATAAATATAAACCCAAATGCAAGAAATGATGAGAGAAAAAGTGGATAGAAAACTGTAAATTTCTGCAATTCGTTTTTCGTCACCAAAATACTTGAAAAAACTACCAATATTAAATTAGCGATAATTTCGCTTATGGGACTCCGTTTGAGCTGATGTTTTTTTTTGAAATTGGGTAGCTCGGTGAGAGGAACCGAAATATCTCCTCTTTTCTGGGAAATTCTACACAAAAGGTAACATATCTAACAAAAATGTCAGGTGGAAAAATAAAAAAACACTCAATAATACTCCAAATGCTTATTATCACCAGTTTTTGGAAATGGCGTAGCCACTCTATGTACACCTATGTGGCTGAAATTCTGATATGAATTCTCAGTTCACCAATATTCCTCCTTATAAAAGAAAAAAAACTGTCGTAACTGCCGTAACTGAATATTACAACCGAAAGATAGATATCCTTTAGGAGGATTCAAAAAATATATAGATCTTACAAAAAAAAAATCAAGAACCCCTTGAAAATCCAAAAAGCATATAGATCTTATAGAAAAAAATCAGGAGCCCTTTGATAAAAAATCTGCAAAAAAACTACACAACAAAGTTAGGGTTATGAGAAAAAAAGTTCTCAAATATGTAGAATCATGCCCAGATCTAAAGAGATTCAGCCTAATGGCTACCAGATAGAAATAAAATATACAAAAAAAATGAATGCCCAGATAATAAAAAATGAAGATACACGATGATGGTTAAATTCAAAGAAGATGTTAGATCGTAGTAACCATGGCTCTGATACCATGTGAGAATATTAGATCTACTAAACTAGCTATCTATCTAAGAAATCAACAACATATCAACATATAAATAAGAACATAAAGAGAATAAGGAAAAAGAATACAACATATATACATGGTTCACCCAATTGGGCTATGTCCATAGACATTAGGGGAATTTTGAGGTCTAAAATGGGCCTCCCAAGGAAAATATACAATCAAAATTCACTTTATGAGAACCAATCACATTTTAGGGGATGCCATCATCCCTAATGGTTGAGGTGGCATTGCTTGAGTTAAAGGTATTTGCTTGTCACATTTTCAATGGTGGATAAAAAATCGTGGTTAACCATGGTGGTGCTCTTAGTACTTTTAAAGTCATAAAGTAAAGTACTCATAATAAATGCAATTTCACACTTTTTGAATAAAATATTAATATTTTCATTTCATATTATTTTGAAAGAAACAATGCATATCCATACACAATATATAACATGTGCTTTAAGTATTTTTAAATTCATAAAGTAAAGTACTCATAATATATTAATTACATGTTATTATATAATTTAAATACTATAAATTTTAATTAATAATATATTATATAATTAAGAATTTATGAATTTATATTTATATTTTATTTTAAGTTATTTAAGTAAAAAGGACAAATGCATTATAATGACTTTTTCTAGAAAATCTCATTCTTATTTATAGTCATATCAATACAATTTTTTTATTATTTTTATTTTGGTACAACTTTTGAATTGAATTTAACCATGGTTACATAGATTTTGGTGCAAAAAGTGAATTTCAAATTCGTAAAATATTATTTTATTGATTTAGCTATTATTTTATTATTTCCTTAGGAGGCCCATTTTAGACCTCAAAATTTCCCTAATGAAGGTTGTCTTCTATTATCTCTATAAATATCCTGCAATCTTACAAAGAGAGAAAATACAAATGACAGTATGAGCACAAAATGAGATGTGATGGATTTCAAAAAGGCTCCCTTTACCCTATTATATACCCAGAGATGTGGAGGAATTACTCTCACATATTGAATGTGGGATAATATAACTCTCCAAAATAACACCTCTTTATATAATAAATGGGTACAAGAGTATACTATGCCATAATGAATATGGGGATATAATGGTGTTACTCTTTTACATAAGATTGTATTCAACTTTCGACATAATACAAAGACATTGTTATCTTCCAAGGAATATAATATATTCCAACAAAAATAACCATAATCTTATAAGGGTTTAGTTGAGATAAGTGTCACAAATTACACAGGGTTATGCATTAGCAGATTACATAGGGTTTTTTCCTTGTGATTCAACTAAACAAGGTTCTAAATCCTTAGATACATATTTCGAAATAATGATTAAATTTAAAAGCAAGAACACATATTAATTGTAAACAACAATGTGATCACTTTATACTATGCATATACTAATGAAATTAATATACTATAACGAAAATTTTAATCTAACTAAGAGTAAATATAAATGAACAAAAGGGAGAAAGAGAAGCATGCTTCCTTAGCACAGGGGGCCCTTCTAGGCTGGGTCACATGTTCTAAAGGAAAATCAAAGCTTTAAATTGTTGTAGCTACAATTATGAATTGGATCATGAACATTGTATCACATAAGAGAATAAATGACCAACAAATAGAGCTATATTAATAACAAAGTTTTTTCATATATCATAATTGCTCCCATCAAAGGAATCATGAGTATTTATAGAGTTCAACGACAACAACCGTTGAGGGATTCATTGTTATATTTTAGGAAAAAATAACTAAATTGAATATTGTGTGGATATAATAGATTAAGCATTTGAAATTATAAATTCATGATGAGAACATGCAATTCTCTTATAGATTATGTAACTCGATTTTATGGGATCTAATCCATTATGTTGTGCTAGTGTATTGTATGCTTTGACATGTTAGTTTGCCAAAAATTAATGCATTTCAATGTGATGTTCACTGAGCCTTGGTGATGATGTGGATGTATTTTTGCTTCCTTCCATAGGTGGAAAAACCTCTACTTGATTGTTACCACATCCTCCAATATTTAGTTTTGTTGGAACATATTTGGAAGTATGCTAACTCGCGATTTGTCTACAAGAAGGAAGATAAGTTGTATAATATGTTAGTTTCCCCAACTATGAAATTTTGAACAATTTTTACAAATAAACATACAAAAATATAGAATAATGGACATTATTACCTTGAAAATATTCACATGTAACCTCTGTAGATCAAATATTATGGTTTTGATGCACAACTGATAGCATTGGATTGTGAAATGTTGGCTATGGAAGGCTTATAGCAATAAAAATAGGAAAAAAAATAAGGACAAAAACATAACAAAATAACCTATTTTTGGACCTCAACATTCCCCCACAGTGAGGATTTCGGATGTCCTCAGGCATAAGAAAAATTGAAAAATTATGTGATTCCTTCCTTGTCACAATATAGTCTTAGTAGCTTGGACGAGGATATCCAAGTTACTATCCCGAGATCTATTTTTCTCCATAGCTATGAACCATATTGAATTCCTTAAGAGAATTTTAGCATTTAGATTTTTATCCTAGAATGCATCTTCTGATCGGTTTCCTTGAGTTTTAATTTCCTTTTATACCAATGTTGCATCCTCTTTAACATCTTTTGATTATGTGTCTTCAATACTTCATTTTCATTTTTGTTGTGTCTCTATAATGCCTCCAACTCTTTGATTTGTTGTATTAATTTTTTTGTTGTATATTTTTCTTCAAAAACATTAAATGGCATACTATATATAGGAAATAGAAATAGATTGTAAATAGATGTTTTTGGTGAACTAAAAATAGGGGATTGTTGAACTTGTTCTTGTTGTGATTCATTCTCAATATGATAAATATATTCATATAATTTATGTTGAGAAATGTCAAATTTTGGGCCCGTATTCTTCTGTTGTGGTAGTTTTGTAAGTGACCAATGAGTGGAGGCCCTTGGTTTATATTTACTATTTCTTTCCTTCTCAAGTTATCTCTTCTCTTCTCCATTTGAATATTCAATATTGATCACTGTGTAATTTGAAACTCCAGCTTATTCATGCTTTGTCAATCCTTTAGTGATGCTATGAGTAATTATTCAAGGTACATTTTCAAACTTATGGTTATCTTACTTTGAAACCTTTTCTTTCACCTCTTTCCTTATTACTCCTTCTATGGTCAGACTTTTCTTCAATTCTTGTGCAAGGGTTTCACTTTTTTTTAACCCATTTCTTGATTTATTTCTTCTTCTATGACTTTTTTGAAAATGGATCAAGAGATGGACATGATAAAAAAGTATCATACATTACTTGCCTTCATAAGTGAAATTTTTTTGAAGAATAAATAGAGTTCCCCTCCATTTTCTCTTAAATGTAGAAACCAATAAGCCCTTTTTTCTATCTTATTGTTTCCATGTTAGGATTTATTAGGAACTTATTCCATGTTTCTCCTTTAATTTTCTACTTTTAAACCAATACACTAGTTTTGGGAAATTCAGTAGATTTAGGCAGGAAAGAATTTGTTATCTTTAGTCAAATATGTCCAATCTCTCCTTCCACTCCATCAATGGATCTAGTGAATGCTCTTGTTACCTCGACGTCATATCCATGAAATTTCTCTAAAATTTTTTACCATCCTTCTTTCTGGAACCTCTCCTTGCATTCTAGATATGCTTCTTAAAAATAATTCCCTTTAGGCTCAAATATTACTACAAGTTCTATCCTCGAAATTCAAGAAGTATTAGCCCTCAAATTTTCAATTTTTTCATTGCTATCACAAGGTGGTAGTGTGAAGTAGAGAATAAGTGATGGGTGGAATGAGTGTAATGAAAAGGTGGCAGAGAAATGGAATAGTTTAGGTTTAATGTCTTTGCTGGAAATAATTATGGAAAATGCAATCCATCTCACTTAATCATCAAAATCTTAACGACTGATGAGAATGAAAAGGATGTTTCCAAGCTACTTATTAAAAAATGTGATGGATCGGGATCGAGATTTGATGATTATGGAAAATCATATGACGTGGGTGATTATGAAATAAAATTTTATTATTTATCAAGAAGAAGGCTTTTAAGTTATGCCTCTTCGTCTTAGGTTAAGTATGAAATGCCCATGCATTCTATGTTCTATAGTTTCTTAAATAAAATTAATTAAAATGTTTACCTAAAGTTACCTTTGGCTAATCTAGACTAGTTCAATGTGCTTGAATACAAGATTGCTTGATGTTGTTGGATACCTTGATGCTAGAGCTTTTGCACTTGTTGTATGTTTTTTATATATGGCTGTTAAGAACATACATGATGATATTTATAGCCAATGAAGTTTATGAAAATAGAATTGTGAAGATGCTTCATCACTTTTGAAGTATTTTCAGTAGCTATGAAAAGAGTTCACAACCAAAAAAAAGTGTGTAATATGATAATAAATTGTTGTGGAAAAAAAATTCTTGAATCTGACTGAAAGAATCCATGGATCCTTGAGATAAAAATCGTTTGATGTTCTATTTGTTGCTACTATCTACATTTGTTTGTTTGAATTTTGAAATAAAACTTTGCATGCTAGAAATGTAAGCTAAAGAAATTTGATTTTTTCAAAAATTTTCAACTAGAATTAAAGATAATAGGAATCCTATATTCCAGAGACTGGTTTTTGGTTAGAATTCCTATATACTTATTCAAACATCACATTTTTCATAACTGTACTTTATTTCTTTATTATTTATTATTCTTTTATTTTTTTTATTTGTAAGAAAATTAAGTTGAGTTATGAGAGGAAGAAGAATTTTCCCCTTTTACCAACTCCATCTTTGAATGATGAAGCATATTTTGAATAATTTACTCTCTTGTTAAGGGCTTATGATATAATTTTAATCTATTCCCATTAACAAGAAAAGAGACACCCTCCTCATCAATAGTATGGACTTGAACTGGTCCATTATCATAAAATATCTCTATTTCATGTGGAACTAACCAATGTGTATGGAGATTTCCTTTCATTAGATGAAATTTCAGCCTAAAAGTGCCCATGAAATTTTCACATACATAATATGTAAGACAATAAAAATACTTTTAATTTAAAAAGAGGTACATGAAAATATTTTGGAGGGAAAATTAAAAAAGAAAACTACTTTTTTTAATTGTATTTTTGGCTTATCTCCTTATAGTTTTACTCAAATTTCAAGTGTAGACACTCCTTGGATGCATAATTAAATTACACATCCAATGAGTATAGATTTTTAGTACTTCTGAGAAGACCCACATTGATAAAAATTGAAGATACATTAAAAAATAATTTTTAATGTATCTTCAATTTGTATTAACGTGGGTCTTCTCAGAAGTATGAAAAATAGGTACTTGTTGGATGTAGAATTTAATTCTACATCCAATGAGTTTCCACACTTGAAATTTGAGTAAACCTTTAAGGAAATCAACCATAAATACAATTAAAAAAAATAGTTTTCTTATTTTCCCTCCAAATTTTATAACTCATATTTTATTCTTTTTCGTTAGGAGGCCAATTTTAGGCTGAAATTTCATCTAATGAAAAATATTTAAATAAAGAATCACATAATAGGGCCCAAACACCTCGTTTAAATTTCTTCTTATTGATAAAATTGTCATGCTAATTTATCCTCTATTGTTGAGTGACATTGGTTCTTTGGATAACATCTTATCAAATTTCATTCAGGTGATTAAGTTGAGCTAATATTTTATTTTGTTCCTTTGAAATATCTAGACCCAATCTTGATTTTGTTCTGAATGTCTTTATTTGAAACTCTATGGGAAGAAAAAATTTCTTTCCATATACAAGTTCATATGGTGTATGACTAGTAGTGTTCCTCCATGTAGTCTGATATGCCCAGAGTGCCTATGAAAGCCTATCTACCCAATATTTTTTATGTAGTTGAATTGTCTTGGTCAAAAATGGCTTAAAGGATCTTATTTGTTGATTCCACTTGTCCATTATGTTGTGGATGATATGGAGAGGAATTTTGATGCTTAATATTGTACTTCACAACTTTCTAGACAATATTCGATGTAAATTTTACACCCTGGTTTGTAATGATCTCTCTTAGAACACCAAAATGAATAAATATATCCTCAAAAAGAAAATTCACAATTACATTTCTAGTGGCATAAATTAAAGGTTTAACTTCTACCCACTTTGTTACCTAATTAGTACAAAAAACAATATACCTTTTTTTCCTGGATACTAGAGCATTGGTCCTACAAATCCTAGAGCCCATTTTTCAAATAATTTTATAAGTATTTGTGGTTGTAGCGGCATTTAATTTGCTTGAAATACTCTTCCCATTCTCTTAAAACTTTCACATCTTTTAACATATTCCTTAGCATCCTTGAAAAGTGTATGCCAACAACATCCAAAGAGGAGGACTTTATATGCAGTTCTTCAGTCAACAAAATGTCCTCGACATGGTTTATCATCTCATTATTTTAATATATCAATAACCTTAATTTCTCTTACACACCTTCTGGTTATTAGATCAGTTCCAATTCAAAAAAAATCTCCATCTATCCAGGATTATGGTGCACTGTGAATATTTTGTTTTTGTCTTAATGTTAATTGTTGAGGCAACTTCCCTATAGAAAATAAATTAGAAATATTTGCATACCAAGGGCTTTTAGTATAAATAAAAAATAAATTTTCATTGGAAAGCTATCATTTACACGTACCAATGTATTTTTATTTTGTATTATGTAAAGGAAATCAATTACTATGTTTTCATTTCTAGTTCTATCCAATATAGTCATATTAAAATCTTGTAACAAAAAGAGTCATTTAGTAATTTAGCCATAAGTTATATATTTGTTCATTAAATATATAGTAGAGGAATTATTAGTAGGGGTAAAAGTTTCATATCCTATTATATAATTTATAAACTTATTTATTGCATGAATTACTACAAGAAACACCAATGATATTACTATATAATTTAGCTTTTTAGGGGTCACATTTGTTCTTACATAATAGATAACATAAGGAGTTTGTTTCTCCTTCTATCCTATGATAACTCCTAAATGTGTACCTAAAGTATATGTATAAATATGAAATGGGAGTGTTACACCAATCTTTGGTCATCTAACCTATTACTATTAGATGGACAAAAGTACACCATGTAAGAGCAATTTTACCATAGTAAAATTGCTCTCACTATGAAAAATAATTTAATAACCCATAGTTTATTAAGTTATTTATGGTCTAAACAGGAAACCCTGTGAGAAATAATTAAATAAATCCTTATTTGTTTGATTTTCCTCAAGGGATAATTAATTAAACCACTGTTTAATTAATATTCTTGGTCATATTTAACCCAAAACAGGAAAATTAATTAGATAAATCATTATTTATCTTATTATTTTCTAGGAATAATTATTTAAATAATTATCTAATAATATTTCTTGTTAAATTTGACTAAATCATTTACAAATAATTGAATAAATCATTATTTATTTAATTATTCTTTAACCATAATATTAAAATAATAAATAAATCATTTATTTAGTTATTATTTCTAGATAAAGGGATTTGACCAAATTCAAATTCCTTTTTCCTCCAACAAAAATAATAAAATATTCCATAAAAGTTGGATTTAGATTTGGTTAATAATATTTTAATTATGCACCAATATCTAGACTAACTCAATATTTTGATATAAATAGAAGGGTTTTTCCATTCATTCACTACCTTTTTTTGTCTAAAGATTGCTCTGGATCTATACTTTTGGTCTGACTTTGATCCTCCATCAATTTCCTATTTTTCTACTTTTTGCTTGTGAGCTCCCCTTGAGTTCCATTTTTGTCTGGGTTTTATACACCATCAAGAGAGAGATCATAGATCTGAAGTGCTGAGGACATAAAAGAACCCATCCTATTGAGGGGGACTAGTAACATATTTCTATGTTCCCTTCCCAGGTGTCATAATACAAAAATTATTTAAAAACATTCTTTTCTTGTTCATTGGATGCATGGAGCAACTCTTGCTTTTATTTGTTGTTTAATGTCTTTAACTGCATAGATCTGGATTTTTGTAGCATTTATTGTGATCACTAACTGCACATCTAAGGAAATTGACAACCATATTTGATGTTCGGGCTGTTTGTTATGCACCACTAAAGTTAGCTTTTTTCATACGCTTGCGATTAGAATTCACACTAACAACTGGCGACTCCACAAGGGTTTATAATTATGACCGTTGTCATTTTTTAGATCCCTGCATGACCAGTTGCTTCAACCCCTAAGGTTTTTCTTAAGCTTATTATTTTTCATTTTTTGATGTTGTTTTTAACCCTTAAAACCCTAAAACAGTACAAAATCTTATTTTCGTGTGTTTCTGGGCCTATTGCGTAGGTGACAGGTATCAGCCACAACTGAGAGGACACTTTTTTCTAAAACCTGCTCCTGAGACATCCAGAAGTGTAGGTTACAATTTTTGGGCCAAAACCTACAACCTCAATCTTCAGGATGCAGAAAACAGCCTCAAACCACCTCAACTGAAAACAGGTCAGAACCTGCAACTTGTACTTTTTGTAGGAATTTTTCTGTCATTTTTCAGGGTTTTTCTGGGCTGTTTTTCAGAGTTGTTTGACCTCCCTCTCCACCCATCTTGGACCTGTACCTGCTTATTTTTACTCGTTGAAGCAGGAACCAAGCCCCTTAGGGCTTCAGTACACTTCCACCTTTTTAGGAGGAGTTTAGCTGAAGGAGGTCATTTGAGATTTCAGTGTGTTTAGCCATTTTTCAAATTTGAACTTGTACTTTCATATCCATTTTAGATCGGTTATTCATCCATCCTGTTAGTGTCTCGTGATTTGGCTGATTGGCAAGCCAAATGACAGTGTAACATAAAACCAAGCTTTGGAGCCCGAGGACCTAGCCTTCCTGGACTCAGAGAGGGCTCTCTCTATATGTGTAAAGGATATCTATGTGTTTTCTTATCGTGTTCTGATTTTAGGCTAGTTATGGAGTATGTTTTTTGGTTTTGGTTTTTTTAAGTTGTGAGGGATGAAACTAATCAAAGATATGAAATAGGTAACAATATGTTAGACTAACTGGGCTATGGGGTCAAAAGGCCAGGAAAGCTATTAGATGACGATGCAAGGCTGTTGAAGGGCCGATTTGATTTCAAGGTAGAAAGGATCTTTGGGCAAAATGGAGTAAATGGACATCAAGTTTGTGAACAACAAAGAGTTTCAAGCATCACTGGTTCAATAGATAACATAAACATGGTAAAGAAAACCCTTAATCATGCAAAATGTAACTATAAACTAATCAACACATAGAAACAAACATTCAAGCCATGCATATAAGTATAAGACCCTCTAACTTTGGGAAATGGCTATCAGACTTTGGGGAAAACACATAAGATGGACTAACAACTCAAAACACTATGCCGGAACGCCTAAACACAGTCTTTAAGTTATTGGGCACTTTGACAAACAAGCTTTCATATTTTTTAGGCAAAGGGCTAGATCGGGACTAGGCCTCCTTGGTTCAAACAAAATGATAATCTTAATCAGTCAAAGAGATAGCTTCATGTATGGAACTATGGACAATCATAGGTAAGCAGGGCACACCATACATCCTACTCAACATGCATAGAACTATTAATGAAACTAGAAACAATCTCCTCAAGTTATTAAAGAGCAGTTAAGAATTCTTTAATGCAACTAAGGAAGAAGAAAACATAAAAGCTATGAAGATTCAAGAATTTTGAGGTGCCTCCATGGGCATATCTCAAATTTAATCTCTACTGATCTATAGCAAGCAAGAAACATGTATCATGAATGAAAACTAGAAGACAACAACAAAGCAAGAGACACTATACCATTATACCATGTCATGGAATCCATCAACAATCCTTCATCATCCATCCAAGAACATTCAAGAGGCAATCCAAAAGCATAACACAAGTATTTTCTCCAAAGCTCATATGACCAATATATTGCTTCTCTTCTCAAGTTCAGCCTTCTGTCACTTCACTGTTTGATAATGCAGCAATGTTTTTGAGGATAGTGTGAAATGCCCTCCTTTGATATAAGGCCCTGTCCCTTCAAAACAAAGCTTTTTATTGCCTTTGTATATTAATCAGAAAATACTCATAATGACATACATAGTCAATCAAAGAAAACACAGTGAAGACACTTTCCTATGTTGGTGGCAAGAGAACCTTGTTTTTAGATGTTTTGAGGATACAATATAACCTTGTATCCTACACAAGGGTAAAAAAAAAAAACATAACCTTCTGAGCTTCAAACCACTGCTTTTTCCTTGTGAGCCCCTTCACCATTAGATTCAAAAAACCGAAGCACAGTTAACCAGAGTATATATATTCAGCCCAAATCCACTGCCTTGGTAAGGAAATAATGTTTTTGAATGTTTGTGCACAATCTCCCTCTAAATACAAAAACCTCTGGTCCTTAAAATGAGGCCTTCCCAACCTTTGATGCCTCTTAACAAGTATATTTAGGAGCATAACAGAATCAACAAAAGATACACAGTTTTTAAAAGATTACTGTGATGGTGCAAGGTGTCATGGCCCTGGGTGCTTTAAGGACAGAAAAGCAGCTTTGTAGTGAGCAAACACTTCTTCTAATCAAGACACTGCCCTTGCATTTACCAATTTTCACTCACAACTTTGTCGATACCTCCAAGTGGCAACTCACAGTTTCACATACTAGAATTTGTTTATGGTCGAGAAAACAGCCTTGAGTCTGCTCTTCAGCATACTAAAACAAAACTTTGAATGATGACCAAGTTATATGTGGATGATTACTGTGGTTTGAAAATTAGGGCCACTGTCTCAATTTGCAAATACTGAGTTTCTGCCTAAACACAGTGTCTCCATCTCCTAACCTTGTTTGGAGGGCAGTCTATAGGTTCTTTGAAGCAATCTCCACAGTTTTTTTTTTAACGTTTCATCCTTAGTTAGCATAAACACTGTCAATCTCATTTCTCTTTACAAATGAAAACACCGAACATAACTGTGATCTTTCACCAAGATTTTATCCCCTTTCACTCTACATCAACGAATTTGCAAAGGTCATATAGGCATATAAATACCTTTAAGATGGTGGCAAGGCTTTTTAGAGAGCTGCAGTAGCCCTTAGAAATTACTTGGAGGCGTGCTGAACCGTTGAAATGTGCGCGGCGTGCTGGTGTGAAAAAGCGTCGTGCAGAAACTTGTGTAGGGTCACTGTCGGGTCACCGCAACCGTTGCGCACAGGCGCGCCGCGTGCACGTACAGGCACGTTGCGCAACCGTTGTGCGCCTGTGTTAACTTTCTTCTGAGCGCGCCACGCACATACATAGGTGCGCCGCGCAATGAAACTTGGAGAAACTTGCGAAAAATTCCCAAACTTCTCGTCTTCAGTCCTGTGAATGGCAAGAGTGGAATGATGTTTCGTGCTTGTTGAGAGATTTAAAAGGAAGGCCAACGGTCTTTATTCCTTTGAATGCAAATAACCAATCTTTGTCGACATGAATTTCGTGAGGTTTTTTGGGAAAACACTCCTTTTCAAAAGCATTTCTTTTGTCCATTCGAAATAAAACAAGGTGACCTTGAATGTGTTAATAAGGGTTCATATTTGGAAACTGTGAGTAATATAAGAAGGCTGTGTATCTTACTCGAGCAGTAGCAATGGTTATGACCCTTTCCTAGGGTCAATGCTATTCATTTTATTTGTACATCTGAACAGTGCCTTCTATCACTGCTAACCTTTCCAACACAGCAAGCAAAACCCAGAAATACACTAACAATTTATGAAACATCCTTCGCCATCCTACAAGGGGGCAAATTCACCTCTTTGAACCTGAAAATAATAGTGTATGCTCTGGATATTCTAGTGGTAATAATACTTACTGTGAAACTGATTTGTTTATCAAGTGTCTTTTAACACATTTTCTGACTGTGGGTACAGAAAGTGGTTGCATTTACTCCGGCGCTTTCTTCTTAGTCTATTTCAAAAGAGATCTCTTCAATCACTTTTCCATTACTCAATTTGCATTGATATGGTGCCATCGACTTTTAAAAGTGAACATGCCTATATGAGTTGTAGGATCATTCTCCAGAACTGAAAATATGTCAAAGTGCTTCCTTGTATGTTATGAACCTGTAAACTTGCTTGTTGGACCCTTTGCTGCAGAAGAAATTGAACTGTCGCCTCAAGTATCTTCTACACTTTTTGATTCTTGAATGGCATACTTGTCTCTGAAATTTGAAAGGAGATGGCTTACCCCTTTTTAACTTGGTTTGAAAAACTCTGCCTCCAGGTGTTTCATCAGTTTCCTCTTCAACTGTAGGTGTCAAACTTGCTACATCTTTTAGAGTTTGCCATGATCTTTTGATTAAGAAGGGCACTGCTTTCCAATACACTTTCTCTGCTCATAAAATATTATCATGATGTTTCTGTCCATTAATAATGACAACCTATGTTTGTTTCCAGCTGATTATCTTTACATGATTTTCCAAGGTTTCAAAACTCAGATCATAACTTTTTTAATATCCTTGTGTTGAGGAGACAAACCTATGAGGTGTAAAAAGCAGCTAGAGTTACTCATAACACCAAAGCTCTTATTAGCCATTTTCTTCTAATGGAGCTCTGAAATCACCAAAACTACTGCATCTGAAGGCTACATTTGTCTTTGTGGTGGATTGTATATCGCAACATCATGAACTTGCACTGGCGCTTTGAATGATAGTAAGATGTCATATGTCTGGGACTGTGTACTACTTGCCTGCCTTTTCTTTATGTTCATTCAGAAACCATGAAATGTATTTCTCATTTCAACAGAAACAAAAGAACACACAGAGGTCCTTTTACTGAAGTATTTTCCTGCTCAAGACTGATTTGAGCTATTCATATTAACACCCCTACAGAGATATTTGTTATGATAGCTTCGATTAAAGGAGTCCTTTTTGATGCGCCATGATGATGACTAAAACTTCAAATGATCCTCTTTTTTAGGACACAAGACCAGAAATTCTGCTTTCTTTTGTCTTGCACATTTCAGATCTTAGCCCTGTTTTGATCATCACTTTCACTCAGAAACCTAGAGTCACTGTTGTACTATCTAGTTAAAAAAAAACTTGTGCTTATAGTAAGTTTTGCAATCCTTGAAGTCAATATTGGCCATCACCCTCTGCTTGTAGATGAAGGAGGCGCCTTAACCCTCTGCTTGTAGATGAAGGAGGTTCTTGGCCATGAAAAATTACTAGTCTGTTTGACAGTGGTGTCTTTCTTCTACTGTGATTTCATGCTGAATGGAAGCTGCAAGGTCTTGATGAGTAACTCCTTGCCCCGCAGATGTATCTTAGGCTCATGTTGACATTGGGAAGCAGCTGTTCTTCTAAATGTGGATTCAAGAATTTTTTCCTGAGATGATGATATATTTCCTGTCTTTGTAAAATCCATAAAACACTGTAAAACACATAATAATCAGCTTGAGACTGTGGTCTATGAAGTGCTGAGACTTAAGGGTGTGTAAGTGCCGCGACTTAGGGCTGTGATCAATTTCATTTGCAGAGTGGGAGGTCTGTCATGATTGGTCTGTAGCAGATGGAGGTTTTTTGGCCTTTTGATGGTTGCCAAGGGTAAAAATGCCTTAAAGCGCCACTTCCTAACTTAGGGGAGGCTTTTGAAATAGACTTGGATTGTCCTTTTAGAGCTGATGGGCATACTAGTAGGGCTAAAGCTAGATAGGATAGTAATAATGAGTTTTAACCTTGACATGGGCGGACTGAAAAGCAGGAGGGCGAAAAAGTTTTATGAGGGTTTTCTAGATGACAAATTGACATATGGAGATCAGCTTCTAGAAAACTCAGCTATGGATCTAGTCATCACTAAAAAATGAAAAATACTGATGACTAACACATCCAAAACACCTCTTTTCAGTTTTGTTTGGTCCTCCTTTAGGGTACCCTTTGTTTCCCTTCAGGTTGTAGCCTTTCGCCACCTTTTTTGCAGCACTTTTCCCTCTAGTTTGTTGCTATTTTTTGCACCTATTTCCAAGAGATCTGACCTTTAGATCCATATCCCTCCCAAATTTAGATCCATTGGCCATTTTTTGTGTTTTGAATAGATTTTTCCCACCCATAGACTAGTTGTTGGGAAGCCCTCCTCAGTTTTAAATTGATGCATATTTAATTGTTTATTTTTTTGTTATATTCAGTTTTCTTTACTATCATTTTCAAATTTATTTGCAGTTATACTGCATCTTTTTTCTTTTTTTCTCTACACGCTTCTGGGCTTAATTAAAATTAACACACTTATCACATACACACACACCATAAGTGAAGAGCGCCTGGTTTACACCGCTAGGCCAAGACTAAAACATTGTAGTCAATTGATCCTGCACCTACCTGCCCTTGTTTCGACATTGCAATCATTTTATCCTCCACCTCCTTTCCCTTTTTGGTCTCTCTTCCTTCTGTGATCCATGTTTGTTTTCCATTATTACGCCCCCAAGGTGTTTATCCCAGAGACTCCTAGGCCTTCATCCTCAGTTTCTGTTAGGAAGACTTACTCCTCCGTGTAGGGTTTGAGTTCGTCCTCCACCGAGTCACCATTCTGACTCTTCTTCTAGTTCATTGGGTTCCCCTTATGGCTCTATCCCTGAATCTCCTCCTGTCACCTTCACCATGTTTGGTTCAGGACCTAACATTGGTGGTAGCCTTGGCCTTATTCCTGGGAATGCTACTAGTGATGCTGCAACAGGAACTATCCCGACTACTCCCTTGCTCCCTTATATGGCAGGCCTGAGTCTTCCCGATTTTATCAAGTTGATTAATTACCCCATACACCATGATCCTCGTTGGCCTACTATGCCAACCAAGCTTCCTTCAGACATCCCCAAGTTTTAAGGAATTGTTTGGGAGGATCCTACCAACCATGTTCCTTCTTTCCACATGTGGTATTCGCATAGCTCCATCACCGATGACTCTGTTTGTCTTCGGTTGTTCCAGCATATGCTTACTAGAGAAGCTTTCAATTGGTATGTCAACCAGGCCTCTGCTTCTCATATTACTTTTGCGACTCTTGCTAGGGCTTTTCTGTCTTACTTCCAGCTTCCCCTTCGCTATGACACCGATACCAAACTCTTGACCTCTTTCCATCAATCATCTGCGACCCGCCTATCTGTTCATGCCCAAGAATGACAGAGAAGAAAGAGCCTATGCTGATCCCCTACCTTCGAAGACAGTGTCTACATGGACTAGTTTCTCAGATCCCTTTTGCCTGCTATTAGCAAATATGTCACATCTCACTTCCCTTAGACCGAGGAAGCTGCCCTCCAGATTGCGTTGAAGTATGACCTGATCTACGCACAGTTTGGTTATGTTTATACCGTCTTACCTGATCTCCCTAGACCCAATGGTGCCAATGCACCAATGGAATCCCATGCCACAGATAGTATCATTGGAGCCCTTTCTCATCCATACACTCATCCTCCCATGGGTTATGGTTTCCCTTAGGGAGGATCCAACTCCTCTAGCACTTTTCCCCCTCCCGTAAACATGTATCCAGGATATGACATGCCTACTCCTTTTTCCCAACCTGTTTACCCCAATGTTTCCCAACCTCCTTATTATCCGTATCTGCAGCTTGATGCTCCAGCTCCTCTAGCATTAGCACCTCAACCTCCCTTGCCTTCTCAACCCCCGTAACAACAGCCACCACCCCCTCAGGGTCAGGTGTATGTGCAACAAGGTGCGACTAATCCTCCTACTTCCAAAAAGAATAGGAAAGTCAACCAAAACCAATCTTCCCAAGGTAATCCAGGAAACAATCCCCAAGGTATTCACCTAACACTGCAACCCAGCAACAGGGCACTCAGCCTAAGCAGGACAGGCATGTTCGCACAAAAAAAATCTTGTTCTTGTTGTAGTGTCTATGGTCACTGCACCCATGATTGTCCTCTTTTACCTCAGATGCATTAGATGTGGGAAGTTCAAGCAGCATCCCGAGGACAACAAGCCTCCCCTTAGATTCCTCCCAATGCTGCCCCTATCCATCCGGCTGTGTTTACCAATCCTTTTCCCCAGCAAGGAGTTGTGGCTATCCAACCCCATGAAAATGAGGCAGCCACTTAACCTCCTCCATCTGGTACCTCTAATTATAGGATCCTCATGATGAAATCTGACCAACCCATTACCGTTGACCTCAACCTTCAGACTTGGTCTCGTCAGTACAACAATTCCTTCTCTATGTTTGCTACTAAGCCCCCTTCTTTAGGTCCCATAGAGCCTCTTTTGACACCAAATGGTCCTTTACTGGTCCCTCACTCTAAGGTAGAGGTTCATACCAAGATCCCCAATGGACCATTACGTTGAAACTTTCCTTTTGTTAAATTTTCCAACTCATATAGTATAGTAGATGACTTGGCACAATCTCCTACTACCATGTCAACGCTGGAAGTCCTGTAGTTGTGCCCTTCACAATGAAAAGATATACTAACTGCCATGGGCACTATGGATCCTTCAGATGATTATTGTCTTCGATGTTGACCAGTCAGAACATCCCCCCCTTCCCGCTTCCATCGCCTTCCAAATCCCTATCAAGATCTGAAATTCCAACATCTCTCGTTGTATCATTAACAAGGGGGAATCCACCTGTGTGATGTCCACTTCGGTTAGGAAGAAAATCAGATCTTTTGAGTTAGCCACTTCCACTATCACCCTCCAAGCATGGGATGGCCACTCTTCATAACCCCTTGGCATGTTCCGCAATTGTCCTATTACTCTTGTGGGCAAGGCTGTCTATGTTGACATAGAAGTCATCAATGCCCCCTTGGACTACAACATTCTATTAGGTCGTAGCTACACTTATGCAATGTCTATTGTCACATTTGTGGTTCACCGTAATATGTGATTTACTCACAATGTAAAGATCTTCACCATCGATGATTTGACATATTACAAACCGAAGTCTCAGACCTCCCCTGAGTCTATTATATCTTTGGTGGCCAATAAAAAAATAGTCGAACCTCTAACAAGTGCCTCACCAGGAGCCTATAAATATTCCTCTTTGCTTAGTTCATTCCATGGCCTCCCTCCTCCTATCTCTGACCCTAGCTCGTTGAATTTTTGCATGATGCAATCGTCTCACTCCAACCTGAAACAGACTAGTTTGACTAGCCAGCAACCCCACCCTCCACAACCTGCTCCTAGTCCTTCGACTTAGCCTTCAGGACCCCCTACTCAAGGCCCCTCATCTACAGATGGTGTCCATGATCCTATATACCCTCCTGGAATGGTTCCCCTTGGCCTTAACCATCTCGGAGCTATCCCACCTGGCCATTACCCCTCGAGTCAGATACCGTTTCTTGCTCCCCCTCCTGGAGTATTTTCGGTACCTGTTATGGCTACCTTGTCTCTTCATAACATGACTTTGGGGATCCCAGTATAGTAAATTGATCCCCCAGCCACTATCCCGCCTGTTCAGCCCAAACCTTATGTTTCTTTGACCTCGGTTCAACCAGTCTCCATGACCCCTCCCTTTGCTTCTGTGCCTCAACCACCTCAATAGGAACCTACTCCTGTTACGAAAGCCTCAGGCGAGGGGGGAAAATCTGAATAGGAGGCACCTAAGGACAATGCAGCCCAGAAAACCCCTACTCCTCCTCAGCCTCCAAAGCATACCCCCCGCGTGCTTTGTGTGATGTTGTCGGTCACGCCACCCATAAGTGTCCTGAATTGCCTCATCTCAAGCCCATGGTCAATTTCACGTTTTCTGAGTCTAAGGTCCCTAAAGCCCCTGTTACTTTACAGACCGCAGCCAAGAACCTCAAGACTGTTCGCACCAACCACCCCTATGCTTTGTATGATCTCCATGGCCATTATACCTGCCTTTGTCCTCACCTTAAGCACTACTGCACCTCTTTTTAAGTAGTTTGAGAATACATAACCAAACAGAATGAGTCTACCTCTTCGGTTATTGTACAGTATGCTTCGGTCCAACTTAAGGATATACCTTCTCCCATTGACATTCCCCCTCTTGATGTCGAGATGACAGAGTCTTTGACCACTATCCTCTACCTATAATCATCTATGAGATCCACGATGGAAAACCCCTCTGGGAATTTCCCTTTTGTTTCTCTTGACCTCCCTTGAGCGATCACCTTGGGCTCAACATCAGTGGATTCATTATCTGCTTGTTCTTCTGTCACCCCCCATGACGATGCACATGTGAACCTTTCTTCTCATGATGATGAGTCAGGTATATTTTCTACGTCATGTGGTTACCCTTCCACCAGTCACCCCATCTTCTACTATGATGATGACATCATGGAAGTCATTTCCACCCCTGACTTCATCTTTCTCGCCCACAAGAAGAATGTCACCATTCGTGTCTATGGTGACTTTCAAAACCTGAGAAAAAACTTCCCCCAAGGCAGTTCCCCCACACCCTACCCTTTTCAGTGTGTGGGTGGTAGAAATCCTACCCATAGCACTCCCTCTAATAGTGCTTCTTTTATTTCTACCTTGCATTCAGGTTGCCAACATTTTTCATCATCCTCCCATTTATTGTCTTGTGGCACCTTTCAGATGGACCCCCCATCCACACCATATATCGGTTATGCCGATGGTGTAAGTCGCTACTCCCAGAATCTAGCCTCGGCAGCCTGGGCCATTTTTACCCCCTTGCATTCGCTCATCCTCTCTAACAAAGTATGCATTCATATTGCCACCAATAACCAAGCCAAATATGACGTAGTGATAAGTTTATCAGCTGATTTCCTTTTTCGTCGCATCCTTCACCTTCATGTTCTTTTAGATTCCTTGCTTCTTGTCATCCAATTGAATGGTGTCTATCATGTGCATAATCATGTCCTTTTTCAGAAGATATTTATGAGTGAAGCTTTTGATGTGTGAAATCGAAATAATTACATTCAGTAATGTACCTAGAGCACAAAATCACTATGTATATATCATTGCAAACAATATTCTAGATTGGAATTTATCACACACATTTAACACAAGATAATAACAATAAACCATACAACGATGCATATCCATAATATGTGTCGCTTAAAATGTTTTAGAGTCCATCAAATATGATACATATGACATGCCCATAGCATGCTACAAAAAATAAAAAATGGGGGCACCTCATGCCCCTACATCTAATCACTATCTAGAGGATCCTGAGCCAATGTCTCAGCTCCAAAAGCCCGTATATCGCACATCCCCTGTTTGGCCATCGCCATGCACCACATGAATCCTCGCCACTCTGAGGGTCAACCAATACATGGCTCTATGTACTGGTCGTCAAGGTCTTGCCCACCGCGCACCAGTGAGCAGACTATCACATCTACGGGGGATTTCCTCTAGGAGGGCCATTGCATCCTCATTTTTCAATCCCCTCGATCCACTAGGTGTTGTAGCCCCTAATACTGTAGGTCATCCCATATACCTGGATGGTTTTACCGGTGCTATATATGCATACCAAAAGTGAATGAATCAGTACCTCATACAATATTCGGAAACTTTAAAATGCACTTAAAAGATAAGAAACTTTTCACTTACCATCTAGCCCCCATGCTCGACTTGGCGGAAGTGGAAAGTCCAGGTCCCCATGATAATTCATCCCACTATAGGGATAATCGTCTATGTACAGTGGCATCTGATCCCAATGTGCAAATAACTCAGGTCGGAACATCCATTCGACTGCCCAACCTCCCCCTCTACAAAGTAGCCGCCCCTAGTGGCATATCCTGGGTTCTTACGGGCCCCCATCCTAGATCTGTATATTAGGCCAAAGTGTCGGGATCTTCTCAAAGAAAAGCGAGCACAAAATTGTGCCATATGCATAGTCATGGTTTACTTGCTGCTTGCATAGTGACAACTATCGTTTCAATGACGGAAGCATCATTTGGGCCCACCCATAGTAGGTCCCACTCAATACACTCTCAACAAGCATCATTTAACCCTCAATGATGTGGTGGAGCTCCTATTTTTCTAGGATCCGCAACACCACTATGGCCACAGCACAAGTCTCTGGCCTCTCTAGATCTTCGATCAGTATCTGTGTCCCCTTCACATGGAGACTAGGTCGACAGTGGAACTATACAAACACCATAATGTTCCGCCCTTGAGGTAACACTGGCTATGTGTTTCCCACCATCCCAAATGGCGGGAGACCAGTTAGGAAATATATATCCTGGACAGTCAGCTCGATCCAGTGCCCCTGCACTATAAAAATCTCATGATCCAAATCCCAATAGCTAAAAATACAGGCCAACAAGGGCTCTCCTGATCTCATCAAAGGGTTCTCCACAAACTTCAGGACCCCAAACCTGGCTAATGTAGTGTGGACAACATAATCCTCTTGGATCTCCGACCGTAACGTGTCCAAGTCTCTCTCTCTCTCCTGTTGATCCTCAAATTTTCCATATATGCACAAAACCATCATGTTTGTCAGTGTACAAAAGGGAAATACTACATCACAACCATAAAATCCTAGCTCTTAGCCAAAAAACAAAACCAAAATCCCTCTCTCTGACAGGTCGCACTTTTCAGGCCATTCCTGGGACAGGTCACAGTTTTCTGCCCAAAAGCTGCTACCCAGGTCATATAAAATACCCCAAAAAGTGCGACCCAACCATGAAAAAGAGTAGGGGTTTGTTCCTGAGCTCTAGGTGCCTAAATTGAACTTTTAATCCACCGAATTGAAAGAGTAGGGTTAGGCCTCTTACCTACAACTGATGGATATCGATTCTAACGGTCGGTTTGTCTGATACAATTGTTGCAAGATTTAGGGCCTTTTCTCCTCTCTACATTCACAAATGCTACACTTGCAAATGAATAAAATTGGAGAGAAAATTCCTTATTAAAAGAGAAACCCCAAATTTTTTTTTCACCAACTGCGACCAAATCGTAGCTCAGTTTGATAAACCATCAACATCGTTGGAAATCTCTCACCAAGCTCTAAAATGGGTATCCTTTTGTTTTTTGTGATTTGATAATTCACTCAAACACATTTTTTCTAAGAAGTGTCACTTCACCCTCCTCAAAATCGAATTTCTTCACTTGCAACACTTGTACTTGGGGCAACACTTTTCCTTCATACTTGTCCATGCTCATGTCAATTTTCATCGTGAGTAACCATCTTGTACTCATGTTTTATGGTCCCCACCGAGCTTTTTCTGTGTGGTAGCATCATCGAGTCGCCCTTGTTTAGAGCATTCAAGTTGAGTCATCATTGCATCCATGGAGTCTATCCCGAGTCCCTTTATATCCCGCCACAATCCTCCTTCCTTCATTGGTTTGTTCCTCTCTCATGTCGCACATTTTTGGCCTTCATTCATATTTTCCCTTATCCCCTCCGAAGTCGAGTCAATAGCTACCAGGTCATCCATGCCCTACATGCTCTAACAAGGGAAGTTGTCAGCGCGCTACTCAGTACCACCCCATTCCACCATCATCCTTTATGTCAGTCCATCATTCGCTCTACTATTATCCCTCGTGCCTTAGTTAAGGATCCCTTATTACTTCACCTATGGAAGACCTCCTTTGGTCGACATCAACTTATTCATTCCAGAAGACAAGTCTAGAGGGCGTTGTACCTTGGTTCCAGCTTCCACTCTTGTTCAGTGCCTTGGATCAAGAAAAGGGAACCTGTATTGCCCTTTGACTTGATTGTTTCTCAGTTCCATCTCCTTATGGCATGATCAAGATCTGTATACTTGATGCTTCAGCGATGTAGTAGATTATACTGGTGATTCTCAGGTGTGTGTGAGATGTTTCAGACCTCATGAGGGGCTAGCCCTTCAGGTAGCCCCCCACATGCTTGGATGACCTCTCTACTACAACCTTGGATGCAGCTCCATATATTTGATGGCTTCAACCTCAACCTCTTGTAGTGCCTTCTTAGTTTGCATGTATCATTCATATTTTTAAAGCCCTTTCCTGTTTTACAGGGCCTCTTTGGTGGTACTTATATCTCATGTACTTAGATATTATTGTATAAGTCCTGGTTGTTGTCCTAGGCACAGTATGTATGTGGGATCCATTATCATGGTTTTATCTGGCCCATGTTTATGCCAACATGCACTATATCGTTCAGTCCCTTGTTTGTTGGACGCATCATCATTCTTTGTACTTTGTTATCAAGGCGGGCATAGGTATGCCTCCCCCGCCTCATGTAGAGTAGGTACTCAATCACAAAAGAGACTTGTCACACTTTTAATTCTCATCTCCTTAGGGTCTCGTCCTCTCACGCTTTAGTCTACCTTATATTTCTCTCTCTCTGACTTCCCCTTCGGTGTCTAGTGATTGAGTTCTTACAACGTACTTCGGTCATACGATTAGCTCCTAACGCTCACACGCTGGGGGGAAATATGTTACACCGATTTTTTTTCATCTAACCTATTACTATTAGATGGACTAAATTACACCATGTAAGACCAATTTTACCATAGTAAAATTGCTCTCACTATGAAAAATAATTTAATAACCCATAGTTTATTAAGTTATTTCTGGTCTAAACATGAAACCCCGTGAGGAATAATTAAATAAATCCTTATTTGTTTGATTTTCATCAAGGGATAATTAATTAAACCACTGTTTAATTAGTATTCCTAGTCATATTTAACCCAAAATAGGAAATTAGTTAGATAAATCGTTATTTATCTTATTATTTTCTAGGAATAATTATTTATTAATATTCCTTGTTAAATTTGACTAAATCATTTACAAATAATTGAATAAATCATTATTTATTTAATTATTATTTAACCATATCCTTAAAATAATAAATAATTTATTTATTTATTTATTATTTCTAAATAAATGGATTTTACCAAATTCAAATTCCTTTTCCCTCCAACAAAAATAATAAAATATTCCATAAAAGTTGGATCTAGATTTGGTTAATAAAATTTTAATTATGCACCAATATCTAGATTAACTCAATATTTTGTTATAAATAGAAGGGTCTTTCCATTCATTAACTACCTTTTGTTGCCTAAAGATCGATGTGGATCTATACTTTTGGTCTGACTTTGATCCTTCCATTATTGTCATATTTTTCTACTTTTTGCTTCTGAGCTCCCCTTGAGTTCCATTTTTGTCTGGGTTTTCTACACCATCAAGAGAGAGAACTTAAATCTGAAGCACTGAGGAAATACAAGAACCCATCCCATTGAGGGGGATTGGTAACATCTTTCTATGTTCCCTTCCCAGGTGTTATAATAAAAAAATTCTTTAAAAAAATTCTTGTCTTTTTCATTGGATGCATGGAACAATTCTTGCTTTTATTTGATGTTTAATGTCTTTAACTGCATAGATCTGGATTTATGTAGTATTTATTATGATCACTAACTGTAGATCTAAGGAAATTGACAACCATATTTGATGTTAGAGCTATTTTTTATGCACAGCTAAAGTGAGTTTTTTTCATATGCTTGCGGTTAGAATTCACACTAACAAGGAGAGACCAATTTGGCCCTCTTAAAAAAAGTTCTTCAGAGAGTGTTTTTGACATATCAAAAGTAACCTGACATGATGGGTTCCAACAAAATTCACTTTCTTTGGTGATTATTTTAAATAGTGGTGAAGCTACTTTTGTAAAGTTTTCTATAAGTCTTCTATATTATCCTATGTTGGAAATGTTGTCATTGATGGAAAAGGAGCACAAAGGAGAAGCACCAGAACTATCATTAAGGCAAAGGAGCATAGAAGCAACAATAATAAGGAAAAGAAGCAGATTAGGCAATAATGTAGTAAGAAAGCATAAAATAGAGGTAGAGGAGCAACAGAGAGGCAAGGAGCAACATTAGACCATCAACAAAGGCAAAGGAGTAGAGAGGAGCAAATTTAGAATCAAATGAGCAAAGGCAACAAAGGGAGTTAAGGCAGAAAAGGAACAAAGGCAGCAAAGGCAACAAAGGTAGAAAAGGAGCAAAGGCAGAAAAAAGACAAAGGCATCAAAGGCAATAGACAAGGAAAGGAAGCAAAGGAAGTTAAGGCAGAAAAGGAGCAAAGGAAAGAAAACAATAAAGGCAGAGTCGTGAACGTGTTGGGTAGAGTCGTGAACGGTAAGTAGGTCAAGTCATGAATGATAAGCAGGGCAAGTCATGAACGTGGGAAAAGTCATGAATGTGTCAAGTGGTCTACGAACAACAAGAAAGAAATGAACGAGCACAACCAAAGAAGAAAAGTTGGCAAACATGAGTAAAGATAAAGTGAGGAATATTGGATTTGGGCATAGATCAATGATGGAGATTAAATCGCAAACCTAGCTGTATTTCACACTTCGGCGATTTTATTGTTTATATTTAAAGACATTGCATGGTAATTTATTTTATTTGTGATGTGAATCAATCAGCAAAGGAGCAGTGAGGATCGTTAGATTTGGGCGAGATCAATGGTGGAATTTAAATCACACCCAATGGTATATCGCACATCGACGATTTTTGTGTTTAGTGCTAAGAATTCACATGATAAGTTATTTAAGTTGCAATGCCAAGTGTGGGCAATGACAAGATGATGTGGCAGTGATGTGGCAAGCTGACATGGCAGATGAAGTGGCACCGACCCCACATATCGCATGTAATTTATGATGACGTGGAAAGGTGACATGACGATGACATGGCAAGGTGATGTGGCATGATGACATGGAGATGACGTGGATCTGGCCCACATACCACACATCACATATCACAAAAGGTAAGAGATACTTGCTATTGCTAAAAGCTAAAACTTGCGAAGTGTGATAAAGAGGAGCAGACACGATGAAGCTTCAAATCTAAAGTCTAGAGAATTTAAAGTCCGACGTGGGACCAAATCACATACCACACATTGCAATCGGCAATTCTTATAGTTATATGTTAAGACTTCCCAAGTTATATGTTCTAATATGCGACGTGCAATAAGGAGTTCGCTACGATTTGTGAAATCGCAGAAGAACAAGTATTGTGAAATTTGTAAATTGGTAAAGTTGCAGAGTACGATAAAGATGCCCGGATTCGATGTAGTTTCAGAGGAAAAATCCAAAGGATTTCAAATCCGTATGTAGACATTTTTCTATGTTAAACCGCATCAGAGGAGGAAAAGGAGATTATAACATAAAATCTATGAAACGTCGAAGTGCGAAGTGATATTTGTGAAGCAGATGCGATGCGGCTCAGAGGTGAATATAAATATATTACAGGTCCAAGGTTTAATGTGTTTGCGTTGGTTTAATGAAGAAAACCATGGAAGTGGAGATCGACTTAGGTTACAAAGGAAATGCCTGAACGCATGAAAAAGGAACCAGAACTCGTGTAGAACAATGTTATGCGGCTGCGGCTGTGAGTTAAACGAAAAGGATGAACACAAGAGAATTGACTCTGGTAGAGAGACCTGACAGTGCGTACAGAGAATGTTAAACGTTGCGGTTAACTATAATAGGCAGAGTATAGTAGCACTATTTGAAACGTATTAACTGGTTCAAGTTGAGCTAAGATAGTAATGATGTAGCACAGCTAGAAATATAACAGCAGGTGGAGAAGATAAAGGGACAGCTTTCGGAGAAGGAAATATGAACATAAAAGCAAGAAGCTGAAAGGGTTGAATTGAAATATCATTGCAACTGTAAATGTAAATTCATTGATAATTTTATATTGTTTGTGATGCAAAGGCATGTCTCCATAGGCATAGGCAAAAATGCATGAGTGATGTAATGATTATTTCTAATGTAATAACCTGAACTGAAGTGTAAGGAATCGAATGGATGGAAAGAAAAGAGCCATGCATATTCACTTCATATTCCCATAGAGAATGAAAATATTCATGAATTTATCTTCATAAAATAGGTAATATCCACATGCAGAAGGTTACGAAAATAGAGAGAGAGAGAGAGAGAGAGAGAGAGAGAGAGAGTGCAGCAGAATTGAAGAGAGTTGAAGAATGTTAGAAAGCTGTAGAATGAAAGAGAGAAAAATAGTATAAGAGAGCTGCAGAAGGTTGGATATTGAAAGAATAAGAGAGGATTGATAGAGATGTTGTGCATATCAGGAGCTGATATGAAGTAGATATGAAGGCTGAAAAGGTAGCAGTGAAGAAGGAGTAAAACATAGCTGATATCCAGGTAAATCAGAATATGATTTTATTGTAGTTTGAGGGAGTTAATGCTTCCATATCAAGTTGTAGCTTGATAGATGTCTAGTTGTAGCTGGTTGAGGTAGGAGCCTCCTGTGGGTTGTAGCCTGTAGAAAAATACATGGGAGTTGGTGCTTCCATTTCAAGTTGTAGCTTTATAGATGTATAGTTGGAGATGGTTGAGGTAGGAGTCTCCTGTGGGTTGTAGCCTGTAGAAAAATACATGGGAGTTGGTGCTTCCGTTTCAATTTGTAGCTTGATATATGTCCAGTTGAAGCTGGTTGAGGTAGGAGCCTCTTGTGGGTTGTAAACTGCAGAAAATAGATGGGAGTTGGAGCTTCCTTGCAAGTTGTAGCTTGCAGAATTTGAGGTAGTAGCCTCCTGTAGGTTGGATTCTACAGAAAATCAGTGGTGAGAGGGAATTGGAGCTTGCCTTAGCATCACAACAATAATAAGATTTATTTTTCTCCTTTATGGGTTTCCACTTATATCTGATGTCTATGTGCTTGATGATTATGTGTTTATGTGATGTTTTAATCTTCTTAATTACTTTCTCTACACACATTAAGTTTGTTGATTCATTATGTATTGTGTTGCTTATGAAATGAAGGTGTAATTGAGTTGAATGAAAAGAGTTTTAAATGTCCATGAATGTACTAAACTGATTCACCCCCCCCAGTTTAGCTAAGAATTCAACAATTGGTATTAGAGTCGGTTCCTTTGGTGTAAGCCAAATATCTTGAAGGAGATTTGGTTGAATCATGGACTATCAAAATACCCATGTTGAATACAACAAAATTTCCTAGATGGAGAGATAAGGTTAAAATAGATTTAATGGCTTATGAACCTGAGGTATGGAAGCTTGTATGTGATGGTTACTCCACAAAATCTCCCTCTTTGAAAGAAAAACAGTGGAATTCAAAGGCAAAATGTGTGAATTATAATAGTGTTCATAAAAAATATCTTGATTCAATAATGGATTTAACTTCTGCAAAAGGAATCTGGAATAGATTGCATCTCATGCATGAAGGAGACACTAGTGGATGCATTATCAAGAAGGATAAGATAAACAAGAAGAAGAAGAAAAATTCCTTTCAAAAGGAAAAAGGTCAATCAAATGAGATACGTCCTAGGGTGAATGGATGTGAGTACCATGAAGAAATTATAGTTGAGTAAAAATCCAAACTTCACACAGCCTTGATTGAAATAGAAATATTGAAGAATGAAAAGAAAAACCTTAAGACACTAGTGCAAATATGTGATGAGAGGGAATATGAAGATAAGGAAGAAATTGTTGGCCGGAAGGCACAACTTGAAGAAGCAAGGAAAGTAGAAGACACTCTGCTGCAGTAAATAAGAGTGAAAATTCTAGAATGTGGAGGATTGGAAGAAGAGGTGGTAAGCCCGAGGATGAAATCAGAGAAGGCCCAAATTGAACTAATTATGAATATTACACAAATGAAAAGCTCTGGACAGTTGAACCAGATTCTAAATGCTCAAAGGTCTCCTCTCATAAAGGCTGGGATAGGCTATGAAGGAGAAACAAGTAAGTCCAAAGTAAAAGATAACAAGAATATCATTTTTGTAAAAGCTGTAAAGGATAATGAAGCAGATCAAAAGATTCCTATAGAAGTAGAAGCCAGCAAGAACATGATTTGTAAAGAAATAAACAGAAACAAGCAGCAGCATGAAAGGAAAGAGAATGAGAGGAAGAAATAGTCAATTTCTAAAGGCTCATATTACGCTCCTAAGAATGAATTGAACAAATTCAGAAAATGTCAGAGGAGGTTCCTTCCTCTTGTGAGAAGTATCACTTGTTTTGGTTGCCACAAACCTGGACATACTGTAGCATATTTTAAGACAAAGAAAATCCAGTCAAACCAACTAAATATGCAGCCAATGAAAAGACTACGTCAAGAAAACAAATGGAGAAGACAATATATCACCAGGCAATTTCCATGGCTACTATTATGCATGAAATGATTTTGGACATAAAATTTTTGAATGTAAATTATGTTAAAAATGGAGCACAAAATATTATACATCAGCTCAAACGTACCTTGGTAAAATAAGCCTTTTATATATTCCAGAAGCTTGGTCACAAAGCAAAAGACTGTAAATTTCCATATGCATTAAATAACTCTAGACAAATGATGGAATCCAATCAAATCAGACAAAACTGTGAATCAAAAAGAAGTGCAGACATTATGAAGAACCCCAATAAAGTATGGAAGGAAAAGAGAAAGGGGGAGCCTGTTACTTCAATAACATAATAAATCCATCATTGTCTCAGGGGGATCTACTCTAGGAAGAAATGCAAATATCCAACCAATAATAGATAAGAAGCAACATCCAAAGGGGAGAGAATTTCATAAAAATTCCCCATAAAAGTAGTATAATAAGAGCTCCTTGGAATAAGAACAACTAAAAGTTTAGGAAGGGAAAGGACAATTCCTCTAACAGGAACTATAAAGGAAGAAGGATACTTGAAGCATTCAATAGCCAACAGGTTGATGGAAGGAGAGAAGGAAACAACCAGCCATGGTGGTAGAGGGAACATCAACCATGAACATGTAAGCTAAGAAGACAACAACACACTAAGTGATGAATGGTTAAAATCACAAAAAAATATGTTCCAAGCTATATAACTGGAAATATCCATAGAGTATGATCACAATGTGCATCACACTGCAAGTGTTAACAATGAAAAAAAATTAAGAAGGATGAGCAAGAGAAATGTTTATCATTATTATATCATAACCTCATTCATCAATAGAAGGTCCCCTTGGAGGAAAGCAGTTAAATGAGTGATAAAAATATAACTTGTCTGCCCTTTTAGATTCCAAGTAAAGAAATTGAAGATGCCTTCCTGGAGATCACTATGTTAGAACAGTTGAATTGTATATAGAGCAACAATGATTCTAGAGCAGTCCTATAAAGGAATATGGAGTGACATTATTTTAAAAACAGAATGACAGAATAAGAAAAAGGTTAATGATGCCATAATCAGATTCTGTATATTGATGATTTCTGTTGAGAATAGTGGAGAGCTCAATAGTAGAAAGTATGAAGGTTGTCTTAACTATGGGTGTATGTGCGAGCTGAAGTGAAACAACTACATGGATTACCAATTGGTATCAATTGGTATTTGGAAAAAGCAACCTGCCTATCAGTAGAATATCAAGTGTTATTAGTGGAGCAGTGGTATGGTATAGGTCTTCAGGATCGTAGTATTATGGCAGAAGTACATCAAGGTAGTATTCCCAATGACTATCACCATTATAGAATATGTGGATTAAGTTTTGGTTGCTTTGATTGTTAAAAAGTATTTTCTGATTGTAAATATTGGAGAATGTCGAGCTGCATTATAAAAGCATGGAAAGGTCAATAAAAATGCCAAAGGATAATTATGTTGTTTTCATTTTAAGTGTTATATTGAGCATTGCAGCAGTATCTATTCTTGGATATAACTTCATGCCTTCCTCAATTCAGTACAGATATATCTTCAAGGCATTTTTCTTAAAATAATTCATAAAACTGTGTGAAGTCTATTTGCTGAGAGTTCAATTAAACAAATTGAAGATGTTTTGTTGAAGATTATTATGATAGAACAGTTGAAGTATCTGAAGTATGAAGAGATAGTTATTTTAATCTTACTATTGAAGCTCAAGAGTATTTTATTGATTCATCTAAAGCCTAATTCAGCAAAAAGGAATTTCTTGTATTTCATCATTTCAGAGAGGTTGATCATTGGCATACATACCCCCTTATGTCATAAATAAAATTTCATAGTTGATAAGTGAGACTGGCCACTGCATTGAATGTATCTAGCCTCAAGGGTTTGTTTTGAAAATACTTTGTACAATATTAAATTCATTTGGTCTCTTATATTGAAAGATATTGTCTAATCTTACAATAAGTTGTAAGTTCTGGTTTGATTCATTGTTCACATCAGCTTCAAGAACTTTTGGCTTGCAGTGATTATATCTTTAGAAGTCTAGCACATATCACCACAATCAAGAAGTAGGGGAAAAAAATATAGAACATTCTATGGTGACATGCCTTCAAACATTCTCATGAGTTTGAGATAACATCAATTTTTTATGTATATTCATGCAATCTCAATGATTTTCAAAGTGTTCTCCCAAAAATTCTTATACACTAGTATGGAGAAGCAAGGTATAAAGACAAAATGAAGAAGGCCTATACACAAATCAGAGAGAAGTAATTCAAAGATGGAAACTACACTGAAAAAATGTGTTATGTTGGATATTGGAAATACTAACGCTCCCCATGTGTTTCACGACATGGAATAATCGCCTCTCGTGGATCCTTATCTTTGGCGATGCGATCGTTGACTAACACTTCCGGGTTTTGGTCTAATGGAAATCATGATTCCCAACATGTAACCCTTTTCCATTGATGTCAAAGGGGGAGGAAAAGCAAGAAGAGGAAGAAAGACACTTCTCAGAATGAAAGGGGGAGGAAGTCTTGGAGGAAGTATTGGAGTGTTGGAGGAAGTGTTGCCATTAATAACCCCATAACATCAAGAATAAATCTATGCGGGTTGCGAAGTGAAGAAGAAGAAGAGCCATCATAATATGAAAAAGGGGAGACGAGCGAAGAGGAAGAAATGGTAGAACAAGAATTGGACTAGATGAATCAGGGCCCACTTGCATTTCTGGGTATGTTGCACAAGATTCCAAGGCATTTAGAGAAGCTTGTAACGAAGTATGACCCTGATAAAACAGTGAAGGTCAAAGACCATCTAGAAAAAATTTACCTACATATAAAAACACTTGAGGTGCGTCATGATGATGTTGCAAGTAGAATATTCCCATGTACCTTAGATGGCAGAGAATTTGTATGGTATCACAACCTTCTGGTGAAATCCATCCAAAATTGGAGAAGGTTTAATAAAATGTTCCTTGAGAAATTTGTTGATGATAAGACCCCTACCATGTTATTGAAAGAGTTGGGTAATCTAAATATGGAGAAGAAAGAGAAAGTGAAAGACTTCAACCAGACGTTCAATCGGAATTTTAACATATTTCTAGAATATATGGAACCTTGTGACTCCATCACCATATATTACTACACTTCTGCCTTGTCAGTGTTTCACTTATGGAAAATTATGAAGAGGATATCATGGTTTAGAAATACCTGTGCAAGTTGGATTCATCTTGGATGATGAACCAATAAAGGACTCCAAATACATGAATAGAAGGTTTCCGGCCTCTGTAAGTAAGGCCAAAGGGAAAGAACCATCCAGTCTTGAAAACTTGACCTACATGATTAATAATATTTCAAATGAATTTCCATATATCAAACAAAGGTCAATTGAGACCGTTGTGAGCAGAAATCCTCTATGATAAAACTTGGTTAGGAGGATTTTGAATTTAGGTAGAAATAGTAACCGACTGGAAAAATATGCACAGAGATAAAATTATGCATTGAAACTTGACAACTTGAGAAACTTAGTCATGGACGTATAATGTTCATATCATCAAGATTATCATTCTAAGAAAACATCCCCACAATGGACTCATGCCATGAACGCTCCTGCTATGCATTTTTATGATGTATTTCTTACTAGTGAGAATTTCATGCCCGAAGAATAAAAGGAAGAATTTGTTGCAACTGGTGAGGCTCCAAGTGTTGGGCACCCAGTACACATGTTCAATATTATACTTTCAGCCCAGAAGGCCACAACTATGAAACAACCTCTGAGTGACCCTCTAACCTAGCAGCAAACCAACTGATATAACTTAAGAAGCCAAGGGTCAACCATTACAAAAGGGTTGACAAAGCAAAAACTCAAATAAGCCTTGTTAATGAGAATCAATTCACCATTTAACTTAGCACAGAACACTTAGAGCAAGTCTAGGAAAGAAATCCCAACAAAGAGTACTTCCACAAACAACAAAGACAAGACCATTGCTCCAGAAGTCACAAGTCAAGCTACCTCCCCAGACATTTTGGCTTCCCTTCTTGTTGTGGAATATAACATAGTTTACGACATTTAGAAGGTCTGTACAAACATTTCAATGTTTGAGTTAAGAAAGATCACGAACCATCGATACATTCTCTTGCACTTGGGAAATCCATCATAGGTATAAATTTCCCTTGAAACAAGGGATTATGTACATCTTCTGGTTCCCTTGAATTAGTATTAATGCTTTAACAATGGAAGTGAACAAACTCTTCCCTCCATTTCTCTTCACATTTTAAATTTTCAAATTCAATGTACATAATTGAATGGCTGATTCTAGTGCATTAGTGAATGTAATTCCATTATCCACAGTAAAGAAAATAAATGAAAAATGGGATAAAACATATGCACATACAATTTAGCTGGACAAGACTCTTTTCCATACGATTGGTGAACTAAGAGATATGATCACCCACTTATCATATGATGGACGAGTTCACCAATGCATAAACATAGTGATTGTGGGCATACCAGAGGCATACAAACTTTTTTTAAGTAGGGACTGGTCAAGTAAGTTACAAGGATACTTTGCTATAGAATGGTCACACTTATGGATTCCGTATAAGGATAGAAAAAACTAGATTCAGTTGGATTTAGAAAGATACATGAAACATAATGTCACTCCATTAGATGGAAAAAATGAAACAGTGGCTTTCACGGACCTTATTTTCAACAATTTCTTCTTGGAGAAAAAATTGGGGTGTTATCTTGCACAACCATCCCAAGTCCCACCAGGAACACAGTTGAAGCTCCTTCATTATCCAATAGGTGAAAATGACCTTTGTATAGTAAGTGGTAGTAGTGTTGGCTTGAGGGGGTCTAGACCTAGGTTCAGAGATGGTTGCATGAACCAAAAAAACCCTATATTACCAGCCCTTTCCGCAATGTTCTGCTGCACAGACCAAAGTATCACCTGAGGAAATATTAGGGTATGCTAGAACTAGGTTTTTGCATCAAGAGGAACTATGGAGTGTGTATTTAGGGCTTATCATCTCTTAAGAATTATTCAGAGCTTTGCAGAACCAGTATGATGAATAAATATAGTTAACTACTTTGTGCACTTTACTTTTCTACTTTAACATGCATTAATCATCATAATGAACCTTATTCAAGTCTTCGCTATGTAATTATAGATAAAAACCATGATCTAGCACGGATACTCATAAAAAATATATAATTAAATCATACAAGTAAAGTACACAAATTTGTCTTCAAAGTCTTCTTCTATTACCTCAGATCTTCCCAATACAACACTTCTTGCCCTGTGCACACAGTTGCAGACTTCCTAAGGTATCCGCGCACACAACTGCATGAAACTTATATTTTGGCCCAATTTTCGATGGCCAAAATGTCACTCTTGCTGCACATAGGCATCCCAAGAGCGACACTTTGAGGTGGGGAAAACGTGGTTTGCCTTAGAGTCGCAATTCCAACACTTTAGTAAAGTGTCGGAAGAACGACACAATTTCTGACATTTCCAGATGGTCGTTGCTATTCCGATGTTAGCTAGAGTGTGGCTATTCTGCAATAGAAAAATGTCGCTATTCCAACGATACCATAACTGTCGCTATTCCGACGGTAGAAACATGTTGCGATTCTGACAATACCATAACCGTCGCAGTTCCGATGAAACCCTAAACCATTGGTCTTTTGACGAAACCCTAAACCGCCACTATTTTGACAAAACCCTACACCGTCGCTATTCTGACGATACCATAAACATTGCTAGAACATTGGAATACCAATGGAAATTAATTTTAATAATAAAATAGTAAATGTCTCAAGATCGACATAAAAGACAATTTTGAAAGGAATCAAGTGTCACTAGAGCGATGTTTAAAAACAATTTTAAAAGAAATCAAGTGTTGCTAGAGCGACATTTCAAAACATTTTAAAAAAACAGTGTCGCTAGAGCAACGTTTTAAAACATTTAAAAAACACAAAGTGTCGCTCGTGCGACGTTTCAAAACTTAAAAAAAAAAATCAAGTGTCGTTAGAGCGACGTTTAAAACATTTTTTAAAGAAATCAAGTGTCGCAAGAGCAACGTTTCACATTATTTTTTAGAAGCTATAACCGTTGGAATACCAACAGCACAAAATATTTTCTTAAAAAACCAGCTGTCGGAATACCGACGACAACAAAAAAATATAAAAAAAAAAGATGTTTCCCGACCATTCTATTTCAACGAAATAACGATTTGAATCTGCTATTAGTGATGCTCTTTGGGGTTCATCTGATCTCTGCGCCTCCTAAAACAAAAACAAAAAAAATTGGTGAAAATCTGGCCTTCAACATAGTATTCAACTAGTTCTACCCTTACAACAGATATTATAACACAATTCATAGGCCACAAGGAGATACTTGTCCACAAGACTGAACATATTTGAACCTGAACTAGGCCTCCTCCACAATAGTGTTCACCAGCTATAGTCTGAGCTTCTCTAACCACATTTCCAAAGTGTTGAGGTTTAGTTTCACTTGTTTTGAGACTTAATTCATAGGTACGAGAATATTCTGCCACAAATATGGAAGGAAGTGTTACTACAGGTCAAGAAGTGTGCCTCCAAAAGGTGACTGACTGAACCCTTAAGTCTAAGGTAAGGTCTGTCTTCCCATAGGCAACTATCTGAGCCCTCAAAACTTAACTTTCTGGTTAAATTCCCAAGCCCTATCAAAATTTTTGAGATTGTTATTTTAGATTAACAGGTAGGTATCCTCAAGCCTGCAAAAAATACTCCCACATGTTCAAAATTTTACCTCCATAGGCCTGCAATATAGCTACGAAAATTTGCCTCCAAACAGGTTCAAGGGTGATGCAGGATAACTGTAGAGATGACCCAACACCACTTTGTAATCCAAGGGAGCAAGTTTACACTTCAAGTTGTTGTCTACAGGCTTGTCCATAATTTATAAAGAGAATTGTCTAGCAAAAATGAACTATAATGTATCCTTTTGAAAATATGCCCATAGAATCTGTACTCTGTGATGACTATATAAATATTTGGAGTTTGTAATTAGCTAACTGATATATTTTCCAAATGAATCGATGCCATATCATACAATTGAATTAATTTAACTATAATCACCTTGCTAGTCTTTTTTTTCTTTGAAGTTGCACCCCTTCTTTCTTTGTCAAAAGCCACATAACTAGCGATTGATGGAATGGAACTACGAAAACCTGCAGACTCCTGCTATTGTTTAGAAAAATTAATTCAAATTTTCCCATCATACTCCTGTCTGTCAATATATGCTTCAACGTTTACTCAATAAGCAAAGACACAATGAGAAGATTGTTGTTAAATGCATCCTACTGATAAATATCACTAAATTATTCTAATATACAAGAAAACCAAGGATACTATTCATGTTAGACTTCTACATAATCCAAACAAGTGTCACCTTGGAAACACAGTTAAATAACTGAATTCTTCTAATAAAAAAGACAACTAACTAAATTCTTCTAATAAAAAAGACACTTAACTGACTGTCAGATTTAGGGACAACTCACATGGCCCGGCATGGCTTCCTCTAAGGCGACCATGTGGCTAATTAATGGGTAGCCTCAACAAAGTACAGGAATCATATGCAAGCATCATAGCTCATTCAAAGAACCTAGGTTTAATAGCCTTAAAGAAGTCATGTCTAAAGAAAAACGATATGTTTGCAATGAATGTTAATTAAGCTACTTCAAAAATATCTCTTAGTAGTTTGGGATGATATCACATGAATACTTGTTTCTAATTAGCTGACCAATATCTTCTCTAAATTAATCCACAACACAGTATATAACTAAGTATTACAACCGAAATATTTGTATGAATATTCATTGTTGAACATATTTAATCGAAAGTGTATGTTACCTTGGAAATCTTCAATAATTTTGAAGTTTCACCCCTGCTTTTTTTATCAAAAGTCTCTTACTTATCTACTAATGATGGGAAGAGACTAGCTGGATGTGAAGGTACCTACCATTGTTGAGAAGGATTCGATCAAATTTGTCCATCGTACTTACGTGTTAATATATGCTTCAATACTTTCTCAACAAACAAAGATACATAAAAGATGTCTCCATCACTGGAACATGTAACTGACCTTCATATTTGGATTATTTGTAACTTTAATATGCTTTTGTTCCTGGAAATATTTTCTATTACCACCGAAAGAGATCTCTGGACTCACAAAATTGCAAGAATCCTGCAACTTTCAAGGTCGAAAATTGAGAACAATGCTACATTCACTTATCTACAAATTCAGTGAATTTTCAGACCTCATACTAACTGCAATAATGGAAAATATCACACCTGAATAGCTTTCAAATTTTTTGAGACTCTACTATCCTTGGGTATTTTGAAGGCCACACTATTGCATTCAACGTCTAGGACTGGATTTCCTATAACTTGATGTTCCTGCATGCCAAGGTCAAGAAAAATTTATGCCACATTTATTTTTAAGAAAAAATTTTCTATATTACACACATAGTAATATGCACAAGAGTAGCAAAGAATGAACAATCATATTGCAGCTAAAGCTGCAATAATCTGAATATGTAGAAACAGGAACATTTTTGGCATTTATAATAGGAAAAATCACTCTTCACTCTCCAGGTGTCCACAAACATTCATTACATGGATTATAATCATACATACATCTGGGCTTTACAATGATTATTAACCCTCTAATAAGGTGACCACTTGGTGCAGATTTTGATGGGGATTCCATTCATGTTTTTTATCCCCAATATTTGGATCTCAAGATGATGGTAATAACAAGATGAAACCTCATGTAATATATGTTGTAACACTTCCATTTATCCTTTTATCAAGGACTCTTTGCACACACCACATAACAAAAATGGCTACTTCTGAGGAAAAAGGGTTCTCTTTGAATGAATAACACTGCTATAGTGGCTATCAAAGAAAATAGTATTTTGAATAATCCCATGAGTTGGGAGTTTTATACTCCATAAAATTATATTATATGAGATTTTCCAAGAAAAAATTGAATGTGATATCCTCCATAAGCAAGAAAATGCTTCTTTTTTCAAGGAATGATACCTACTTTCCACTAGTTCAAAAAAAATATTCCTGCTAGGACTATCCTAAATCTAAAAGCCAAATAATTCCACCACAGACCTTCATGTGTTGTGGCAATTCAAAAGCACATGGTTGTGCCATTCCTCCTCTTTACACAACACACACCTAGAGTGGCCTTGAATGCCCCTCTTTTCATCACCAATCCCCTGTGAAAATTCCTAGCCACGAACTAGAAATCCAAATGCTGGAGAATTCCACCATAGACCTCCAAGAATTAGTACAATTCAAAAGGACATGGTTAGCCCATTCCTCCTCTTTACACAAAAAACACCTAGAGGGGTCTCCAATTCATATTTTCATCACGGATCCCCAGTGAAAATGTTATCCCTGGCCACCAAGTAGAGAAAAGATTTAGTCTTCATTCAACCTTCTTTGATCCAGATCTTGTTAGAAAACCTTACTATCTTTCCTTTTTCCCTCATCTTATTATGGATTATTATCCTAATTTTTCTGAGTGTGCCTCTTAAACATAGTTGTTCCATTTCAAGGAATCAATTCCTCTTCCGTGGGTGATACTAACTCTAGCTAGTAGGTCTGCAAGTTCATTTAATGAATTTGGATGTATCTCAATGCCAACTTCCTTGACTTCCTTCCAAATTCTTTGTTGTAGTACCCATTCTCCTAGATCTATCTCGTTGTTGCAAATTTTTCTTTCCCAACCCTGTTGGAATGCTTCTTGAAGAGCTGCCCAACCAACCACATCTGAAAGGAGTGCACTCCTTATCTAGGCTTCATTTAGAAAAAAAATTCTTTGATCCATCTATAATATTCCAAAATAAGTTCCATTTGACCACCTCTACGTTTTATTTTTTCAGATACCAAATTGCATAGCCTTTTGATTAGGTCCAAAGTTGTGATATTGTACATAGTCTCCATAATTTCTCTCGGAATGCTCCACATTTTATAGTGCTAAGAAAAAAGTCTCCAAACCTCCAAGAGTAGAGTTGGCCCCACTGGCCAATCTAAATCCAGCACCACCCTAAAACATGGGTAAAAAAATAGTTCTCTAAGAAAGAAAAGGAATTTTCTCGACCAATTATGTGCCTTTCCAAAGAGAATTAATTCACCAAGACTAGGATACCCACCTGAACTTTCAGGATTGAGAAGGGATTATTTGACAGAGCTTGGAGGACTAATTTTAAAAGTCAGTTTTCTTCCAACAGAGATCCACTACCCTTTCCATTGTGAGTACTTCTTAATTATGTTTTTGTACAATTCTCTTGCCTGACCCAAGAATAAGGGAATTCCAGAATACTTACATGGAAGAGGTTCTTTATCATATACTAAAAGTTTGACAATTCCTTGTCTTACCTAGGTTGGCGTTAAAGAAATGAATCTTATATTTCTGAACATTAATCCTCTTTGAAGAGGCTCTTTCATAGAATAAAACACTTGACATTATTTGGTTTCCTTCATGATGGAGAGGTTTCCCAACCGATGGTGAGTAACATAATGGGGTATCATCTATGAGTTGCAGGTGGGAGATGGGAAGAGAATGTTATGACACTATTAGCCCTTGATATTGCCCCACATTTTTAGCATATCCAAGGCTATTTCCCAAATATGTGTCCATGATAGTAAAGTGATAGAGATAAAGGGTCTCCATGAACATGGCCCATGTGAGCTTCAAATAATTTTGTTGGAGAGCCATTGATGAAAATTAAAAATTTAGACAAGGGGGAACTTGCTTTCACCTAATGCCTCCAATCCATTGAGAATCCAAAATTTTGGACAACTCTATTTAAGAAGTTTTAGTTAAGCCTATCCTAAGATTTGGCCATATCTAGTTTGATTAACATGCCTTCATTTTTCCTGTAAACCAATGTGTGAATAAATTTATGCATTATTGTGATGCCATCCAAAGTATGCTTCCCTTTAAAAGTTCCTTGGGTTTCTAGATGATACTACGAGAATAATTTTCAGTGAATTTTCCACCACCTTTGAGATCACCTTATAGACTGTATTACAGATGAAATTTTTCCTAGATCCATCCAAGAAGATAGCATTTTCTATGTTTTGATTCTATTGCCTGACCCAAGAATAAGGGGATGCCAAAATACTTACATGGAAGAGGTTCTTTATCATATACTAAAAGTTTGACAATTCCTTGTCTTACCTAGGTTGACATTAAAGAAATGAATCTTATATTTCTTAACATTAATCCTCTCTAAAGAGGCTCTTTCATAGAATAAAACTCTTGAATTTATTTGGTTGCCTTCATGATGGAGAGGTTTCACAATCGATGGTGAGTAACATAATGGGGTATCATCTATGGTATCTACTATCCTTGGGTATTTTGAAGGTCATGCCATTGCATTCAACTTATAGGACTGGATTGCATAAATCTTGATGTTCCTGCATGCCAAGGTTAAGACAAATGTATGCCACATTTATTTTTAAGAAAATTCTATCTATATTACACACACAGTGATCCAAAAATTGTCAGACACTTTGATTTTGAAAAAAATATAGAAAATGTGAAAAATAGATTGGATTCTAGAGGGGAACATGACTCCTAATCATTGAGATTAATGTCCAGTGGAGAGTGTCCACTAATTTAGGAGAATATTATTCTAAAGCACCCCTTAAAGGCCAAATCCACGCCACAAATAAAATCATGTAGTCACATAGTTGAAGAGTCTAATTCAGAAGGGAAGATTTAGCTTAGGGAGGTATCCTTGAATAAGAAAAATAAGAGAGATCAATATTCTTGCCTTTAATGCTCAAATTTTCCAGAAATGAACAATAAGGAAAAAAAATAAATATTCCTAGCCATCAAGTCAATCACATGATCAAGACTATATTGAAAAAAATGTACAAACTTTCCTAGCAAAGAACAATATGGAAAGAAAAAATATTCCTAGCCATCAAGTCAATCACATGATCGAGAATATGTTGGAGTCATCTCAAAACATCATAGAAGAAGCATAAGGAATGGAAAGAATTATGTCAACATACTTTGTGGTTGAAAAGTTACCATACATTTGTCTCAGTACCTCTAAATTGGAACAAGTTTTCTAGGTGTTCTTTACAAGAGAAATTGCTACACGAGAAAGCAAAGGAAAATCATCAGTGAGGATAATTTTAGTAAATTATTTTTAGTTATATCAAAATCCTGCAAATGGAAAGTATTTTACCTTCTTTGTCCAGTTTTTCATAATGGAAATGAATGGAACAATGCAATGTTTCGGTACTTTATTATATTGGATTAGAATAAATTTGATTTATTAAATTGAAAAATATACTGATGAAATGCAGGGACAAACATGTTTTTCTTCATTACTGTTCCTATGTTTATTTTTTCCAGATCAAGATACATATATTAGGTAGGTCCCATAAACAGGAAAAATATAAATATAAGTGGATCTTCCCTCATTATTCATTGTCTAAATATCTGGTTAACCCATGTTTAAACATTTTAATACCCATTATGCTATCCTTCTATACTAGAAGTAGAAATGTTTGATGGGTATGAAAAATATGTATTATGGATCAAATTTTTCGTCTTACTGATAACATAGCAGATAACTGAGTATTACAATAGAGCTTGCAACTAATTTTTCCAACAGAGAAAATAATGGTGAATCTGCATTGTGATTGAAGCCTGTCCTTGAGAATCATGTCTACAAACTGAGGTAAATCATGTTGCAGAAGTAAGATCTGGCATACCTTTTACAAGTTTGAGATTTGACAATGGATCTGAAGGGTATGTCTACAACCCTCCTGTAGGACATATTTTTTATATAGTGGTGGCCTAAATAGTGTCCTTGTAAAGTTTTGAAGCTTATTATTGTGCTACAATTCTGAGAAAAACTCTAATAATTTCCAGCAACCTTTATCTGAAGAATAAAATATTGAAATTGAAGGTTTGAAGATTTCTAAAGCACAAACTTATGATCCCACTAAATTTAGTGTATTTGTATCTCCATCACTATCAGTTGTCATAGATAGAGAAGGGTTTACATCTTCAGAAATAAGAAGGTACTAGTGTATGTGGATCGGAACGTTAAAGATATCAAGAGTTTATTTCTGAAGCATATGCTTGTGCTACAATTATGAGAAAAATTATAATTAACTAACTGTAAGAGAAATACTGATTCGCCCCTTCTCAGTGTTTCCAACATAGTAATACAATTATTGGAGGAAGATAGTAATACAATTATTGGAGGAAGATCCTCTCATACAGCTATAGAGGAATGGCCTCCACGAGATCTTTATCCAACTCGACTTCAACACAAATACAAGACACAAAAATTGGCATCCCTTATGTTCTGCCACTTCAAGTAACTTCCCAAATTCACCATTGATATCCTTTAGAATAGCCTTGTCCCAAAATATCAACAAAAAAAGGGGATTCAAACCCATAACAAAACGAGGAGAATTCCTCCATTGGATTGAACTTTAGAGACCAAGGATTTAGATACAGTGCAGAAATGCCTGGAATCCTGTGAAATGAGGAACTGAGAAAAAGATTAAATCCCAATCTTCTTCAGAGATGAACAAGAAAGCACAAAACACCTCTTCAAAGTGCAAAAACAGAGATTTTTCCATTAGCACCTTGATGTCAAGAATATTTTTACAAATAATCATGGGTTATTTTTTTTTCAAAAAACATAGGGGCATTGAATATGAAATTAACCCAAAATTTTCCTTGAAACTCCAACAACTAGAGGGGCATGATTACATCACTATAGTTAGAGGCCTCATCATTTACTCAAATGAAGAAGTTATTAGTAGGGTCCCCACACTTACCATGGGCATAAGATGGAGAAAAGAGGAAATTACTAAGGCCATTACAACAAATAAAAACTTATTTGTTGAATATGAACCCATAGAAGATAAAAATGAAGAAGAGAGAGTTTGAATTATCCTTGGGATGAAATATCCTAAAAATATATCTCATGTGAAGGGAGACTTAGTATTGTGTATGGATACCAATTGAGGTTTCTCTATACACTAAAATTCTAAATGGAATTTCTTATGCAAGAAAGGATAAGCATCCCTCATTTCCTTCTTCAGTAAATAAACGAAATTATCCTAAGGGTAAAATGAGGAAAGCACTAGTACTTTAATATTCCTAATTAGCCCAAGCTAATAGGAATATTCAATTTTGTTTTGCTTCCTGTTTCCATGAATAAAATTTTAAAGGAGGATCAATAAAATCCTAAGAACAATAAAATAAATCAATGCCCATGTAAACAAGGCTAAATATGGGTTGCCTTAGTAAAACCCCTTATGTGTGAAAAGGGATTAAGTCATTTGAATGGGACAACTAGACCAAATCAACAAGCGATGTCTAGATACATTGAACCATCTAGATGCACAACACAATTTTAGTTGGAGGTTAATCATGTGAAAGCAGCTAAATCATTGAGATGGTTTAGGGTTTGGCAAGGATTCTATCTTATTTAAGGAGGAGGAGGACAACATGAGAGGGGTTGTTGTACATATTGTATTGAAAATATTTTTTTGTTTAGACACTTCTCATTCTCTAGATATTTAGCTGATAATAGTGTTGTTTAGCACTTGGGTGTTCCTGGTCGGGGTTCCCGCCTCTTTCCTTGAGAGGCCACTTGGAAGAGTCTTGCATTTCTTGTCCACTATAATGCATTTGGCCAAGCTTATTCTTCCAACTACAACTCAGATCTTGTTGAGGGTTGGATTTTCCTTGAGAGCAGTAGAAAGTGGAGGCTAGATCTATTCAGATCTAGACCATACTAGTGCCTCTTTTCATTGGGAAAGCCTTCTATCCCATTGGCAAGAGTGTATTAGTTGATTGGAGCTTCAGATCCATACCTTGGCATCAGGCCAAAGTCTACATCAAGCCTACAACACAGTTTATATCCCTGGATTGCATTATTTTGTAAGAGAGAAGTTGCAGGGTGTTTGGAAACTATTTGGAGGAGAGATATCTGGTGTGAAGGAGCCTTCCTTACACTATGGTGATCCATGGATTAGCCATCTAATCCATGTATGTTTCAGATCTGATCTATTCATTGATGTATCTATTTCAGAATTTATGAAGCATTCTGTAGATCTGCTGCAGTAGATCTCAAATCTACTCTTGTGCTTTCATGTTTTGCTAAAAACCCCAAGGGGCATGTAAAATAGAGACAATCTAGTGTACAGATATGATATAGATCTAATATTTTGTACAAATATCTGTCCTAGATCTAATTTTTAACCTACAGATGTTTTTTACTCATGAAAATAATGTTGTCAAGGCTTTACAGTGAATTATATTTTTGCAACACCTCTTTTAGAGGGTTTTTCTCCATAAAAGTCTCCATGTTTCTCTTGTACATTGATTGGGATACATTGTAAAACTGATTTATCATTGTATCAGATAATTTTGAGCTGTCATATTGGCCTCTTGCTACTTCTATCTAAAACTGCGTTATTTTCTGGGCAGTGTTCTTTTGTATTGCTGCAGTCCCCTCTTTGGGCAGTTTCCAAGCCATACTCGGTGTGGGAGATCTGTTTAACCGACCTAGTTTGATTTGTTTCTGATCTCCTCTTGGATTTGGGTCTTAGACTACTATATATAAGGGATCCAAGGGCTGATTTCATAATCTGTAGCAGCCATTCCTAGAAATGCGTTTTCCAATCATGCCTTGCTAGTAGTTCCCATTTTAGGATATTACAGTGGTATCAAAGCATCTATCTTGGAATAGCCTGTGCTTTGTTGATTGAATATCAAATATCTATTTTCATGGAAATAAAATACTGATGAAGAATTGTGGTTACACTGAAGGCACAGAAGAAAAGGGCAAGATCCCTTTTACTAGAAGTTTGCAAAGAGGAGAGTTTTCAAAAACTCTTTCTCAAGCTATGTATGTACTGAAAGAATAAATCTAGGGAATGAAGAGGGAGATACATGTAGATCCCTCAGGAGGATTCTTACATCAAGAAATCCCCAGCACTTCTTACAATGTATGTGAGCATTCAGCCACACAACCTGATCTGCAACGTTGGAACATTCCTACTTTCTTGTCAAAGAAAGAAGGAAAGGGAGGAGCACCGAAGGAGGAATCTCTTGGTGGTTATCTCCCAGAATATGAGTCCCTATCAGAGAGATTCAAATATCATCTCAGTTTCCCAGAATTCTGTCAACTTAGAGAAGCAAGATCCAACACCTACAGTAGAAGAAGAGGGTGCCTTCAGCACACCTTGGGTAGATTCTCTCTACCTAATTTTGATGGATCAATTAGAGACTTAGTCAAGTCTGGGGTGAGGAAGCTTGACACATACTTTCAACTGCATCAAGTGTCAGAAGAAGAAGCCTTGAGAGTGGCAGCACTGCATCTTCAAGGGAAGGGTGGCTATTTGAGTCCTCTTCATTGAAAGGGATAAACATCTCTTCTTATGCAAGATTCACTAGGAGACTAGCTACAAGATTTGATGTGAGAAATTATAAGACATCTTGGGAAGAGAAAATCAAGCCCAAGAAATCTGAATCTTTGCACAAGTTGGAAGATTCCATTGAGCCAACTCCAGCCTTGAACATTGTTGAAAGGGTTGAAGATATACTGCACAAATTACCAGAGGCAAAGGCTCCACTTCAGCATGGTCTCTTTTCTCAAAGAGAAGGCATGAGGATTCCTTCCTCCATAAGAGATCAAGAAAAAATATCTCTTAATGGTGAAGCATTCTCCATTGATGAGGATAAGGGAGAGAAAGAGCAGAGGAGATCCTTTGGCACTGTGATAGCAGGAGGAGATCTACTTTCAATTGGAGATGGAGTGAACCAATGGCTTCCAATAGAGGGCCTCTTGCATCTTTGCAAGGAGTTCCTAAGGATCTTCCATATGGAGGACATGAACAGCATGTGTCTTTGCTAAAATACATTGAGACAGAATAAAGGAGGGATCACAATGCTGACATAGCAGAGGGTGATCCACTATCAAGAGAGAATGGAGCAAATGCTCCAATCAGAGGCACTCTTACACCACTAAGAGGGGTCTCCAAATTTCATGAGACTTCCACACATCAAACAGAATTGAAATTGCATAGTGAAAGTAGGGACACGAGGGGCTCATCTATCATGCATATGAGAAAGGTCCCTAAAATATCATTATCTAGTGGAAAACCACCTGGGAGGCCAATTGATACAGATTTTGTGGGGAAGACCTCACCATTTTCTGCTCCAAAATTAGATCCATGAGGGTTTGGAGCACTTGAGGACAAAGCTACAACACTGGGAGACTTGGGTGAGCTCAAGGAAGAGGGAAATATTCTTCCCTTATCATCATCACCCACTCTCCTTCCTGATCCTGCGCTGTGGGAGGGGAAGAATGGAAGGAAAAACCTTCCAAGAAACACCTTTGGCATAGGATATGTCAAGGGGAGGATCAACAACATGACAGATAATTTGGTTGATGCATCATCAGCGTTGTCACTGTTGAACACTCTAGATCTATATTGGAAATCCCAACTGTTAGTGGATTATTCCAAGGATCTTCACACATGTATGATACTTGATGACCAACTGCAAGAAGAGGGCTACTTAGTCCAAGGAGAAGTCATCTATCATCATGGTAGAATATTTTTTCCTACAGATTCTAATCTCAAGCATAAGATCCTACAAGGAGCCTACAAGGAGTTATGTTTCAGCCATCTATATTCCATGAGGATCCACAACATCATCATGAGGAGCTTTGATTGGGAAGGCTTGAAAGAGGAACTGTATCAAAATTTTCAAGAATGCATGAGCTATGTGGCGTTGGGGCAGCCATGGGACTTTGTGAAAGAGTAACTTCAGCCATCTCTTCCTTCGTTGGAAAGGGGAGAAAGATCCATGCACATCTCCATGTGTATGAGAGGCTTTGTTGGTAAAGGATATGTTCATGTAAAGCAAGTTTATTTTTCTTATTGCACATGTTATTTTACCATTCGTATGCAGGCCATGACTCCTAAAAGGAGCAATGTATCATGTAAATCTCACAGCAATTGTTGGGTCATTAAAAATTCTGAATCTGGCCACTCCCTTGGTGTGCAGAGGGAGATTTATTTTCATTATGGGTGCCTCCCAAAGGCACCAAATTTATCTCACATTTTCTGCAATAGTGATGTGAATTGGGCATCAATTAAGTTGTGGGAAAACAACTTACCATATTTGGATCTGATGTAGACAGGAGATGCTCTGTGTTGGTTCCAGATGTGGGACTCTGACCCACCTCCCCATGCAGAAATTTTTGTTTGTATGTACATTGTTTTAATTCCCTATCTAGATGGTGTACTTGTACTTTTCATAGGGATGTATGGAGGAAGGAGGGAAGGAATGCATCAGCCATATGGAATGACTACTCCCAATGTAATTTATGTCTCATATTTTAGGGAGGAAATTGGGAAAACCATGTTTGTTTCCTATGATCTATTGTCTTCTTATGAGATGAAATTTTTATGTTTCATGACAAATTTGATGAAACGAGTCATGGAGGATTGTTTTGGTGAACACTCGGCACAAGGAGGATGATTAACTCATGCTTGTGTCACCAAGGGAGGGGGAGATGAGTTGCAGCACTCACCTTATCAGTTGCTTGAGGACAAGCAACATTTTGGAGGGGAGGACTGTAATGTTCCTAATTAGCCCAAGCTAATAGGAATATTCAATTTTGTTTTGGTTTCTATTTCCATGAATACAATTTTAAAGGAGGATCAATAAACTCCTAAGAATAGTAAAATAAATCAATGCCTATGTAAACAAGGCTAAATTTGTGCTGCCTTAGTAAATCCCCTTATGTGTGAAAAGGGATTAAGTCATTTGACTGGGTCAACTGGACCAAATCAACAAGAGTTGTCTAGATACATTGAACCATATAGATGCACATTGCAGTTTTAGTTAGAGGTTAATCATGTGAATGCAACTAAATCATTGAGATGGTTTAGGGTTTGGCAAGGATTCCATATTATTTAAGGAGGAGGAGGACAACATGAGAGGGGTTGTTGAACATATTGTATTGAAAGGATTTGTCTGTTTAGAAACTTCTCATTCTCTATCTATTTAGCTGAGAATAGTGTTGTTTAGCACTTGGGTGTTCCTGGTCGGGGATCCCACCTCTTTCCTTGAGAGGTCTCTTGGAAGATTCTTGCATTTCTTGTCCACTATCAGGCATTTGGCCAAGCTTCTTCTTCCAACTAAAACTCAGATCATGTTGAGGGTTGGGTTTTCCTTGAGAGCAGCAGCAAGTGGAGGCTAGATCTATTCATATCTAGACCATACTAGTGCCTCTTTTCATTGGGAAAGCCTTCTATCCCATTGGAAAGAGTGTATTAGTTGATTAGAGCTTCAGATCCATGCCTTGGCATCAGGAAAAAGTCTACATAAAGCCTATAGTGCAGTTTATATCACTGGACTGTGTTATTTTGCAAGAGAGAACTTGCAGGGTGTTTGGAAACTATTTGGAGGAGAGATCTTTGGTGTGAAGGAGCCTTCCTTACACTATGGTGGTCCATGGATTAGCCATATAATCCATGTATGTTTCAGATCTGATCTATTCATTGATGTATCTACTTCAGAATTTTTGAAGCATTCTGCAGATTTGCTTCAGTAGATCTCAGATCTACTCTTGTGCTTTCATGTTTTGCTGAAAACCCCAAGGGGTATGTAAAATAGAGACAATCTAGTGTACATATCTGATACAGATATAATATTTTGTACACATATCTGTCCTAGATCTAAGTTGTAACCTAAAACTATTGTTTACTCATGAAAATAATGTTGTTAAGGCTTTACAGTGAATTATATTGTTGCAGCACCTCTTTTAGAGGGTTTTTCTCCATAAAAGTCTCCATCTTTCTCTTGTACATTGATTGCGCTACATTGTAAAAATAATTTTTCATTGTATAAGCTAATTTTGAGCTGTCATATTGGCCTCCTACTACTGTTATCTAAAACCGTGTTATTTTCTGGGAAGTGTTCTTTTGTATTGTTGCAGTCCCCTCTTTGGGTAGTTTTCAAGCCATACTGGGTGTGCGAGATCTGTTTAACCCACCTAGTTTGATTTGTTTCTGATATCCTCTTGGATTTGGGTCTTAGACTAATATATCTAAGGGATCCAAGGGATGATTTCATATTTTGTAGTAGCCATTCCTGGAAAATGTGTTTTCCAGTCATTCCTTGCTAGTAGTTCCCATTTTGGGATATTACAAGTACCTAGCACACCATGGGCTAATAAAATTAATAGTCATGGATGCTTTAGAGTTTATCCAAAACCTTATTCCTTGGGTTGATTTATAGATATGGATAGAGAGGCCTTCTTAGAGATTCAAGCCTAAGCTCAGCTAAAACTAGAAGGAGTAGCAACAAATTGGATTCTAAAGAAGAGGAAGCTAAAATTGAATAAGAAGAATCAAAAGGAAAATCAGAAGAAGTGGAGAAGGAAGAAGAAAATACAAATACACAAACTGAGGTAGAAACAATGACAAAAGTTCCTAAAGAGGAGCTAGTCAATCTTGAGTAACAAAAATAGGAAAAAATATCCAAGAGGCCACATGAACATCATCCAGGCCACCAAAGAAAAGGACAATGGACGAGAAAGAAAGCACTATAGAGGGGAACATAGAGGAGGAAATTGTTTCTACACTAGTAGGCTTAAGTACCCCAACCAAACCTCAAGGAAGGAAATAAAATAAAGCCCTCACATACTTTAATACCATAAAGAGTAACAAGATCAGACAAGGGAAGCCTCAACCTCCTTCTCCAACACCCATCACTATTGAGAAATTAGTCAGTTGTCAAAAGGAGGAATATAAGAAAGAAAATAGACAAGAATTGCAAATAACCTCGAATAAAATCAAGTGAAAACAACCACATATCTAACAAAGAAGGCTACATATCAAGGAAACCAATATTTCAGGAAAATCCATTAAGCTATAGAAAGGACCTGTAGAGCCAGAGGAAAAAACTGTGCAACTAAAGGAAGAGACAAAACACCTACAAAATGGGGCTATGGGGCTATAGGAATAGGATCATTTTTCCCCCAAGTGACATCCAAATGCTACACCATAAATTAATTTTATGCTCCACTTTTCTTATCATCCACTTCTAGTCCTCTTAATCATAGTTGTTTGGTTTGAGAAATAATTTGAGATGCTTGATACCATTTTCGAGTGAGGTCTAAATCTGCAATGGAAAGATATAATGAATCTCCAAAAGTGTGTTTGGGTTGACTATCGATTGATGAAAGGAGGATTTATTGAGATTGATCTCCATTCTAGTGGCATTGCAAAAGAGGTTTATTATTCTGTGGAATGCATTCCATTCAACTATGATTACTAAACCCAGAAGAAGTACATTGTCCACAAAGAGAATATGAGTAATGAATGTTTTTTGGAAATTTTAATGCCCTTTATATTTCCATCCTATTTTTATTTCAGTAGAAGGCAACTTAGACCTTCCATCACAATTGAAAACAACAACAGAGACAAGTGGAATCCCTTCCTGAGACCTCGAGAGTCAATGAATTTTTTGGAAGGAGAACCATTGATAAGGATGGAGAAGTTGGCTAAGGATACACAACCCATGCTCCAGTTTGCAACCTTCAATTTCAACTCGATTTGAAGAAGAAAAAGTATGAGGAAAATCCAGTTGAATTTATCAAATCTTTATGAAGACCCATTTTAAGTACAAGAGCTTTCATTTTTTTGGACTTAATAGAATCGATGGCTTCTTGGGAAATGGAAATGGCATCATTAATCTACCTATCAGCAAGGAAACCGAATTGATTTAGTGGCAACTTTTCTTCTATCATCCTCTTGATCTTGTTTGAGATTATCTTGGAGATTATTTTATATACTAGGTTGCATAGGGAAATAGGCTTGAAGTCCAAAAATTTCATGGGCTTTGAGGATTTTTGAATCAAGGCTATGTAGGTATCATTGATGTCTACTGACACTTTCCCTAATCTTCTATATTCCTCTACCATCATGCAGAAAATTGATCCCATGATATCAAAAAAGGTGAGGAATAGTTCCACTATCCATTTGGCTAATCCTGGGCTTTTTTCTTTAGAGAAAATTTTCAGAACTCCTTCAATTTCAACTAGGGATACAGGGATACCTATCATATTCAATTCCTCTTGAGTGAAGAAGCATGGATAATGTTTGATTAATTGCATCTATGAGCTAATGTTTGAGGACCTTAGATCTTTGAAGAGAGATGAAAAGTAGGATGATGCTGCAATTTTTAAATCCTTAGTGGAAGAGACTATTTTTCCATATTCTACCTCAAACTCCCATATGGTATTTATGTTCCTCCTATTATTATTATCATAGCTATGGAAAAATTTAGTTTTGACATCTCTCATTTTTATCCAAGTAGCCCTGCCTTTTTGTCTTCGTGTTTCTTCTTCCATATTTAGGATCTATGTTTTCCTAACTTCCATAAAGCTCAATTTCTAGGTTATTTCTACCGAGAAAGATGAGGAGAATATATGAGAAAGGTTTTCATATTTAGATTATATTTCTGTGAACTATTTTTGTTGTTTTTTTTTCCTTTTTCTCTCCAAGAACAAAACTGCCTTCTTTAGCTCCATGAAATTTCTAACCAAGATAACCATTGATGATGAGCAGTTTGAGACCAGGTTTTTCTATCAAATTTCCTTTACCAACAATATGAAAGATCCTTCTTCCAACCATGAATGGTTGAATTTAAAAGGATATATATTTTTTATAGGATCAAATTACATCTCTAGAAAAATGGGCATGTGATCTTAGAACTTATCTTGAGTTGTCTAGGATCTGAGCCTCCTTACTCTTTCTTCTATTTCTTCCAACTGCTTTTACATTAAGAACCTATCCATTCTTTTGGCTAACCCTTCCACACTTATCCTAGCATTTATATAGGTAGGGATTAATGGGAATGGATCCATGTCACAGATTTAATGGTTCTACAACATTGATGAAAATTAGGAGTTCAGAGGATCTGGTCTAGCTCAAAGACCCCAAGTGTTGGAACTAAAAAATTGAGAAAAATTGGGGAAATTTCTAACAATACGACAAAAGTGTCGGAACTAAATTGTCTGAATTTTGACCAAATGTACTAGTGCACATTGATACTTGTTCATGAGAAGGAAATATGCAGGCATTTTTGGCTCAATAATTCCCATGTGCGCTTATATTTTGAAAAACACCTTTGATATTCATATTTGATGGCTCAACATTGTTTCTGTGTGTGAGCCAACACACATACACACACAGAGATTACACACACAGACATAAAACATATCTCTCATTGTGTTCACTTAGTACGATAAACCTTATGTTGGGTGAAACCTTTAACTTTGCAAGACTGGGCTGAATGGGGGGATTTGCATCCTAGGCGGAAATAATTTTACATACATGGAGTAACACCTAGAAAAAACTCAAGTAATCAATGTAATTTGTTAGAACTAGGTCCAACTTTCTAACCTGCACCCGGAGTTCCTTTGTGTTATAGGTCAATTTGGGTATCATTCCCAATGACCTGGTTTATTGGGCATCATCTCTAGGACCAATGAATAAGGGTCTATCATTCCCTATCATTTCAATTTCTACATGCCCTAAGACAAAGAACAAGACAAATCAAGCAAGACTTTCATCAAGAAAATTTTTCCAAGGTTCGAAGCTTATTATATAGCATATGAGAGCTCACCAACGCAGGCTCTAAGGGGCCTAAGTGTGTTGTATATGCAGGTATCCCCATGCAAGGCTACTCCACAAATCACTTCCTGACATTCACAGGTGCGTTGGTCACATTGGGAGCGAAATTCTCATTGTTCCAGAATCTCCACTTGGCCAATGCCTTCTAGAAGAGTTCATATGTGTCAAGCTTCGGATCCAAGTGTCCATTTGACATCTACATGACTGGAAACATGTCTTGCCTATTATTGGAAAGTCATTGATTGCAAAACAACCTACGTTTATTCTATAAATTGAGCACAAATGTAAGTGCTTGAGAAGGAAGAATTAGTGTAGAGAAATGTTGTAGGATTTTCAATTGAGAGCTAGATTTGTATAGCTGCTGCTGGAGAGATTTATAATGTGATGAGGCTTGGGAACATTGCTGGAAGGTCACTTCAAATCAGTCACTAGGTTGTAACCTCTCCTTCTATCATCAATAAAGAGTACTGCTTATTTTTCCCTATATGCATTTGTATTGACTTTGATTTTCCATATTGCAAGATCTTGGTTGATGTATATGGTTTATGCTTTACTAATTTAGCTAACTAGCTTGAATAGATATCTATATTATTGCATCTTTTGCTATTTCAGTGTTCTTTCTTACAGGACGCATTCAACCCAAAAACTTCCTGAATTTGAAGCTGCAACAGAAGTGACAAAAGGAGCCATTTGGAAGCGACTGATCAAGTAAGCCTCCAATCCTCTCTTTGTATCTATTTTGTGTATCTATTGTGTATCAAGTAAGGAATTGGGGAAGAATTTCTCTTAGTTCTAGGTGTTTATGCCTCTGATCTGCTTTGTTTATCCACCCAGTAGTTGTTACTCATCAAGATTAAACTTTCTCAAAGCCAAATTAGCAAAGAAAGTGAGTTAAACAGTAGTATTTTTCTTTGTATACTCCGCCCAATGCACCCTTAGACAAGACACAGTGCTTTGCAAAGCACTGTCTCCCTTCCTATCCTGCGTTACAGAGCACTGTCTCCCTTTGGAGACTCCATTGACTCCTGAAAACACCCAAATTCCATTGAATTTGCCTTTGCAATTTGCTTCAGTTTGTTTTCTGTTGCATTTTGAAAAGTTTGCTTCTCATATTGACCAGTGAATCTATATACTTCTTCTTCTTTTGACTGAAAATCTGTTCAATGTTCGTTTAAAAAAAATTTCTTTATCATTGACAAGTTGATTTCAAATTACTTTTTATGGTCGCATTAAGAATCATTTGGTTTCAAAATAGGAAAATGTCGTAAAATATTCATTTCCTTGATAGGAGAAATTGTTGTTGAAGTCCTTTTTTTTCCTTCAAAAGAGAAATTGTTGTTTGTATTCTTCATTTCTTGAAATTAAAAAGCATTTGAATTGTTGATTTAGTGCACCTAGTTTCTTTTCTGTATTCATAAAATTAAAGAAACTGAAAAGAAAAATTTGCATTTGCATGTAGAATAATGTGTGTTTTGCAAAAGGAACATTAGGAAATCTGAATTTAGTTTGTGCTCATTGATTTTTTTTGTTCATTAATTTGTTTTCTTACAAATTATTTGCTCTCTTCCCTTAGTAGCTAGGTTTTTCATTGAAAAAGCTAAAAGTGAAAGATTGTTTATCATTCTTAGCTTGAATTTTATGAATTTCATACACATCATCGCGGTGAACCTTTGAAAGGAAAATTGTAAGAAAGCTCAACATAAAATTAATCTCAATTTACCTAACAAAGCATTGGAATAATAACAATAACATTTAGAAGTTCTAGGATAGAGACGTGTTTCAGTGTCGTAAAACATAGTAGTTGTTGTTAACTTGTCTGTGATACATTTCGAGTGTGATACCTCACTCCACGTACGTAATTATATCGTAGCTCATCTACGTAATTTCAGGTATATCGGACGGTGTTACAGTATGATAAGTATAAAGGGGTGCTCTCACTATGCGGTTTCGCATCAGACAACGCTAATATAGACTTGGGCCTCCACGTACCTTTGGGTATATTTGGGAGGACAAATTTTAGGTGCTATCCATCTATATTGAACCTAGTCGGCCACCTTGAAATTTTGATACACCAAACACAACATTCGGGGAGATTACCTATCCGTACTTCCTGGTTTGTCAGGAGGTATTCTACAGTTCACAATTTTTTGGTAAACCTTTTTGGCTAGCATTATCCTCTTTCTATTTATTTGTTTTTTGGTTAAAATAAATCAGTAATCATGGAAGAACAAAATCCTATCCCCCATCGTTCATGTAGATTAGCTTTAAAACCACCTTTACTACTAGAAGTTACTTCTGGTAGGCGAAGGCGATCACGATATGTTGAATCAAGTATAATTTGTACCTCTGGTGAAACATAATTTTCCGATAATCCAGTGTTAGCTCAAATTTGTTTCCACACATCCCAGTTCCTCTACTGTTGTTGAATATTCACATCTACTCGTGGTCACGATCCATTCAATTGGTGAGATCATACCTCCTGGACCCGACGTTGTTCAATCACAAATTGATCCAGATCTTGTCTCTTCTTTGCCGGCACATCTGAATCTAGAATTCAAACAACCAAAATTTGTTCCAACCTTGGTCATCCCATAAAATTTTGTAGCCATTGAAACTCCTATATCACACATTCAACCGTCTAAAATATATTTTGGGCCTGACGGTGAAGTTTTTCCACCTGGTTTAATTGCGATTGAAGAAATCCCACAAGACAATACACCTTTAACTCCAACCCATTTTTTGGAGGATCTTTACCTATACCAGTATTTTCCTTAGTCGTTTCCATCTATTTTTGTTGATCCTATTCCTATTCAATCTCCCGTCGATTTTTGAGGGTATAGAATTGTTCAAACAACCATGTATGAACCAACATCTTCGGTTGGGTGTGCTGTTCCAATTACTCGAGCTCCTACCCTCGCTACTTCGTCAATTTTCACAACCTCACTAGAGTCATATTTGTATGGTGGCCCTTCAGTCCCAACAGGTTACAAATAATTGTCTGGCACTTTCTCTGGTGCATCTTCACAATCATGGTATTTACCAATGTCATCATCCGATATTTTAACTGGTAGTCCTATCATTAGTACTAAATGACTTGATTCATTACATACATCATCAGGGCAATATCAAGTCCATATTTTTGGTTCAATTCCTTTAAATACCATATCAACTAGACTCCCAGCATTCGGGGAACAATATTTTCTGTCTTATTATCCTCCTTATGTTGGGGGCAACATTTGGTCACCCAATATGATAGTAATCTGTCACTTTTTGGTCAAACTCATGTTGACATGAATTTTTTTCAATGGCAGCCTACTTTGCCTAACCAACCACAAAAGGTTTTACATTCGTATCAACTGGTTCAAATTGTTACACCCACTTCATTACCACTTGTTAATACACCTATACCCTTGTTACATAATCAAAATATTGTACATCAACATTATTAAGTGGGTTCTTCGACTAAATATCATCAAATTTTGGATCCACAAAATCCAAATCCTTTGATTAATTTACAACCACTTGTATCAGGGATCATTTATTCACAAGTTGGTGTACCATTTTATGGGATTTCACGAACACAACCTGGTTATACATATCAACCGAATCCAAGTTATACTAATTTAGGTTATAACATTGGTGGACAGACCCCTTGGCAGCCACAGGTGCAAATACCTCAAACTTCATTTCAAAAAGTATCATATCCAGGTTTTGGTCAATAGAATCCTCAAGCGTTTTCTACGCAAAACAACCCCTATCTAGGTTACCAGCAGCAGATTCCATATGTTGGTTCTCAAAGGCCTATTTCTCAAGAAATTCCATCTTACCCTGGCTATGCTCAACCTAAACTTAATCAATAGTTTCCTTTTGTTGCAACCTTAGAATTACCATATTTAAACCAATTAACCAATGATCCTATAAATTATGCTCCTTGGTGGCCAATGATACCTCATAAATTACCCTCTGTTATTCCTAAATTCAATAGAAATCCTAGAGAAGATCCATCGACTCATGTCATGACTTATCATTTATGGTGTTCATCAAATTCCTTGAATGATGATTCTGTTTGACTACGTCTTTTCCAGCGTACGCTTACAGGTCTGGCTACTAAATGGTACATTGAGTTACCTAGAGCTTCTTTTGACAATTTCACTGCCCTAGCTACTATCTTTTTAACCCATTTCTAGCTACCGGTCAGATACGAAACTGGAACGGAACTCTTGAAAAACTTCAAACAGACTAATGCTACTCACATTTTTGATCATATTCATGAGTGGCGTCACCGTCGATGAATGGTTAAGACCTTTGTTCCGGATCAACTCCTTGATGAATGGTTCATTAAGTCCCTGTTACCATCTAAACCTGAGGATGTGGCTAAGGGTGGTGTCGTCATATAAGAGCAAGTTATTTCTCGTGCCCAATATTTATACTTGATTTATACTCAGTCTCGCATGCTCTATGAAAAAATTCCTAATGCACCGCGATCTTATTTCAATGTTCCTCCTAAAATAAATGACTCTCATGCCAGAGAAGGCTTGATAGGCACTGTAAACACACACTACGCTACTACATCTGATCCTACTCCTACCTCCGAAATCAATGCCGTGTCATTTGACAAAGGTAAAAGTGACAAGAAACCAGGAAGTAAGAAAAAGGGTGAATCAAAGAAAAAACAAACTTTTAACCCGTAGGAAAGATCATCTGATCAACCGTCTGGACCATGAAAACCTCGTTATCCATGCATAATCTATAACGAGGAACACTTTGTTAGGGATTGTCATCACCATGTTGAAGTCTCAAAAATCATCAAGGCTTCCCATGCACCAGCTGTGTTGACAGACCCATTTCCAAATCCAAACACTAATTTGGTTGCTATGGATCCAGCTCCTAGTTCCCAAGTGTTAATGTTATCCACCAAAAAACCTTCACAATATATTTTGGTGTCAACGCATAATAAATACTATGGTAGTCTGGCCATTGATCAACCTACTACCTCGACAATGAATCCATCTACTGAATTAGTACCACCTACTGTTATTCCTGAATTGACAATTAAGCCACTGAAGGGAGTAATTCATAAATTGACATATAATCCTCTAGCAAGAGCTGCAAAAAATTATAATATAGTTTAATATTTGGCTCAATCCCCTTCAGCTATGTCTACTCTTGAGGTATTACAAAATTGTCCCTCCCAAAAGTAGGTTTTATTATCGGCCATAGGTGGAATTGATCTGACTGATTCTAATCTTGTCGTCTTTAATCATACGGGCTATGTACCGTAGCTACTAGCAGAATTAGCATTCTCCATACAACTAAATGTTCTCAATCACCTTGTTCATCCCACTATTATTGATGAGGGAGCATCTATGTGCATTATGTCTCTAAACTGTTGGAAGTCACTTGGCTCACTGCGATTATCACAATCATTAACAACGTTGAAGGCTTTTGACGGAAGAACATATAAACCTTGTGGTATTATCAATAACCTGCATGTTGAACTAGGGGGGGAAAAAGTGAATATTTATGTCGAGGTTGTTGATGGACCCCTTGACGATAATATTTTACTTGGAAGACCATGGGTTATGCAATGACTACCATTGTTTCTACATATTTTGGAATGATTTCCTTTCCACATAAAGGTACAATCATGGTCATTAATCAATTATCCTTTTTTGCCTCCGCTTCGTAGGTAACTGGAAATGTTCTGTTTACTCGAACTAGAAATTCAGAACATTGGTGTAGGACTCTTAAAGGATTCCACTCTTATGGGAACCTTTGCATTACTGCTTCCCGCGACGTCGGCAGAAATTGCAAGTATAGAGACCTGATACATGATCTCTTCCACTCTATCTACCTTAAGGGAGAGTACGGGTGATTCTAATATTTCTACGTTGGATGAATTTTTACTGCCCAGCCCTATTGAGCTGGCATAGCAATCAATCTATTAGGCTTGAGCAGAAAATCCGAAATCAGCATCATTGAGTGTTTGGGTTGATCGTTCCTTAGATTTTGGTACTCCATCTGATCCATTTTCCTCAAATTTTTTGACAGATGAAAATATTTTGGAAGCTATGATGTCAAAAGGAGAACCATGGGAATATTATCATCATTGTTCCCATCTTCCTGATTACGAAGAAAACAATATTAGTGAACTATATCACCTATCCATAAAAACTTTCTTTTCGAATTCTTTACCGATTAATGCAATCGACTCTGAGCGAAATTTATCAAATATCGAAGAAATTATTTCTATCGATATTTCAACCAAACCGGGCATTGTAGAAAATATTCATGTTGGTGTATCTTGTTCGCCATCAGAATTTGATTCATATCGCTCTTTATTTCGTGAATTTCGTGACATATTCGCTTGGTCTTACGAGGAAATTATAGACATAGATACTAGTATAGTTGAACACACTACTAATATGTATCTTGATGTCAAACCGATGCATCAACGACTTCGTCCTGTTCATCCGAAGAAAGCCGCTGCCATTAAAGCAGAAGTTGAATTTTTTTTTTCCTTCTAGTTTCATTTACCCTGTTCCGTTGACTGAGTGGGTTTCCAATATCGTCCTGTCATGAAAAAACAAGGAACCATTAGAGTGTGTGTCAATTATCGGATGTTAATCATGATTGTCCAAAAGAAAACTATCCTACTCCCTTATCAACCAGATTATTGACAATTCTGCTGGATGCGAAATATTATCATTCATGGATGGATTTTCTGACTACAATCAAATCAATATCCGCCCAGATGACCAACATAAAACATCATTCATTTTTCCTTGGGGCACATTCGTATATAGGAAACTTTCGTTTGGTTTAAAGAATGCTGGGGCAAATTTTCAGAGAGAAATGGATTATGCTTTCAATGACATCAAGAACATTTTTCAACCATATCTAGATGATTTACCATCCCATTCACAAAATTAGACTGATCACCCGATGCATTTAAGGGCCATTTTCTTACGCTGCCAAAACTACAAAATACACCTCAATCCACATAAATGTGTGTTTTGTGTTGGTTCTAGTTGACTGCTTGCATTCATAGTCTCAAAATAAGGAATTTGAATAGATCCACTGAAGGTATAGGCCATTCTTGATTTTCCTGCACCATCAAATTTAATTCAGATACAGAAACTTCAAGGAAAGGCTAACTTGCTAAGAAGGTTCATTCAAAACTATGTTGAAATGGCTAAAGGATTTAGTCGATTATTGAAAAATGGGGTTCCCTTCCATTGGGACCAAGTTTCACAAGCTTCTTTTGATGTCGTCAAGGACACTCTTGTCCGAGTGTCATTGATGTATCCTCGTAGTTATCAAAATTATTATTTCCCATATATCGTCGTGGCTGAAATGACCATTGTTATGGTATTGGTCCAAGTAGAAGATGGAATTGAACATACGATCTATTATTTGAGTCATAATATCAATGATACAGAAGTTACGTACTCGTATGTGGAAAAGCTTGCCTTGGCAGCTATTCAAGCTGTCCAAATATTTTGCCATTTTATCCTGCTCCAAAAAACAACAATAGTTTCTTATCCTGTCAATTTCTCGGGGGGAATTATTCAAAATGGATTGTCATTTTGCAGGAATTTGATTTGGAATTCATAAAATCCAATTCAAAGAAGTCTTTAGTTTTGGGTGAGCTTCTCTGTGACCTTCCCTCTAATAGCACTGCAACTATGTCAGAACCATAAATTCCTGACGATTCTCTGTTTCTGATCGGATCATTTGATCCTTGGTATGGGGATTTCATAATTTATCTCCAAACCCAAACTTTTCAACCTAATACCTCTCACTCTGAACAACGACGTATTCGATACCAAGCCAAAGATTATCTGATCTTCGGTGATACACTTTATCGTCATGGTGTCGATACCATTTTAAGGAGGTGCCTCACTCATGAGGAGGCCGAAAAAGTGTTAAATGATTGTCATGCTGGGGCTTGTGGTGGACACTTATCTGGATATGCTACCACATAGAAGATACTCTGCACTGGTTAATTTTTGCCTACTATTTTTCGATATTGCATCCTTGTAGTTAGAAGTTGTCATGCGTGCCAGATTTTGATCGTAAAATCCGCAAACTGCCAGCACCAATGCATCCTGTTGTCTCTGCTAGACCATTTACGAGATGGGGTATTGAATTCATGACCTATAACCCTCCTTTGTCCAGGGGGCATGGTTATATTATTGTCATAGTAAACTATTTTACGAAATGGGCTGAAGCGATGCCTACATTCAACAACACAGGATAAACAACTGCATTGTTTTTCTTTAACCAAGTTATTGCACGGTTTGGGGTCCCAAAGGCCATAGTTACAGATCATGGGAAGCATTTTCGCAACCACATGATGTCTGAATTGACTGCTAAGTTAAGATTGTCACATGATAATTCTACTCCTTATTATTCACAATCAAATGGACAAGTTGAGGCTATTAAAAAATTCTTAAACGAATGCTTCAATGAATGATAAGAGTTTGTAAAAGAAACTAGAATTTGATCCTATACTCTGCCTTGTGGGCATATTGAACCTCAGTGAGAAACGCAACCGAATTTACTCCTTTTCAATTGGTGTATGGGCTGGAAGCTATCTTACCAATCCAATGCGAAATATCATCGTTAAAACTCATGATAGACTTGTTACCTGACACCTCAGAAGAAGAAGCGCGTCTCCTTGACCTCATCCATCTTGATGAAATGCGTTGTGAAGCCCAATTGGCCAACGAAGAGCATAAGAGACACATAAAGGCGCAATACGACAAAAATGTCCAGCCTCACATCTACTCAGAGGGCGACTTGGTCCTTCTTTATGATCAAGAAGCTAATGTAATAGGTACAGGGAAATTCGAGCCATTGTGGCATGGCCCCTATATTTTCAAAAGAGTTCTTGCTAAGGGTGCATACGAGTTAGTTGATTACGATGGAATTCCATTGGCACAGCCTAGAAATGGGTATTATTTGAAACGTTACTATGCTTAATCATGAGCGTAGTAATTTTTTGTACTATATTGTATATATGCTGTTGATTTGAATTCACTATCTTAATTTGTTTTTAGAGTTTTTCTCGACATTAGTAATCCACTTTACAATTTCATCGCAGATGTCTAAATCTTCAAAACCATTTGTTGGATATGCTAATTGTGCTAGTCATAGTACACAGAATCTATCCTCTCCAGCATGGGCCATTTTCACTCTGAATGATGAGTTAGTGAGTTTTCAAGGGATTTTTATTGGTAGATCGACGAACAATATTGCTGAGTATAGCGCGTTGATCGAACTTCTCTCTAATGCCATTTCATTTGGTATTAACCACATAATCATAAGGTTATACTCACAACTTGTGGTATTACAACTTCCTAGCGTTTATACTATTAGAAATCCAACACTTCTTATATTGTTCCTAAGAGTTTGACTTTTGGAAAGACATTTTGATTTCATTCAATATCAACACATTTCCTAAAATTTGAATGCATTGACTGATTCATTAGCTAATCAAGTTTTAGACAGAAATTTGCAACATATGTAAAGAAAAACATTCACATCATTGAATAGGATTGCACAATAAACATAGGAAGAACTTTGAAATCATATAGATAGATAGTTATAGGTTTTTACAAAAAATTGTGCCCAAGACACATTGGTCAACTGACCTCAAAATGTATGAAAAATGTCACAAGTAAACTACTGGTGCTCATGGTAACATGCTATAGATCTATCAATCCTATGGAGCAACCACATCCAACAGTTAGGAACCCCAATAGTGTGTCGCTACAGTCGCATGGGTAAATCTTCGACCCAACAATCCAGAATTTTGAAGGTTAAACCCTCTATGTGCTGCTGAAGCTTAGCCAGAGTCTCATCTATATCAATGTCCTGAAGGACTACTCTCCCGTCAGCCCTCTCTGCTGGCGCATCTTCTTTGCACTCTAGTTCCTCTACTAGTTGAACACGACCGATATTTTCATTACATAAAACATTTATTTTAGTCTTGGAAAGAAACCAAAACACAAAAAAATTTCATAAACCTTATAAAAATCAAAAGAAATGGTCAAAACATTATTACCCATTGCATCCCACTGAACGCCTTCTGGTAATACTAAATCTAGACCTCCTTGGAATTCAACGCCTATGTATGCGTACTCATCGATGGCGACGATATGTCATAGGAACCAGGCAAAGAATGCAGTGGAGAACACAACGGTCGATTGGCTTGCATGCCAACCCATGAGTTCTACCCATCTCTACATTCGAGGATCTCTAGGAATATATATATCTAGTGTTACATGATGTGGCTGCATCAATGGAATCTATTCCAAAGCGAAGGAGATAAGGATTGAACCATAACTGAAATTATTCTTCCTTCCTCCCTTTGCCTTGTTCAGTTGTTCCTTTATCTAAGATGGAACAACTTCAGACCAGTTGAAGACTAGTGGCTCTAAACACTCTAATGCATATTGTATATACGATTTGTTCGCTACATGTAGTGTAACGGTGCTAGCAATTTTAGCGATCATGAAAAGGATGGTTCTCAAAGGGAAATCCCTGACATCTTGGATGTTTAATTTTCCATCTTTGCTAGGTTCTGCCCCTGGATAACAATACTGCATAACATAATCCCTCACTGTCTCTCCTCCAACAATAGACCCTGTGAGAGAAATGGGAAAACCTCTCCTCGACAAACCTATGAGAAAATACATGTCCTCAACTGTTATGGGAACCACTTGATTTTTAATGTGAAATAACTCTATCGCCGGATCCCATGCTTGAACTAAGAACTCCAAGAGTTCTATTTTTTGCCTCATTCTAGACAATTTGAAGTACTGAAGTAGTCCAAAATCTCTTAGGGCTCTTACAGTACCCAGATCATTCAAGGCAATCATATCTTGTTCTTCATGTTCTCTTTCCCTCCATGTAATCATCATTTTAATCTGATGGAGACCTGAAATACAACCATGAGATCCATTAGATTACTTTCATTTCAAAAAACTAGGCAAATTTTGGGCACAACATGAAAACCAAACACTTGAATTGCATCCAACGCACTCCGTGGGTTGAGACACTGGGTTGCATATGCAGGTACCCTTCACTGTACCTTCTATGTAACGCAGGTTTCGACATTCAAGGGTGTGTTGCCCTCATTTTGGGTAGAATTTACCCTAGGGGGCTTAAAACCCTAAAAATTTGCAGAGAATGGAAATGAAATGAATACCAAAGGGAAGAGGAGGTTCATGGTACTAACATTGATCAAATGGCAATGAAATCAATCCACAGAAACAACCGCAATCGATGACTAAAGTTCGGGGGAAAAATCAGGTTCAGAGCTCCAAAATGCAAATGGTAACTATGGAATGGTAAAAATGAATAGTGAAACTACTTTTTATAGTCATTTAATTGTTTGCAAGTTAAATTTATTGCTATGAATATGGTTTTATTATGTTTTTATCATGAAACGGGTATTTTTAATCCATTTGATGTTTCTATGAAACAGGACATACAACCGATGAATGTATTAGTCGTGCAAATTTATTTCAAAAATGACTTGACCACAAAGAATACTTTTTCTCCTTATTTTTCAAACTTTGATAAAAATGAAAAAGGATTTGAAGTGCACTTTTATCTCTTTTTCGAGCTTTGATAACAACGAAAAAGGAACCCTTGGAGTCTTCTTTCAGCTCTTTTAGACTCCGATAATGTGAAAATATTGTTGAGCACTTGTCTTTTCTAGCTTGTTAAAGTAAATGAATTGATATCTACTCAGTATAAGTTTAACCCTTTTCTGGACTGAGATAGATTATTTACGAAAAACGAATACCTTGGTTAAACATGAGCAAAGAGGTTCTTTCAGATATTATTTTATACTTTTTTCAGGTTTGAGAGACAAATTTACGAAAAAGTACTTATGGAGTTTTCTTTTGTCCTCTTTTTCAAACTCTCTAAATATGCAAATGGACCAGGCTATCACTATCATTAAGCTCGTTAAAACATAAAATAGCAATGGTCTTATCGATCGTGGCAAGAATCGAATTTCATTTATCGCTAGACTCGTTAAATTATTAAATAGCGATACTTTATTCACCCGAAGGGTTGAATTATAGATCAAGAAAATGTTATCCTCCTCAAGCTTGTTAAAAATAAAGAGGTACTGGTCGACAAATGACTGGGGAAAATTTGGGAAAAACACTTCTTTCACTCCATTTCTGTGACTGTTTGGGTTGGGTAATCATCTTGAAGGTTCATTCACACATATGGTTCACATACCTTCACTTCGGTTTTGGGTCAATGCTGCCAAATCATCACAGTGTTGCCAATATGTTCAAGAGAAGTCATCCAGTGATTTAAAACTCATCCCTCTGCAATACTCGTAAACCTTCATTTTCATGACCACCATCCTTGAAAATTTCTATATCAAGTCATACCCTTCTCTCCGAAATCAGTAAATCCTGTTTTGTAATAAGGTGAATTCCTGTCGACAACAAATCAATATCTAGGAAGTTCACTTAGAAACATCAAATTCCAGTACCATGAGGCTTGTTACAACATTGACAAGATCCTCACTTTCGGACCTTTGACCTAAATATTTTGTTTGGAATTTGACATCAACTCATATATTCATGCCTTACTAAATGTACTATAGTACCTTGAGGGCCATTGACATTAATGGTGGTTCTCTTGCGTATGTTAACAGCTCACATCATTAGCTGGTAATCAAACGATCATTTTCCATGTTCGACGACAAATCATATATTCACATGGGTAGACTTGTACTCGAATGATCGAGTGAACGAGATAAGAAGAACCCAGATCTAGTTTCATCCATCCTGGTTTCGATTTTAGGATTTTTGTAGACATCATCTGTATGGTGACCTTACATACAGATTGTCATCCAAACATGGGCCTATATCTGTAGGCATGTCTGCATCTGGGAAAAATTCCAATGAAGATGACTTTCTGAATTATGTACATGTTATTAGATTGTTTATATGCTGAACATGGGAATTCCTACCCTTAGCAATTATTATCAAAGAGGATATATCATGATGTAAGGTATTGTAAGATTTATGCAGGTGACCACTCTGCTTCGTTTCCAGACTCATCACAGTGTAAAGCATCTCAATTAAATGTTTTTATTATTTGGATCTCATGCTTTAGGGGGAAGTTTTTATAGATCAATTTGGGCACCATTCCCAATGACCTGGTTAACTGGGCATCATCTACAGGACCAATGACTAAGGGCCTATCATTCCCCGTCATTTCAGTTGCTACATGCCCGAAGAAAAAGAACAAGACAAATAAAGCAAGACTTTCATCAAGCAAAGGTTTCCAAGGTTTGAAGCTTATTATATAACATATGAGAGCTCACCAACGGAGGCTCTAAGGGGCCTAAGTGTGTTGAATATGCAGGTAGCCCCATGAAAGGCTACTCTGCAAAGCACTTCCCAACATTCACAGGTGTGTTGGTCACATTGGGAGTGAAATTCTCATTGTTCTGGAATCTCCACTTGGCCAGTGCCTTCTAGAAGAGTTCACAAGTGTCAAGATTTGGATCCAAGTGTCCATTTGAAATCTACATGACTGGAAACATGTCTTGCCTATTATCGGAAAGTCATTGATTGCAAAACAACCTACATTTCATCTATAAATTGAGCATAGATCTAAGTGCTTGAGAAGGAAGAATTTGAGTAGAGAAATTCTGGAGGATTTTCAATTGAGAGCTAGATTTGTATAACTGTAGTTGGAGAGATTTATACTATGATGAGGCTTGGTGACATTGCTGGAAGGTCACTTCAAATCAGTCACTAGGTTGTAACCTCTCCTTCTATCATCAATAAAGAGTACTGCTTATTTTTCCCTATATGCTTCTGTATTGAATTTGATTTTGCATATTGCAAGATCTTGGTTGATGTATGTGATTTATGCTTTACTGATTTAGCTAACTAGCTTGAATAGATACATATATTATTGCTTCTTCTGTTGTTTTAGTGTTCTTTCTTGCAGGAAGCATTCAACCCAAAAATCGCTTGAATTTAAAGCTGCAACAGAAGCGACTGATCAAGTAAGCCTCCAATCCTCTCAGTGTAACTATTCTGAGTTAGGAAAAATAGTCGTATAGTCATTCACTTGTTGTTCTAGACTAGCACCTATCTAGGGAAGTGTGATTTATCCGTAATTCACAATTATGGCACAACACTTTGTACCTAACTACAACACAAGGGAATGCGATAAGATGGACACGATACAATGGTGGTTATATCACCATAACTAGAACAAGTAAGTGTAAAATAGTATAAAAAAAAAAGTTTCAATGTATAAAAGCATGTTCAAGCTTACAATCAAATAGAGGAAAAAACACATACAAAAAACTAGATAATAATCATGTGCAAGCTTCATATTGAATTATGAACTGTAAAGGAACTTACAAAATATGACATTACGAACCTAGTCAAGCACACAAGCAAAAAGATCATGGACATGACCCTGGTTAACAAGTTGTATTACTCATGATGTAAGAGGATTTGTACCTGTGCTTCCAAGTCATTCAAAATCCATAATTATCAATACAATAAATACAAGTAATTGATGTAGTATTTTTTACTCTAAGATGCATTCTTATGATAATGTTAGAACATATGTTGACAATGTCAAAACATACCTGAATAATCTCCTCTTCGTTTCAAGAACAATTTATTGGAGTTGCCTGAACTTGGAACAAGCCTCCCACGATCTGAAAGAGTAGCAACTAAGTCAACAGTGACTTTTTTGTGCTATGTTGGATCGAGGGAGGTTTGATCTAAGATTAAATCACACCAATAAATTATTCTTTACTAAATAGGGCCAACCACGTGAAGGTGGAAGCTCTTATGGCCCCTCGCCCCCCCTCACGTCACTCTAAATTCCCCAATACCCATTCTATATTTCATTTTTTACTTTCATGAGCAGGAAAAAAAAAATTATTAACTAATAAAAAAGAACTGCAACAAAAAGTACACAAGAAAACATTGAAAGTGCTTGACATAAAAATATTATGATAAATGAGTTTTTTATATAATGCAAAAAAGGTTCCAAGTATGGTAACATTTGTCTTATAATAATATAATATTTTTCATTATCAAATTTTCTTTTTCTTATTCCTACCTCTAAAGCTCCTAACTACATCATCAACATCATTCTCCTCTAATTCTGTTTCGAGCCTTTCCCGTGTAGTAGACCTAGTTGCGTACTCACGATGTTTGGTCTCATGCAGTAACGGGGCATCGCCTACAAAAACATATAATATTAAATTTTAATAGTTAGTTTTTAAATATTGAACTAGTTCGGTAATATTAATAAATAAAAATTGCAATGAGATTATTTACCTAGTGCACCAGTTGTCACCGTTGGAACTATTGCCCTGTGTTCCTCTCTGGTGGTAGGATGCTCAAGTACAACATTCTCTGTAATTAAAAAAAAAACATTATAAAGACACAACCATCAAGGTATAATTAGAAAAAATTATAAGTGGAAATTAATTACCGTAATGGCCCTCACTGATAGTAGCATTGTCGGCCTGGTCCCTACTACAATGATTAGGTTTCACGTGAGGACCATGTACTTCTGGAAATATTTCACTCTCAACGCACTGCTCTACAACTAGGTTATTTGGCTCATTGAAAGTGTTTCTCCACTGATTTAAAAAAAATGGTTAGACATTAAATTTATGGAAGAAAACAAACATATTGAAAGGTTAAAACTTTACCTTATCAGGCATTCTAGGTCTTGGGACCTATCCCAAGCTTCTACGATATTCAACTACGGCTTGATAGCCAGAACGGAAAGCGATCTCTTTGTCTTCTTCTGTGGTTTATGTTCCAAAGTAATCACTCTACATTACATATGATTTTGTATTTTTAATGTTATTTGATGGGATTACAAAAATGTTGGAAGGTGATACAATTAATTATAAGATGTTTAGCTACTTACAATTCTTGTGGCTAATTTCAAGTAGTTGCCCTAGCCTAGCTTGTGATGGCCTTTTTTTCCAATCCTAGCTTTGGTTGCCTTAGAGGGGTAAGGAAACCTACCATCAAAAGCTTGAAGTTAGATATGACGTAGCACACTTTTAGTTTAGACATACAGAAAATTAAATCTATTGAATTAAAGTTGTAATTTACCTTGCGAGTCCAGTTAGCATCTTTCCTTCTTTCTTGGCCTTTTTCTCTTTTCCGTCATCAATGAATGCTCTCCATTCCCTCTCTAGAACTGTGAGAGGATGCTCGTATCTAGATTTAATTTTAAAATGTGTCCTATAGGTGTCCTGGTATATTTTAGATATTTTCCAACTACCCGAGTGACCGCTTTTCTATCAAATGTGCCCACCCCAAAAAGGGCTTCTAGATAACCTAGAAATTCCTTTTTCAGGTTGGAATTCTGGGAATTCCACCTTGTGCATATGGTTGGGCCAAAAATTACCAATTCCTTACTCTAAAAAACCTATATAACTCATTGTTTCTTACATAGAAAAAAGATATTATCATTAATTTAAAAATAAAAATCATGATAAAATATTTTTTAGATAGAGTACATGAAATAGTTAAAATATTAAAACTTACCTAGGAGTTGTACATGCTTTATAGGAACACCTTCATCGTTCACCAAAAACATGCCATCAATGGTCCTCATGGAGGTGACACGTGTAGCTCCAGGAAACACAATAATATAGTTAGCCATACCAGCCTCATCACTGCCAACACATTCAATGGTTGGCTAGGTGTCTTCTTGGGCAGGGTGCATTTCTTGGCTACCACCTAAAGGTGTAGAAGGTGTACGAGAGGGTTTCTCGGCAATCTCTTTCCTTTGTGTCCCACTACCACCAATTCCAAGGGCAGCAAGTGTCAAATAATGCTACACACAAAATATTTTTTTTGTTAGTTTAGTTAATGTAAAAATTAAAAATCAAACTATCACAATTGATCTCATGCAGAACAAAAAAAATATCCTTTTGATTTTTTATTATTACCTTATATGTATCTAGATGGATCATAAGTTGTCTTATCCTCATTCCAAATTTAGGTGTTTGAGGCGTAACGTCTACCAAACGCTCAAGTTCCAACTTTACTTTTCGCGCCTTTTTTTGCAGCAACAGCAATGGACATGGGGATGAAGAAAATTCTTCTTCGTTGAGGGAATCATTAGGTGCACCATGGCCAAACGTCTGCATATTCGAACAAAATTAAAATTATTTCAATTATGTAAATAACTAAAATACCTGAAGATAGAGCAAGGCTGGCACTTCACATGCTCTTCGGCTGGCCCCTTTCCGCGATCATCCCATCCTGGGGTTGTTCCTGTACTACCACGATCAGTCTGCCACATTGCAATGAAATTAGAAATGTGAAAACTTGAAAACAATAACTAACATGAAAACAAAAAATGAAAACTGAAATAATTTCTAAATTTACCTTTCTAATACATAAAATTTGTGCATTAAAGAGGCCCTGGAGTGGTTTAGTATAATTAAAAGTAAGGGTTGTAAGCCAAATTTTTATACTTACACCTTGCTAGTAGACAATTTCTACAAAGTAGGTAGATTAGATGAGGCTAAAGAGATTTTCTGTGAAGTTTTAATGAGCGCAATAAAGCTAATTGTAGTGACCTATAATGCATTTTTCAATGGATATTGCAAGTGAGGGAAATTGGATGAAGATTTCCTTCTCCTCGAAGAAATGAATGAGAATGACTGCATGCCTGACATAATTACATACAGTACCATAATTTATGGGCTAATAAAAGAGAACAAGATCTTAGAGGCTTTGAAGTTGCATGATCAAATGGCAGACAAGGGCTATGAACTATATATGAAGACAACACTTTCTTATCTGCGGTGCCCTTGTCAGATCCTTATAACAAGTGGTCGCATTACTTGGGGGATGATTAACTTTCCCAGTCAGTAGTTGGCTCAAGGTGATCTTGGGTTGTGTTTTTTTAAAACTATGGTTACACTTGGGCCTCCAAAATTTGATTACATCATAATATATCAAATCTATGTTGGATAAAACTACACTGAATCAGCTATCAATGTGGACTTGTGGAAACTTGCATGAACCAGCAGTCACTAAAGTGCATGATGGAGGGACATTTTGGATAGTTAGGCAACTTCTATAGATGGAATTACCTCTTGATTTGAATTGTGAGGAGAATGGGCTTCTCACAATAAATAGTGAAATTATATTATTCAATGGTGATAAAACACAATTGCTAAGTTTTCTTACTCAAATTTGTAATGCAATTGTTAAGTGCAAAGGTTTAGGAGCGACAGTGAAGTGCTTGAATTTAGTTGAAATTTTTTTGATTGAATTTTTATCCTTAGATGCTTCTAGTGCATGTTTGGATGATTTGGTTCTTGCTCGTTGTGATTATAAAAGAAATATATTTATGAATGAGCTAGGAAATGATAGTGGAAATGCAAGATCTACTAAGAAAGTGGTTCAACAGCTTGCCTTCTTTGATCAGGAGATCATGTCCAAGTGAAAAAAATGCTCAAAAATGGAAATAATTATAAATGGTTGCAGTCTAAATGACCGGAAAGGTCTCATCACTGCAATTCTGGTGCCGTGAATAGTTCTCAAAACTGAGTTTGTATGAGAAAGTTACTGAGGTTTGAAATCGTCCAATAACCTCCAAAAAATCGACATTTGACTCAATTTGACCTTATGAAAATTTTTGTAAAAAAATATATATTCTGCAAAAAAAATTATTTTTTTATAAGGTTTTTTAGGGCCTGTTAGAGGGTGCCACGTGGGCTTCCTGAAGGCTGCCATGTGGGCCCAGGCCATTGGTTGAAATACATGCAAATTTTTTTGAGGTTAAGGGCCTTGAACCCTCGACCTGACTCCTCGGGCAGGGCGACCCAAGCAGCACGCTATGGGTGGTTGTATTAAACAGTCAGGTAGGTGTGAACAGTTTTCATGTTGGTGGAACGGGCGGAGAGTTTGGAGACAAACCCCTCGGAGCCAGTCCTATTTCATATAACCACATGCTGTGAACTGTGGGCTTAAGCCTACACTAGCGGATATATATTTCGGGCTAGCCCTCTGGGCTAAGCCCCGTCGTGATATGACCGGGCCGCTGGGAACTGAGGCCTTAAGGCCCTAAACCATGGACTGGAGCAGTTACGAAACTGCGTAATGTGCCAGAATTGGTTTAAATTTAATGCAGAGGTTAATGTGGTAAGGTTTATCTGTGCGGTTAAGCCAACCGGTCCGACGGAGATGCCACATGTGACCAGCATAGTTGCAACATTAAATGCCACAGCAAATAGTTCCACCATTTATGGGCACATTACGCCAATTCTGACTTGACCACCATTTTTGTCAAAGTTAACTCGAGTTCCTCCAGTTTTGGAGGAGGCTTTCTAGTGCCACTAGGAAAAATCTTGTTTGGGTCATAACTTTCTCAATTTTAAACCAAACAAGATGAAATTTTAGTCAATTTTGGCTTTCTTCAGCATTATAGAGAGTTTGGGATAGGTTTTAGAGTGAACATAGGTGTTCTTAAGCCATTTTTTTCTTCAGGGAACAGGAAAGAGCCATTAGGGCCATCAGGGAGATGGAGATGTATTGGGTTGTACTTCACTATTTGAGGTGAAACAAAAGACAATTTTAGCTTATTTATGTCTTCTGAAGTCAAATTCATAGCTTTTTTTTCCTGTTTAGACATATTTTTCACTGTGTAACCATTTTGAGCAAATTAATAGAGCAAGGACATGCCATTGGGGAGCCTTGGACTGACAGTGTAGCCTAGGAGGGGTGAACTGCCTCATCATTTTGTTGTGTTATGCTATGGTGAGTTTTAATTGCTATGTATTTCTGTTGTTATATATTAAATAGTAAATTTAAATAACAAATCCCCACACATAAAACTCTGAAACATTACCAAAACTACTTTGTTTAACTTGCAAGTCATGGAGAACACTTTGCAAACTTAATTTAATGAAAATGGGTACTTTGCATAGCATTTACTAATACTTTCATTTTCATATCAGATGGTATCAGAGATAGAGTTTTACTTTGCATTTTTTCTTGTGCAAAGATATAGTTGACTGTTTGCAAGTTTTGATGCTTACTAGGCTTAAACTCAAGAGAGGGGAAGGACACTTGGTTAGAGCACAAAGTAATCCTCAACCAAGAAGGGCCAAAGAACCACCTCCAAGAGCCATAGAATAAGCCTCAAGTATGTCTTCAAGAGAAGGAGAAGCTCCTAAATATATTGATCCCAAAGAAGAGGAACGGGCGTTCCGAAAGGCTTTTTTGGACATGATGGAGATGATGAGGATAATCTACCAAGAAAGGAATGATAGGATTGTAGGAGAAGGATATAAACATCAGAAAGAAGGAGAGGGTTCTTCAGGAGGAAATAAAAGTGATGAAAATTCAAAGAAAGGATAGGGAGGAAATGGTGATCCACCATCCCCATCTTCATCCTCTTCCTCTACATCGTCATCCTCTACCTCTGTGAATCAATTTCATAAGTCTAAAACCACTGGTAAAAGTCCATTTTTAAATCTTGATGTTAAATTTGAGTTGCATATTTTTAATGGCGAGGTCAATGCAAAGAAACTTGACAATTGGATAAGACAGTTGGAAGTTTACTTGAGGATACATAACCTTCATGATGACGACACCAAGATACAGTTAGCCTCTTTGAGAATGGATGGAGTAACGTTGGTATGGTGGGAAGCTAAGACCAAGGATGAAATTAAAAAACATGGTAATATCACGTTATCATGGGCTGAATTTATTACTGCAATTAAAAAAAAAATTCTCCATTAGCTCATTTACAAAAGGCTATCATGAACTGGCATAACTTTGGACAACTTAAGGGACAAAATGTACAAGACTACACCCAAGAGTTTAGGAAAAGAGCACTCTTATTAGGGGTAGACTTACAAATTCAAGATACGTTGTTGAAATATATAGGTGGTTTGCACAACTACCTTATACATACTATCCTTATGTTCAATCCTACTAGTCTAGATGAAGTTTGTGTACAAGTTACACATTTAGAGGCTAGAGGGAAAAACACTTTTGATGAGGTTAGAAACAAGCCTTTCAAGGGGGAAAACAAAGATAAAACCTCTAAGGGAAAAGGAAAAAAGAATGCATATATCAAATAGGAGGGTGAGAAAGTGATATGTAAACATTGTTCAAGAGAAGGCCATGAAGAGAAAAATTGTTGGAAACTTCATCCTGAAAAAGAACTCAATTTAACAAAAACAAAGGAAAGAAGAAAACTACAGCTACTACAACTACACCACAAGACTTAGGTGATGATTTAGGTGACGAAACCAAAATTGCAGCCATGGGTTTGAAGAGTATGAGAGGAAAGGAAATTGAAACTAAGCCAAGCACTAGTACTTCAAATTGTCATGTACAAGCTACAAATGAGGAAGAAAGAATTGAATTGTTCCATGTGAGGGTAGTCTCAAAACATACAGAAAATGACACAATATTTGATAGTGGGTCACAAGAAAATCTCATATCAGAAGACTTGGTCAAATAGCTTAAACTTGAGACCATACCACATCCAAATCCATATCCACTTGGGTGGATATGCAAGGATGCAAACTTACAAGTCTCAAGAAAGTTCATATTGCGATTTGCAATTACTGCACACTTTATTGACACGGTTGAACTTGATGTAGTACCGCTTGATATATCAGGAATTGTTTTGGGAATTCCTTACTTATTTGATAGGAAAGCGATCTTCCATTTCCATGAAAATAAGTATCATCTTTTTAAAGATGGAAATGAGTTTATTGTAAGAGCACATCGCAAGAAGACAAATATAGCGATGGTAAATGCAGGACAAGTAAAAAGGCTAGTGAATTCTAGTAAGAGTTTTTTACTTCTTATGGTTAAGCCCAAGGTTGATGTGAATCATGAGTCATTTGAAAATTGTGATTCCAAGTTAAAATAATATTTATATGATGTAGTTGATGCACATCATGAGATTTTTTAGGAACCGACAGGTTTGCCTCCTAAAAGGGAGATTCAACATGAAATCCAGTTGCAACAAGATTGTCCTCTTCCTAACATAAGCATGTACAACATGTCTATCATGAAGAATGCTGAAATAAAGAGGAAAATTAAGGACTTGTTGGAAAAAGGTTTCATAAGACCAGACACTTCGCCATGTGGATCACCGATAATATTTATTCCAAAGAAAGATGGAACTTGGTGCATGTGTGTGGACTTCAGGGCATTGAACAAGATAACGGTAAAGAATCATTACCCACTCCCAAGGATAGATGATTTGTTAGATCAACTGAAAGATGCTAAATATTTCACTAAGTTAGACTTACGTAGTGGTTATCATCAAGTTAGAATTGTAGAAAGTGACATTTGGAAGACAACATTACAACCAAACAGGGACTCTTTGAGTGGCTTGTTATGCCATTTGGTTTATGTAATGCACCTTCAACTTTCATGCGGGTAATGGATGATGTATTACATCCTTTTCTTGATGATTTCATTATTTTCTACTTAGATGAAATCTTAATTTTCAGCAAGACTAGAGAAGATCATGTCATGCATGTTAAGAAAGTACTTGATGTTTTGAAGAAAAATCAGTTGTTTCTTAAAATGTCAAAGTGTGAATTTGGAAAGACTTATTTGGTTTATTTGGGACACATAGTAGGAGGAGGTTCTTTGAGAATTGATCCTTCTAAAGTAGAAGCCATTGTGAATTGGCCTACTCTCAAATCCATTATAGAGGTAAGAAGTTTTTTGGGTGCAGCTCAGTATTGGAGGAAGTTTATTTCTAACTTCTCTACCATAGCAGCTTCTAGGCATGCAGTGAAAAGTGTGTAGCATGCTTTCCAATGGGGAGGAAAGCAACAGAAAGCTTTCGAGTCTTTGAAATAAAAGATAAGTTCAACTCCAGTCCTTTCATTACCGGACTTGAGACAGCCATTTGAGATTCAGACTGATGCTAGTGATTACGCCATGGGTGCAGTTCTCTTACAACATGGTAAGCCTATCGCATTTCATTCTGAGACATTTAACGAAGTTGTTGTGAATTATCATACATATGATAAGGAGTTGTATGTGTTGGCACAAAGCGTCAAAAATTGGAAACACTATTTTATGGGCAAAGAAACAGTTGTTCATACCAACCATCAGCCTTTACAGTACTTGCAATCACAAAGTAAATTACAACAGTCATGACATTTCATATGGATGGGTTTCCTACAATAATTTCACTTGGTAATAAGGTACAAGAAAGGAATTTTCAATAAAGTTGCTAATATTCTTTCAAGGACTATTATTAGTGCTACTAATTTACTTAGGAATGATTCTATTGTACATGAGAGCTACATAGAACAGTATGCATTAGATGTTGATTTTAAGGATGTGTATGCTAACTTGAGTGAAGGGAATCATGTTGAGGAGAATGATTATCACTTGCATAATAATTTGTTGTTTCATATGGTCATTTTAAGTATACCACAGGGGGAGAGAATAAGTGTCATGAGAGAAGCTCATTCTTCTCTTATTGCTGGACATTTTGGGGTAAGAAAAACGGTGGCACATTTACAAAGGTATTCTTATTGGCCTCGCATGGTAGATAGTGTTTCACGTTTCATTAGAGGTTGTTCATTATGTGCTACAATCAAGCCTAGCAATAGGAATCTTGGTTTATATATGCCATTTTCGGTATCTTCTAGACCATGGGAAAGTGTTTCTTTGGATTTTGTTGGAGGTCTACCATTGCCTAGAAAGCAGCATGATTATTTTTAAGTAGTAGTTGATAGATTTAGCAAGATGTCTATTCTTATGCTATGTAAGAAATCTATAACTGCTGATTTATATTTTCAACATGTATGGGTTCATTATGGCTTGCCTACTTCTATTGTTAGTGACAGGGATTCCAGATTTGTTGGGAATTTTTGGTACAATTTATGTAAGATGATGGACACCAAGTTGAAGAAGATTTCTGCTTTCCATCCACAAACAGATGTCCAAACAGAGGTAGTGAAAAGAACCATTGTACATCTTTTGAGAGGTTATTGCAGCAAGCATCCCAAGCTTTGGGATGGGAATTTGCATTACATTCAACATGCTTACAACCGAACCAAGCACTCTTCTACAAATACTTCACCTTTTGAAGCTTGTTTTGGGTATTTTCCTAAGTCACCTTTAGATTTAATTCTTGAGAAGGATGTTTCCATTGATGGGCATAGTGACATTAACAAATATTTCATGTTCATTAAAATAATTCAGCTCATACATCAGCAGGTTCAAGAACATCTTGAAAAAAGTCAAGGCAAGTACATGGAGAGGCATGATAAACACAGAGTTTATCATAAGTTTCAAGAAGGAGATGAGGTATGGCTGCATATTAGTAAGGAAATAATGCAAGGAGAGGGTAAAAAGCCGAAGCCTATTCATTATGGTCCATTCGAGATCCTTAAAAAAGTTGGAAATAATGATTTTCAACTAGATTTTTCTTCATATATGCAAATGCATTCCGTTGTGAATGTGGAAAGTTTACGTTTGTATGAACCTCCTTTATTTTTTTATCATGAAAGTGACATTCAATTGCCGTCCATAGAGGATTTCTCGCTAGGATTTTTGGATGAGCTGAAAGAGGATGTTATCCTTGACAGAAGAAAACACACTTCAAGGAGGGGAAGTGTTGATTATCTTCTGATTGGTCTTAAAGGTAGCAAACTGAGTAAGGAAAAATGGATGGAGGTGGAAAAGGTGAGGGATCTGTAACCTCATCTTATGAACATGTATTTTAATGTTTTTGCGGTCCAAAAGCTTCCCAATGGGGAGGTGTGATCAGGAGATCATGTCCAAGTGGAAAAAAATGCTCAAAAATGGAAATGCTCAGAAATGGTTGCAGTTTGAATGAACAAAAAGGTCTCTTCGCTGAAATTTTGGTGCCATGAATGGTTCTCAAAACCGAGTTCATATGAGAAATTTACTGAGGTTTGAAATCGTCCAATAACCTCCAAAAAATCAACATTTGACTCAATTTGACCTTATGAAAATTTTTGTAAAAAAATATATTCTGCAAAAAAAATAATTTTTTTATAAGGCTTTTGAGGGCCTATTAGAGGGTGCCATGTGGCCTACCCAAAGGCTGCCACATGGCCCCAAGCCATTGGTTGAAATACTCATGCAAAAATTTTTGAGGTTAAGGGTCTTGAACCCTTGACCCGACTCCTCGGGTAGGGCGACCTGACCAGCACGCTGTGGGTGGTTGTATTAAACAATCGGGTGAGTGTGAACAGTTGTCGGGTCGGCAGAACGGGCGAAGAGTTTGGGGACTAGCCCCTCGGAGCCAGTTCTATTTCATATAACCACACACTATGAACCGTGGGCTTAAGCCTACACCAGCGGATAAAGATTTTGGGCTAGCCCTCTGGGCTAAGCCCCGTCACAATATGACTGGGCCACTGTGAACTGAGGCATTAAGGCCCTAAACCATGGATTCGAGGGGTTACGAAACTACATAATGTGCCAAAGTTGGTTTAAATTCAATGCAGAGGTTAATGTGGTAAGGTTTATCTGTATGGTTAAGCCGGCGGGTCCGATGGAGATGCCACATGTGACCAGCACAGTTGCAACATTAAATGCCACAACAGAAAGTTTTTCCATTTATAGGTGCGTTCTGCCAATTCCTGCCTGATCACCATTTTTTTTTAAGTTAACTAGAGTTCCTCCAGTTTTGGAGGAGGTTTTCTAGTGCCACTGGGCAAAATCTTGTTTGGGTAATAAATTTCTCAATTTTCGACCAAACAAGATGAAATTTTCATCAATTTTGGCTTTCTTCAACATTCTGGAGAGTTTGGGATAGGTTTTAGAGTGAACAGAGATGTTATTTAGCCATTTTTTCTTCAAGGAAGAGGAAATAGCCATCAAGGTCATCAGGGAGATGGAGCTGTATTGGGTTGTACTTCACTGGTTGAGGTGAAACAAAAGCCAATTTTAGCTTATTGATGTCTTCTGAAGTCAAATTCACAACTTTTTTTTCCTATTTAGGCATATTTTTCATTGTGTAACCATTTTGAGAAAATTAATAGAGCAAGGAAATGCCATTGGGGAGCCTTGGACCGATAGATGTAGCCTAGGAGGGGTGAACTGCCTCATCATTTTGCTGTGTTATGCTATAGTGAATTTTCCTTGCTGTGTATTTCTACTGTAATATATTAAATAGTAAATTTAAATAACAAATCCTCACACATAAAACTCAGAAACATTACCAAAACTACTTTGTTTAACCTGCAAGTCATGGAGAACGCTTTGCACACTTAATTAAATGAAAATGGATACTTTGCATAGCATTTACTAATACTTTCATTTTCAGATCATTCTTAGGGCTTGAAATTTTTCAAGGGAGGACAAATTTTCCTAGAGATTAGCTTAAAAAGATTTGCATGATATGGATTTTGTTTTGATTAATGGTCCTCCAAGTGTCCACAAACATTCATTACATGGATTATAATCATACGTACATCTGGGCTCTACAATGATTATTAACCCTCTAATATGGTGGCCACTTGGTGCAGATTTTGATGGGGATTCCATTCATGTTTTTTATCCCCAATATTTAGGATCTCGAGCTGAGCTTTCTTAGCTTCTAAGTGTGGATCAAAAAATGTTTAGTTCCCATTTTGGAGAGGCAAGAATAGCACTAAGTGTTGACACTTGATACATTTTTGTATGCCAATCTTTTATCCATTCACATGATGTAGAATCATACCATCGGGGTTGGAACAAAGACCCTGGCCTTTGGAGGCACGTCATTCATCCTATCCCTCCTAAGTTGTGATGGAGTATATGACTATCTTATGATTACTATGTCTTCCCATTGGTATTAGTTGTCTTCTTGATGTATATTATGACATATCCATGGCCATGAAAATATGTAGTAATAAAAATGGGAAGACGTAGTTGTATAGTTTAACAAATGACCTAGTCACTTTATTGTATATTATTTTAGGTGGCTAAGTCTGGCCTAGGCAATTGTGGGCCCATAAATATCTAATGGTGAAGGCGCAAAACCTTATAAGTTGTTTGTACACTGTAAATACACATCTCATGAGTTATTTGTAACATCATATTGATTCATTTAGTGATTGATTTGTTTAGCTCACAGGCACCCATATTTTAAGTTCTCTTTTCAAGCTGGGTTTTACACTTGGTCAAGGGATTATTTAGTGCTATACACTCTATTATCGCACAAAGTGTCTAGGCACCGTGATAAAACCCAGAGTAGGGGTTGTCACTATGATTCCTACTCACTCCATTTAGACTCTCTCCTAGCCAAGTCAAGGGGAGTAGTCCCTAAGAATGATGAAGGGAAAAACTTGTTGAGAGTCAACAAGTTCTAGAAGATTTGAATGCAAGGCAATTTTTACTGCTATGACTTAGATTAAAATTAGAAAGAGATATTATTAGAGGGGGAATGAGATAGATTTGATGAGATTATAAAGACACTTAATGAGATACTGTTTTTTTTTAGAGACCAGTGCCTTAATAATAATAATGTCCCAAAAGTAATATACTTGCACAAATTAGAGATCACAAGTTATGGAAACAACAATGCTGCCAAGAAAGGTTAATACAAGATACAAGGCTGAGAAAAAAAGATAACTTGAAAGAATTACAAAGCAAGGCACTTCCACATTATAGCAATATCACATGATGTAACTTTGCTCATAAATTAATGATATGTTAATGAGATGCACGCTGCCAAAATGCTTCAATGGAGGAAATGTTACACTACTTGCAATTAAACTATGAAATATCACCAATGAGATAGGAAGCTATGTTAGGCTACCTCAACCAAGAACACTTATCACCAAAATTATTTGCAGTACAACTTATGAAGTAATGCTTAGGAGGCAGTGATACACCCAAGGATGTAAGCACAAGTAACTCGAGATTTGATGAAATTGTTAACAGGGTTCTCTGTAAGAAACAACCTTACAATAGGCCTAGCTATTCAATGCAGATCTAAGAAGAGACCTTCTTAAACTGTGAGAAATCAAACACTAATGGCCATTCTTCAAGTTTCCAAATGTAGATTCTAGAAAATAGGAAGGTAATCAGTGAAAGAGAGCACCAACTTTAAATATGCAACTGTCAAGAATAGCAATTGTTGCAGCAGACTGTCAATCAAGGAAAATCCATAGATATTTAAGGATAATGGTTAGAATGCTTTCAAAACTTCTTGTGAATAATGTGAGATAAATTTTAATTATTTTAGGCCTCCAAAGTGAACTTGTAGCTTACAGAATATTACCAATCAGTTTATATTAGTCCACTGCAAAGCAAGGAACAAGAGTTTAAAAACAACAACCTGTAAAATGATGCAGAACCAGAGATCAAACTTTAAAATTGCCTTTGCAAACCAGTGACATAACTCCAAGGTAAGCTTTAGAATTTAGTTCAAATCTTGATTAAGTTCTGGTTAAATTTAATAGGGAAATAGTTATAGTTCCAGGGCTTGTATTCCAAGAAACCTATGTAAAAAACTTTAGGCTTTAGAGACCCCCTGCTCCAAGTGAAAGAAACCAGCTTTATGCCCAACGCAACAAAGGATTGAACCTCTAAAAAATAGAAAGTTAGTCTTTCAAAGCACTTTTGTACAAAAAATTAAAAAAAAATGGCTCACGGCCAACCGAGAATTTATCATTTTTTTTTTTTTTTCCCTGAAGAGGGTTTTTTTTGCAATGGTATCATAAGTGTCTAGGCACCACAATAACACTCAGAGTAGGGGTTGTTACTCTGAGTGTTATCACAGTGCCTAGACATTTTGTGTGATAACACACTCACTCTCTCTCTCTCTCTCACACACACACTCTTTTATTGTAGGTTGTAGGATTTCTTGGTCTATCCATTCAATTCTCGCCCTCTCTCTTGTGATCTCAACATCCTTCCATTCCTTGACCCTCTTCTTTGGGTTAAATAAAAGGTTTAGTACCACCAAGGTCTAGCTATCCTCATGGGTTTTTGCTATGGCATTCCAGTAATTAAATAGCAAGGCAACAAGAGGGCTTTCTAGGCGGTGTGCATCATTAAAGCATCAAAGAGGATAATCTACTTCCAAAGATCATCTGAAGGTATGAGGTCCAATAGGCTTTTTACTCCTTTCAATACTGGGAGTGACATTGGGTCTTCCACTAGACCTACACTTCAAGCCATTTTAGGAGCACATATTATTGACAATGATATTGGATTGGTGATTCTACCTTGCCTCACACTTGAAGACCATAAATAATCATAGAATATTTGAACTGGTCTCTTCAATACAATCTTGGGGGAATAGAGGGTGGAGGAAGTATAAGTCTGGAATTGAAGCTGGGGAACTAAAATTGGGAACAGAAAAAAGAGAATTTTATTCTTTTCAAATTTGACCTTACCTCTTGAAGCTATAAAGTAGATCTAGAGAGTTTGTAATCAAGTTTGTACTTCCATTATGGTGTATCCCAGCGTAACTGGTGTGTAACTGTAATTTCAGGAGTTAATTTAACCAATTTTAGAATATTTAGATCATTTAACCAAGTAGTAAAAAAAGGATAGCGGGTAAATTTAGAATGGGCACAATAGTGTTTTTTATGGTCCATTTCCTAAATTTTTCGTGCTATTTTGGATTAATAGCATCTATTTCAGTTCTTTAGGTTGACTATCGTCTCTTTTCCTTAGCTACTGTGTTTGTCTTGTTTCATTGGCATCCAAAAGATCACATTACATAAAGAAAGAACCTATATCCTGCTTGACATAATCCCTCCCCACTCTTTATAGTTGAGCAAACCCTATATTATGATAGACATATTGCACCATACTCAGCTTGACATATTTTTGTAGTATGCCTACATCTCTTATATTTATTGTCTTCAACATCAAACAATGAATATATATCTTGTCATTTTCTAACCTTGAAAAATCAATTTTCTCTAGGTGAATTTTCATAGGGGTGGAGTTAATGCGACTTATCTAGTCATTGTTGTTCCAACATTGTATGTAATAAGATCAGGTCCACTGATTGTATTGTAAATTAAAGAATGAAGTTTCTCACAAGTGACCAAAATATCATCTACTATAACTAAATAGAGTGTTGAAGGTGTTTTTGAGCTAATTAGTGTCTACCTGAAAGGATTTGACAAACTAATTTTTCTATTGTTTATTGTCCAAACGTGCCATATATCTAGACTCTAGTCAATATTTAGAAAGCTCTTGTGGGGTGTTGTTGTTGCCCCCACCAAGGTTTGATTTCTCTAGGTGACATGTTCACCCCTTGTGGGCTAGGAAGGGGAAATTTGATTAGCAGAAGATGTCATGGAAGTCAAGGAAATCTGGAGGTCAGGTGCCATTAAAAAGTGAAATGGCATCCCACCTCTTGGTAGATGGTAGATGATTTTCATTCAAAGTACCAAGGAAACATTCAATGAATTCCCTAATGTTTATCAGACATGTAATATACTAACAGTTAATTTTTGGTATGCATCTGTGGGCTTTGGGTGGGGTGTAATTATTAGCATCTTCTAGCGGCAGTGCTGCACACCTATTTATTGCATGTGTGCTTTGGCCATGTTCTCATTATTTTCTCCATATTTTATGTTTAACCTTGACAACTACCAAATGAATATGCAGCTGTGATAACAACATTGAAAGTAGGTTCAATGTTTTAAAATCTTAGGTTTACTCATTGCACTAAGAGGAGGCAAGGGGAATTATATTGCTTGATATGAGAGAGTTGTGTAATGTCCATGCATAAATCAAAATATTAAAAAAAAAACTGTAATTTAAGAGAATTTAAGAAAAGAATACCTAACATTAATTAACATGCACACACACACCATCATATATTCATCTTAACTTGGGATCTTTCAGGCATTGAGAGATTTGCATCTAAGTTATTTTTTATTACTTCTGGTACATAATCAATCCAGAGTTAGGATGAAAATACACTTGCCTTTAAGTACGATAATTTTCATTGAGGTGGTAAGGTAGACTCACAATTTAGGACTCTGATTTTAAACGACTCACAATTTAGGTCTCTGATTTTAAACGACTCACAATTTAGGACTCTTATTTTAAACTGGAGCATGCTTGAACTTTAAGGGTGAAGATTGATTACAGAATGATTAATTTAAAATCTTTATTTATTTCTTGTTGTTTGTGAAGGCAGTTTGAGGGAACAACCAAGAGCACATCCTAGACTTGTAGATCATTCAAACCTGCAAACTTCATGGAATTTTGAATTTGATTAGCCACAATTGGGCTTGCTTAGGTCTTCATTCAAATTTTGTTGCTTGAATTGAGAGCAAATATTTCATGAACTTCCCTTCTCAATTTTGTCTAAAGGAAAATCTTACTATCACTATGCATATTAGGATATCAATGCATGTATGTTATGTATTCTTAAACAACGTAATACTTCTCTGCCTAACCATGACCTTCTTATTGAATATAAAGGAAGGTAAATTATTAACATCAAAGCTATCATTTGCATGAGATTTCATTGATCATGACACCCAACAGCATTTATGGCTCCCTTTTTCTCCTAAATGACACCCTCTGCACACATGTAATTAAGGCATCTCCATAAACCACACACAAATATTGTGATAGCATCTAGAAGAGGTTAAATCAACCGACAATAATGCTACAACTAGCAAGGAAATTTGTCTAGCAACTCGTCCTTAAACACAATGTCGCTCTTAGGAGGTACAAACTTTAGAAAATGAGAAAAATATGAATCATGGCTTCCAAAAACACGCCCAAAAGACAAAGACAAAATTCGAGCTCCCTTGTGACTGGTTAGTGTACTTCCTTTGTTACAGAATTCGACCAGCTAAGTGTAAGAGTGAATATGGACCTCTTGAGTGTATAACTCGACCCCTTGGAAAAACTGAACTTGACCCATAGAAAAAAGGATTTCGGCCTCTTTCACAATACTAAACTTGTTCTTCCTTGTGAAGAACTTGACCAACAATGAATAAGAATGAACTCAACTCTAAATGAAATGTTCACTTCCTTTCTAAGAATTATTGAGAGGTTGGAGACTTAGAGGTTGATGTCGACAATCCTAGCTACATTGATCCACACTTGATGCTAATGCCCAACGATAGCCTTTCCAGCAAAAAGGAAGCTCTTTGTATATAGAATTGTCAAATCAAGCACAAATTAGCATATATGGTCATTGATAATGGAAACCAAAATAACCTTCCCTTGCTTCAATTGGAAAAGGAACAAAATTTATCAACTTCAACTCATCCCAACTCCAATTAGCTTGGATTGGTCATAAATGCACATTATCTTGTGCTAATCACTTGAAAATAGATTAGAATGTTTCTAGAGGATGGCAAGATTTTTCCCAATATCCTATATGTTATTACAAACAAATATGAGAAGTATTATGAAAATAAGATGATGATAAAAAGTGTAACTAAGTGCGTAGAGTAGGGGCTTCGAGGTTCAACCTTAGGCATGTTCCCTCTTTCAATCCTAATATTACTTGGATTTATTTCTATGGTGCATGTCAAATGTTGGGTGATTATGTTGCTGGTATTTTCCTTCATTACAGTTATGATCATTAATTCTAACTCAAGATTGGAACTAGTAGTGGTACTAATATTCGTGCAAGGTAAGTAGCCCTTTGGGCCCTATAAAATTTTTTTATGGTTAAAGGTGTTCAAAATCTTCAGGTTTTGGAGACTCAAAAGTGGTAATTCGAGTTTTAAAGTATATGTGAAATTGGATAGTATGGTTCTCTCTCAATGAAAACACTAAGTTAAGGAACTCCAGGAAGCTTTTCATTCAGTTTCTATTCAACATGTTCACAGAGAATTTAATTCTCTAGCACATCATCTTTCAAAGGATCGCATTGCAATCAGGAAATGGATTACACATGGAGAATCAAAGGGAGGGTTTTGGTTTCAGCTTTCCCAGAAATATTGTTTTAAAAGCATTTTACAGGAATTTTTAAGATATTATTTTGTGTTGTCCACAATGTTATCACTATAGGTGGAAATCTTCTTTTGATGTTCAAAGTTTATTAGAAATATGTTTTGTAGAATCTGATGATAATCTGGAAATTGTCTGAAAGGAGCTCTTATGTATATGCACAATCAATGTATACTTTAATTTCTACTTGAAATAACAGATGCCAAAAACACATTTGTTTTCTTGGAAGAAAAAAGACACAAAAATGAGGAAAATATCCTGTGGAAGAAGATATGAAATTTTCTATTGCTTTGAAGATATAAATTGGTGTATCCTTACCATTTTGTGGGTTGACAACTTTGATTGCACCTGATTTCCTGGTCGGGCCAGTATTTTTCCTTGCTTAGTGGTTGGTGGTTGAACCAAAGGGTCCCATGCTAAACCCATGCTAAACCCCTAAACCAATAGGTACCCTGTTATTTGTCCCTCAATTTTGTCCAATGTAGGTGGAACTCAATCACTCCTTGGCTGGGTAGTTGAAGGAATCACAAAGCATGGGCCAAACATCCAGATAAAATAATTTGCTTTGAATCGACTAGTTGAACGAACAATAAAACTCTCCTCTCTGGGATCTACTCTCGACATACATGCATAGACCGTTGAGATAATGAAATTGATTAGGTAAGAATTTTTGGAAAAAGGGCAGTAAGGTAATTAGGCTAAGCATTGTTGAAATTAAAAAAAAAAGGTGGTATTTAGGCTAAGCTAGGGGTCTGAAATTTCGAATCAATGCTTATTTGGATATGTATCCTCCGCTTAATAAAGGAAAATTATCTAATTTTTCTATGTTTGGTATACATGGTAATAATGGCATTACCCACAAACACCTGATACCCTCATAACCAATACCTAGTTATCTAAAAATCAAATGTTTCCAATCTGCTCAATTAGAGGTGAAGGCTTCTCCTACAAGGTCAATATGTTGGTTTGGGGTGTAATTTTCAGCCTCAGATACTTAGTGATTAAGGGCTTCAAGGGTAAAGGGTTAAGTTCCAAGGGATTTAGGGTCAGAGGATTTAGTGGTTAAGGACTTAAGATTTAGGGGATATAGGTGTTTAAGGGATTTGAAGTTAATTAAGGTGTTTAAGGGTGAAGGATTAGGGGTTAAGGGTCACATGTTAAGAGGATAAGGAGTTATGGCTTACAAGTTTCATGGATTATAGCTGGTTAGGGGTTATTTTCTTAATATTTAATGAGTCAAGGGGTTTATGGGTTATGATTTATGAGTGTAGCGGTTAAGGGATTATGGATTGGGGGTTAAGGGGATATGGAATTCAATGGCTATGGGTTAAGGGCTTATGGTTTGTGATCATTGGACTCCTAATCCTTGACTTATCACCACTATTGGGGATTCCCCTATCGATTTCTCTCGCTACCTTCCCTCTAGGTCCCCTAGCCCCTTATATGAAATTAGGTCCTAAGCCCCCTTCTCATTCTTTAATGCTAGGATTATAGATCATAGTAAACCATGCTTGCAACTATAAATTATACCCATCCATGTAAACCTTGTGTCCCCTTGACCCGTTATATCACATTACCCAAGGCACAAATAAAATATTTGGATGTATCTTGGATGACTTGTCACATTCCATGACTAGCTTCACACATGAATTGGAATTGATCCCATCATTTAAGAATTTTTTGGAGGGTTTTCATGGAATAGTCAAGGGCCACATTTACAAAAAAAAAAAAATTATAAGTATATGTTAGATGGATTAAGGACTATAGGGTTGTTGACAAGGAAAAAATTCCACCTTGCCAACAAGGGGGAATAAATGACCCAATCGTAGGTCCCAACTAGACCTGCTCTTGTTGTGAAGGGCCAATCCCAATGGGCTTTAAGGACTATTATAAGGGTTAAGGGAATAATGAGTTAGTGGTTAAGCGATTAGGGATTAGGGGCTTAGGGGTTCGATGAATAGGAGATTAGGGGTTAGAGTTTTAGGGTTTAGGGGTTAGGGGTTAGGAGAATAATGAGTTAGTGGTTAAGGGGTTAGGGATTGGGGGCTTAGGGGTTAGGGGATTTAGGCAGATTTAGGGATTATGGGAGTAATGATTTAGTGGTTAAGGGATTAGGGATTGGGGTTAGGGAGATAATGAGTCAGTGGTTAAGGGTTTAGGGATTGGGGCTTAGGGGTTAGGGATTTAGGTGCATTTAAGGGTTAGGGGTCGAATAATGAGTTAGTAGTTAAGGGATTATGGATTGGGGGATTAGGGTTTAGGGGATTTAGGCGCAGTTAGGGGTTATTATAAGGTACTTGAATAATGAGTTAGTGGTTAAGGGATTAGGGAGGAGAAACTCATGTTAATAAGTCTGACTGATATTATGTTTTAATAAATATGTACAATCTGCAATAATTATACAACCAAGCCTACATAAAACATTTATGCTTCTTTCCAAATTTTCTTGTATAACCTTGGTCTAGCCTTAACAGCTCCCCAACAGTGTAAACAATCCAAAGGAACCCCAAAATTCCCTTTTAGAACATGTTTCTAAAGTCTGCATGAATTTTGGTTCAAGTGGGTCACTCGGGTCACAGATGCCTTCAGCACCTTGAACGCATTTATGCATGTGGGTCATCGGGGTCATGGTCTGCACGTGGGTCACCGGGGTCACGGCCTGCACGCATCTCCTGAACGCGTTCGGGTCATGTTCGACCCGGCTCGACACTGATGAACGACCTTTTCGTCTTCAAACATTGTTCTGCATGTCCTAAACACATACATGCTAAACAAACCCAACTCGACCTGAATGTGCCCACCTTGAAGACTATTCTACACGTGTCCTACGGAAGGAAACCGACTCGAACCTGCCTTGAACACTTTTCTACATGTTCCCTGCGGAAGGAACTCGACTCCACTTGTGGCTGAACGCTGAACGCATTTTTACCTGACTCAACCCACACTCTATTTTCTTGCTGCGACTTTACCCTGACTCGAACGCGTTTGGGTGGGCACCCTCACATGATGCGCCCGACCAAACAAATTAGGCACAAGGGAGCAACTGGAAAATAGGCCGCACGAATGTCATGCATAGGGCACCTGTGCAGTCACAACTTAGAAAATTTGATACAGGCGCCCTCAACTGAAAGGACCTGAACCGAACGCGTTTGGGTGGGCATGTACATGGCATGCCCGAAAAAATGAAGGCACAACGGAGAAACCAGCAAACAGGCTGCACAAACGTGCACAGGACACCCGTGCAGTCACAACTTTTCAAATTTGATACAGGGGCCCTCAACCCAAACGACCTGACCTGAACGTGTTTGGGCGGGCGCCCTCACACAACACGACACAGCACGCCATAAAGAACAAAGGCATAAGGGAAAAATTGGCAAACGGGTAGCACGAACGTGCAGAGGGTGTTAGGAATCTGTAATTTTAGCAGATTGGTGAGACTAAAACTACAAAAGAAACATTATTTCAACCAACTTTTGGATTCTAGGATCTAGCCCTCTTGAATCCGGAGGGGGATCTCTCCAATAAGTGCAAAGATGGATTTTTCTTTGAAGTTTGGGGTTATGAATATTAGGCTAGTTATGAAGGCCAAGGGTTTTGTTTGTTTTTGGATAGTTGAGCATGAATATTACTTGAGGGGAAATTTATAAATGCAAAAGAGTTTCAAAAGTGAGAAGTTGCAAGTGAATAGAACAACTATGGCTAAAGAGATAGATATAATGTTGTTTTTTAGTCCATTGGGCTATGGAGTCATAACAGGGATTTAATTGAACAACAACATCAAGAGTGATCCAAGGGGAAAGTCATCTATATCACAATATTATTGAGATTATAATGATGGAATGGAAACAATAAAGTGTTGGAGATGGTGGAAACTGATAATAATTTCACAAGGATTTATATTCAGTCCAAAAAAGAAAAGCCTCTTAAGTAACTTTTTAAAACCAACCAAGTGTAGGGCTAACCATTGACTTCTTGGGCAAGTTTGTATTAAAGCAGCTTAATTGAAAAACAATCAAGTAATCCACATAATTACCTTCAGAAAGTATGAAAACATATAAGGGAAACAAAGTATAAACTTAAGATCAGATAAAGTACTTTTAAACCTATTCTACTTTCAGTCAACACCAAGGGAAACTTTCAGAATCTGCTTTTGGAGAAAATCTAGGACCAGAGCACACCATATCTTCCATAGTCATCTTTAATAAGAAAAAAAGGAAAATAACTTTCAAGAAGAATGTTTAAAGAAAACAGTAGGACGAGGGAACTCCAGAATTACTAACTGTTTAAACTGTATTAAATCATTCTTAAATAAACAAATTGGAGGAAAACATTGAGATAAAGCTTTTCAGTTAGAGAAGTTTACTGATATACAATAGGTCCTAACTCTATAAATGTTGTTATTTATCAGAGAAAGTGAACAATATGACATACATAGAAGGAAAACAATAACAAATAAAGGAGCACTTCACCAGTGATATAGACCAGGATCCCAAGAAACAGCTTGTAATTGATGTCAAACTAGTTACAGTACTTAGGTCCAATGTTTCAGTTCAGCAATCATCTTCACTATCCAGCCTAACTAATCTATCATAAGTAGAGCTCCAAGGGCCAGTGAACACTATTTACAATCAAAAGTTTAAGCTCAAATATATTTCAAAGTTCTACAACCAACCCCTCACTCATCTTCTGCAGTAGTATATATAGAAGAATGAGGAGGTGAGATCTGATAAAAGATCTCAATTACAATTAATATAGAATTAATGACTTCTTGGCCTTTGAGGGGCTCAATGAAGAAACTTACATGGGTGCACTCTATATTAAATGTTTTTACATAAAGATTAAGCTCGGTGGGAGCTTTTGTTGACCTTTGAGGCTTTGTGTGGCCTCGAAGTAACTCTGCAGATTTTACCCTTTGGCTGTGTTTTGAGACAAATATCTGATCTTGATCAATAAATTCAGCCTCTGATTGAATACTTTGAGGCACAGGTGGCGTCGTGGTAGCTAGAGGGATCAATTTTCCTCAATTTGTGGTGGTGGAGGGTTTCCTGTCGATAAAACAGTTCAGATCTTCTTTAACCTGTGTTTTAAATCGGGGATTGGGCTTTTGATAAACATTCTTAGCCGTAATCCCCACAAAATCTGTCTTTAACCCTCTGTTCTGATAAATTTTGGTCTTCGTCATTGATACTCTCTGACTGCACCTGATTCATGGTTTTTTGCTGGTATGCAGGGCTGCGCAGGATTATGTGGCATCAATGCTTCATGACTGATTGATGAAAATGTGGATTTAACCCCTGTGATGATTTTCTTTGGTGAATCGAAGGCAGGAAGACCGTCATCCTACGCCTTCTAATTTTCTTAAAAAATGGCGAGAAAACCATTCAAACCCTGCAAAATACAAACAAATATTAAAAAATCCTGCATATATAGGTTTACTGCTTTAGAAGGCACGTGGAGGAAGTATGGCCATTGGATGGCATCATCCAACGGTCAAGATTGATCGGAGGAAACAAAGGGAAGGTGGAAGAAACATTTAAATCTGAGCAGTCGATCGCGCAGAGATCGACGGTCGGGAACGGAAAATTTAAAGTCAAAACGGGAAATGTTGAACGGGCGATCGAATCAGGGTGATGGAATATGGACCGTCGATCTGCAAATCAGATTGACGGTGAAGATTTATTGAATGCTGCACCGTAGCCCGATTAACTGTTGGGCATCTTTGGTGAGCGATAACCGTTGGATGGCGCGCCCCAGATCGGACGGTGTATGGCGATATCGCGCGGTGTCCACGTCCGAACGTTAACGCGTGATGGATGACGGTTTTATGAACAGTGCCCAGGCCACGTGTCAATCGATGAGTGGAATCACTGGTGATCGGGAGAAAACCACCCTCGCCCAAAGGCGTTGCGATGAATACCGTGCGGTTTTTGGGATGGGTTAGTGGAATGTGGGGACCACTGGGTAATGGACTCCGCACCGACCGATCTTCAGATCAGATCGACGGTGCAGAAAAATTTAAAACTTGTACCAACGGAAATCTAATAAAATAATAAAGCCAATGGAAAATTAATATAAAAAGAGGTTTTATTTTTATATATATAACCAAAGGTTTTAAACTTTGGCGGGAATAATTAAAAAATGGCTTGGCGCCCGATTGCGGGGCCATGGGGCATATGGGAAATAATGTGACCGGGGTTTTTAAGAGGAGGGTATAAAGACTTAGCCAGAGGGGCTTAAGTCCATAATACATTAAAATATGATTTTTATGAATTTTCAATGGTGTTCAAGGGAATCTAAGGGTTCTGATAAGGAAAAAAAAAGGAGTTTTCAACCTTGTCAAGGGGATTTCTGAAGAAGGGGAAAAAAAAGGGAAAAGTATGAAAATGAGGGATTTTTATGGGAAATGGAAGGATAAAAAATGAGGTTAGTTTTGGAAGAAGGGAAGGAGGAAAAAGGTGCTTGGAGCAGTATTCTGGCTTGGAAATTAGCAGGATTTCTAAGTGTAAAATGGGAACAGCAGTGAAGTTTGGATAGAGGATAGGCATGAGGCCTTCAAGAGTCTTCAAGAGCCAACAATTTTTAGCAATGAAATTTGTTCCTTGAAGGCTCAAAAATGTTTTTAGCCAGCATTTGGTATAACAAATTTTATAGGTGGCTAACACAGGGCACCCGTGCGGTCACAACTTAGAAAATTTGATACGGGCACCCTCAACCAAAACGACCCAACCCAAACGCGTTTGGGTGGCTGCCCTCAACCGAAACAACCTAACCCAAACGCGTTTGGGTGGGAACCCTCAACCGAAATGACCTGACCTGAATGGTTTTGGGTGGGCGCCCTCAAATGAAATGACACGACGCACCTGACCGAATGAAGCCATAAGGAAGCAAACGACAAATGGGTCACACGAATGTGCACAAGGCACTCACGTAGTCACAGCTTAGAAAATTTGATACGGCCACCCTAAAAGGAAATGACCCGACCAGAACACGTTTGGGTGGGCGCCCTCACATGGTGCAACACGGCGTGCATGACTGAACGAAGGCACAAGGGAGCAACCGGAAAACGGGCCACATGAGCGTGCACAGGGCACCCGTGTGGTTACAACTTAAAAAATTTGATACGGGCACCCTAAACCAAAACGACCTGACCCGAATGTGTTTGGTTAGGCGCTCTCAACCGAAATGACCCGACCCGAATGCATTTGGGCAGGCGCCCTCAACTGAAACGACCCGACCTGAAAGGATTTGGGCAGGCGCCCTCAAACGAAACAACATGGCGAGTCCGACAAAATGAAGGCACAAGGGAGAAAATGGAAAACGTGCTGCACGAACGTGCACAAGGCACCCATGCAGTCACAACTTAGCAAATTTGATACGGCCGCCCTTAAGAAAAACGACCCAACCCGAATGCGTTTGGGTGGGCACCCTCACACAGCGCGACACGACACGCATGACCAAACAAAGGCACAAGGGACAAAATGGAAAAAGGGCTGCACGAACGTGCAAAAGGCACCTGTGCAGTCACAACTTAGAAAATTTGATACGGTCGCCTTCAAATGAAACGACCCAACCTGACCCAAACACGTTTGGGAGGGTGCCCTCATACAACGCGCCTGACTGAACGAAGGCAAAAGGGAGAAAACGGAAAACGGGACGCACAAACGTGCATAAGGCGCCCATGGGATTTTTGTTGAATTTCCATTTTTGATACGGCCTCCCTCACACGATCTGACCCGAATGTGTTTCTTATCGCGCCCTCACACGGCATGACCCAACCTGCCCAAACGAAGCCATGACGGAGATCAAAATGGAAAATAGATCGCACAAACATGTAGTACAAGTAACATAGGCAATCAAAACTTATCATATTTTATACAAACACCCTCACATGACCTGACCCACCCGAACGCGTTTCCTTAGGCACCCTCAAATGACACGACGCAACCCGACCTGCCCGAAGGCATTTCTCTGGGCACCCTCACACAACCCGACCTGACCCTTCCCGACCCGCGGCAAACAAATTTCCTTATGTGCCCTCACACGACCCGACTCGAACCGACCCAGCCCGATCGAACACGTTTCCTTGGGTGCCTTCACACGACCTAACCCAACCTGACCTGACCCGCCCGAACACGTTTCCTCAGGCGCCCTCACATGACACAACCTGAGAAAACTCGCCTGAATTAATTTTCCTGAGCGCCCTCACACGACTTGACTTGAACCAACCCTACCCACTCGAATGCATTTCCTTGGGTGCCCTCATAAGACACGACCCGACCCGACCCACCTGAACGTGTTTCCTTGTGTGGCCTCACATGACATGACCTGATTAAACCCTACCCAACCCACCTGAACGTGTTTCCTCGGGAACCCTCACATGACCCAACACGACCCAACTCGGACGCGTTCCTCGGGCGCCCTCACACGACCCGACCCGACCCGACCTCACATGACGACTCGACCCGACCCTATGACCTCACACAACCCGACCTGGCACCACAACCTAACACGACCCCACCCAACCCGACTGGTTGACTTGCCCGGACAAAGAAAATTGGGATGTGAAGCTTGAAAAAAGGCTAAAGTGATGACATGCATGAACATATGAGAGGGTAATATAAAGTTCGAGCAGAAGGCTAGAGAGGGAGAGATATTGAAGGTAGAGAATATTCATTCACCCAAGATCAATGTAAGCTTTGATCAAGTTCTTTCTTGCATTGTTGTAAAGATATTTGAGTGTAGAAAAATGCCACAAGGCATTGCAATTAAGAAAAAAAAAACTTGGATCACAAAAAACATCGTTTAATGCTTCAAAATGACCCTAAATTTTTTTAGACCTTAATCCTCCAAACTAGGACTTGCTGTTAAAAATAAAATTGAGAGCTAATTCCTCTATTTTTTCTTACTTTGAAAACATAAAAATAAATAAAAAAGTAAAATAATTGAGAAATGGACCTATCAGACTAGAACATATATTATAACGAGAGTAGTAAAGCTAACTTTGTACTCACGCTTCCATCAACACTCTTTAAATCATCTTGCATATTATATCATTGCTAACATTTAATCCTTTAGTAATATTGATTTCTAGGTGCAGGGTTTCCTTCACATGTATTACTAAAAACCTATTAAACCAAAAATATTATATGAAAAGTTAATCGTTACTATGTGAGGTTTCGTTGCTCTATTTTCGGCATCAAACCCCCTTGAAACAAGGTATTCCTCTACATTTAAATTTTAAAATTCAATTTATTAAAGAATAAACATATCTACCCCCAAAGTTAATTTTTCCTTAGTTTGGATTAAATTAGAAATTAAACTCATTAGAATTAATGTTGGAGGATGATTAAAATGCTTAACTTTAATATATCAACTCAATTGTGAACATATATATTGTTATAAACTTTGTAGTGTTGCTTTCTTCCTTTTACCAAAGTGGGTGAAAGGAACATATCAATGTGGGTTAAAGGAACATATTACAATACTCTCGAAGGTACATGTATTAGGGACTACATTGATGTGACAGATTTGGTAGATACATATGTGAAGCCTTAGTTAATGTTCATCCTAGTGAAGTAGAGTTATATAATGTTGGCCTGGGAAAGGGTATGTAAGCTATAACTATAGTTTTTGCATATTGTTTTTATTATTTCGAGTCTAATTTATTTTAGACCTTTTTCTTACCTATGCCATTTTGATGTGGACAAGAGGTACTTAAGGAGTGTTTGAAAAGTAATAACGAAATTTAATATTAGATTATGATTGAAGATTTACAATGCGAGTTAATATTAGATTACTTAGTGATCCTTCCAAAATTAACCAGAGTTAAATTTGACCGCAAAATATACAAATCTTAGGGAAAGCCTTACTATGGCTTAGAAATGGCACAAAGAACATTTTAATGGGTATTATAATGATTTGATATTTTTTATTTGGTAAATAGTGTGGTATTTATATGTTGATATTATATAGTGTGGTTACGGCGTTTGGTGAACACGTCGCAACACTGACGATTACCCTCCAACCGGTTCAATACCGACGGTTGTCTTCCACCTGTCGCAATACCGACGTTTGGTGAACACATCGCAACATCGACGATTACCCTCCACCCATTGTAGTACTGACGATTGTGCTCAAATCATCGCCATACCGACGGTTGTCCTCGAAGCGTCTCTAAATGTCGCATTAACGACAGTTGCTCCAAACCGTTGCAATCTCGACGCATATTTTAGAAACGTCGCATTTACGACATTTTATCCCAATAATGTCGCAATACAGACACATATTTTAGCAACGTCGCATTTTCGAAGAAATTCATAAACATCGCAAAAGCAACGATGTCCCTCAACATCGGTATAGTGACGATTGTTGGCAGGATTTGAAAAATTGATCAAATTTGGGGAAATTTACGACAATACAAGAAAAGTGTCGAAACTAAAGTGTCAGAATTTTGACTAAATGTACTAGTGTTTAGATCTAACATGACATCCATATGCATTTTATGTCCTCTAGATATATCCCTATACTCCTTATATAGTTTTTCCTTTTACAATACCATGGTTCAAAAACCATGGGTGGGGCTCAAAGTATCCAAAATATTCCCATCCATTTACAAAATAAGCATCTTTGACCTACCCCAAAGCCCTTATGACTCTTATACATCTGCACACAGTGTGCTCAACTCCTTAAAATGCATATTATTTAACAAAATGTAGACATGGGGGTACTGTATCCAACAAGCCCCCAACACAAATATGTCACTCGTCTCGAGTCACTCAGCTGGGGCACCCTGAGCCTTTTATTTGATGTTTCTTATTGCATCCTTCAATGGCTAAATTGTCTCAGTGCACTTCTTCTCAACCTCATGTACTTCGTTCAACAAATTCTCTGTAGCTAGCCCTGTTGTTTTATGAACAACTTCTATTTAGGTCTATCGTAGCACTTTCAACTAGTTATTCATCGTCTGCGATAGCTGACTAGCTTCTGCTTCCCAAGGCTTCATTCGAGAAATGATAATATTTAATTTCCACCACCGCTCATCGATTTTTCCATGCAAAAACTTGCCTTCCTGAAGACGGGAAAAAGGTTGTGCTGGTGCTAAGGTCCACACAATCACCTTTATCTGATCAAACTGTTGTTGATTTTCTAGGATTTTTTCTTTGATTTTCTACACATGGGGCTCCTCCTACAATGAGGCCCAGATTTCCATAAACATCATCAAATACCTGGTTGCAGTCCTTAAATGTTTTTTCAATACTATTCATGGCAGCCTTAATATCTCCTTCACGCTACTCTTAGAGCTCTAGTGGAGTAAGTGGCTGTAATTTCATCTGTAGCTCAATCATCTGCATCTGAAGCTCAAAATTTACCTTGTCTATTTCTACCTTGGAGTATTTTACCACCATCAAAATATTCTCGTTCTTCTCTTCTGGCATTTCCTCTGCCTAAATCTAGAGGTCAGGTATTTCACTGCTAAATTTAGTGATTTCTTCCTCCAACCACTGCTTGTGCCCAGTTTCCTCGTCTCGATCTTGCACAACCTACTGCTTTTCATAAACCATCTACTTTCTATCATGCTTGAAATCCTAGATGACCATCAAGGCTCGCTGCTCATGGATCTGAAATTCCTCTGTGACTCCCTTGTGGAAATCGTGCAATTCTTGAATGAGGAGTGCAACAAGGTTCAACCTAGTATTCTTCCAATGTGATGCGTGCACTCAATCTTCGACATTGTCAAAATAAAATGCTTCTGCAGGAATTTGTAGAGAACGAATCCTAGAGGTAACTGTCAATTCCAAACTTTCTTAACTCATGCTTGCTCGTGCCCTACTCGCTTGAAACACACTCGCTTGAAACATGCTCGATTGATTCACACTCGCTTGAACTATGCTTTTCTACATTTTTAATTCCTTGAGACCCTTGTGGAACTCTGCCAATACGCCCTTTCATTGGTCTTAAATGTTTCTCCAGATATCCTCAGTGATGTGTCATATCGTATGACCAATCTCATCAAAGTCCCCCTCAGTGAGGACCATCGACTCTCCTCCAGCTGACTTATCTGACTTCATCTTCTTCCGCGCACCTCCTCCACTGAGTTTGTGCCTCCTCTTGAGAATTTAAGGGGATTCAGAGTCCTCTCGGTCCACAAACAGGCCATTTCCATCCTGATCGCCACCCGCAGTCCCCTGCTCATCCTTCTCGGTCTATGGATCTGCTTCTTTTTTAGTTTCCTTCACAGTCTCAAATGTGACTTTCTCATCTTTCTTGCCTGATGGATTCCCAATTTGTCTAGTTGCGGTACCTCTCTTCACTCTACTGGTGCCTGCTTTCTATATCTCCACCCCTTTTGTGAATGGAGTTAAAAATTCATTTTTCCACTAGCTTACAATATACGTGAGGCCATCCTTAGTTACCAAGTATGGAAGCTCATACCATACCTTTGGAAGATCCTTCCTTGTGAAGATGTATACATGGTGAAAATATGCCTTAAAATCGGTAATCTAACAATATTCTTCAAAAAGAATCGGTGATAGCCTTGGCTTATGACTGATTACTGTGTGAAGACTCATATCAAAACCCACCCAAAAGAACTTATTTTACATTGCACATCTAGGTTCTTTTGAATTCCATAGTGAGGCATACCTCACAGCCTCACAAATGTTCAGGTCCACAGTGGGGAGTTGTGACTTAGATGGCTATTTTCATGCCATTAGAATAATCATAGAGAAATAACCACAAATAGTGGAATTTCTTACCCTCCTCCTAAGATTCTCTACAATCATCTAGAAACTCTCTGCATAAATACCCAACCCATCTATACTGGACTCTGTTTCTTCCCTTACATAGCCAAATATACTACTGGCGCTGATACATCCTCTGCGCAACACTTCTGTGTAATCTTCCCTACAAGAATGTGTGCAGAGAAACGCACCAACATATTATTAATGGAGTTTATAGCATACCCACAGGATCCTTTTGTGAGGCCATAGTCTTTCTTCATCTTGTCTGCCACCTTCTTATCTTGGTCTTTTCTGAAAATTGTGTCAGCGTGGTTCAATCCTCGATGCATAAACACAATGATTCTTCTGATGAGCAATGGGTATTCTCTCACCTAGCCAAAGAAATCCATCATGTACAAGGGCCAGCAGTTTCCACACACATGGTATTGATGTTGCTGTGCCCGAAATGCAGAACATAGAGCATGTTTAGTAGCCCTAATTTTTGAAGTTCTGTTGCCCACTTAAGTGGCTCTACCCTTGTCACTCCAATGGATTCGTAATAAAATTATTGCAGGTACTTTCTCGACTTGAATTGGGGGTATTTACTATGATCATTGAAATCCCAGTATTCCATGCGCATTTGTGGCACTTTCACCAATCTCCACTAGTAATTATTTACATAGCAATGGCATAAACATCTTAAATTTTAGTAGGCTTCACCGTGGTCAACTTCCTTGGTGAGATATACAGTGGTAACCTAGAGATAGATTCCACATCCTCTACATAAATATCTTCAAATACCCCAACCATGGCTTCTTCTTCAGATTCTTTGCCCTCCACTGGCTACTTCTGCCTATGCTACCTATCCTTAGTTTGGTGTTCCTTGGCAATTTTCTTCCTAGGAGAGTGTTAGACTACGAGCTTATTCAGCTTCTTCGGCTACGATTCTCCTACATCAGAGTATTTCCTGGGCAACCTCAACCTTGTTACATTCACTGGTGGCATAACAGTCATTGTGTGTCCCAGTCTTGCCTTAATCAGTGCCTCTGCAAGCGCTTCAAAACTCCAATTCGACATGTAGCAAAACAATCAACTCTCTCTCAGGCATAAAATTACAAGTCTAATTCCAAAAAAGAAAAGTTTCCAAATGTGGACCAGGATGCCAAATTTATAAAAAATTTGAAATTCAAACTTCATAATTCCCTTCAGATTGGCCTCATAAATGCAGATTTGGTAGAACATTTTCCCAGATATGCTGATTAAATGCATTTTCTCCTGTTCCCTTCAATGACAAATTTCTTGTCAAATCAACTATTCTTGCTCCAATGGTCATATTCTAGATGAAATTTTTCAAACCCTCCTTTATGTCATAGTCCTTCCTCTTTCGATGCAGTTTCCTCTAATTGCACCATCTTCATGCATACCGCACAACACTTCTTTTTCAACGAAGCCTTACTTCAATAAAATAGTTTATAGTCCCATGATCTCTTTCAACTGCATGTAGAAATAATACTCTTCTCCATCCATATAGTCAATGTGAAGCCCCAAGGACATAATTGTCTGTGTATAACTTTAACCTGCTGCTATTGATGCGTGAAGGAAATAGTTCACCATTTAGCTTCACAAGCTGAATTGCGCCACCATCCGAGATATTCCTGACGATGTATGGTCCTAACCAATGTATTTTTAGCTTACCTGGGAACTTCAAGAACTTATTTTCATAAAAAATAAGTAAGTATCCATTCTTGAAAGTCTTCTCCTTAATATGACTATTATGCCAGGAATTTTCCCTCTCCTTCTATACCTATTTGTGAAATCCAACGATGAATCGATCTTCTTCCAATGAGAGTATTTTTTCCAATATTTCTTCCATAATATCATTATCTACCATATCTATAACTATTATGATTATGAGACTAGGAACAATATACTCCATTGGCATCATCGCTTTCTATCCATACACCAATCAAAACATGTTCTAACCCATCAAATTCTTACAGGTAGTCAGCTATGCCCATAATATTGCAAGAATTCTCAAATCCCAATCATCCCTGTTAACATTGCAGACCTTAGTTAGAGTATTATCCAATTCTCCATCAATGCTTCAATAGTGTTGTTCAAGAAATATGATCCTTTATCACTCATTAGAATATTTAGGCAGCCAAACCTTGACAAAATGTATTAAAAAATAAACTTCTCAACCTTGTTTGTGCTACAATTCTTCATTGGTTGTGCCTCAACCTAGCTTGTGAGATAATCTATCATGGTGATGAGGTACCACACACCTGTTTTCTTTCCTAGTGGATCAATTGATCCCACAAAGTTGATCACCCACTTATCAAATTCCTGCAAAGTGACTTGAGGATGCAATGCAATTTCATCCCTTCGTGACAGTCTTCTTGTCCTCTGACCTACATTGCAAGTGCTGAAATATTCCCTTGAATATTTATGCACTGTGGGCCACCATAGTCATGCCCTCAAAAGCTTTTGCACACTGGCTTTTCCTGTGTAGTGTCCTCCAACAACACCGAGATTTGCTTCTACCAAAATTTTGTGTCTTTCGTGCTTAGGGACATACCTGCAGAGTATCTCATCGGGTCCCATATTATATAAATGTCTTGCGAATCAAAAAAAATATCTATTACCGGCCCTTTCGGAAACAATCTGCTGCACAGAATGAAGTCTCACCCGAGGCAATATTAGGGGACGATAGAACCGGGTTTCTATATCCAAAGGGACTATGGAGTGCGGCTTTAAGGCTTATCCTCTCTTAAGACTTAATCAAAGCTTCATAGAACTAGTATGACAAATATACATACGTTGTTCAAAAAATCTACTTAACTACTTTAACATGCATTAATCATCATGATGAACCATATTCAAGTCTTCGCCTTGCAATTATAGATAAAAAACCTGATCTAGCATAGATAATCATAAAAAATAGATAATTCAATCATACAGGTGAAGTAAAAATTTTTGTCTTCAAAGTATTGTTTTATTAGCTCAAATATTCCCAATACAACACTTCTTGCACTGTGCACATAGCTGCAGGGGTTTGCGCACTCAACTGCAAAATTCCTAAGGTCTCTGCGAACATAGTTGTAGGAGCCTTCTATTTTGCACAAAACAACAAAATATAGACTTAATTTATATCTAGCATGACATCCATATGAATTCTATATCCTCAAGAGATATCCCTAGACTCCTTATATAGTTTTTTCTCTTACAATGCCATGGTCTGAAACCATGGGCAGAGCTCAAAGTATCCAAAATATTCCCATTATAAAACAAGTGTTTTTGGCCCACCCCAAATCCCTTTTGACTCTTAGAAATCTGCACATAGCGTGATATACTCCTAAAAATGCAGATCTTTACCGAAATGTAGACACACAGGTACCTTGCCCAACAACTACTAGTAGCACTAGTACTAGTGTAGTTCATGATCCTTGTACAGATAACATGTAGAATTTATACTCTGGTGGTTCTAAGACATAGAAAGGCTCTGAAGCTGGTTACGTTATAATATACCCCTTGTAGAGAAAACACTTTATCTTGAGCCACTTGGAATTAGAGTGAAGAAACAACACACTTGAGTATGAGGCAATCATCTCGGGCTTACAAAGAGCCATTGACCTCAAGGTTGCATCCTTAAAAGCAGTAGGTGATTCAAAAATTGTGGTGTGACAGGTACATTACACCATACATTGTGTTTCACCTCATACAAAGAGTTACCAACAAGAGGTATGGCATTCAATTTCACATTTCCAAGCTTTTAATATTATTTCTGTCCCAAGAGTGTGTAACGCAACTGCGGATGCATTAGCAAATGTTGTTGCTAGGTTGTAACCATTGAGGGACAAATTTTCTATAGATATTATTTATAAAGAATCTATCCCTGATAACTTCACTAACTTGTGCTTTTTTAATGATTACCAATAGATATCGTGCTTCATGGCGAACACAGATGTGTTCAAATATGTAGCGATCGACGAGGATAAGCACGAAAATGCATTGCAGGATGTAGCCAACTCGAGTAAAGGAAATCTCATCCCAAAGGGTGTGGTATCTTTACAGAAGTTGTATGACCTACAGAATCACTCCCAGGGACATTTTAATATGGTGTCGAATGAACAAAGTAACTTGGGAATAGACAAAGATCCGAAATATGTTAAAATTAGTACTTGTACACCACAAGAGATGATAGTATGTATCCGCTTATTCAAGCAGTGCTAAGATGTGTTTGCATGGACAATTAATGAGAAAAAAACTTATGACACGTGAATCATCCAAAATGTGATACCAATAAAATAAGGGGCCATGCCATTTCAGCAGAAACTGAGAAAAGTACATCTGACACTTAAACCCCTCAATCAGAAAGAGGTAAAGAATTTCTTAGATGCTTAGATCATATACAAAATGCGACACTCTACTTGGGAGTCAAATTTGGTTCCTTTCATATATAAGTCTGAGGAGATCCATCTGTGTGTTAATTTCCAAAATCTTAATTTCTCCTCGGACAAGGATAATTACCTCATGCCATCCACAGAATAAACATTATCAGGGTCTGAAATGTTTTCTCTACTGGACGAGTTTTCAGGCTACAACCAGGTTCTGGTCTCGGAACTTGATAGACTCAAGAACACCTTCTGAATGAAGTGGGGTATGTTCACATTTAAGTGAAATCCATTTAGGTTGGTCAATTCTAGCGCAAATTTTAATCAAACTATGGACATCCAATTCCACAGATTGATTGGGAACTGTGTAGTGGTCTATCTTGATGACATAATTGTGTTTTCCAAATAATTATGTTTTCCAAATAGAGGTCAGATCACATACGCCACTTAAAGAAATTTTTTGAACGATGTCACAAGTGCGGGATATCCCTCAATCCCAAGAAAATCATCTTCATAGTGTCCAAGGGTAATCTCTTGGGCTAAATAATCGCTAAAAGTGGGATTAAGGTAGACCTGGACAGGGTCAGAAAAATCACACAGATTCTCTTACCAGTGAACAAGAAGACCATTCAGTCCTTCCTACGGAATATCGATTTCCTCTGCAAGTTCATCTCCAATTATGCTCAAATTGTAAAACAAATACAGGAGGTGAAGAAGGATACTATTTAAAAATGGGAAAAATGGGAAAAGGATGTGTTTTCCCATATAAAACAATTTATCGTAGAAGCACCCACGCTATATAACCCAGATTTCAACAAATATTTTTTTCTCTCCACCTTTGCTTCTAACACATCTCTTGCCACCGTACTCATGCAGAAAGATGACCTAAACAATGAGCGATGAAATTCTTTCATGATCGCAAGTCTACAAGGACCTGAGATAAACTACCCCACCTTAGACAAACAAGCTTATGCAGTTTATAAGTTGGTTAAGATTTTGGCCCTATTTATTGAAGAATCATTGCATTATCTTTGTTTCGTGGCCAATAATCAAATCAATTCTTGTTCAAAAAAAGCTGGGTGAAAGGAGAGCGAACTAGATGATTGGTTTACAAGAATATGATCTAGAAATCAAACCAGTTCACATGATCAAGGGCCATGATATTTGTCAACTATCAACAAAATCAGTGGATGCAAAGAACAAGAAGATCCTTTAGGATGGGATCAAGAAATTGATATGTACACCATTGAGCAAGCCTCCCCCACTACTAGCACAAATCCTTGGTATAAATACATGTGCCAATACCTTGAGCATGACACCATGGCCTCCCATTTTTCCGCATGACAGAAGAGGGCACTAAGGATTAAATCATTATCTTACCAATTGGTGCATGGGGTGCTTTTTGGAAAGCACCATAATGCAATACTTCTTAGATATTTGGATGCACATGATTTAGGAAAGGTATTGCGTGATCTCCATGATGGACCAACCAGGGGACACTTTGCGAGCAACACAACAACACATAAAATCATACGGTCCAGTTTATAATAGCCCACACTATCATTACAAGGAAAATACCCTCTAGCGGATGTTTTTGAGGAATGCCTTATAAAAATACCCCAGACATATATTTATAGTGGAGGTTACTAGAGGAGGTTAGCGGGTGGAGGTTTTTGCGGATGTTTTTTCTTTGGTGCGCTTATCACCCTAAACCGCACCGGTGCATTCAACAAGAGAAAGCACCAATGCGCACAAAACATTGGCACACCGAACACTGTGCACTCTCTACACACCCGCCCGATGCATCTTATTACTATAGCACACTGATGCTTTACAAATATTCCACACCAATGCATCATAAAACCCCATGCCAAAACAAAAACCGTGAAGTGCGATCTTAAGCAACCGCACTGGTGTGCCTATAAAACCCCGTGCACCGTAATAGGGTTAAATAAAAAAAAATTACGGCCAAACAACTACATTTGTCACTTTTCTCAGTGCTCCAGAGCTCTCAAGCACTAGTGAAATTTATCCTTGTCTGAGCCACCCTGACATTAGTGCTCCCATTGCACCCATTGCACCCACTGCTGCTGTGCATTTCCCACCAATCTCCAGCTTGAATTTTTCAAAAGAGTGGGAAAGTTTTCTTTTGCAAATTCTATAGCCAATATGCCTCCTCGACGACCAAATGCACAGGTATTTTTCTTGTTTTTCCATAATTAAGTCTTTTATCGGATAAGAATTTCAAATTACTTTAAAATTAACCATTTAAAAGAAAAGAAAAATTTGTCGCATGGTGCACTCAAGCTAGTTCGTGGTGCTGCCTGTAAATTTACGGGCCACACCGCAACCGGTGCACATGGTATTCGCACTGGTTCCGGGGTGGTACTGAAGGCGCACTATGTTATTTTAAAATTTTAAAAAAAGTGCGGTGTGGTCAGTTACCTAGCCGCACCGTTGACCATATGGAATAGAGGAAATGCGGTGCATTGACTTAAATATTTTCCCTGGGGTGGTTATTTTCGTCAGCACACTGCATTCTGCATTTCAACAAGGTCAACAGTGCAGCGTGGTAACAGATTGCACCATTGACTGTGTAATGATTTCAAGAGGTTGGTGTGTTGACTGAACTATACGCCCTGGGGTGTAGAGTTTAGTCAACGCACCGCACTCCCGACATTGTCCATAGTCAACAGTGCACTAAAAATTTTTAGGTGCACCGCGGCGGGTGCGCTGAACATTTTCTGGTGCACCGTCATTGGTGTGAGACAAAAGAAGATGCATTAGTACTGGTGCATGCCTGTTTTTTGTGGCACACCGACTGCTTTTTTTTTTCCTAAGAAAATTATATATGTATATTCCTAAATACATGTCTCATTTAATAAAAAAATTGTATTTAATATTTCAATCATTTAGAGACATGAAAGGAGAGAAGAGGGGGAACAACAACAACAATAGGCGGACTAGTATAACATGGTTCGCCTGTGGGAGGCATGAGAGAGGGAGAAAGATGCATGCTGTCGCCCTATTATAGTAGCTACCCAGGGGCTCCTAAGGCAGGTTGGCCTCCTCAATTTCTATGAGGAGGCTACTTCCCTAAAGGGCCATGGTGTGTTTTTGAGACATCTTATCCACAGGTGGAATGCCCACCTACAGGCTTTCCAAGTTGGTCCTGATGAGTGGTACACGCCTATTGAGGAGGACATATATTTCATTACAGGGCTATCAAGGAGAGGGGTGGATTTTCCCTCTTTCCCAAAGGTTCTAGTTGGCTATGCAGCAGGGAGTCAGTTGGTGTACTCCCAAAGATACATTAGCATAGATGTAATGTCTCCTTCATATTTTCAGGTCTCTGGAGGTCAATTACATATTGGTGAATTTGGTAGTGAGGAGGTGAGGTTCCTCTCACTTCTAATTTCAACCATTTCACACAACACCAATGACGGGAAACACATTATTTGCTCACTTCTATATTATGTTGATTATTTAGTACAGGAGCCACGACTTGTCAAGTGGTCTGCCAATTTTTTGCAGCAGTTCTGTACAACCTTAGATAGTTGTTGTGCTCATGCACAAGGGAGGGTTTGCTTCAAAAAAAAATTGTTTATTTTTTGAGAGGTTTCTAGAGACGAGGCCTAATTTTTTTCAGCAGCCTCATAGGCCGATGTTCGAGGCACAGATGCACACGTGGGGACAAATTATGCCCAAGAGGGGCGAGACTGTATTTCTAGTGAGGATATCTCATGATGCACTGGAGTTGCTAGCTAGTGTTCACAAGAATCCCTTCATTATGGTCCCATGTCCTTATTTTGGTTTGGAATGGCGAGGGTGTGCCAACATCCTCTTCACAGATGATGAGTTGCCGAATGATAGAGGTAATATTACTATTTTATTTAAATTTACTCTAACATGTTCTTTAACTTGTTTTTATTAAATTGTGTAATGAAATTGCCTAATTATTTTTATGTACTTGTATATATTTTGCAGACATTGGGTCTTTTGATGGAAAGGACATGCTAGCACCACCACATGATCCAGGTGTGGATCTTGATGATGATCAGATATGTCAGATGCTAAGGATCATCAGGAGGCTGATGCAGAGATACCTGCTCATGCTGGTGCACCAGTACCACCTTTTGCTAGGCACAGTAGGCTTGATAGAAAATACAAGATGGATTTGGCCGACCAACTCATTGCATTGATTTTTGAGGCGGGAGTCAGGCCTGCTACTATAAGAGACATATAAGCCGATGGTAGGCTATTACATATGTGGAGAGGCATGTCGCGTGACATGTACAGCCTGATGCGGCATGTCATAGGAGCTACGACCTTAGTTACGCGGCTGAGGAGGATCGTTGCACGTTATATGCATGGTTGAGACGTAGCACGTGATCGACAGTCCATGAGAAGCGACGCATCATATGATGATCGTTCACCTCGCACCGTGCCAGATGAGAAGCCTCCACTAGCATCAAGCAACAGACATCATGGAGAGCAGGCTGGACCATCGGCCATGTCTAGTCAGCAGCCTACAACATCCAGCAGTACCCATGATCATGAACAGGTTGTACCATCGACCATGTCGAGTCATCACGATGAGAAGGCCTCGACTAGTACTGCTATTGATGATGTACCACTAGCTGATCCATGACATTTATATTAGAGTTGTATATTTTTTACTTTATTCAGTTATATATATATATATATATATATATATATATATATATATATATGGTCCATGTATTTTATGTTCATGTTGCAGTTGTACTTAATTTGCATGTTGGTGATCATCATGATGTGTATATTGTTAGGTCATGTTAGATATGTTCATTTAACGTGTAGCTTGCAGATAGATGTGTATGTGATAACGGTTATTTGACATGAGATGTATATTTGATGTTTGTATTGTGATGATGTTATACAATGCTAATTGTGTTTTGTTAGACGATCATGATCACGATGATGTTAGCAAATTTGAATGTGTTTTTTAGTCAAATATGATGTTTGTACGATGGTTATCATGATCATGATGTTTATTAATTAATTTAATATTAAATGACCATGATATTTATTAAATATTATATTGTGATTGTAATTGAAATTTTAATTTCAATTGTATGTAAAATTGTAAAATTGTATTTGTATTTGTAATTGTAATTTCAACTTTAATTGTATGTAAAATATTTGTAAAATTTTAATTTTAATTATAATATTTAATTAATTGTGAAATTATTGTAATTGTAATTGTATATATGAAAAATTGGAAAATTGTAATTGTAATTGTATGTAAAATTCTAAAATTGTAATTGTAACACACAACTTGTAATTGTAAAATATTTGTAAATTTTTAATTGTATTACTGTGAAATGATTGTAATTGTAATTGTATGTAAAATTTTAAAATTCTAATTCTAATTCTAATTCTAATTGTATCTGAAATTGTAAAATTGTAATTGTAATTCAAATTCAAATTTTAATTGAAATTGTATGTAAAATATTTGTAAAATTTTAATTGTCTTAATGTGAAAATTTTAATTTTATTAATGTGAAATTATTTTATTAAAATTTTTAAATTTTTAAATTTGTAAAATTTTAAATAATTGTAAAATAATAAATCTATAATAATATGAATTTTTGTAACATAATAAAGTTTAGAAAATAATGAAAATAAATTCATGTACTTTAGAATTACATTATTTTATTATGATCTTACATACAAAAAAAAAAGAACTTTATACACTACATCATTTTTATTGAGATCAACATAATTGAAAATTATCAACTCAAATATTCATTTTACATTAATTCAAAATATGTATTATAATGTTTCAAAAAAAATAGTCTTATAAAGTATAAGGTAATTAAGTCCTCTTATTTATAAAAACCCATCTTAGAAAGTATAAATATTGATGAAATAACACATGTACCATTTCACATGTACTAATTCCATTGAACAAATTTTAGAAGAATTCAAGTATATTATAATTGTGTTGCCTCTTATGGATGCTAATTCCATGAATAGATTTTAGAAGAATTCGAGTGTCAAGAACGCAATACACAAAAAAAAAAACATTTTTGGACAATTATGCATTTTATTAAAAAAAAATTGAGATTTTTTGCGGGGTTTATGGGTTCATGGGAAAGTAGATAGTATCGACCCTGTCGTATTGGTATTTCAGTTAAATTTTTCCTAGCAGCGATATGAATGAATCTTGTAGCTATGAATTTAACAAAGAACCCATATATTTTGAGAATATGATTGAAGACTGTTGTCATAAACTTGAGCACTATTCCATTTCTTCACCATATTAGCAAAAAATAGAAAAAATAATTTCTTTCACCATAATAACACACAACTTTCAAAAATGAAAACACTTCATTCTGTGTTTTGAAGAATTTTATACAAATGATAGGCGTTTCTATGGATTTTTATCCATATTCTCCAATTTAATGAGGGTTGGTGGGAGTTTAAAATCCTGTATTTGTTAGTAACTACACCCTTCAGTAGAACCAAAGAAAATTCAGGCAGATTCATCAGCGAAGTAGACTGGCCATAACCAATTCCTTCGAGACCTCAACAGAAGAAATATATATGCATGTCAGAAATAGATATGCATGTTAGAGGCTCCTGTTGGCACCGTTTCTTGTTACAGGTTGTGGAAAGGTTAAAGTTTCTTTTTCTGAAAGAAGAATAGGTGTAGTTTTGAAAAGAAATGGCCCAAATATTTTCACAACAAAATGTACATTTCCAACATGTCTAAAAACTAAAATATCTCCAACTTCAATAAACTGCTCAGAAACAAAAATTTCCCAACCATTTGTGAAAACTGCCCACGTCTTAGCATAACACAGGCTCACATGCCACAATTGCCCACTTGGGCCCTGTAATACTGCATCTTCACACACCCCACATTGCATTCTCTCCACATAATCAGAGGGGACCTCCTGCAATAAACAAAATGAAATGGAAGAATAGTTATTTCCATCAAGAATTTATCCAATTCTAATTCTAATTCTCAAGTATAAACAAAATTCTAATTGCATATTTACATCAAGAATAAACAAAATTCTAATTCTCAATTTCTATGGTTGGAGTTCACTAAATTTTGGTGTACACAACTAAAAGTAATTTTGGTGCCTTAACCGCAAATCGGTGCTACTGTACATATAACCGCACTGGTGAATTTAAGTTACCGTGCACCAGTGTCATGTTACAAATGGACGCACCGGTGTGTGTTATTAAGTGACACACCGGTGACAAATAACCACAAATAAAAAAAGTGCAACTCTATTTTCTTTAAGTGAAAGAAAAAGCGGTAAATTGAAAAATGGGCAGCAAAATATTTTCAAAAATCTAATTTCATAAAACAATTCTTTAAATACTAAACACTTTTCATTATTTCACTATTTTTGCAAAAATTTTCTGCCAAAGATTTGCAGGATACATACTTGGAGCAAGAGAGCATGAGAGCATTGTGTAGCAGCGAAATACGTTTGAATAGAAGTATTCAGACAATCAGAAATTCCAAACCTCTGGTGATTCAAACCCTATAGCATAGAATTTCAAACGATCTTGTGATTAAATTTGATTTTTTTTTAACTTTTTCTGCAGTTTTTTTATGAAGTAAGAAAAAAAATTCAATTTTCTTTTCATTTTTAGAAACAAAAAAAAAAAAAATCCATTTTTACCCTAAGCCCTTCATTCTTTTTGTTTCTGCCCATTCTTCTCCCTGTTTCTGTGATTTCAAAATTAGGCCTTTTCATTTTAGATTGACAGCCAACCCACGGGACGACTTGCATAGTCAGATCACAATCCATGTTGGCCATTGCATGAATTTTTGAAAAACAAAAAATTTTATCGGTGCGCCCTACATAACCTAGTGCATCGATGCACTGTATTATCCAAGCACACCATGAAAGTATTGTGTAATAAAAAAAATTAAAAGCAAATATTTTTTAATCAGTGCACCATATGTAAAATAGGGCACTGGTGCACTATTTCATTATGGTGCATTGCAAACGTGATGTTTCCCAAAAATTTGTTTTATTGTGTTAATCGGTGCACCATGTAACATATAACGCACTGCACCTAGTCTCCTAGTTGACAAAGAGCATAGTATGGTGGTCCCTTGTTTACGTGAGGCGTTTATGCTACAAAAACTAACACTGCATGATTTTATCATTTTCTCTGTGTTAATCGGTGTGGTGGTTAACATGTAATGGACCAGTGCTCCTTGTTAACATAGATCACTGTAAAGTCTATTATACTGTTTGTGTGGTGAATTTATAATACCCCCACACACCGATGTCGGTGCATACACCATGAATGGTGCATCAGTTTCTTGAGATTTTTTTTTTTTACGTGACAAGTTGACAATTTATTTATAAATATATTAATGAATAATATGGTACAGGTTTCATATTGATAAAGAAATGACTGACAAGAGATCAAGTAACAAAAATACTGATAACACATCAAGAAAAGTAAAAAATACAAGTTCTTTGTAAATTATTTACAAAAAATATTATTTTTGAACTATACGTAAGTTTAACTAATATGTATTTTTTACTGTGTATCATGCAGAGCCACAAAATGATGAAGCTCGATAAGATTATTTTTTATCTAGGACCAGAAGAGCGTAAAAGCTTGATGGAAAAATTGTAAAAGGATGAATCAGGTGAATCAAAAAATACTATCGATCTAATATGAGTTTCTTTTTTAATTTTCATTAATAATATACTTAAAATTATTAGATAACATGTGTCATACAATCTATTAATTCACATCTGTTTAATGTTCTACAAGGACCAACAACTCATAAAATGAATGTTGTTCTAAGAAAAAAAAAATTAGAACATGCAAATGAAAATGAATTGCTCCTTGGCTCATCTAGAGTGGTGTTGGAGGTTAAAGAAAGGGGGGGAGGGGGGGGGGGGGGAATTTCAAAAAAGTTTGAGGGATCTAGTGGAAAGAATGTATAGACGTTATTTCCACTTACAATACCAAAATCAATCCAATGATTCCAAGAACCAAATTTATCTAAACTATAGGAAGAGTTTCTAGAGAATTGGTCAATGAGACATGTCAGAATTTTAATAGCAAAAACGTACAAAAAAAAGAAGAAGGAATGAAAAATTAATAATCCTTAAATTTTTGTCTAGAATTATTTATAGATATCACTTTTGTTATATTTAGTTTTCATATATCAATATAAAAATTAAATATTTTATTTTCATGTTACATTTTCAGGAATATTATGAAAATCTCAAAATATGAATGAGCTGATATCAGAAATATGCTAGTAGGAATGTCCAAAAAGGTGTACAAGGAGATGGTCAAAGAAATGGACAAAATTGCATCGCAGGAGGAGCCATATCAACAACAACGTGCTTCAAATGTAATATGTAATCATTGAATTTTTGATCATTAGGTACAATAAATAAAAAATTTAGCATTAAATATTAATTTTCAAGTATTTTCTTGCAGAAAAGAAAAAATGGAACCCATTCAACACATAGAACAGGACGACAAGGAAGAAAATGATTGATATCTAACTTTGTGAGTAATTGTTACTTCCTTATAGAAACTCAACTAGATTTCATTTTTGTATTTTTTAAGGTGTTTTACAAAAATCATCATTGAATGTCTTCAAATAGGTGCTAACATACAAGGAAGAACCATCCGAAGAATTGATTGAAATTGGGTTAAATATGGGTTGTGAGTATATGTTGGCATATCAGAAATTAATTGTGGAATTTGTAAGAATCTATCGATCTTGTTTTACTTAGCTTCGTCTATAATTAATAGAAAAATTTTTTTATATTAAATATATGATTTGTTATGGGGTATAAAACTTGCATGAAACAAAGTATGGAACTGCGCCAACAGATGAAATCTTCAAAGATGGCATGGTACATGGTTTTAAAAGAATGTGTATATTTAATGAGTCAATTGTTGCTATGTTATGTCATTTATTTTCGATTTACATTGATGTATATTATTTAATATTGCAATTTTCATTAGTCTCACCAATGTATATACACTCATTATAGTTTATTTTTATGTTTGTAGACGGAAGGTGAAGAAGAAGAAAAAAATCAACACCATGAACAAAATTTTTCTGAAAATAACCCTAGTCATGGAAGTAGCTCTAGCAGTGACAACAGTTTGAGTGAAGAATAATGATCACTATGTTTGGATATCAAAGCAAGGCGTTGTATTTTTTGAAATATTTGTGTGTGAAATCAGACATTTTGTTTAATGTAATGGACATAGTATCCCAATTGAAAGACAAAGGGATACTAATAACTCTCCCATTTTGTATGAAAAAGACTACTATATATATATATATATATATATATATATATATATATATATATATATATATATATATATATATATATATATATATATATATATGATTTAATTTATTCTATTGCCTTCTCCATTGTCACTGTGAAATGTTAGACCACTGATTAAATTTATGGATGATTAAATATTATAATGAAGAGATGTGAAATTTGATGATATGAATGATAAAAAATTAATCCAAACATCACATTCATATGCACTAATAAAAATTTAATTCATATGAATATTGTTATAAGATATATATGTGTCGACTTTTGATGAATAATGAATTTTAAAAAATCACAATAATTATGATATGATATAACAAATTAATCCAAACATCACATTCAAATGCATTAATAAAAATTCAATTTATATGAATATTATTATAAGATGTGTCGTCTTTTGATGAATAATGAATTTTAAAAAATCACAATAATTTCACTGTCATAAGTCAATGTTTCTAAAAAATACAAAATGAACATTGGCATGTGTCACTTACTTTACACTGGTGCGTTTTTAAGCTGCAGTGCACCGATGCGTTTCTACAACCTATGGTCACCACACAAATACCAAAAAGAATTAAAAATATCTGTGCGTTTGTACGATACTGCGCACCGGTGCATTTATGTGCGACTACGCACTGATGCATTTGTACGACCTATGGGCACCGCACAAATACCAATATAAATTATAAATATCGATGCATTTGTATGATACGACACACCGGTGCATTTGTATAATTCTACATACCAGTGTGTTGAGACGACCTATGGTCACTGCAAAAATCCCAAGACCAATTAGAATGGCCCCATGCATTGTATCACCAACACTGCGCCTGGTGCGATTTTTTTACCTTGATGGCCCGATGCATGCACCTTCGACTGCCTTGGGGCCACCTTTTAGATGACATGAACTAGTGCGTTGAAACCTTAGCAGTGCACCGAAGGAAAAAAATATCCATAATAACCTTTGGCTGCCCAAATTTTTTAGTTGTGTTTAATTTTCGTTAAAAGTTCTGCCAAAACCTTCGTGACCATAAATGAATGTTGTAGAATTATTATTTTTTTGACAAATTTTGCCAATTTTATAACACTAAAACCTCCTTTATAACCTCTGCTAGAGGGTATTGTCCTTGTAGTGTATTTAATATGTTTATGCTTACGTTCGCAAATGTTTTCTGTATCAAAAGTGTGTCGACATAATCAATAGGTCAGCCACCCCATTGCAGCCAATCGTAGTGGAAGAATTGTTTCAAAGTGGGGCTTGGATATTATCGGTGAAATATTTCCACTTTCATCAAAGCAACACCGTTACATTCTCACTGCTACATATTACTTCACGCAATGGAGAGAAGTAGTTCCACTCAAATAGGTGAATGATTAGGAGGTCATCAACTTCCTACTGTAGAACATCATTTCCATGTTTGGTGTTACTACTTCACTTTTTTTGAAAATGAAATGTATTTTTAATCATTAAATATTTATGAATTTTCATTGGAAAATTGAATTATATTGAAGTATTCTGCTAACTACAACCCTCAGGGGAATGGTATCGTTGAATCCATGAATAAGAACTTGATCCACATCATTAAGAAGACCATATTCTCTGAGCAGAGGAACTAACACTCTGCTTTGGTAAATTCTATATGGGATGACTGAGTCACACCAAAGCTTTCCCTAAACACCTCCCCTTACTTCCTGGTATATTGAAAAGAAGCCATCCTCTTGCCCAACATCTACTTTCCTAGTCTCCAACTCTCCCAAGAATCCCAAGGAAAGCCATGTCTCTTAGTGCAATGTAGAATGGACACCCTTCATAAGCTCTAGGAAGAAAGACTGAAAGCTAAAGAAAAATTCTTACTTCATCAAAATCATATCAAGATATGGTTCGACAAGAAGTCTATAGGGAAGAATAAATTTAGTTTGGGTGACTTAATCTTGAAATTGGAAAAATCCCATGAGGAAAAATTTAAGCACACTAAGTTTCAATCCTCGTGGATTGGACAGTTCACTATACACGAGAAGCTTGGCCAACACACCTTTGCCTTCAATCATTTGACGAGAATATTGACTCTCTCCTTGTCAATGGCTACGATATCAAACACTATTTTCAATGAAAATCAGGGGTTGTTCCTGACACTATGTACATAGTTTTCTTTTTCTTTTTTATTCTTGTTCTTGTTTTTTACTTTTTTCTTATTTTTTTTCATGTGAATAAGTGTTTTCCTCTTCCATGTGTTCGTTTCTAATATTGTGTGTGGATGAAGTCTAAGGAGCCTTTTGAAAATTCAAAATTTGGTTAGCCTTTGGTCCATATTCCTTGTATTGCTTATGTCTTTGGCCTATGAAGTTCCAACAAAAAATATGATCTGTCCTTGAGGAGAGTTTTTGGCAAGCCATGAACTCGTGTCTATCTATGAAACCTTGTGCCCATGTTCGGTTCTTTTATTTCATTTTTTCATGCTTATCCAATAATTAAAAAGGGATAAGGGGAAAATCTAAATGAACAAAAATAAATCAGAGGAACCTATAAGATTCTCTGAAGGAACAACCTCTCCTGCTCTCAATAAGTCTGGATCCCTCTTCTGCCCAAAATGAATAAGTGCTAATGCACAATCCTCTTTTAAAAAAATAAACAAAGGCAAAATAAGAGAAAGGCTTCATGCGTAGAGAGGTAAAGAAAGCAGCTCTGTCGAGGTACTGTTCAGGCTCACTGGCATTGGAGCAATGTTTGTGTTCCTAAAGTGACTCCATCAGGTTACTGTCCAGGCCTACTGGCAGCGGAGCAATGCCAGAGATTAAAAAATTATGCTCTAAAAATCTTAAACTCATGAGCTTCACTACCTTCCCTTGCTTGAAACATTGTGATAAAGTTTAATATTTGTTGAGTTAAACTGAAATGGCATAATGGGGACTTAGTCTATTCACGGGGTAAGTGGGGAAACTAAAGTGATCTGCATGATGAATCAACACTCCCCGAAGAACCAAGGTCGTGCACAAAAGAATTTAACCAAGACGAAGTAGCTAGAATTATACCAGTGTGTCACCAAGTGTTGTAGTTGTTACAACCCCCCTCAAAAATTTTGGCCTATACCAAATTTCAGAGCCTTCCTGGGTCTTTTTCACTGTTGTCGCAAACTTTGAGGTTCTTTTTATTGATTTTCTTAAAGTTTTGTAATCCATTTGACAAGATAAACAAAGTGTCATATTTTGGCATGTTAGATGTAATATTGTGTGTATGATCCTATTATAGTTGTCCCAAGATGTCACCTTTGTGCAAATTAGTTGTTCTAACCATGTAAGTATCTATCACACTCATTTCAAAAGTTTTGAGCACCCTCGCACAAGTGTCATCACATTTTTTGTAAATTATATCTTTGGCATAAAACTTGTTGTTACTAGTTGTAAATATGCCACATAGAGGAGAATTATTTGTTTGTATTTCATGTATGACCAATGTTGTTTGAGTCATTAAGATATTCTAAGTATGTGATCATAATCAAAGTTCATCACTGTTAACATCGATCTCACTAGTCCCACACTTAGTCATTTTTCAGAAAACTTCCAGACTAAGCAACTTAGCTTCACCGGACCCCCCCTAAGCTTCTCACTGTGCATTCTCAGTCCTCAAATTGTGACCTTGCTTCTTGGAATTGCGCAGTGTGAAGTACTTACCTCCAAAGATTTCACCATTGTGCAGTTTTTGTGACTAAGCCTCGATCTTAACCTCTAGAATTGCGCAGTCATGGCCTCCAGCCCAGATTGAACTATGAAATTCACAACATGAAGCTTCAAGATCATCCCCTGAGTCCTAGAACTACACACCCATAACTAAGCAGTAAGTTCTTCTAGTGCCCATCCCTGCATCCTATCCCACTAGCTCCAGAAAATACGCAGTCATGTCCCCCAGCCCAACTTGAAATACGCATTGTGCAGTCTCAAAGATCAGCACTTCCCCTTGCCCACCTAAAATGACCACTTGCACAGTCACTAAGCCTCCTTTTCCAACTTGTCACTTGTTCTGAGCTCAATTAATGGATCTAAATTCATCATCTTAGGCTAGGGGTTTTCAGATTGATGTTGCCTCGCCATGAGTGAATTGTAGGAGCATGTACTCTATCATGTCATAGGGAGATGATGAATGAAGAGAAGAAGGAGGGAATCATCCTCAAAGACACTCTTGAAGTTGAACTCACAAGATGATTGATTGAGAAGAGAGATAAAATATACTAGTTTGCGACCACTCTCCAAGACTTGAGATCATTAAAAACTCCATATCACCAGGGTATGCAGAGGAGAAAAGGAAATCTCTTTTATGAAGACACTCAACTCTAAACAAAAATAGTGGCTTGAAATTTCCATGTCATCAATCTCATGCCATCTCATGTCACTAGTGGTCATATTCCACATCACTATTGTATATCATGTTTATTTTAATCAAAATGTATTGTAAAGTGGAATTGCAAAGGACACACATGAATGTAAAGAGTCCTGTAAGTTGAAAATTCATGGGAAGCCAAATATTCATGACGGCAGTGAAAATGTCACCCTTGGTTATATACCCTCAGCAAAGGACTTTTCACCTTGTCTCCACCAGCAAAGCATTAGAGAGATAAGCTAGTTCTTTTGTGGAGAAAGGAGTGGCTCAAAAAATCCACTATTGGAGCTAGTGATATTCATTGTACATATGTGTCTTGGAAGTTTTATTTAAAAAGAGAAGCCTTTCGAGGCCAACATGTTCTTCATGCAAAGACTATGAATGTTTATAAGACTATTATGCAGATATTTTGTATTTCATTTTTTCTTTCACATGTAATAATATAGTTGAAATATTTCGGTTATTTTAGTGCTTATCTTGTTGATAATGTGTTCTAATGGTTGTTATTGTTTTCCCATCCTCGTGGACTATTCCACAAGATATTAGGCAGGTATTTCTCAATTATTGGTTGTAATGACAAACACAACCCTTGTGGATTATTCCATTGGATTTTATATGAATCCTTTGGTTCATGTGTGTCTCATCCTGGGTGGTACTATTACCTCTCTCTTAGAGGCTCACTTTTCCCTCTCCCCCCGCAGTAGAAGAACCTTGACATACTTGAAATTAGACATTCAACAAGAACACCCCCTTGCTTTTCGAAAGTACATCTCCATCCCTTTATCTTGCTGACAGTCATAGCCGAAGAAAATATTTAATAATATGGTAATCAGGCCTTTATTCTGGATGAGACTCCTACACCAAACAATGGCAAGTATAGTTGGGACTTCATATCGGGGAGATCCCAAGAATGTTGGTGGATCCAAAACCATCCACACACCTATTAGTGAGGTGGAGGTAGATATTAACCACCAAAATAGTGGTAGATGGGTTGAAATAAAAATATATTTTTCCTTTCTTTTGTCTCATTATTCTAAGAACGAAAAAGAGAATGAAGAGAATCAAGTAGCAAAAAATAGAGAGAAAAAGAGTTGTAGGCCTTGTTTTTTTGGGGGGACATTGGTTGTGTTTCATTATCAAGGTTGGTAAGATCCAAGTACTTGACTATTAATTTTTCAGAACAATTATTCCAAGTCAATATTTTTGCCAATATTAATTATTTTGTTATTTAATGAGAAGAAACTGTTTATGTTTCATTTAAAGGTTTTTCACAATTGGAAATAAAATAAAAAATGCTAAATCGAATTTGTTTGTATTTTTAACTAAAATTATTACACAAACAAGGACGGTAGATATACAATATTCTTTATTATTTTTGTATGATGATAGTAGTAGAATGATGATGGAAACTAATTATTTTTAAATGTTTATTTTATTCTTGTGGTTCAAGTGTGAGATTTAATGGTTATTTGATATGCACTTCCTAATTTTGAGTGAGTTTAATGTAGAAATAATATGTTGTATATATAATATCTAAACCAAAATAGTATCATAATAAATCTTGAGTATGTTCATGGAAAGAGAAATTAAGCATTAGCTATATATATATATATATATATATATATATATATATATATATTTGTGGCATTATGCATAAACACATTTGAAAGAATTTTTCTTCAAAAATCATCATGTTGGTTAGAATTTTTCTTTTTTGAATTTTCCATATAAAGGTTTTTCTGGCATATTGAGATCGATGATGTAGATAGATCAATTGGAAATGAAGTTGAAACAATAAAAGGGACTAGAAAATTGCATTCAATTAAAACAAAGTCATCCAGAAATGTGTTTGCATAGGATAAAAGAAAATATTCTTGTTTTTTTCATGTTTGCATAGACAACACAACATCCAATGACGTTTGTGAAAACAAAATGTATGTAAACGATTGGAAACATCCAGAGCTAAAGACAGGGAAAAATGTATGTTGCAATGTTTGAAGAAATGCAATCAGAGGAAACTACAATATCATCCGATGGTGATCGAGTTTCTGATCTTGTTAGAGAAGGTAACATTTGAATTGCATTCTAATGATTTAAAGATCTAGAAATAAATTTAAATATATATATATATATATAATTTTGTTAAGTTTGTTTTATTGTGTAGGAGATGTTTTTGCTGTAATTGCACCTATTGACAATGATGAAAATATGAAGAATTATTTGATGTGTTGCACTAAACGAAAAATGAAATTATTAGAAAACTATAATGATCACGGATTTCAATATGAAAGAGGATCTATTCTATTGAAAGGTTATTTTTTCAGACAAACTAATCAAAGTGGGGATTTTTTTTACTTTGAAGACTATGAACTTGATTTCATAAGTTTTCAATATAGTCACTTGGTGTGTGCAGCACGCATAAAGTTGATAGAGGTTCAATCAAATAAAAAAACGAAAATTAAGAAATGGAAAATGTCAAAATACGATCATGAACGGATTATTGAAGATGGAATTCCATTGGAATTTTTTTGATTGAAATGCCCAAAAATTTATTCTCTTTGGATTAAATATGTTTTAGAACTTCCAGTACTCAACTAAAAATTTATCTGCTTATGTTATTTGTGCAAGTGTTTGCACATGTACAAATTGTTTTGGTACATGCACGTGCTCTAGTATCAACTGAAAGCAGATTTTCTATACATGTGCATTGATGAAAAATGTTATATGTATGTATATATATATATATATATATATATATATATATATATATATATATATATATATATATATATATATATATATATATATGTTCTAGAAAAGCTATGTTCTTCCTGTTGGAAATTTTTTCACTTTAAACAAGAGTATGTAGAGATGAAAAGCAATCTTAAGATGCCAAATGTACTTCAACCATCCAAAAACTTGAATTTTTAAAAACTTTTGATTAAATCAAACTATAATTCACATGGAGTCTTCTTCCATCTAGGCCAAATGTAGATTGAAACCATCCAAAACTTATATCAAAACATTTAACATTTAACATTAAATCAAAATTAAAGGGATAATGTACAACTTCTTTACTCTTTTTGATTAAATCAAAACAATACTTCACATGGGAGTCTTCCATAGGCCAAATCTCGATTGAAACCATCCAAAACTTATATCAAATCATTTAACATTATATCAAAACATTTAAAACATTTAAAATTAAATCAAAATTAAAGGGATAAATACATATAACTACTTCTTTACTCATTTTTCTTAAATAAAAAAAATCAGAGGGGGTCTGAATAAAAAAAATAGAAAATGGGCTACCCATGACCAGGAAACAAGCCCAGAAGATGCTACCCAATATCGGGAAACTAGCAGACATAGAGTGTTCAAAAGCACAATGATTTCAAAACATGACAAAAGTTCAGAAAAGCTAAGGAGGACCTGACATTAGGCTAGCTATCGATGTGTGTAGGAGGATTCTCCTCCACAATTGGAAAAATGTAGTCCTTTTTATCATCAGCTACTCCCTTGGAGTGCTGGGAGGAGCTCTCTAAAGCGGAAGAGGAGCCAGAGTCGTCTTTGAGATTTTTCTCCACACAGGCCAAGTTGTTGTTGCTTGCGCCATCTTTGTTGGAGCTCGTCGAGCCGGATTTGATTGGAAGAGCTGCCGACTTCCTGGTGTCTTGGGGTTGATGGGTTGGGATGGTGGACTTGCTCCGCCAATTCTTGGAACTAGAGGCACCTTCATCTTGGGGCTCCTCCTGAAAAAAGAGAGAAATGGTCACCGTAATTCGAGGTCTGACCATAGCAATGGTGAAGTGGAATTGTGCAACACTGCTTACCGAAGGAGGGTGCTCGCCTATGTCATGGATTGAAAGAGGCGGGCGAGATCTATCACTCTTGCCCCGTCCACCCCTACCCCCACCTCCCCTTCTACAATGCATTTGTTGCCTATGCATGGGGTCTTCCATAGGCCAAATGTAGATTGAAACCATCAAAAACTTAAATAAAAAAATTTAACATTAAATCAAAATTAAAGGGATTTACATTTAAAACATTTAACATTAAATCAAAATTAAAGGGATTTACATTAAATTTAGATTAAAATGGTATCCAAAACTTAGTTTTAAATTTTTTTTGATTATATCACAACATTACTTCACATGATTAATGTACTTCAACCATCCAAAACTTGGGTTTTAAAAACTTTTTGATTATATCACAACATCACTTGACATGCCATCCAATTGTAGTTCAACTATCCAATAAAAACATTTAATATTATATCGCATGTGCCAAATGTAGATTGAAACCATTCAAAACTTAAGTTTTAAATTTTTTTTGATTATATATCGTGCAACATTACTTCACATGCCATGCCAATTATAGATCAACTATCCAATAGAAACATTTAACATTATACCACATGTGCCAAATGTAGATTGAAACCATCCAAAATTTAAGTTTTAAAAACTTTTTGATCATATTTCGTGCAACATTAAAACATTAAATATCACATGCCAAATGTAGATTGAAACCATCCAAAACTTGAGTTTCAAAAACTTTTTGATTATATCATACATAACATTACTTCACATTCCATGCCAATTATAGTTCGACTATGCAGTAAAAGCATTTAACATTATATCACATGCCAAATGTGGATTGAAACCATCCAAAACTTAACTTTTAATTTAACAAAAAATTATAGATCACAACATTACTTCACATGCCAAATGTACTTCAAGCATCCAAAACTTAAATTTAAAAAAAAAAAACAAATTATAACACATCATTACATAACATGCCAAATGTAGTTCAGAAGCAAAACATTAATTTATAGATGACAACATTACTAGTAGTTCAATTATCCAAAACTTAAAAGTTTTAAAAACCAAACAAATTATATAACAACATTACTTCACATTCACATGCCAACAGTACTAAAACCATCCAAAACTTAACTTTTTGGAACCAAAAAAATTATATTAACACTGTAATAAAATATGTCCAAAAATTGTAGATCTCATAAAATATGTCCAAAAATTGTAGATCTCACAAGTATCAAACTGTATCAAGTTATATATATATGACAGTGCATCTAGATAATATATAAAAAAGTAAATTTAAGACTATCTAAATCTTGAAATCAAATCTACAAATCATGTCCATCAAATAGAGATGGATGTAGCGTATTTCCTATCAGGGTCTCAATCCGCGCACTATCATGCGAAGCATGGGAAACCTGTACACAATGCACATGTACTTGAACATTAAAATTTGATGTTTTAAAAATGAGTGAGAATATATATAGAACTTCATGTAAAAAACAAAATATAAAAAAAAAATCATGCAATACCTCATGAGGTTCCCTCTCCATTTGTTCACCTGCTACAAGTTCCCCCCCCCCATGGGAACATCTGCAATGGTAAACTGTACAATATACATGTACAGTTATATATATATATATATATATATATATATTAAAAAATTCCAAATGAAAATGCACGTGTACATATATAAACTTATTTTGAATAATATTAAAAAAATGTTAAAAGCAACTTGTTGAAATGGTTGAAATGGTGTGGATGTTCCTATCTCCATTGCTAGAGTTCGTGGATTAAAGAAATATTTTATGGGAACCTAAATTCAAAAATTTTAAAATAACTCAAGATATATATATATATATCTCAATTTTTAATGGAACTTTTTGAGGTGGAATATATATATATATAACTTAAACATAAATTTTAAAAGTGAAAAATTGTCCATACTTGTGGCTCATCTCCTAAGGAAGTAGAAGGTACATCTCCCAAGGAAGAAGAAGGTACCACCATCCCAAAAACATCGGACGGAATCGGAATCTGTTAAAACATTTTATCATTATATATACATACATGTACATGTGTGCACAATTATTTATTTTAAAAATATCACTTAAAAAACACTAACATTTGCCAACATATCTTGATGGTGAGACCCATCTGCATTGTTTGAACTAGAGGTCCCGAACGTGATATTAACATTTTCGTCATTCATCATGTGTGACAACTGCAAATGGTGTTTTAACATATAATGATACATTTTTGTTAGATTAATGTACATAAAAATAAATTTATACATGTACATACACATGTATTTATTACAAATTGTACACATGTATACATGTTAAAATAATTGAACCCTAAGGTCATTAACACATACCGTTCCCGTGCCCTCTTCCTCATGAAGAATCAAGTCTTGAAAACAATTGCAACAATTTTTTGCATATATTCGGATATCTTCAACATTCATGTTGTCAATCTCTTCATTTGTACAATACACAAAATTGGCACGTGCATTTTCACGTGCTCTTTTTCGATTTAAACAAACATCGACTCCACCCAATCCACTGTAAACACTGTCGATCATGACATCCATTTCTTCTCGACTTATTTGAGAAGTCGCATCCATCTCTGACCGCAGAGTTTCGACCCGAAAAGGTCAAGTCACCAATGGCGGCTCAGGGTGAAACAACTCCACATCTCGCTTAGCACTCTTACGGTCATACAATAGACCTTTCCCCGAACCAAAAAATTCTGACAGAAGGTCATTGTAGTTGGGTTTCATATCCAAAAAAAATTCTGCGTAAAACAATTGTGCAAAATAGACAGGAACCTTGTCATTCCATGGGAGCCTTCCATAGGCCGCAAGGTGCCTATCATATAAATAGTGAGCTATATTTGGGTGCTTGAAATATTGCACCTTCAGCATTTTTCTTTTTGGCCCTTCCTTGAAATTAAACATTGACTTCGCCATATTTTTTGTAACTCTTTGTTTTACATCCTCCCATTTATCGAGACCCATTACTGTTTCCTTTCTCTTTCTCATCACTTCTACAAATGTATCAGTCATTGGCCCAATATTTTTGTACACATTTACAAGTTCACCCAATGAATGTGTAACTATTTTGAGGCTTTGTTGACTCTCAATAGGTAGAGTCAAAGCCACGAGATCTCTCTGTAATTTTGCATGAAGTTTTTCACACCTTTGTAAGGTGCATTGTGCCATGTTTGTTTCCCATGGTATATCAGAAATGTCGGCTAGATAAGTTGTGGTGGGTAGACAACCTTGTTCTTGAATGTAGCGTTCTGCCCTGCGTCTATTTTGACCAATATTTGGAACATTTTCAGCCTCTGCATCAATATATATGAAAATTTTTATATTAGAAAAAAAACACGTAAACAAATTTGTATAAATTTAATGAAAAAAATATTAAAATTGATGGCAACCTCGACATGGTTGGTTAGCATCTTCTCCACCCTGAAACTGTTGAGACCCAAAATGACCCTGCTGAGAACCAGCACCACCAGCCGTTGATTTTCCTCCGGGGGAATAAATATCACCACATTCATGCAACCTGCTACCACTCATTGATGACCCTCTAAGGGGATTTGAACCACCACCAACCTCCTGAGAAAAGAGAGAAGCTTCATAAACAGATACGAATTTATAATCAATTGAAAAATACATTCATGTGTACATATAAATACATGTACATATTCATTGATTAAATTGCATGAACCATACCACGACTGGGTGAACCATGGGCATGCTCCATGGATGGAGTAGAGACCCTTCTCTTCTTAGCTCCTAAAAAATAAAAAATTAAACTTATTAACAACTAATTTAACTAACACAGTTAAGAAAAAATCAATTCTATATGTACACACATGTATGGAGATTTAAGATTATATTTAAATACCATGAAAATCCCTCGATCCCTGATCCCCCATATAGGATTCTGTTGATCTTCGTCATTCATACTCCATGATATATATATCTATTGGTGGACATTTACACAAAATAAATTTAAGAAAATTAATGTAATTTAGTGTACACAAATTATGTAGAACACAACTTTCAAAGCACTAATTGATGTGTGAAACTCAATTTAAGCAAAAAAGAAATTATAAAAATGATAAGTTCACCGAATTGTGCTTTACATGGTGGGAGCACACTTGGTATAAAATTGAAAAAAACACATGGTCCTTAAAAAAGAAGTGAAACTGCATTTAAACAAACTCCATTTAAACAAAAATTTGTTGAAGTCCCCACATTTTAATTTTATAAAAATGTGAAGTTCACCACTTGTCGCAAATGTGAAGTTCACCAAGTTGTGCTTTACATGGTGTGGTGGGAGCATTACTTCGTATATAATTGAAAAAAACACATGGTCATTAAAAAATATGCATTTATAAGTACACAACACACACATATCCAAGATATGTTACAATGTCCATCAATAAACTTTGAAGGAGAGTGTTTCAACACTAATTCATCTTTGAGAGATGAATCTTACATTGCCATTGCTCTTTATAATTATAATTCATCTTCGATATATGAATCATGAATTGGCATTGCCTCATGCAATAGATCAGTAGAAATCTTATTCACATTTTTACAATGCCTTATACTAAAAAATTGAAATTGGCTAACAATATTTTTTTCTATTCCATGCAGTTATTTTAGCCTTTACTTATTAACTTGGCACACGCCATTCATCTGGTTGCACACAAGTTCAGAATTGGTGAAAACTACAATTCCATTTGATCCATACTCCATCGCTATTCCCAAGCCTTATATCAATCCAATATAATATGCCTCGTTGTTTGTTGTTCTTCCCATTATATTCATTTTCCTTTGGATGAATTTGCTAGTCGCAATATTGGAAATCACATATGTAATCACTGCTTTCCCTGGATTGGGATAGAAAGAAACTTCTATGTATAATTTCCATTTTTCAACCATATTTAGTGGTTTTCTTATCCCTAAAAAAAAAAATCAATAAAACATATATATATGACATGGAAGAAATGACACAAGATCATGAGGTAAATGACATGTGCATGATTTATCTTAAAGTTTGACTTAAAAATTTTATGGTCTAGAATTCACATCTAAAATTAATGGGAGGAAGCCTTTAGTTTGTGGGAGAAATGACACATGTACACATTTTACCTTAAAGAGGTTGTGTTTTATGGATATTAAAATGAAGAACTTCTATTTAGATCTATTCCAAAGATTGACTATAGGGGAATTTACTAGATATGACACCTTTCATAAAAGATGAGATCCAGAGGCTACCTAGCCCTTTACAAACTCTGCCTATAGAACTTGTAGAAGTTAAGAAATTTACATTGACAACATATAGAGATTCAACTAGGCTTGTGAAAAGTACAAGTGGAAAATATATAATTCTACTTAGAAGAGTCTTTGGTGTAATGGTTAAGCAAGAAAGAGTCGTTACTTTCTCTATCTAGAGTAGAAGTGGAATACATAGTAGTTACTTCTTTTTGAGTGTTTTGGATGAAATGGGCTCTACAAGATATTAAGGTAAATCTATATATCTATTAAATGTTTCAATACAAGTGTAATAATAATTTCAAAAATAAAATATTCTACTTCCTTCAATCACTATTTGCATATCATCATAAAGTACCACTTCCTCACACAAGTAGTATTTGAGAAAATAGTGAAGATGGAATACATACCCACAAAGCCTCTTGTTAGAGAAGCATTTGAATATGTGAGAAACAAATTAGGAATAGTTATTGTAAATTATCTTGTTAGAGAACCATTTGAACATGTGAGAAAAAAATTAGGGATGGTTCTTGTTAATTATTGTCACTTATTTGACTTCAAAAGAAGAGCCTATGAAATTGAGTGCAATATCTATGTGGGAGAGTACACAATATTTAAGGGGGAGAATACAATATATTTGAATTCAAAAGAAGAGCCTATGAAATTGAGTGCACTATCTATGTGGGAGAGTACACAATATTTAAGGGGGAGAATAGATATAAGGAAGGAATAAAAAGAGTAACAAGAAGCATATGATTGTGTCAATAATTTGAAGTAGTCAAGAAAGATAACAAAGTACCATCATCAAATTCAAATTGAAAAATCAAGTAGTATTCTTCATGAAGAAGAAGCATTAACTAGGTTCATGATTTAAAGGGTT